>JAWRVZ010000026.1:645000-1260000 GCA_037043235.1 Rhodeus uyekii
AATGCACAGTCCTTGTTGCAGGGAGTAAAAGTTGTATCTCACCAGTGAAAGTAACAAAGTTTGCATCAGTAGCATGAGTGATTTGCAGTTTGGAGCTACTGCCAGCAGGGGAAGTTTAGGAGCACCTTGCCCATTCAGGCACACAATTGACATTTTGTTCTGAATATAAGACTTTTTTTTGTTCTTTTTTTGAAACTACATCTAAAAAATTGGCTCATCATTTTTGCATGCCAATAATACACTCACAACAACAGAGAGCACGAAATATGTGTAAAATGAGTGATAGACTCAAGACTGATAAATGCAGCAGAGTCATCAAACTACTCTCATTAAGTAGCCAAGAAATATGGTTTGTCAGAGTGTAATGTTAGAAGATGGCGAGTCCAAAAAGAAAGTCTTTAAAAAATGCTAACAGTGAAAGAAAAGCTCACCATGGTCCTAAAAGCATCTGCTTCAAAGAAACTGACAGGCAAGTGTGTCAATATGTAGCTATGAAGAATACTTAAGGGCTACTCATGACCAGAACTGTCCTCCAGCTTAAGGCACTGGACATTGCCAAAGATTGCCAAAGAATTGAACTCACCCATCAGTGAGGCCCATCATTTCTTATATTAGCTATGTACTGGCACACTTGCCTGCCAGTATCCTCGAAGTGGCCGCTACCATGTGATGTAAAAATTATGGATTAGCGCTTGCCCCCGTCTTTTCAGTGATATGTGATCAGCTTAAGGAAAAAAACATTCATATCCCCATGGATCAGATAAGTAATGTGGATCTGTGGCGAGCAGGGTGGGGTTGGAGGGACGTGATTGATAATGAGTGTCTCGCATCTCACGGAGGAGCAGAAGCACAAAAGGAGATACTAAGCCGGTGCTCTGCGCATTCATTATCAATCACTACACCGGCCTTGTGACGTTCTCTTAGGTCCCTCGGCCATGCCCTGCTCGCCACAGGATCAAACTTTTGTTTGTTCGACATGCCAGCATCTTTCACTGAACAGAAAATGGCAAGAAATCAGTCATAATGAAATTGACTCAAAGTGAACTATTAGAATAACTATTGTTATTTTTATGGTAGCTGTGCCTTAAAGTGTTTATTTCTGAATGGGATTGATCAAAATCATCTTCAAAAACAGGGGTTGTCTTATAGTCAGGACAATACAGTAGATGAGCAGCATGACTGAAGTGAACTTCTCAGGCTGCTATCTCAATGTACTCAAACAAGGGATAAAGAAACAAAAAAAGGTCAACAACATATACACATTACTGTGGTTTTTATACCACGGTTTTTGTGAAACATATTTCCTCCCTTGTTCTTTCTGGAGTCCTATTTAAGTAAAGCCATGGTTTCAAAGGGTGCTGAAACTCGAATGTGAAAAGTCCCACTTATTCATTACCATACGCACATATACATTCATACATACAGTAAGACAAAGAGTTAAGCTGTGCTTTGCTGGCATGTGATTGGCAGGCACCACGGTATTATATTCATGTCTTTGCACCAGAGAATGCTGTGTATTTGTATATGTTCACCATATATATGTGTGTGTGTTTATGTGCATGTTCAGTGTGTGCGAGGTACGGGGTGCTGTAGGGTCATGTGCTCTGCCCCAGTGAAAGGTAGGCGCTGGGTACAGTAGTGGTGCACCACTTCTGGGATGCTTGGAAACACACAGCTGCTCTTTTCCAGTGTGTAGCCGCATTCTTTAGTCTGCGCTACAATGATGTGCACACATCCTTGACTCGTCCTGTAGTGAGAGGAAAATGGGGATCTTGTATCATCTACATCAGCTTTTTAGGACTGCTAACTCATTTCTTGTTCTCTTGATATGAAACATACACAAGCATGCACTTACTTGAGGGCGATGGAGTATTTGCTGGTTGCCGATTCGCTGTCTCGCACCAGGAAGCTGGCCTCCCTACAGTGCTGCAGCTGAGCCTCCGCCTCCTGACGACTCACACTGCCATGATACCAGCTGAAGAGAGAGAGAGAAAGAGAGAGAGAGAAGGGGAGGAGATTCTTATTTTTACATTGCATGATTATGTAATATGTACAGGACTTTGAAAACAGATTAGATACGTACAGAATATATAAGAAAATAATTAGGAGGGATTAATTGGCATTATTTGGCAAATGAATAGATGAATGCCAAATAATTTTTTTGTCAATACAATGAAAGTCAGTGGGGTCCAATGACTTTCATTGAATGGACAAACATATTTTTCAGAATATCTTATTTTATGTTTCACAGAAAAAAAAGTCATAGATGTTTTAACCAACAAGAGGGTGAATATATGAATATTTTATTGTGAATATATTTTACACTTTTGGATATGGAAGGCTGTGCTTTATTTTAAATAAGCAACAATAAAAAACACAAAAAAATAAAACAATATGTTTTAAATTTTGTTTAAAAACGAACAATTTAAGTTTAAATTGTATTATTAAAACAATAATCAATATATTAATAAACTTGCATACTTATTGATGCATTTTCTCCTTATTGTTTTATAAGTGTACACATTTTCATTACAACATAAATGTTGATAAATATTAAAATGTATATAAAATATTAAATCATATCCCCCGGATCTGATTGGTAATGCGGATTATAAACATTCCACAGTAACTTTAGAAATAGTATTTTGTTTTCCTACTTTCACTAACTGCTTGATTACCAACATTGTTTAAAAAATCTTGTTCAACAGAAGAAAGAAACTTATACAGGTTTGGAACAAATTGAAGGTGAGTAAGTAATGATGAACTATTTCAACTATCCCTTCAAGGGCACAAATTCAAATTCATAGTGTTGATATTATCTTTCTCCTACAAATAAACCAATATTAAGTATAACATATTTTAACAATATTTATTTACATATTTTAACAAATCACTGTTTTGTGATATTTGACTAAACGGGTTAAAACAACCCAGCATTTAAATGTTGTGTATATTCTCATTACTGTTTTTATCTCACCATTCCATTCTTGAGGTTTTTAAACAAAGTTTCTGGTAATCTGTATAAAATAACCATATACACATATTGGCAGTAGTGTCTAAATCACGCTTTTAAGACACAATCACATACCTCTGTTTCTCCAAGGGCAGGGTGGGATCAACTATTGGTGTCTCACTGTCTGGGGTGGTGCTGGGAGGCGAAAGGGAAGTTGGGGAGGGAGGATTCGGTCGAAGAGATTTGGGTGTCCAGCTCTTATGTCTTAGGGTCTGTTGTTTTACAGTAGGAGAACCTGATTCTTCCTTCGACATGCGCTCCACTCCATCAAACTGAGCTGTACATAGAATGAAACATATCAATTACCACAAATTTTATGATGGCATCTGATAATAACGGTCTCCCCTATTATCTCAAATGTTTAGAACAACTGCTGCATCATATGCACCCTAATAATATGTCATGAAATAAAGAAAGAATATTAATGTGAGTGATGTTACCTGACAGTGCTCTAACAATCTGCTCCTTCTTCCACTCCCATGGCAGCTCATACTCTGCCGGTGGTCTGGAGTCGGACTCAGGTCGGGTCAAGGGAATTCCCTCCAGAACTTCTTCATATGGGACATCATAGATCTGAGGGGGTCCAGACCCCTCACTCTCTCCACCATTCAACACTACACACACTTTCAGCAGGTCCTTTGAGCCTCGTCGGCGAATCTCTATGTAAGGGCACACATTTATAATTCAGAATTGAAAGAATTTATTGGATAAGAACAGTGTTTAGATAGTTCTTTGCAGTACATTACCCAATTAAACTAGCTATTTTTAGGATATTATTATGGTACAGTCACAGTATTGCTTCCAGCTCTCACATAATTAATTTTCAAGCCAAGAAGTTTCCTACTGGTGAACATGGCAAATCTGAGAATTCTATGTGATCAAATCGCATGGATTCCCAACTATTTGACTTGATTTGGTAAATGGTACAATGGTAAATGTGACTGTACCTTTAATTTTTACTTTATCATCCACAAATCTTTTAATATTCTCATATTTATAAATTGTTGAAATTAATATAGCAGATTCTGTTATGGAATTTGTATCTATTTATTCTTAAGACTGAATTAATCACTCCAAAAGGCCAAAAGAATGGCCTTATTTGTCCCTAGAAATGACTACCTAATGTGCATATCCAGATACTTCATTTAAAAATATATAGTCAGTGTTCTAAAAATGGAGAACAATCTGTCAACATTTATTAGTTCTCTCTCTCTTTTTTGTCTCTCAGCTTTTTTAATTAGTTTTGTTAAATATTTCAATAATTATTGTTAAATAATTCTATAATTTCTATTTTTCCCTATACTTTCCTTACAAATCCCTGTGTAATCTATTAAGAGTGAAAAGGAAAGAAGAATAGAAAGCGATATCAGTGATTTGTGTTGAGGCCAATAATAGAACCCAGTTAACAGGGAACAATCTCTGAACTTTAATAATGGTCTTTAATAATGTTCTCAAAACATTAATTTCAGTAACTTCACAAAGTGAATTTTTTTTACATTTATGCATTTGGCAGATGCTTTTATCCAAAGCGACTTCAAATTCAAATTGCATTAAAGGGACACATTGACATTCTAATCAGTTCTTGCTTTCCTGGGAATTGAACCCATGACCTTGGTGTTGTAAACACCAATACTCTACTGGTTGAGCTACAAGAAAGCAGCTATCCTTATGTCCCTTATCCCGCTATTCCCTACACTTTCCTATCAAATCACATCAACTGTTGAAAGAACATCTAGGTAGACGCTTGGTCTATGAAGCAATTTTTTGTTTTGAGATCACAGTATATCTGAGTGAACCCACAGGAAATTATGACCAAGTCAAATAAGTCTGTACTCCTCTCTATGTGATACGGAAACAGGTTTGCCTCAGAAATGTACATCCAAACATTTAATCAAGAACTTACATTATTATTATTATTTATTTTGCAAAAGCATATACATTTTTTCCTTTATGCAAAGTCTGCTTTAACGCTCATGGTTTTTTGTAATAATTTCCCTTTGTGTATTAGTTAAATACTAGGTTGTAAGTTTATATGTTATATTTATACTGATTAAAATATTAAAATATGATTTTAACTTTTGAATTCGGATGCACATGCAATAGTAAAACTTACAAATATCAGGAAAATGAAAGAAAAAAAAACATTATTACATAACACAACATATCTGACAAACTATAGAAACCCATCTAGCATAAGCTTTTTTACTCTGAAGAAAAGAAAAAAAAACTGGAAAACTGTTGCATTTTTCATCATTCTTATATTTAATTGTATCATACTGCATTTTCAGTTAGTCTAAATGGATTTCTCTAAATTTGTCCATGTATGCACCTATTCATTCCTTAAGATTTTAAAGTTCAACATCAACAAAACTATGGTTGAAGCTCCATCGTTCTTCCCTCACTCTCTGTTTCTTTGCTGTCACTTTGTGTCTGGCCTATTGTGTGAGAAAACAATGGTCATGCCAGGGGAAAGTCAGATCTAGTCTGTGATTGGCTGGCTTAGCAGGCCACTTCCTGAGTTCTGGGAAGTGATTAGGGGGAGTGGGGAGTGTTGGGGGTCTTTCTCACATAGCCAGGCATACTGGGGGGACGGCAGGGGTCAACTTCCTGTCCATAGAATGGGGCAAAGGAAACACAGACAGGAAACAGGAAGCAGAAAGAGGAAACTGCACCCATTGTCCCAGCACAACACTGTCACCGTGGAAACCACCAAGAGAGAGGGACCTGTGATTTTTCATACTCTTAAAATCCCTGAAAATCTGCCTATTATACTGACAAAACATTTAAAATGAATACATGAGTAAAAGAGAGAGAAATAAAGGAGAGAAGAGGAAAATAAAAATTAGTGCTGTACCTGTAATAATAAGCTGGGCATCATAAGGCTCCATGTAGCCATCATTCTCTCCTTCTCTTTCAGCCTCTCTCTGTTCCCTTGTTTTTTCTGCATCAAATGGGTCAGCATAATCCTCCAGGATGATCTATTAAGAGTGAGAGGAAAAGAAGAATAGAAAGCGATATCAGTGATTTGTGTTGAGGTCTATAATAGAACTAATTTAAAACGGAACGGTCTCAGAACTTTGGCTAATGTTGTGGCGTGCCGTAAAATAAATGTTGCTGCCTTCATTTTTTAAGTACAAAATGATTTGACTCTTGAATAACATGTTGAAAATTGCTTGATTTATTTAGATACGTTAAAGCAACGTAAAAACATATTGTCATAACTTATTGATCATATAATTTTTTTTACAACTATGAACAAATGCTCTTCCAAGAACGTTATTAGAACATTTGTTCAAAGTTATCTGGTCTTTAATACAATTTTTAAAACATTCGCACTATATATACAATTTTATAATGTGACTTCTGTTTCAAAATTTTCAGTGAACATAAAAAAATAATGTTACCATGAAGTAAAAAAATTATTTTTTCCTAACGTTTACATAACATTTACATATATAAAATTGTATTTATTCTGTTAAAACTTATTTGAGCTGTAAAGTTGTTTTCTTCGTTTTTATCATAATTTTAGTGTTTAGGTGTTACATTACTATGGAAATGGACTAGTAAAATTTGATACAGAAAAGGTTAGTAAATTATTTTTTTTATGTCATGACATTATTGAAACAGTGAGTATTTGAACATTTAAGGATTGGCCCATTCTCTTTCAATTCTATTCTATTATTATTTTGAAATAGGTTGAAATTCATTTATCTGGTAATCAATATTATACCACAACTACTATTGATTAGGCTTAACTTGTACTGAACATGGAATAGTCCTTTAATAATATGATATAGTGCAAATATATAATAGTGCAAACTCAGCTAAAAAGATAATTTCGTCAAATGTGGAATTCTTTGTTCTATCTTGCAGTTAAAGAATCAGTATTTCTTTACTAGCTGAAGAGTTTAAGCTTATTATCCGGCCTATCTTTATCCTTTCTTTCTCTGATTCTCCCTCTGGACGTTTTGTGTGTGTGTGTGTGTGTGTGTGTGTGTGTGTGTGTGTGTGTGTGTGTGTGTGTGTGTGTGTGTGTGTGTGTGTGTGTGTGTGTGTGTGTGTGTGATCTCATGAGATTCTGATATCTGTGCTATTATGTTCAAAGTGTAGCTGGAGGGGATGTCCGTAAATGGGATAGGATGTAGCCTATGTATCAGGTGACATAATTCTTCAAACACAGCCTTCACCAGGGACTGGAAGAATGGGACAGAGCCATTGTATTATGTATGCATTGTATTCTTTGCGTATTTGTGAGCAAGGGTGTGTGTATGCGAGCACAAAATTGTGCTTCCCACAATGACACAGTGTGTGCATGGCTAGGAAAAGAGACAGGAAGAAAGGCAAGAAAAGGGCTCTCATTGTGTTTGTTGCTTTTCAGCTCCGCTGTGTCTGCTTATAATACAGCAGTTCAATGAAAAGAGAATATGGGAAGAAAAATAGAGATTTGAGGAGGGAGGAAAGAAAGATATGAAAGAGAGAAGATGGGACTGAAGGTGAACAAAGAGATGGAAGAGAGATATTGATCTCAATTTTCAAAACAAAGACGTTTGTTTGGTTCTCACAGTCGACAGGGTGACTGGGAAAATTGGAATATGTCATGTATTAAATGAAACTCTTGAAAAGCATCCGTCTCTGAGGCCTGCTTTTCCACAAAGATCAAGGCTATTATGCCTTTATCCCAGCTAAAATCCCACCCTAAAACAGCCTAAGATGTCTCAGTGGTTTTGAGCAGGTCGTGTGTTGTTTCAGCTGGCCAGCAAGACCAGCAGTGCCCAAAACCCCACAAAAAAACCCATAAAACCAGCAAACAAACAGCTTAAAGGGTTAGTTTTGAATTTAGTTAAGCTGACCAAAGATTAATTTAGTAAATTTGTAGAAAAAGTCTGTCAGCTATGAATCTGTCTAGAAAAAACGACACATGCTATGATAATAATTATGAATCTATTATTGGCATTATATATAGTTAGTTTACACTGTGGTGTTCACAAGTTCTCAAACTTACCGTTTCTGTTTTGACTGGTGACTTGGCCCGCTCGCTG
Source organism: Rhodeus uyekii (assembly GCA_037043235.1). Classification (NCBI taxonomy): domain Eukaryota; kingdom Metazoa; phylum Chordata; class Actinopteri; order Cypriniformes; family Acheilognathidae; genus Rhodeus; species Rhodeus uyekii. The sequence goes on from JAWRVZ010000026.1 coordinate 653,053, forward strand.
TCTGGAGATGATCCTCCTGCACTGGATTTTGGATCATTAACCTTGATCATTCTGCTCGTGTACGCATCAGCAAGACTGGTGGTCCGCAGGGTGCGATGGTCTTCAAACCCCTCCATTTTGGTGTTTTTCTTACTTTTCCCAGGGATCAGAATTTCCCATATCCTCCCGTCTTTCATCGAGCCGGTGCTGGACTGGTTCCGTCCAAGCTCGATGGCCGAATTTTTACGATTTCTCCCGTGGAGCAGCGAACCTACACCACCACCACTGCCACCGTTTTCCGCACCAGAATTTTTCCGCAGACTCCCCTTCGAAACAGTACCGACGGTCAGAACCGGTTTGGGACGGGACTGAGTCCCCGATTCCGAAGCAGAACGGATCCGATCGGATCCAGTCTTCAAACTAGTTGGGAAATCTTTAAACCACTTCGCCATGACGAATACGCACAGGTGTCTGCGCCACTCTCCATACACACGCGCAACTCCTTTAGAAAACAATTCAGCTTCTAAAATATCACTCACGATGGCCCCTATAGCCTAATTGATTTGTGCTTTACTAACAACACTTTAACGTGCTGTTCAATAGACACAAGTTTGTTGTTTGTTTTAAACAAGAACTCTTTTTAATTGATTTAATTTTAAAAGTCAGTCAAATTGATTTAGGGAAAGGTTCCGAATGATAAAATCCCTTTTATATAATCTTGATCACCGCAATTTATCCCATTCGTATTTATTTTCAGAAAACTTCTTACACTCTCAGCTATTCTACAATTCTTCACATTGGAGAATAAGGTATTATTTTTGTTTGCTGCCAATTATTCCCGCAAGATAAAGAGGAGTCTCTGAAGGGCATAAACGCGGAAAAATTTAAAGTTTTTCTTAGCTCTCGATGAAGATCCCATTCCCGGTATATCCACTCCAAGCGACAGTCTAAATGAAGTGAAGACGATGTAGTACATACGTGCGTTTGTGCTGCAGCTGTGGGTGGGAGTGGGTGGAGGTGGGTGCAGCTACTACAACCACCACCTAATGGGAACTTTTCATTTGCTGGGCGCTGCCCACCTGTGGATGCAACCCTTCTCCGCACTTAAATCTCTGGCGCACAGCGAATAGATCCTCAGTTTTATTTTACGTTTCCATTCTATTTCAAAGCAAGTCTATGTGCGTGTGTGTGTATTTAAATAAGCAAAAAAAAAAAACCAACTTTAAAAAAATTGAAAGTATTTAACATTTGCCACTACATAAACATTACTAATTACTGAACATAACTTGCGCGGGGCATGTTGTCACAAACATGCCCTGTCTTACCTTGGGCTTTTCAACTTCATTTAAACAGTAAAGCAAATATGAAACAAATAAATGACACAGCAAAACAAAATCCTATTTATTTGATGATGTTCTTAATATTAAATTAAAAAAAGCTCTATAAACGATGAACGATTATTGTGCGGGACACTACCACAAAGGGGCAGCAGTTCACACTGGGTAACTCACACTAATTATTTGTAAGAGCAGACGCATGGGCAGTTTAAAGCCATTTATACTGCCTCCATCTAGTAGCTAATTGATACAATTTTATTAATTAGACCGAATGTCTGTTTGAAAACTATTTCTGAAATTCAACAATGTTAGAATTGTTCATATTGGCACCGAGTTTCATGCTTGCCTGCTTATACATAAGATTTTCCATTGTTCTGAAAGTCAAACTATTCAAAATGTAAATAAGTTGAGCTGTGATTACACTGACTACTGCTGTTAACAAAGTGAAGAGTAATACCCTCATTACCAAGTGTGTTTATCACACACTGTCCCTACTGTCAGACCAGTTCATCGTGGAATGTCTTGCAGAATTTATTGAGCAGCACCTGGACCTGTTTTTCCAGTTATTTCAAACGACAGAAAAATACAATATAGGAAAATGAAATCCAGATACTACTGAATAAATTCTTTGAGACAGTACATTCGGGGCTTTTACAATAGTCAGAGTTTACATATAATGCGCTGCTGCTTTAGCCCATTGAGCCAATTATGTAAAATCTAAACCTAAACTTTAATCTTTCTAAATCATAACACTGAATTTATTATTCACGGCTCCGCTGGTCTGAACCTCACGTTCCAGATTTTATTGTGATTGACATACATTCTCACCAATAATCGAAGCAGAAATGGTTTCCTGCGTTCCGCCCACGACGGCACTACCAGCCAATGAGCTTATTCCTTACGCGCAAAATGGGCGGGGCAAAGGGTGTCGGTCTGAAAGGTAACAGGTTGTCTTTAGCAAACGTTTTCCCTGGGGATTATTGGTTAGACCTGTCACATTTAAAGAAACGTCATTTTCTTGTACACTATTAGTTCACATGAAGGAGAACCACAGGAAGTAACAAGGGACATTCAACAGAGTGAAATATAAACTGTGCCGTAATATCAGGTAGGTTAAATGTTATTTTTGTCCGCTGTCACCGCTAAACATGTTAGCCTGTGACTAGAAATTGATGCTAAGTTGTTTTCTCCGCGCCAGATGCTTCAATTTATTCTCAAGCTGCACTTTTCCCCATTCAATCCACTGGGAAAGACACTTGACTCGCTCGCAACTTAGTTGTGTTTTTGTCCCGTTTCGTGTTTTTTCTTAAGTGTACTTCTCTGAAATTGGATTAACGTCTGTCCACTGGATTATTGTCGAGCCCCGCGTATTTACAGTATATTCCACTGGTTTACACTGAAAATGAGACACTGAAACCCACTGAGTTTCGCACGAAGCGCAGGTGTTTCGCCAGGTGAACACCTGCGCTTCTCGCTTTGGGAGCAAGTCATGAGAGGAAGTATTGATGTGGCAAACAACCCTGTTTTAACAGTATGTGATTGTTTACCTCACCACAGCCCAAGAAAGTCCGCTAAACACGCAAAGCCTTGTGTTTGAACAGCACTGTTTCCATTCAAATGAGTAACGAGTCAGTGTCAAACTCTCCGTGAGCGATCAGGTTACGGTGGCTGTCAAAAGTGTGCGGTTTAAAAGGACTTAACAACAGGCTTTTAAAGGTAGTTTAGACATTGATCACTTTTATATTTGATTCATAGCTGTTTTGGTAGTTTCTTGATGTTATCCAGACGACAGGATCTTTCGAGATTTGAAACCAGTGACTCAGTGCAGAAGAATTTTATAGGCCCAGGTGAGCAGAGGCTCACAAACTCAAACTACATGCTACTCATTCCCACTCCGATTCACTGCGTGTTTTGTTATATCTAATAAATGCAGATCCCCCCTATAATTATACACACTATGTTATGGAAGAAAAGATCTGTTGCTATTTGTAAAATTAAAACTTAAGCCAAGTCACTTTCCCCTAATCAGACACATGAGCTTTTGATTTCCATAAGTTTTATAAATTCTGTCTGCAATAATGGAGTACTTAATTTTATTAATATAAAATCCTATTAAGTAGTAAAATGTTTTATAGCTTTAACAAAGCCATATCTTTCCAAGCACCCGTTGAACCTGCTAAAGTACACTTTGTAGTGAATGTATCCTGGTTGGGAATCACTGGCATTACAGTAAAATCTTGCTTATTGTTTGATTCATTGTTTGCACATATTTAGACCATAAAACCAAAACGTTTTGTTCTTGCGCCCCTTATATCACACTGTCATCTTGATTATTGACCTATGACTGTATTGTGCTGAGCCATGGACAAACATAATACTATTACAGCTCTATCACTGTCATGAGATGTTAATCTTCTAGTGTGATTCACAGCTGAGAGTCACAACTTTTTTCCAAGCTGAAAAACCTGGAGTCGTGAGCACATGCTATGTAAGATTCTCTGGAGTTTCTGGCCTGTGTTTGGCAACACTGGAGTCATTCATGCCGGTGAGGTCTAATAGATGGACAGAAGAAGAAATTCTTGTTTTTCTGTCTTTGAAACGAGTAAAGCGATTGAAGTTTAGGGGGGTGGGTGAGGGGAGAGATTAAGAGCAAGTTTGGCAGGAGACAAAGAATGCAAAGGGGAGTCAAGCACTAATGGAGGGATACCAGACTCTTTAAAATGGATGAAAGCTTATGATAGGCTACACTTTCTCAGATGCATTCTTATAACAACTCAACTCTTTAATTTAGACTAATCTAGATGAACTCTATATCCTACTTCTCTCAGGTAAATCACCCCCAAGCGAATATCAGTGATTGGTTTATTCTTTTTGTGCAAATGAATAGGAATTAGATGGAGAGATTCAGCCTTTCTCATCAGATTGGTGTCTGATATTTTTACTATATGCCAACTATATGCTTTGAAGTTGGTGTTGAAAACCCTCTGGGAATGCTAACCATGCTTGGTCTTTCACACCTCCAGTGTTAAATGAGGTCATATTTAATATTAATATAAAGTCTGATGCGATGCATGTTTTAGAAAGATGAAATGCTTGACTCAGAAGCACTGATTGTAGATGCATTGGTTTGTGATAGTCAACAGAGATAGTACAAACAATAGTGACGGCACAGATGTCTCCTGAGTCCTACTGCATCGGTTCCCTCCTAATTCTATTAGACTTTCCACATCTGAGAGTCTCAATTCAATTTAAGATCCAAGAATTCAATTTAATGGGAGAACAAGAGGTCACAGACTCCGCTGTGGACAGATGTCCCTGGAGGGTTTGTGTGAGGGTATTTTTTTTTTTCTTTTCTTAAAGTGTGGTTCATTAAGACATTTAAATTGGAATGATTGTTGTTGCATCATCTTCCAGAGCATGTGGAATGAGATGTGAAGAATGCTTGTCTGTCATGATAGGTAAGTGGTCAGTTAATTTGACACATTTTTCTTTAGATGAGCAAAATCTTAATCAATGGAGTCAGAACTTTGTGTACAAGCTTTTTAATTCTGTTGACAGTCGGCAGTGTAGAATAAGTGCTCTGAATCATTTCATGAAACAAAATTTTAACAGGAACATAAACAAAAATGAAATCAAGTTTAAACATTTTGAACAGAAACTCTTATTTGAAATTACTATTAACCGGTTAATAATGTTTTTAAAAAGTCATTCTGTTTAAGATTTTAATTTGGCAATCATCAATTCAAATAGTACGTCCTTGAAAATGTGATGTTAGCTGCTGGATCGCAATAGTTTTTCTGAGGATATGTTACAATGGCAGGTTATATCCAGTGTGGTGTCTTTTGAAACCAGGGAAAATTGCAGGTTATTGTGGAACCGTTACTGTTCAAGAAATTAAAATACATTTTTTGTGTTTAAAAAAAAAAAAGATTTAACCTCTTGTTATCAAAATCGGTATTGTGGCTTTATGAATGGCCAGACACTTGTGCGTCGTAATATTATTAACATTTTTCCAAAACCAAACTTAAATGGAGTTGCAAGGTTTTTCACCAGCGAATGTCAGAGATGTGTGTTTTGTCCGTCATTTGAGTGGCGCATGTGAGGCAGTAAGTGTTACAGGTTACAAAGATTTTTGTAGCAATGTGGGTGCTCAGTTTTTACTGTTGTTTAATGACTAAAACGCTCTTCTCCACTCCTCAAATACATAAAACATGATCCTTTTCAAATAAAGTGTTTTTTACCTTTGCACGGCAAACAAGCCCCAGAGATGGTCCCCAAAATGTGTGCAAGACTTAATTCGTGATTGAGGCCGGTGGCGCTTCTGAACAGAACAGAAACATTATAATATAACTCATTGAGATTTTATATGCCACTGCATGTCACCCTATGAATGGATGGAAATAAAGGATGTGGGGGCCAGAAAAGGTATTGTAGTGTCATAATTTTTATCATTATCAGGGATTATCATTTTTAACTCTTGGCTAATGTTATCTTGGGGCATCTTGTGGTTCAGTCTTTTTCCTGGGTTAGTATCCTGGACAGTTTAGCTATGACATTGATTACATGACTTTGTAAACCCTGGATAAATGTTCTTATGTGCATATTTATGAGTTCAATATATTGTTTGATATTGAGCTTTGCCTACAGCACAAACTGCTTGCCCATTTGTAGAAATAACGCAGGAGTAATACTGTCTTTTCAGTGCTCTAGTTTCCCCAATGTGTGGAAGATAAACGTGGTTTGTGAACGTTTTTGCGACTACAGTCTATGAATATTTAATGAAGAAAGCATTGTTTAGTTTATGATTGGTTGTCGGTTGCAAACAACTTGTTGTTGAAATTGGAATTTTGTTAAAAGGATTGTTAACCTCCTTTCAGATTTACTAGGATGGGAGAGAATGAGATGGGATTGGGTCAGTGTGGATATACTTTGTTAATCTTTGGGAGACATTGAAGCTTTGCAGCAGACATAAATCATACAATAATGAAGATAAATGCAGTACAATACGAAAGCATTGAAATATTGCCTAGTTCAAAGTTAGATGTGGTCTTAATATCCTTTGAGACGGGCAGAAGTCATAATACAATTAGAATTTAGAGACGTAGTTTCAGCAGATATAATTAACAGCGCTTAATTATGAAGAGAGGAAAACAGTGGGTCAATTTACATTTGTTTTGCCCTCAACGCACAGATACTTGTTCCTAGACTGGTTAAATCAAGTGTGTTTGTTCTGGATGTAAGTAAATGCTTGCATACTGGGCTATTGCCTATGAAGGGAATAGTGACATCTCTGATTTTGGATCAGTGTTTGAGAGCGAGAGTGAGTGTTACAGAGAAGCTAGTGTTCTCAGCATAGCTGCCCTTGTTTTCTGCCCCACTTCACTGTAATAATGGGAAGAGGGTCCTCATACTCCCCCCTCTGTTCCACTCACGGGCTCCCTCCATTCAGCCTATGAGATAATTCTCTGCTGAGAGGCTAAATGGTGCCTCTGTCTGCCTGGCCACTGACACACTGACACAGAGGAAATGGATCGTTTTAGACCGTGACCGAATTATGGCTGTATGTTTGACCAATGACCGGATCACTGTCATAACAGAATAATAATCTGGCCGTCAACGTGTGGATATTCAAACGGGATTGAGCAGAGTTAAACCGGTGTTATTCATAAAAAAAACTGTTTGTGTTTTTATTGAAACATGGCTGAAATAAAATAAATAATAAATCGTTGTATTAGATGACAATTTAAATGCTGCATGGGCAACTAACTGAAATAAAATGTGTTTAACAATAAGGTGAATAAAATTAGTTGGCCAAATGTTTATTGCATAAATGTGAATGTAATAGTGAATAGATATTTGTGTTTGTTTACAGTTGAATTATTAGCTGAATAAGCCTGAAAAAGACTGTATGTTGTTTGTGTGTGAATTAGAGCTGAAAAAGTACAATTGTTTTGTTGACGTTCAGTTTGTATTCCTAATTAGACATTTTGAATTTGATTGTTACTTTGACAAATGTTTTAGATGATTTTTGCCTTTGCCTACAGTGTGTATTTCTATAGATTGGAGCGTGACTGGAAATATCTTACGAATATGACCGCAACTGGCTTGCCTTAAACGGACTTTGATAAAAGTGCCAGCATTACTGTCAGGGTCAAAACACATATTTTATTGTGAAATATTTAATATGGTGAAAAAATATTGTCTTATTACATTTGGCGGCTACACAAATAGTTTGCATCATTTGTCTAGATCCTCAGGATATGTTTTCACCATATTTACCACATAACAATATCCCCCCTGCTAGTATAAAGAAGCTTGTCTTTTATAGTTCTTTTATGGCGTTCAAAGTCTGTTGTCTAATGCTGAAACTCCACCCATCCAAGCGTGAGAGCTGGAATGTAATTGTCACTGTAAAAGTACATAAATCCCACCGCAACCACTATATGCGTATATAGTTGATGAATGAGTCTGTAGATTGAAAATGATCAGTAAAGTGCTGCTGTCACTTTGCAATACACCTGTATATCTGTCAGCACAAGAGTCTCTTCAGTCATCAGCATGGACGCATCAGCTGTCTCAAAAAGCTTTCTGATGACACGACGCATAATGAGCCCATTCATTGTGCTCACACTGTAATTGTAGTCATTAAGGCTCCTTTATGTCACACAGTAAAAAGGATTCTTAGCACTCTTACTCCTCTCAGACTGACTGTTGTTTTAACTGACCAAAGGTACAAGAAACAAGGAAAATCTGTAGGTTTATTGTGAATTTGTTTTGCTTTTCCAACGATCCAGTCATAGGAGCGGACCTAATGATTCTGATTTATCATGTTACGTCTCCCTATTTAAGAGGGTCAAAGAGCCACCTCAAAGGGTCGGTAACATAATTTTATTACACTAGATTCTTTATCTCTCTCTCTCTCTCACACACACTCGCTCCCTTCCTGACACACGCAGATGTATAAGAGGTGCAGTGTTTGTAGTTAGCAGTCTATTTAAGCACAATTATGTAGTTTGTTACTGTACAAGACGATGAGAGTGAAAGAAAAAGAGAAACGGTACCACTGTCTGGGAATGCACTTTGTTTCCTGTCACACCCTTCATACTTCAATGTTCCTTATTGTCATATTTTCATTCCATCACACGAGCCACACCTCCATTTTTCTTCTCCATTGCAGCATGAGTAATGCTGAAGCTTTCCTAAGTTTTGATGAGTAGTAGTAGGTGTGTGGTTTAGGATAGAAAGCCAATGGAATGTCTGCACCATGAAAAACAACCGTGTGTGTGTTCAGGTTAATGAATAATGAAGGCCATTGGGTCTTCAGTGCCAGGAGTGAGAGGTAATAGGCAGCATTGAGTAGAGTGTAATTCAATCCTGCCTCCTCCAACTGTCTGTGTATGTCTGTCTGTCTCAATAGAGCACATCAGGAGGGTTCTGGTAGTAAAAATCCCATTCAAATTCTCCTTTAGAAAGTAATGTAAGCTAGAACCATTTAAAGACAGACCATCATTGTCTACAAGGTTGTTGAAGTCAATATGAAATCGACCACATTTACTTTATTATTAATGCATGTTCTTGCTCTTACTGTGAAGGATTCATAAGTGCACATTATAAAAAAATAAAAATAAATGACAAACATTTGCCTTCATAATCCTGTTCCGGTTCAGGCCCCTCCAACCACTTGGCTTCAATATGGAGTTTAACGGCCACTTTTCACAATCAAGTGTAAATAACATGCAGATTTCTGTCAGATTATATATATATATATATGTATATATAAAAATATTGATAATGTTTAAAACATTTTAGTTTAGTAAATATATTTGTATATGAACTGATTTCTTGCATTTATTCCTGAATGCAGAATGTTATGTGTTAAAATCGCATATTATGAAAAAATAAAAGGGGAGTCCTTGGCATCCTTGTTGAAGTAAAGTGCTTTTTTAGGAAAGAGGAGAGGAGTGTCTGTAGAGGGGAAAGTGACTTCACATCAGGTTGTGCAGTGGAGTATAATCTGAGAGACATCTTATTGCTTCTGTCAGGGCCGGTATGTGAAACAGAACATGCAGGGATGTGATGGAGAAAAAAAAAAACTTTTTATTTTGTTGTACTGTTGTGATTCACAGCCGGTCGGTTTGGTTCAATGGATAGAAGAATGTTTTTATTATAGTATTTTTTTTTTATGTCTTTGTAAAGATTGAGGGGGGAAGAGTAGTTCTGGAACCCAAGAGAGTATTTGATTTTTGAGGTCACTGGACAAACACACTTTGACATTGAGTATTGATATTCTTTGACATTTTCTTCTTTTCATCTCACCTCTAGGATGTCTGCTCCTGTCTCAGGTAAGAAGACCCCTGTGGACTATGGTGTTCAGATTCGCTTCATAAATGACTTGCAAGACACAGGAGGGGGGGTGAGTGGGCAGCCTCGGAAAGAGGGACTCAAAAAACAGCAGTCTCGCTATGGAGTGGCAGTGCGGGTACAGGGCATCGGTGGGCAGCCCTACGTTGTGCTGAAAGAGGGAGAGAAAGGAGATTCATATGGAGTCCAGCTGAGACCCAATCCACCTGCCTACAGCAGCCTGCCTAGGTTTGCTCAATTTTTATTTTATTAAATACAAATTTTTCAATGTCTTTAATTTTTCATTATCTAAAAACCCTCTGATCTAAATTCTCAATAATCAAATCTAATTATTTGTTACCTATATGTGCATCTTTAAATGATTTTCTTGATAAAATGAACTGATTAATGAAGATTGTTATAAATTAACGTCATGCCATTTTCATTAGATATACTGTAATATAGTTAACGATACAATTGATACATTGATGCATATTGATGATACAAGCAATCAAGCATGAGCGATTCTCTATGCGAGAATACTGTAGGTATGCAGACAAAGTTGGACATGATTTTGTTGCTTTACATGAATGTACTACATTTAATACTTAATACATACATTTAATTTATAGACCTGTACGATAATACAGTTTATATAAACATCACACCTAAGCAGTTTAACTGAGAAGTTAATTAAAAGTAGTCATGGTATAAATCATATGGGTAATACAATGTATATAGTTGATCTGGTGGCCCTGGTGTCGCCACGTTTTACAAATGGTGGCACCAGCACCTGATTTGATGGCACCAGGACTGGAGTATTAATGATACTTTGATTTAATGATTTTGGAAAACTTGTTGATTTGTTACAGTAGCTTGAATTGGGATACAAATGTAATTTTTTTTTCATTAACAAGAACCTTAACATTTATAAGAATTAATACGAGTTGCGACTTCATAAAAAAATATGCTGCATGACTTAGGAATCCTCTCTTTTTAAAATTAATCGTAGGTCTTGCATAGAAGCCTATCATTGTTGATAAACAGCAACAAAAGGGCAACAAAGTTTCAAAAACTGCTGTAGCTAATACATTTCATTTATTATTCATATGTCTATATATATTATAATATTTATTACAATTTAATATGAATCTCACATTTCTGCAACAGTACCATGGTTAAAGTTAGTGTTACTACAGCAAATCCATGGTGAATGTTGGTGATTTGTGGGTTGAAAAGCCTTTTAACTCCACACTTGTGGCACAATGTGTCTCCTGTTTTCCGGGTCAGTGTTGTTGAGAATGTCAGTGCTTTTTTTATCTGGCTTTAAACTTTAAATCGTTGAGACGTTTTTGGTTTGTATCAGAAAACTTTCCGTTGGGTTGCTGTTTTACATTTGCTCTTTTATGTTTCTCATACACAACTGAAATGAGAGCATTTATCATGACAACGCTTATTTTTTATCTGTATCTTTGTGTTTTGCTGACTTTGTCTGCTTGTGTGTTAGGAGGAGAGAGGATGGGGTAATCCAGGGGCCATATTTTTCATCTGGAGAGAACACCCCACTGCGGCGGGCTCAATCTCACGGGTCCCTTTTGGAGCGAGAAAATAGCAGTGAAGACTTTACGGATCAACTCCGACGGCCGCTTGGTGATGGTCGCTCTGGTAGCTACGGCAACCTTGATGGAGGTGTTGGTATGGGACCAGAGAGGGAGCGGACCAGAGAAAGGATGGAGAGAAATCAGTGGGGCGGTTCCTACCAGGCAGGGCTGAATGGGACATTGGTGAGGGGAAGAGGTGGAGGCAGTCATTACACCTCATCCGAATCAATTGAAATGCCTCCACACAACCAGCTCACTCAAGGCCAGTCAGCTCACAACTCCATCCGTCAGACTCCTGCTCACAGACTTGTCGACAGGTTCGACGGGGGCTCTGCTGCACAGTCGGATAACACTGGCACCACCACTAGAGGGCGCTATCCTGTCCTAAATGCAGATGACAGACCCGCTTCAACCTCACCATTACCTGCTCCGTCTCTCGTTCCAAATGCGTACTCTTCACCACTGTCTTCATCACCTGCTTCTGCCTACAGCAGCCTGGGACGCGGATCAGGTTCTGTCGCCAAGGTCATGGCTGTTTCCTCAGCTGCTCCAGTTGATGCACATGTGAGTGATTGGGTGAATATGTATGCATGTATTGAGGCTTATTAAAAGTATGGTCTATTTTTAATTTGATACTTTTTTTAAACTAGACTTTGGAACAACCTTTGAATTTTGAAGTGTACCTCTGATGCCTTTAAATGCTGTCAGGGTTTTGGAATGGTGTAATTTGAATAGGTTACAGTAAAGCAATTCATCAACCTGATACTCTGTTCTCTCTGGCATTGAATATCATTCAGCTTGATGTAGCTGGTTGGTGTCTGCAGACAAAGTGTTACTACTCAGATGTGTCAATTATAGTCCACTATCATTAGTATTTAGTGTATATTTTGTGCGGTTTGTGTTTGATGTTATCTCCATTCAGGTAACCCCTGACCTGTTGATGGACCAGGGTCAAAGTTCAGGGTCAGAGTTCTCAACCGAAGATCAGATACAGCAAATAATCTACGATGTTCTACGGCAGGGGTAAACCGTTGTTCTGATGTGTAAGCAATCTGCACAGACTGAGTGTTATTAGTTACATTTTGTTTCTCCTAATTCCTCAGGAGTACAGAGGGAGAGGCTTCCATTAAGCGCAAAGTTCGAGTCATCTGTAATAAGATCCAAGGCCTGAAGGTGCTGTGTGTCTTAGTTGTCACATTTTAAACATTGCTGTTTGTTCGCTCTTGAGTTTTAAACATAAAACATGTCAACACCTGATTACTTAACCCTACATTTAAAACTACTGAATGACATCCATTTAGGGTGTTTCCACCACCAGTATGACACAACCAGTTCAGCTCAAAGCTCAAATTCTGCTTCCAAAACTGTTTCAGGTGATCTGAAGCACAGTTTGTGACAAAATAATAAAAAAAGACACAATTTTCTGTACAGGATTCAATATTAAATGGCTAATATCACGAAAGGCTGCTCAGGTGACCAGAGACCGTATTTGTGTAAAAGTTTTGCTTTCCAGTTAAAATAACCTTTTAATTGAGAAATTGCTTGTTTGTTTACTTTAAAAAGCATACTTTTGGTGCAATTTGAGCTGTTATTGAGACATAATCTTGACGGACAGTTTTGGATATTGCCGCCATTCCCAATTCAAGTACATAAAAGATTGAGCATTAGTGCATTATCTACTTCGAAAATAGCTGCCCAGGGTGTAACCAAGATAACTAGAGAGTCAACTGACTTTGACTAAACACAGCTGTGAATAAATCTGCCATTTTTACAAAGCTGTCATAAACAAGTGCCAGCAGTGCGAGGTGATTTACTCTAGTGATAAAACATCCAGTCTGGCTTTGGAGGTAGGCACAGTTGGCATTGTATTCAGTACTCAGACTGGCATTGCTAAAAAGGGCATTACATTTGATGGCTTTTTAGGTGTTGGCATCTTTTGCTAAGCTGTAATGAATTGGCAGCGGATCCCACTTCACTTACAACAGCTGAGCCCATTTTAGAGAGAGGAGGAAGGAATGTTTTCCTCAACAGCTACTCACACAAACACAATTTTCTACTAATGGACACAAAAGCCTTCCAGTCTAATCTAATATAAATTTAGAAATCCCAATAATATTCCTTCAGAAATTATAAATGAGCACTTTAAAATACTGCAATACATGGGTTTTGCTGCCGCAAACAAGTTAACATCATGGATGAGTTTCTGAGCGTCTGAGCTCAAGATAATGAGAACTTCTAAAGTTATTTCTTATTTTAAAACATATTAATACTAGTAATTCAGTGGAGTAATGGTCCAATAGCCTGTGAGTTACGCATGATAAAACATATGTATGTGTAATATTATTCATAATAGCCATTGTCTTGAATGCTGAGCTTTTTTAAACATTTTATAATGTTGAAATCTCATAAACACTTCACTTGTGGGGTAATGATTTCTTAAAAGCAAAGGAATGTTTTTTTTGAGCAATTACTTTTGGATAATGAACTTTACACAGGATTAAGCCTATTATCTCAACAGGGGTACCAAACCACTAATGACTACTCTGACATCTAGATATTATCATAGAGGTGGACTTGGATTATAGTGTCTTGGGCTAATTGAGCATAATCTGGTAATGCCTTGTTTACATGAAAAACAGTTTGACGCACATGGCCGTCCCCTAGTTTGTCCTGTTAGCGTCTGACAGGCTATGCATGAAGCGGGCAACACAATGGAAACGCTTGGGGTCAGTTTACAATTATCATGCTTTGAGGAATTATCCTATCTTGTCAGAGATCTTAGTAAATATAAACAGTCTAGATAGCTTTGTAGACACATCTGCTCAAATTTACCTTCAAGATGTTAATCTCATTTGTTTTTGTTTTTTAAGGAATAATACAAATTTATTAATTATATTATTTAATATAGTCTGAATGATGTTATTGTGTTACAGGTCCTGCAAGCTTTGCAGATTAGAAATTTTCTCCACAGTGTCTTAGATCAAATTGGGTATCATATACTTCGATCACAAAAGACTGCAAACAGCTTGAAGCAACAGGATAAAATGTGAAACAGAAATGCAACATAATAATTATGATCTCTCTTCATTTTTAAATATCTTAAACGTCTTTGAGTTTTCGAAAGGGGGATGTAAATGTATTAGAAAGGTGATTTGTAAACTTGAATTTCCCTTGAATTTCAGGTGAGCAAATCTGATGACTTGAAGGAGGAACTTGAGAAATGTCTGGATGAAAATGTACAGCTGCAGGAACAGCTGGGAAGGAAGAGCACAGAACTGCACCAAACACATGCAGAGTAAGATAAACCAACATGGAAATTCACACATCTGCAGTTTATGTGCAGTGCAAATTAAGTTATAGTTGCTATGTTGCATTTGTGTGCTTCTCGCTCTCTCTCTCAGGCTATCTCAGTTGCGAATTGACAGAGAGAATGCAGAATCTCATGTTAGAGAGATGGAGGATCAGCTGGCTGGACTACAGGAGGAGCTGAGGAGAGAGACAGACAACAAGGCTCAAGCTGACACTATGCATATGGTGATCACACATGCACAAACACATACACCCCAGAGTCAGACTAAGACTAAAATGGTCTGTGACGTCAAATCAAAACCTTTTTGCTGTTGGTGACAGGTGAAAAGTGTTTATATTTTTCAAACCTGTGAAAACCCTTACAAGTGTTTCATTCACACATAATGTATGCACTTGACTGCTGACAAAAATTACAAAGTACTAGTAGTAAAATTGTCACTCTACTGGTATTGAGATTCTTTAAAAAAGTTATGATTTGTGTGTACAGGAGTTGATGGCAGTGAAAGCTGAGTTGGCTGAAACTGCGCTGCTGCGTCAGAAGCAGGAGGACATTCTGAGGCAGAGAGAGAGGGAGCTGACTGCTCTAAAGGGGGCACTGAAAGATGAGGTCTCCACGCATGACAAGGAGATTGAAGCTCTCAGAGAGCAGTACAGCCAAGATATGGAGCGACTACGAGCGAGCATGGAGCAGGTTTCACAGGTATACATCCAAGGGTCCTCCAAATGTACAGGAAATTACGGGTGCTCAAGATAGAACCCTGGTTAACACCTATAATGAAAAAATAAGGAGTGATGTTAACTTGAAGCACTTTGCATTTCATATCAACAACAATATTTCTGTGCCTTAGTCTCAGGCAACTATTGAAGCTGAGCGTCACCGTGTGAACTCCACGGTAAGGTCTCTTCAGCAGCAGCTGGAGGAGAGTAGAGATGAAGGAAGCCATTGGAGAGAGCAGTTCCAGTCCAGCAGAGAAGAGCTACGTAACACCAAACAAGAGTGAGTCACTGGTTATTTTTTTGCTATAGTTCAGTTAGTTTTGCTTTATGCTTTTGTTAATATGTTTATGTCTCTCCTTTTTCATTGTACACGTTTTGTCGGTGCAGTGGACAACGGGTTCAACCTAAAGCAGAGTGAGATGCACTCTCAGAATAGCTGAGATAAAATTGTAGATTTATTTGTAGAAATGTGATTGCAACTATTAGTATGTGTAAGTCCGCTTAGTAGAGTCTCTGGCAACCGTAATTTTAAACAAATAAAACAAATTTTTGTGTGTGAAATTTAAGTGTACCAAATCACAGTTCTAAAACATTAAATCCTTACTAAATTCAGAGGATTTAGTAAATTCAAAGCTTTTAAACATAATTATTTTATACATATACTGTATCTTCTAAATTATGTAATTCTGATTACCGTTACATTAGATTATCACCAGTTTATCATCACAAATACTGAATCATTCAATACTGAATCAATCCTTCCGATTTTTATTTGTATACACTGCTAATCTGCTAACCTAATATCTTTAAATATTTGCCTGTAACAGAGCAAGATGGCACCATTAATTGAAACTAAGTCTAATAAAATGTGTACATAATGAGCATTTCTTTTATAATTTTTGATCACATTGTGGTGGATATTGAAAAAATCAATAGTTTGTCCACCCAAATTAACATCATCACGAAATATCATATCTCTATCATATAAGAAGTACTCATTGACAATTTATTACCTGCTATACACAGCAGAATATGTACATATGTGTTATTAATCAAACGTTTGTTTGTTAGATTACTCCAGTCCCGTCTGGAGAAAGAGGAGTTTGAGGAAGAGCTGAAAGATCTGCAGGAGAAAGTCATCACAATGAAACAGCAGATACCAGATCCCAAACAGACGCAGACTGTCAGCCAGGTACATATAGCACACTCTCATCTGCTTATGGATGTTCAATGATAAATGTTTTCACATTAAGACTTAAAGTGCTCATTGTATTTTCACAGGAACTTGAGCGTTGTCGTGCTGACCTACAGAAGTCTCAAGCAGATATGGATAAATTAAAAACAGATCTTGACAAGAAGACAATGGAAATCGTGTTATTAAAAAAGAGCAAACAGGAGCTTGAAGCAGAGCAGAAATATGAAATTGACAGGCTGAAAGACCAGTCACGCAGAGATAAGGAAGAGCTCACAAAAGCTCATGAGAGGGCCAAACAGGTACAATATGGCTAAAATTATCACAACACTAAAACAGTTCTCCTCCCTTTGTGTTTTACTTGTGATTTTTGTTAACCTCCGGCAGCTAGCTGAGCCCTCATTGGTGGAGGCCTTGCGCAGGGACTTGAGTGAGATGCAAGAGGAGGTGGGCCGACTGCGCAGTCAGCTGCTGTCAACTGAAGAAGAGCTGCAGGCAGAGAGGGACAAACTCAGCTCTGCTCAAACCCAAGCAAACAATCTTACACATGAGCACAAGGAACTCGAGGAAAGCAACACGCGTATGAAGGAGAGGCTCACTCGCCTGGAGGTTAGGACGCAGATTAACATGGGTTATGTGTAAATTAATCTGGATACATTTGAAAATGATTCACAGCTTTTTGAAGACATTCTCCCAAGTGTATATTTGTTTTGAAAATACAGTTTTTGCTTGCACACATACAGTAAGATGATTTTTGCATTTTTCAACTCTTCAGTGTGGGCCAGAAACTTGAGGAAAATGTGGACCGAGATAAAAAATTGTGTTTTCAAGTGTATCCACAATAATTTAGCCATAGTTATGTAATGGTAGACCTTATTTTCCCATCTCACTCAGACCACAACAATCTATTTTCATCAGTTATTGTGTTTTCATGATCTTATCTGTCACTTTCAAAATCCTTAGTTGATGTCATGTATTCAAACACACACATTGCTCCCTCCGCTCATCTGTCTGCTCTCTTTTTCTCTGACGTGTTTAACTGTCTGTGTCTGTAGTCTCAGCTGCAGGAGCGCATGTCTCAAAGTATTGAGGCCGAGCAGGAGCAACAGGAGGAGACCAGGAGACTGAGGCAGCAGCTGGAGGAGTCCAGGCGCGAAAACTCAAGACTAGGCCTGGAGAGGGACGAGCTAGCTCGTAATCTGGAAGAGAAGGAGAAGGATAGAGATGTAGTTCGCAAGGAGAACACACAGCTTGATGACCAGAGGAGGCAGCAGGAGAGAGTGCTAGACAAACTCAATAAAGAGGTATGTGCTAATCAATTTTAGTATTGTTATTTTTCATTGATCTTAGATGGTCTTTGACTTGCTGTCATTTCTAATCTTTCTCTTTTACTTCCTCCTGCTCCTTTCCTTTGCTTTGTCTTTGTTAGATGGAACGCATGTCTGCAGCATCCCGTGAGGAGGTGCGGCTCCTACAGGCTCAGCTGGATGAGCAAAGAGAGAAGTGGAGAAAAGAGCAGCAGGACTTGCATAAAAACACCAAAGAGAAGCTCAGTGAGCTGGAGAGAGCTCAGAGCACCATTCATTCCCTACAGGAGGAGGTGCCACACTGGCCTCTTACAAATACAGTGTTGTGAAAAAGTGTTTGCCCCCTTCCTGATTTCTTATTGTTTTGCATTTTGTCGCACTTAAATGTTTCAGCTCATCAAACAAATTTAAATATTAGTTAAAGATAACACGAATAAACACAAAATGCAGGTTAAATGAAGATTGTTATTATTAAGGGAAAACAAAATCCAAACCTACATGCCCCTGTGTGAAAAAATGATTGCCCTCTAAACCTAATAACTTGTTGGGCCACCCTTACCAGCAACAACTACAATTGAGTGTTTGCAATAACTTGCAATGAGTCTTTTACTGCGCTGTGGAAGAATTTTGGCCTAATTATCTTTGCAGATTTGTTGTAATTCAGCCACATTGGAGGGTTTTTGAGCATGAACTGCCTTTTTAAGGTCATGCCACAGCATCTCAATAGGATTCAGGTCAGAACTTTGACTAGGCCACTCCAAAGTCTTCATTTTGTTTTTCTTCTGCAATTCAGAGGTGGACTTGCTGGTGTGTTTTGGGTCAATGTTCTGCTGCAGAACCCACGTTCACTTGAGCTTGAGGTCACGAACAGATGCCTGGACATTCTCCTTCAGGATTTTTTTAGTAGACAGCGGAATTCATGGTTCCATTTATTACAGCAAGTCTTCCAGATCCTGAAGCACCAAAACAGCCCCAGACCATCACACCACTACCACCATATTTTACTGTTGGTATGATGTTCTTCTGAAATGCGGTGTTACTTTTACGCCAGCTGTACTGAGACACACAAGTTCAAAAACTAAGTTAAACTTTTCTCTCATCAGTCCACAGAGTATTTTTCCAAAAGTCTTGAGGATCATCGAGACGTTATCTGGCAAAAATTAGACAAGCCTTAATTTTCTTTTTGCTCAGCAGTAGTTTTCATTTTGCCCAGTCTCTTTCTTATGGTGAAGTCTTGAACCTTCTTGAAGTGGTGGTATACATACACAGTTCTGCAGTTTGGGGTCTTTTGTGACCTCTTGGATGAGTTGTCGCTGTGCTCTTTGAGTATTTTTGTTCGGCTGGCCATTCGTGGGAAAATTCCACTGTTCAATTTTTCCACCATTTGTAGATAACTGCTCTCACTGTGGTTCGCTGGAGTCCTAAAGCTTTAGAAATGGCTTTATTACCGTTTCTAGACAGATAGAGCTCTATTACTTTCTTTCTCATTTGTTCCTGAATTTCTTTGGATCTCTGCAGGTGTGAGAAACCACAGTTAAGTTATTATTATTATTATTATTATAGCTTTCCTGTAAAACATAACTACCTTCATTTAAAATCTGCATTTTGTGTTATCATTGACTAATATTTAAATTTGTTTGCTGATCTGAAACATTTAAGTGTGACATGCAAAAAAAAAGTGGAAAACAGATACCGTAGAACATGCAGAAAAACACTTTTTCACACCACTGTATTACTACTTTTCAATTTGGCCAAGCAAATTAATCATTCAACAATTTGTGATCATTTCATTATTTTTATTTGTTTTAGTTGGCCCGTCAAAAGAAGGAGCTGTTCTCAAGTTATGAGGATCGAGACAATGCTGTATTAGATAAAGAGCTGCTCACCAACCGCCTCAAGCATCTGGAGAGTGAGATGGAAAATCAGCGTACCTCACAAAATGACCGGTCACGAGAGATACGCAGCTTGGAGGTGTTTGACCGTGCACATTTCCACATCTTGTGTCTTTAAAGACCATAATGTTGTGATCTAACGCTAACTTTTTACTGTATGGTTTGTTTGTCTCCACCTAAAGGACAAAATCAAGCATTTGGAGCTTGAGTTGGATGAGGAGAAGAACAGTGCAGAGATGCTGACAGAAAGAATCACCAGGAGCCGAGATCAGGTATACTGTGATCATCAATGGACATCGGGCACTTAGGCAATAAGTGCCATATTATAACACAGAACTATTGTACCAGTGTCAATTATTCATATTGTATTAAGAAAAAGGTAATGAAATGCTTTAATGTAAATGTGGTGCTGCATGTAGATTGAACAGCTGCGTGCAGAGCTCATGCAAGAACGATCCTCCAAACAAGACCTGGAGCTGGACAAAAACGCTCTGGAGAGACAGGTACGCCTCATGACCATCCAACAGAATAGTAGATTTAGTTTCTGTGGTATTAAACAAGTGTTGAAAAAATGCATTAATTCAGATTGGCCCTCAGTATTTCATCTAATCTGCATCTTTTTCAGATAAAGGAATATAAGTCTCGTGTGAGTGAAATGGAAGGCCAGTCACGTTCCTCCACTGGCGTGTCTCAGCTGGAGAGCAAAATCCAGGAGCTCGAGGAGCGACTGCGCACAGAGGAGAGGTAAACAAAGGACCTAATGAAGTAAAGTTCTAAAACCACTACCATGAGGTGCCAGAAACAATTACATTACCCAGAAAGCACTACGGAATGCTTGAGAAAAGCACTCCTCTTTAATCAATCTGCACTACTAGAAAATACACAGACTACAGTTCTTAAAGCGGTTCACAAAAACTTGAATTCATTTACTCTAAATTATAGTGGGTTAATAGTCAGTAGGTTTATTTGCTACTTGATGAGATTAATTTGCCATACCAATATTTTTATATTGACATCAAAACACAACACCTAAGGAATCTTAAGCACATAGTTGTGTTTTTTTTCAGGGAGAAGAATACTATACTGTCCTCTCAGCGGCGGTTGGAGAGGAAACTAAAGGAACTGAACATCACCCTGGATGAGGAGAGACAGCAGCAAACGGAACAGAGAGACCAGGTGAATTATACACGCGTTACAGGCACACAAACAGAGCAGTATGTTTTCTTCTACAACATGTGATGTGTATTTGGTCGAGAGACCTGTGGAGTGTATCAGTTTAATGGATGTGTGTTCCTGCAGCTGACTTTGCGTGTGAAGGCTCTGAAGCGGCAGGTGGATGAGGGAGAAGCAGAGGCAGAGCGTTTAGAGGGATTGAGGAGGAAGGCCATTAGAGAAATGGAGGAGCAGCAGGAACAGAAGGAGGCACTGCAGTCAAGAGTGACGGCGCTAGAGACTGAACTCAAGTAAGTGTGTGTGACCTGTTTGGAGCACTGATTTTTTTTCAGTGGAGCACTGAATTTATTTATTTTTTTAAACATAGCGCATTTATGACTGGTTATCTGTGAGATTTTTCCTTAATGTGTTTGGTGCAGTATTCAGACACCTTCAGTATATGCATGTGTATAGAGTCTATTACTTTATACAGAAATACTCAGTGAGGCCTGCAGAGGACAGTGTGTT
The DNA here is from genome assembly GCA_037043235.1 of Rhodeus uyekii. Classification (NCBI taxonomy): domain Eukaryota; kingdom Metazoa; phylum Chordata; class Actinopteri; order Cypriniformes; family Acheilognathidae; genus Rhodeus; species Rhodeus uyekii. Next base: position 674,407 of record JAWRVZ010000026.1, read on the forward strand.
TATATTAATATACTAGTGATCAGACTGCTCACGTTGCTAATCTCTTAAAGTCTTTAGCTTTCCAAACCTCAATCACAAATTATCTTTCCTCAAGTCACACACTGCTCATCTCTGTTATAAGGTGACAAATCAGTCACACCCTGTTTATCATGTAATATGCACATCCTGGAAATCATAGAACATCTTCATAAGCTTATAGATCAGACTGTATTACACCAAAAAAAAACTTAAATCTGGTGTTTTGCAGTAGTATCAGACTCTCTCCTTAATATCTGTATAACTCTATTTGCTAATAATGGTGCTGATATGTACATTAACACATGTTTGAACATTGTATTACTTTTATTTATTATTGTTATTACTTGTTTTAGGTTAAAATCATTAAAGAAAAAAATTATATATAATATTATATGTTATATAATAGTAGTATTTTAAGGATCCTGTCTTGTGGTTTGCCATGAGTTTTTCAAATAAAAGTAAATCAGTGGATCTCCACCTTTTCGACTTGAATTCAATGGCGTCCTTTTATATAGTAGTGACAGAACTATAACTATAATATTAAGTATCAACCATAATCTATTATTAAAGTGCACCTATTATGTTTTTGTAAAGGTTCCTAATTTTATTGTCTCATAAGATTGAGTGCACATCACCACAAATTTTTTTTTTCAAATATTCTCAAACAACTGAAAATTAATTCTCTAAGCCCCTCCTTTCCGAGAACCAACTCTGCTCTGAGTGGTCAGATGACGCAGTCTGTTTTGATTTGTCGACCGCTTACGGCACGTGTCAGAGATGAAAAGCCCATTACGGCCACTGAATTTCAGCTCTGGAGACTTCCAAAAGCTCAGTGATTGTACGTACTGTAAAGACCGTAACGATGGCGTAGATTGTACCATATTAAACCTGGCGCAAGTCTGATGAAACATTGGAAGAGCTAGTTCATCCCGACCCTCCATCGCAAGGACAACTTGAGCAGGACGTTTCTCATTGATGTGCTACTCTGTTTTTCGTAAATTACAACTGTAATTCCTCACCATCAGCATTAATAAGTGTATGTCCATCAACAAACTGATTTTAATAAGTTAGATTTGTTTTAACAAAATATTATTCATATTAAATGAATAATTATATATTCATTCAAATGCTTGGATGTTTGCTTGTGCCCTGGACCACTGGATGAGAACCACTGTTCTAAATAATAATAATCTAAAAAAAGAATCTAAATAATTATACAATGTTTATTTAAAATGTATAGTATGTTATACCATAGAGTGCTGCTGTCAAATTGGTTTATTTCATCCTCAGGAGGAAAATCCAGCAGGCTCGACAATCAGCTCTGGAGTCTTCAGTGCTCAGCTCTGATGATGACGATGATGATGGATTGTATGATCATTCCAGCATAACTTCCATCCTCACAGAGAGCAATTTACAAACCAGTTCCTGCTGAAGTTGAGAGAGGAATGTGTGGAATGGGGCGTGAATGGGAGCTGCCCTTTGATACAGTACTTACAAAGAAAAGGATTGGCACTTCATTCATGAACACAGTGTAACTTCAGTCCTGTTGTAAAATAAATAATAGATACTGAAACTCCAGTATTCTGGTTTCCACCCTTCAACATTACCTGCTGTGCCACATCAGCTCCAATTATAAGTCATATTGTACAATCTGGAGTTAAACCATTTTATTCATAAAGGGGACATTTTTTCACACATTTAAGATGCATTAAAAAAAATTCTGTCAGTGAGTCTTATAGATTTCAGGCATGCCTTTATTTAGATAGAGGAGATCAGTTCAGTGAATTGAGAGTATAAAACAATTTAGCGTTGTTTATTTTACTTGAAATAATTAGGGATAAATAGAAGTAATAAGAAGCATAGTTTTGTATAAAGTGAATGAATGCATATAGATAGGAGAAGGAGAAATTAATTTTATTTTAAGGGTCCAGTGACCAATCACGAGCACTGATTTCGTTAGGTGTATTTTAAGAGAGACTGTTTGGGAAATGAAAGATTTCAGGGTTTTAGTTGAAGGAACGCATCGGTGAACATTTTTCCAAAAATGAAAGTTAGATCATAGTCATTTGATTTGAAAGAAAGTAAATGTCAATTATAGTGTAGTATAGCAAGAGCAACACAAATAACAATGCAGTTCAATAGTCCAGAACATGTATCTGTTTTACAGTGCGTACAGGTGAGAAGAATAAATCTATATTTAGTATCAAAAAAGGTGTAATATGTCTCTGCTTGGTCTCTAGCTATTTTATAATATGCTTATTTTTTTAATGTTTACAAAATGGACAAAGGCAAAGTTCTATAGGTACAAGTGAACCAGCACTAAACCGATTCATCACTGACGTCAAAATACAATATAATCACAATACAGATATTTACATTTCAGCTCTTTCATTTACCAATATTTCTATACAATGAATGAACTTAAAGAATGAGAATCAAGTTCAATACAGACTTACCTGTAGCTAATGTTTTAACGCTATATGAGCAGAGCCTTTCTAAATCAATCGTACTGTGAAATATTTTTTGATAAAGCACAGCCAGTTTTTCTTTTTCCACCAAAATTGTTAGTCAACTGACAAGCTTAGAAAAAACAAAAACAAATCAGTGTTTATGTTCCTTCAGGCATGACATTTTATAATATTTTTGTTCTTTGTTTTCCAGCACATGATATACTGTTGTTAATTTCAATATGTAATATTGATGCAGATTTATATGAAGTTACTAAATAACCATTTCCTACCATTTATTATCTCTGGCATTCCTTGATACCAAGCTGCCTTTTCTCATCTTTATCTACTGTACTTTATCTATGCACACCACATCTGATTTATATGAATGGAAAACCACTGCAATGCCTTCTATATCTAAGAATAATTTTTTTGTAATTGTTCTTTTTTCAAAGTAAATGATGATGATTTATGTACATGCATTTTGTATATAGATGTAATAGAATACAAACACTAATCAAATGGAAGGTTTGTATTTTTCTGAAAACAAAATCTTTATCAAAAATAAATTTAGTACTTTAATAGTGCCTCTCTGTTCGTTTTTTATGGTTTGCTCATTAATTGCAGTTAATTAATTAATTGCAGTACTGGTATTTTGTATGTAGGGCAAATTAGTTAAAATGGGAAAAATTAATGATTAATCATAACTTATCAATATTTGGATCAGTTAATTGGATTTACTTTGATGCAGCTAACTTAATATTACTATTAATTAATCAGTTCGTCTAGCATTGATTATTTATTAATTCTAAGAAAAGGATATTTTTCATGGCCACAGAAAAATAGTGATTTCGTAACATGTACAGTGTGAGTATGTAGCAAGATTGGAAATTGTTTAAGTGACTTTAATATGCTAGAGAATCAGGGAAGTTATATGTATCATACACACGGTTTTATTAACTAAATCACAAGTACATAAATCTAAACAAACATATATGAACATAACACCATGGGAAATGGTAAAGTGAAAGTAGGTTAAATTGGAAAAAGGGACCGAAAGTGAAACTGTGGAAAAAGAGTCTTTTAACCATATCACAAGTACCATCAGCTTAGCAGCCTTTGCAACTGTCTGTAAAGTCCTGAGGAAGGATTATATGGTTCCGTGACTCAATGGTGTTGAAGTTGCAATCAATTTCTTATGCGTTGAATGAAGAAATGAATACAGAAAACAATACAAGAGAAACTATGCTAGCTGAGGATGTGTGTCATAGATATATAGTACAATTGAGTGTCAGATACTCTACCTTATTTTTAATGTAAGTGACCGTTTGCAAATTCAACTTATCGCTTCTGGTGTCATCTGCTTCCAGTTATTTTACCAGTACAAAAAAAGTCTGTTATGCTGCTTTGTATTGCAAACTGGTATTAGTTATCAATCATAAACACAATGGTTTGTAGTGCAAATAGCTACTTCACACATTGCAAAATGAGGTGGATGCAAGTGGTAATATTGCTACTGGACTGAAGTATTACCTGAATAGTACTAAAAAGTCAAAACATTTTTAAATAGTCTTTGGGAAGTTTATTTCTTAAAATATGTTGAATAAATCGTTTGTGATCTCAAATTGCTTTTATAATAACAAAATAACACTGATTCTCATTCCCCTTATCAGGGAACCAGGATGAATATGCAACCTGAGATGTTCAAGTTTTGAGTTGAAACTTCCACACTGTATTTTGGTGTTGATGCTATGGGCATGCCTGCCTCACTAAACTTTGAATATGCACAAACTAAATGTCCATACCACTGACGCTATATGATAGAGGCTAAAGTCAAGAGCATGTTAACCCCTTGGGCACATCCTATGTGACTTATGCAAAAATGTGCATAGGGTTTCTGCATCTTACAAGCCAGTGTGCACAGGTGCTTGGGTAAAACCTTACTCCCGATCTCTGTGGGTCAGGCCTAAAACCCAGAGCAGAGTTGTAATGGGATACAAAACATAGTCTTGGCTATGGTCAGGTATGCATTGTTATTTTAATATGATTTTAGTAACATTACCTGAGAGACTCTTAGGGAGTAGCCTACTGAAGAAAGCATTTGATACTCAGCACCACACGCAGACTTCAGTGCTGCCAACCATCCAAGGGGTGAACATATGTCCCTACCACAGAAAATCATTCGGGAGGCATAAAAAAGGGACATATTTCAATCTGACCAAATAACTTTCATTAACCATTCTCTATACCCCAAGGAAGTTGCAGGGGAGCTTAGGCACTAGTTAAAACCCCAATAAATAATTGGAGATGTCAAATAACATAATGGGATGCTTATGTGGCCTGCCTAAAACTCTCCTTTATCAAGCTCATACCCTGACTTGAGTAAATGCACTCTCCAGAGACCTGCTATAGCAAGTGCAAAATTCAAAATAATTCAAATGTATTCAACCCCAAATAGTCAATTTTATGTCATGGCTGTATTTAAAAAAAAAATTCTGATATTTCATGAGCATTACATTATATAGTGACATTTTTCTTTTTTTTTACTTTAACTGCCTTCTGCCAACGAACATCAATGTACACGATGTATGGGTATTCCCCATAGTGTCAAAACCGAGATGGAGAATCAAAGTTCCCCATCACATGCAGTATCTCACTGAAGGCCTCTATATGAGCACAAGACTTGTTGCTTACTTCTGCATTAAATTTAGAGCAAATAAAAACAACTGATGTTGCATTTTCTCTGACAGAATTCAGCTGTTCTGCAGTGAGCATCTGTATATGATGGGGAGCTTTCAACCAACATATTTCCAACTTCTATATCTTCTAATAGCAGCTTTATTAGAAAGCAAAGGTACGTGTTATTATATGAAATATAATTCCAATGAGACATGCATAATATCAATGTATCTTTGGGTGTGTAAATGTGGGATGGGTATGATTTGATAACAAGTCAAGAGTGTTTTATAGCACTCTTCACAGTGGACGTTGTTTCAAAGCAGCATAAAAATGTATAAACATTTTTTTAAGCTAGAAAGTGTGTAATTGAGCCCATCAGTAGTGGCCAAAAGTTATGTCCGATCTAGAAATATTGACATCTTCACCCTTTATTCAAATATTATAAAAAATATGAATGATTGAATTAAGTATTTATATAGTGCTTTACTGTACACCCAAAGTGCTTTATAATCGTATCAGGGTGTCCACAACCACCACCAGCTTCCATTTGGATGATACGACGGCAGCCACAGTAACTGCACCAGTGCCCTCACTCTAATTATAGGGAGAGAGTGATAGAGCCTTTTGAAGTAATGGGGATTATTATTAGGATTATTATAATGATTGATAAGGGCCAAAGGAAGGAATTTTGGCCAGTACACCAGGTGCCCCCCTACTCTTTACAATAAGTGAAAAAAGAACTGATTCCACCACATTTTACTTGAATGCAATGTAGGTTGATTTGGATAAAAGCGTCTGGCAAATCCATAAATGTAAATGTAAAGAAGTAACATGGGATTTTAATGACCACAGAGAGTCAGGATCTCAAACAAATGACAATACTTTTTACAGTACAGCGTCCCCGTTACAGTCCCCAGCATCCCCTATCACTACACAGGGGCATTAGGACCCTCACAGACTACAGGGTGAGCACACCCTACTGACCTCTCTACTAGGGTGATATAGTTTCCTACTAGGGTGATATGGCTGCTGTGTGTTAAAGATTTTGTAAGCATATTGTGTAATTTTGCCTGGAGTCAATTGTTTCATTTGTGATAAAGCAATGAAACATGCCAAATTGTGTAGATATTATTATGAATAACTATTACAACTAGATAGAGGAAGTTTATGATATAAACTTCAGTTGGCTTGAGAAAGCCTATCGTGAAAGTTAAATTTATTTGTAAAAGCTTAAAAAGTTGTTTAAGTTTACAGATAGATAGATGGAAAGAATTAGATCTTGAGCATATATACACTTGTTAGTTATTGCTTTGCGTTGTTTCTAGGCAGTTACTAAGGTGTCGTTATGTTCTTTGATCATAATTTAATCTTTAATCAATTGATGATCAATTTTGCTAGCAAGATTTAATGTTAATTATCTTGTTGATAGCAAGATTTAGTATGAATTCCGAAGTCATTAGCAACATTTAACATAAATAAGCATGTTGCTGGCAAGAATTCGCTGAATTAGCATATTGGTAGCAAGATTTATTGTTAATTAACAAGTTGCTATCAAGATTTAGCATGATCTAGCATGTCACTAGTGAGAATTTGCGTGATCTAGCATGTTGCTAGCAAGATTTAACGTTAATTAACAAGACGCTATTGACATTTAGTGTGAACTAACATGTCGCTAGTGAGATTTGTTAATTCGTAGGTCGCTTGTGAGATTTAACATGAGTTAACATGTCACTGACGAGAATGAATGTTATTTAACAAGTCACTAGTGAGATTTAATGTTTTAAAGAACACAAGAGTCAGTTGACGCAGAGACTGGAGGTTATTGATGATTCAGCTGAACAGTGAGTGGTCTGAAATATCAAAGAATAATAATGAATATTAAATATAAATCTAAAATAAACAACATTTACATTGGTAATAAACAGGAGTAAATTATTAATTGATTACAGAAGTGTTGCAATACTTGGTTAGTGCACAAATTGGCATCTAGGGAACATACATGGAGTTTTTTCATCAAGAGGGATCATCGGTGTTGTAACGAAATACCAAAAAATAAATAACAATGCTTTTTGATCCCCAAAGTGTTGGAAAATTGCAATTAGTTTATAAAAATGTTTACGGTTTAATTACATCCTTGGCTTTTAACGGTCAGTTTTCACTAATGTGAATAATACTTTGTTTTATTTCTATTTTAAAGATGCAATTAAGCATTATTAATATAGTCTTGCCACTTTTAAAACAGACTGCAGTTACACTACATGTACATGGAGCCCTTTATACATTTATTTACTATATAAATGTGTGTATAGATAGATATGTATGTGTATATATATGTATATATGTGTGTGTGTGTGTGTATAAAGCCTTTCTTCATGTGAAATAAAATAACTTAAATATTAGTATTTCTTAAATCATTCCTGCACAATTACAATGGGGATAGTAATGCTGTTTTTTCTAATCTCAAGCAGTTTTCAGATTGAATCGATCTGCCATGTCAGACTTCAGTTCAACACGGCAATTATAGCAGATAAAGGAATCAACGCAATGTAATATTTGTATAAAGCCTTCCTCCATGGGAAACAAAATAACTTAAATATTAGTATTTTTAAAATAATTCCTGATCATGTAATGCAGCAGAGTAATGCAGTTTTTTAACTCAAGCAGTTTACAGTTTGAAGCGATCTGCCATCGTTTTTGCATCCTTTTAAATACCTTATTTCATTTATTGTTTAAGTGTTCACAAAACATCGATCTATCAGCGAATCTGCTCAGGAAGCGCGTTTGAACTCGAGAACAGGAGTCAGACTTTAGTTAAAAGCCGATAAAAGAATTAACACAATGTAACTATATACTCAAGAATTAGTTATAAATAACTTTGACTGTTAGACGCTGCATTTGAAGAGAGTCAGCGCGCGCGCTGCTCAGGGAAGCATTTTACATGTATCTGCCTTCCCCATGCAAACACGAGCGAGAGTAAGAATTCGGCAATAAAGTACATAAATGAGCGCTATAAATAAACTTAGGCGATTAGACGGTTATGCTTTGGCGCGAGTCCAGGAGGACGCGCGTTTAAACTTCACTTACCTTTCCCATAGTAATGTACTCCGTTGCCGAGTAAAGACGAATGAGAGTCAGAATTTGGCCATATAAGTGCATAAATCTTCAAGGAAACACGCTGCAGCGGTTACTTGATAATCGGAAACAATTTCCGTTTGATCATAAACTCTCTCACATAAATCTATTTTAGGAGATTATGATCTCTCTCTCCAGCAGTAATGGCGTCTTTGAAAAGCTTTGAGGCTTTGAATTGCAGCGCTCTGATTCGTTCAAACTTCAGTGCTCTCACTGACAGGGGTGTAATTTTGTGATATTATGTATGTAAAATAGAGAGATTTAACTTACTAATTAAAGTAAAAAATCGATTGTAGACCTGCAAGTTTTTTTCAGGATTTAAAAAAATAAAATGCATGCCCATTGGAATGGACATGTTCACACATACTGTATTGAAATGTATTATATATCAGGTGTAATGTTGTGATGTTACCAACAGATGGAGTGGACGCTCTATCTAAAATTCAGTTTTCACTTCATTAGTGAAAGTCTATGGAGATTTTATGACTTTAATCTTCAGTTTTATCAAAAATCATAAGTCTGATCAGTCTGAAAAGGGATAGCAACTCAAGTCAGAACAGGTCTGAAGTCTGAGCAGAGTTTAGTGGTTGTAGCTTTAAAGCTCTAGGAGGAGATGCATTGAGAATTTTAGGTAAGAAGAATAATAATAATAATAATAATAATAATAAGTTTAGATACAATATCACTAAGTTGGCTTTCTCAAGCCAACTTAATAATGCACATTATTTTATATCATTTATATTTTATATTTACATTATCATTTTGTAGTTTGTTTTTTACTAAATACTTTTGTCAGATAATAGATAACATATTTTGTTCTTCCCTTGTATTTAAAATATTAAAAATAATAATACAAAAGTGAAATATTCAAAAGGATTATTTCAGAAAATACTGACAGTAGTTCATCTGGTTGTGACGTTTTTTGTTCTCATTTTGTAAAACTTAATACATTTAGAAGTAGAACCACTTGGTAAAAAGTAAATGCTGTTTATTTCTGTAAACGCTGTGGTTTCCATGTCTCGGATCTCTCAGTATGTCTCATTTTGCTCTTTATTTCCTTTTAGTGGCAACACAGAGACCCTGCAAGCAGGTCCATCAGCTAAACATAAACTATGTTCAGGGTGACTATACGTCTATTTCTTGCCTAACCACAACCCACCCGCTGGAGTCTCTCACAGTGAAGCTACACAGAACCAACCCGGTTCAAAACATCCTAAACTATTCAGACACCAATCCAACATCAGAGCAACAGAGATGGTCTGTGAGAAATGATGCTGGATGTGTCTCACTTTACCTGAAAGACATCAGTTTATCTGATCAAGGCCATTAAGAATGTCAAGTCTACAAAAACTGGGACTGCCTTAATGCAACTCTGTTTAACCTGCAGGTCAAAGGTGAGTGCCAAGTTATAAGCAAAAAAAGCAAATAATCCTCTTGAAATCTGTTGTGATAAATATGTTTATCTGGTTTCAGAGTGTAAAACTTTGGCTTCTGTCCATGGGACTCCAGACACTTCAGTGTTGCTGCCATGTTCTGAACATCCTCTACCAAGCAGATCCAATCAAGTAACTTGGAAAATCTTTCATGGTCACCAATCAACAGAAATATCCAAATATCGCCCGCCGCACAACAACACAGAAAGAGACCAGAAACCTTTGTATGAGAGAGCAAGAATACTAAGGAATGGATCTCTGCTGATAAGGGATGCAGTAAACACTGATGGATCATGGTATCAGTGCCGAGTGAGTGAAAAAAACTGCTACGAGTTGAAGCTGGTCATGAAAGGTGTGTTTTCAAATAAAAATTTCTAACCCTAAAGTCTCAATGCAGACTCTCTGACAGACATTTTTATTTTAAGTTAAACCATATGATTAATAATAGCCTTGTATGTCTTTTAAAAATATTTTTTACCCCCATAAATCATTACTATTGTTTAACCTTTACATCTATAAAATAGAAGATAATATAAACAGAACTAAACGTTTGGAGTTGAAATGGTAGGTTAGTCAAAGTATTATTTTTTTAAATGTCATAAATATTGACTTGATGGAAGGACAACAGCAAATATATGACGAACATATGATGACAATCTGGCACAGGACAGCAAACGCAATAGGGAACAAACAACCCAGGTAATGAGGGAGGACAGGTGGGGCACATGAACCAATAATGAGGTAACAAGATGGGTGGGGCAAGACAATAGACACATGGCACAAGGAAACACAAACGCAGGCCATGTGCTTAATCAAGACAAGACATGAAAATGCAGCCAAAGGGAATAATCATAAGCCACGTGTTCACACAAAAACAGGATGACATGAAAGCACACAGCCAATGAAAAACACAAGCTGTGCACTACACAGTACAAGACATGAAAGCATGCGGCCGACGTAAACATGAACATAACACATGAGGACAAAAAAAAACACTACGCCCCACACACAAGACAGGTCACCCAGACAGGAGAGCGTACGACAAATGCTTTCCATAATATTGTTAACCACAGGCAAGACACACTCATTTTGAATGTGATTAAAAACAACCAGATCAAACTGACTTATGTTCATGTTTTTGTATCTTTTAGTGAGGGTAGACGCTTCAACCCCAGCTGACAGCCCTGCAGCAGTGACAACTAATCCGATAGCAGTAGTGATGGTCTCAACAGTGTCTCTGTGTGTCCTCATCTCACTGGTCATCAGTGTGATTCTTTGTGTCAAAAAAGGAAGGAGCAAAAGCAACAAAAGTAAGTCCACAACTGAGGTTCTGTTAGAAAGTTAAAACACTGTTGAATTATTCTTTAACAAAATGTTTTAAATAATAGTAATGGCTTATTGGAAAAACCCGAACACATCTTTCATTTTATGTGTATATTGTAATGTCTGTTACACTATACTAACCAGTTATTCAAACAGAAAATAAAAATATAGAAGTTGATCAGCACTTACTACTTATATTTGTATCTTGTAGTTGAATTGGACTACTGGTCTACCGTATCTTATTCTGAAACTTCAGGAGGTAAGTGATATTCATAGTGAGTCATTACAAAATATACACCAGTGTATTTAATAAAAGTCTTGATATTCCATTCTATTCTTGACCATCTGTAAGTTACTGCAAAACATGACATGATGATAATTTTGTAAACCACATCACAAGATATGCTGTATGTAGTTTGCATTGCCATTTTTGTAAACTTTTAATTCACTTCATGCACGACCGAACAAATCAATGTATTATGCACACATCTGCAAATGTGCACAAGGTTAAAAAAATACATTTACTCACAAACCATGTTTTAACTTTATCTTCCAACAGTTGGTGTGAACGAACAGAAGCTTCTGTATGCAAACCAGACGGGATGTATTATGATTTAAATGAATCACTGTTTTTAATGCCTTTTTTAAAATAAGTCTTTGATAAAGCCTTAATTTAGCAATTTAATCATCTGTCACAATTTATATTATAGGGGAAAATCACACAAAAATGGGCTAATGCACTGTAATGTTTTCATACTTTCATATTTTATCAATACATTTTATTTTTTATCATAACAATGAAATTAGTTTTCTGAGAGACTATCATAGCATGACACAGATCTGATACTAGAAATTAGAAACTTTATACACCACACAAAAACACTCTTTAAAGGCTGATGCTTTTTGTGTTTTACAAAGAGGCAAAATCCACAAACAGTGTGTTCTATCATTAATCCATGCCAATATGTGGAAAATTATTGCTTAATATAAACATCTTGTTATTGCTACTGTATTAACAAAGATTTTTTAATGTTCTTTATCTCAAATGTATCTTTATGTATGTATTTTCTCTCTAATGAATTGCTTAGTGTTACTCTGAAAATGCTTATAACAAATAAAACAATTTAAATACACGTTTGACTGTCAGTGAATTTTATAGCTGTGACTAGCCAAAAGAACTTTCTGTATTTACACCTAATTTTGACAGTTTGCTGTTACTTTACTATATTTCTGTATTACTGTGAGAGCTTTTGGGGGCTTATAATGATGACTTCAAAATCTTCCTCTAAAACATTTAATAAAAACATTTAATTTCACTGACAAAAAAGACCAGACTAAAATGTAATTTAAAAAATATATACTTCACACTTTGTCACAATATAGTTGTATATACTGACATTTTACAGAGAAGATATTTACTGCTTCGACAGCTGCGTATTATAGGATAAGATTTACTTCCGCATTAAATTTAGAACAACTGAAAACAACTCTGCGAAAGTGAAGTGATGTGGCCTTTGTTCATATAGAGTTCAGCTGTCCTGCAGTGAGCATCTGTGTATGATGGGGAGCTTTCAGCCTTCATATTTCCCACTTCTCTATCTTATAACAGCAGCTTTATTAGATTGCAAAGGTAAGTGCCATTATGTTAACTCAAATTCCTTCAACCAACAAACAAACGACAGATATGCATAATACCAGTGTACTTTGTAAATGTGGTATAGGGGTAACATGTAACATGTGGTATAGGGGTAACATATGATCTATTTCAAGTCAAGTGCTTTTTATTTATAAAACCCTTTTCACAGTGGACATTGTTTTAAAGCATCTTTATAGAAAAATATTGCTTTTCACATTAGATGTTCAGTTTGAAAATTACTTTTAACATTTTAAATATGTAATAATGACCCTTTTTAAAGAGAGAAAATATGCAACTGCTTTTACAAATTTTTTGGTTTGCAAAACTGCATTACTCAACCAATTAATTATGATTACGCTGGCAACATCAGTTGATTTGGCTAATAAGCAGATTTTTATTACATTAACAGAGTCGAATAAATATGGTTACACATCTATTGCTCATTGTTAGTTAATATTATTTTCATGCATTAACTAACACTTGCAAATTATACCTTATTCAGAGTTTGCAAAGTTTATTAATAAAAAAAAATTCTGCACTCACTGTTTTAAAGCGCTATGGTTTTCACGTCTCATTTTGCTCTTCATTTCCTTTTAGTGGCGACACAGAGACCCTGCAAGCAGGTCCATCAGTTAAACATAAACTATGTTCAGGGTGACTATACATCTATTTCTTGCCTAACCACAACCCACCCGCTGGAGTCTCTCACACTGAAGCTACACAGAACCAACCCAGTTCAACACATCCTAAACTATTCAGACACCAATCCAACATCAGAGCATCAGAGATGGTCTGTGAGAAATGATGCTGGAAATGTTACACTTGATCTTAAAGACATCAGTTTATCTGATCAAGGCCGTTATGAATGTCAAGTCTACAAAGATGGGGGCTGCCTTAATGCAACTCTTTTTAACCTGAGGGTCAAAGGTGAGAATGGCAATTTCTGAAACAAGCAATTAATCCCTGAACATATTTTAATGTGTTTATATCTCTATCTTTCAGAGTGTAAAACTTTGGATTCTGTCCACGCGACTCCAGACTCTTCAGTGTTGTTGCCATGCTCTGAACTTCCTCTACAGCACAAAGCTGGACAAGTCAGCTGGAAAATAATGATTGGTCCCAAACCAATAGAAATAGATCAATATCGCCCTGCACACAAGCCCTCGAACAGCATAGAGAAAGTCCAGAAGCCTTTGTTTGAGAGAGCAAAAATACTAGGGAATGGATCTCTACATATAAGGGATGTAGTAAACTCTGATGGATTATGGTATCAGTGCCGAGTGACTGAACAAACCTGCTATGAGGTGAAGCTAGTTGTGAAAGGTAGGTTTAACCCCAATATTCTGAAAATCGTCCTTAATATTTTTTTACCAGCTGAAAAATGTGGGATAACATTTGTTCTGAATTTGTTTTTATTACATTTTAGATACATTTCATACAGTAAAAAATGTGTTCAGACCCTTTAAACGTTTTCATACTGCGCTGTGTTGCGGCCCTATTGCTGCGGTTGTAAAGTGGTGCTGGATGAGGAGGGGAGGAGGCAAGGATGAACGTAAATAGTCTTTAATAATGAGAACTCAAAAAACACTTTAAATACAACCAAAATAGAATAGTATCGTGCAAAACGTCACAAGAAAATAAACAGGACTAGACATGGATGGAACACAGCATTTTGCAGACGCTACATTGACGATAACGGACAAAACAAGACACAGACTAAAAAAATTGCTAGATTATGATACAGGAGAGTGGAGAAACACTGGGCAAGTACGGGAAGAACCAAAAAGCAAACAGAGACACGACAGACACGTAACACTTATGCTAATCCAAGAGAGTTAGTCATTTTTTAAAATCTCTATTTACTATAATTCCTTGTTATTTATATTGCTAAATATAACTAATTATTCGCCATATATGTTATCTAATATTGCTATATAATATCTCATTAATCTGACACTGGAAGCTTTTAATCTAAACTACTATCTCTAGCACAAACCATTAGCATTTCTCTAGCTTGTTAACTTGTCATCTTCCCCAACAATCTTTTATCTATAGGATATCTTCTCCTTTTATTGTCTCTTCCAATGCCTGCCATATGTTTAGAACAGCCTTCTCTGTCAGTGATGAGGGTTTCACATGTAATAAATGCAAGGAAATAGTCACGCAGAACTAGAGGCACAAGTCCAAACTTTAATCAAGGATAGTGAGAATGCAGTCGGTTCTGGATACTGCTTTTGTTTTTTCTCAGTGGCAGGGACTAAGGTACTGGTCAGGGTAAAGGCAAGACAAAAAATACACTTCTAACTGCTGCCAGAGATGCTTCAGTTGAGTACTGAGTTTAAGGTTTAAGAATACGTAAGTAATGTGACATTTCAGTTTTTTATATATATTTTTACATATCACAAAGCTGTTTATTCTATGTCACTGTGGGGTATGGAGTGTAGACTGATGTGAGCAAAGACAGAAAAGGGAAGAAAGCATAAGTCTTTAGCATTAGTCTAAAACAAAAAATGTGTGCAAAAAAAAACAACAACACTTTGACAAAACTTGTTGCCACACGTAAGACGAGTACCTTGATTGAAGAGGGATTAAAATAACCTCATCAAACTGACCCATATGTTGATGTTCATCTTGTTTATCTTTCCTCCAGTGATCACAGATGTTTCAACCTCGACTGACAGTCATGTTGTCCAGACTGAAGGCAACATCGAGACGAGTGCAGCACTGACAACTAATCTGACAGCAGTAGTAATGGTCTCAATAGTGTCTCTGTGTGTCCTCATCTCACTGATCATCTGTGTGATTCTTTATTTGAAAAAAAGGAGGAGCAAAATCAACAGCCAGAGTAAGTCCACAACTGAAGTCCTGAAAAGCTGAATTGTAACACTGTTGAACTGTTCTTGAACAGCATGTCACAAATCATAGTAATGGCTTATTGGAAAGTGAAGAGACAAGTCATCAGAACATAATTCATTTGGCATATTGTAATATTTGTCATATATTCTACTGTACTAACCCAGTAAAAAAAACACTACTAACCCTCTTTACACATTTGTTCATTTTGGAGATTTTTTCTTTCAAATTACTGGAATTTAATTGATATCCTTTATGCAGTTGTTAGATATGATGGTATTATGTCAGCATGTTGAAATGGAAAGCAACCACAAATAAATATACAGTATGTAGAATTTTTACGTTTTATGTCTTCTGTGTATAACAATGAGACATGAAATACAGCCCATCATGCCATCATGGTGATGAGAGTAGGAAACAGTGTGCTTTATGATCAGATGATTAAGTTCTTATTTTTGTATCTTGTAGCTCAATTGAACTGCAGGTATTCCACATATTATTCTGAAATTCAAGGAGGTAAGTGACATTCATGGTAAGACCTCACAAAATATGTATATTTGTATAAATATGTTAAAAATACTCAATAAAATACATAAGTCTTTCTCTTGCAGCGTTGGATGTACCGTTGTATTCTGTAGTTCAACATCATGAATCCCTGTAGGTTACTGCAACACAATAATCATTCAGTCGTAATAGATAAATAGAATAATCATTAAATTAAATAAATAATTAATTTCACATGGGTCCTCAACTACACAAAAACATGTAGACAATTAAACTGGGATAAATCACATCAAACAGGTTTACATATTTACGTGCATCACGAAACATAAATTAGGCATTTCATATAAACACTCAAAATGCTAAATGTGTCCAAATGTAATACTGTACTGCTTGACCTTTTCAGTCTACAGCGAATGACTGGTATAATTTTGTAAAACACATTCCAAGACATGCTGTATGTAGCTTGCATTGCCGAGTTTCATTGAATTTATTATGATTTCATAACATGGCCACACATATATAAATGCAGAACACATACATCTAAAAATGTACATGATTCAAACAGTGCTGTTGTTTTTTGTTTTTGTTTTTTGAACCAAATAAATTTTTTAGCATTATGTCACAACAGAAGCTCCTGCATGCAAACCAAATGACAATATAATGTTTAAGTCTATAATTTGTAATGTTTTTCTTTATTTTTTTCTGAGTCAGTAATGCCTCTAGCAAATTTTAATAAATGATTTAGTATTACTGTAAAAATACAGCACAATATACTGTTAATATGAAATATTTTTTTAATTGCATTGTGAAATGTCCCAAAACTTAACAGAAAAATGTACCACCATTTATTAACATACATACATTAAGCACATCAAATTTGGAAAGGTCAAACAGAAAGGTCACACCTGAGGGAGGGAAGAGCTTGCCGTGGCTGGAGAGCAGCAGACAACCTGACCCAGCAGATGTCCAACCCAGGTGAAGCCGACGGTACAATTAGAGAAGTTGTTTTAGAAAAAAAAATAACTGTGGCTTGTCATCAATTTGAGCGAGCTGTACTTTTCATTTATCTGTAACTTTTATAGATTCACACATGGCAAAAATTAATGGAATGTAATGGAAAGTAATGTATACTAGTAGTGTAGCTAATTTCTGTTGGGCGTGGTTAATAAGTGATGATATTGCTTTTGAAAGGAGTTACTAGTAATGCATAATATATAAAATAATATGAGTAAGAAGCCCAACACCGCCTACATCTCAGATGGTCTGAGGGTGGGTAAATCAAATGCACATTTTTATTTTTGGGTGAAATTCTATTTATTCCTGGAGTAAATGTTGTCAAAAGTTATCAACCAATCAGAACACACCTTTACATCTGACCGATGAGGTCCCTGAATTGAGGTCATTTGTTTTATTTGTTATAATTTTATTACTGACTGTTTACTTTTATTTTTTGTAAATTCAGTTTAGTTTGAAATCAAGCTTCCTTGTGCTATTGCAACAAAGTTACCCTATTGTAAAGACACAAATACACAGAGTGAGCAAAAGTGGACGTGTCTCCACTTGAATTAAACCGCTCTATTCAAAGGGATTATTGTTAAAATGAGTCTTGTGCTTTCTGGAGCTTAAAAATAATGTTTGTATTGACAAAAATGTAGATATTAAAAAATCGATATAGCAGTTTGGATATAGCACTTTGTATCTTGCGGTTTTCCCTGTAGTATTGAAAATGATACTTAATATTTATATTTTGCAAATATTGTACTGAAGTTAGAAGTTCCAGAATGGTGACCACTGATTTGTGTAATTTGTCAATAAGGTAAACCGCTAGCAAAAGTACTGTGGGTAGATCGCATGGAATTAACAAAGTAGACATCAGTCCATCAACCGTCCTCACTATGAAATTTGTCACTTGATTGACGTACAGGGAAACCAGTCTGACATCTGACACATGGGTCATAACAGCGCCAAGTGCTGCAAGAGAGAGAGAGACCAGAGCAACTGGAAGGATTGAGGAGGAAGGCCATCAGAGACATGGAGGAGCAGCAGGAACAGAAGGAGGCGCTGCAACCTTGAGTTACAGAGCTTGAGATTCAACTCAGCTCGAGTGTTTGACTGAGAGACCAGATGATGGTCATGTCCAGATGATGGTTCAAATGTATCTCTTTGTATTTTCTCGCTAATGAATTCCTTAGTATTACTATGAAATGCTTTTAACAAATAAAACAATTTAAATAGACATTTGACTGTCAGTGAATTTTATAGCTGTGAACAGCTAAAAGAACTTTCTGTATTTACACCTAATATTGATACAATTTACTGTTACTTTACTATATTTCTGTATTACTGTGAGAGCCTATGGGGGCTTTTAATGATGAGATACTGTCTTAAAACAGACAGTAATTATGGCTGGTTTGCTACATGTTTTTTTATGTGTTTTGTGCAGTATTCAGATGAAGACGTGTGTATTCATAGAGTAATGCTCACTGAGGCCTGCAGAGGACAGTGTGTCTCTCTGAAAATACTGGCTTGTCCAAACTGCTCACATTTCTAAACTCTTGAAGTCTTTAGCTTTCAAAACCTCACTCTCAAATGATCTTTCCTCAAATCAGCCAGCACACACTGCTCATCCCTGCTATAGGTGAAAAAACAATGTCACATCCTGTTTGTCACATCATTTGCACATCTTAGAAATCACAGAACCTAAACTCAGATCAAAGTTACATAAAAACAAACAGGCTATCTGTCTTTTTTTTGACACTTCAGTTGAGACTGCTAATAGTGCTGCTGATAGTGATCCGTAAATGTCTTTTTTATGTTGGATTATATAAAGGAAAATTTAGAGAATTATATAAACATTAAATGTGATAAACTCAGATTTTCAGTATTTTAATTGTTCTTTGTGATTTGGCCTGAATTATATTTGTCCTACTTAAATGTTTCAGATAATTTCAGATCATGTTTTAGTTATTTAATGTTGTATAACAATAACTAATTTAGCAAATCCATTCAGTGATTTGAAATGTGTGCAAAATTACATATCATTGACATTTAGCAGAGATAACATTTCCTGCTTTCACACACAGCTGTGTGTGAGTAAAAGGTCTTGTGGCTTGTGTTTATATTCAGCTTTTCTGCAGTGAGCTGCTTGTGGTGTTTGTCACGACATCTAAAATCTAGCTACACACTTATTTAAACATAATCACAATATAGACATTTAAAGAATGAGCATCAAATTCAATATTTACTTTCTTCTAGAATATATTAATAAATTTATCATTATAAAATAGCAGAGCCCTTCTAATTCAATTGTACTGTGAAATTCTGTAATCAACCAGTTTTCCTTTTTCCACCAAAATGTTTATTGTTAACTGACAGGCCAATAAACAAAATCAGTTTTTGTGTTCCATCCTGCCTAATGGAAAAACAAAGACATTGTTTAATTTAGTTTTTCTTAGGTTACCAGCACATGGTGTTTACGTTGATGTATAATATCTAAGGAGATCAATGCAAAAGTAACTAAAGTTACTGATATTTCCTTCTGATAATACTACAATGAACAGATTACCTCTAGTTCTTGATACCAAGCTCTCTTTTCTCATCTATATCTACTGTAATTTATTTGTACACACATCTGATGCACATGAATTAAAAGCCAATACAATACCTTTTATATTTTTATTTTGCAGTTGTTTTTGTAACAAAGTAAATAATCTATCAATGACAAACACTTACAACTGATAATCAATTCAATGGAAAACCATGAAAACTGAAACACATGAAACTAAACTAAACATGTGCAAACAACATCCAAACAGGCTCAAAACCCAGATAGTCACTTACAACTTTATCTATGCGCACCATATCTGACTCAAGTGAACGTAACACCAATACAATATCTTGCATTTCTATTTTCTTTTTTATAATTGTTCTTATTCCTAAGAAAATGATAGTTATTTATGTGCATGTATTTTGTATTCATTTATAATAGACTTTGCATCAAGCACTGATCAAATCAAATTTTTCTGTAAGTTATCACAGACAGAATCTCACTGAAGAGCATGTCACAACTGGGTTTGGTGGTGGGTCGGTTTCTGTCTGTTTTTGGTTAGTCCCGTTAGTCCTGTCTGCTTGTTTGTTATTTAGTTTTGATTAGATTTGTCTGGTCATTTCATTCAAAGAAGAAGCTACACTTAGATCCTGTTTCACCTCTGCCTTGCCTTCCACCGTTGTGTGTGACAAGGCGTCTGCATGAACACATGATGAGAGCTTATTCACTTCCACGTTGAGTTCAGAGCAATTAAAACAACTGCGAAAGTGAAGTGATGTGACCGTTGCTCATATAGAGTTCAGCTGTCCTGCAGTGAGCATCTGTGTATCATGGGGAGCTTTCAGCCTTCATATTTCCCACTTCTCTATCTTATAACAGCAGCTTTATTAGATTGCAAAGGTAAGTGTCATTACGTCAAATCAAATTCTTTTAACCAGCATAGGAACAGATATGCATAATATCAGTGTACTTTAGGTGTAAAGGCAGCATAAGTGTGACGTGCATATGATGTCATTCATAGGTTACAATATGGTTACTTATTTGGACATTTTTGTTGACCTTAATTCTAATGTTGGAAAAACAGCTTATTTTCTAGGTAGTATGTACTATTTTAAAGCAAGAGTGTGTTAATGAGAACAATCTTGTTTTAATAAACTTTGCTTGGTAAAGACTTTTGAAAATGTATATAAACATTGCAAACATTGCAATAAGGTATTATCTAACATCAACAATGAGGTATACATTTATTATAGTATTTATTCTTGTTCGTCAAAGATAGTTTATAAAATTACGTCAATTGAGTCAATTGAGAAATATTAGCAGGTACAACTTTTGGCGTAAGTAATGTGTAAGTAAATGTTTAAATGAACATGGAAAAAGGATGATTTCAGAAAATGACATTTTTTTTTACTATTAAACCCTATGATGGTTTTCTGTCCATGTATCAGTTCTCTCAGGATGTCTCGTTTCTCTTTTTTTTCTCTTTAGGTCAGACAGAAAGACCCTGCATGCAGGCTCATGAGTTGAACATAAACTATGTTCAGGGTGACTATATGTCTATTTCTTGCCTAACCACAACCCACCTGCTGGAGTCTCTCACAGTGAAACTACGCAGAACTGACCAGGTGAAAGACAGCCTAATGTATTCAGACACCAATCCAACATCAGAGTATCAGAGATGGTCGGTAAGAAAAGAAGCTGGAAATGTTACACTTCATCTGAAAGACATCAGTTTATCTGATCAAGGCCGTTATGAATGTAAGGTCTACAAAGATGGGGACTGCCTTAATGCAACTCTTTTTAACCTGAGGGTCAAAGGTGAGAATGCAATCAAGCTAATAATTCTCATAGGAGAAACACATACATGTATAATATTAACACTACTGTGGTTGTCTCGTTCCAGAGTGTAAAACTTTAGAGGCTGTTCGTGCAACGCCAAAGATGTCAGTGTTGCTGCCATGCTCTGAACATCCACTGCAAAACAGAACTGATCTAAGAGCTTGGAGAATCATTACTGGTCACCAATCAACAGCAATAACCAACTATCGCACTCCACACAAGCCCTCAAAAAGCACACAGAAAACCCAGAAGCCTTTGTATGAGAGAGCGAGAATACTAGTGAATGGATCTCTGCTTATAAGGGATGTAGTAAACGCTGATGGATTATGGTATCGGTGCAGAATGAATGAAACAACCTGCTATGAGGTGAATCTGGTAGTAAAAGGTATTTTTTCAATCCAATATTTAATTTAACTTTAATTTAATTAATATCACACTGCAAGACTGCTGTTGTTCTGAATATCACAGACACACTAACGTTTATATCAAATGGAACGACTGTGATATTGCTTTTATGTAACACATCATTAAACAAGTTAATTTAGATTTTACTAACTTAATTTTTAATCACAAAATGGCCAGGTGGTCTATTTTTCCTCCACTAAAGAAAATAGAGCAAAATAAGCTCAAAGGAGAATGAATCACAGAGCAGCACAGCAGTGGTGTTTGGTCCCAGAATGAATTTAAACTAATTGATCAGTAAATAATTTTAAGAAACATTTGTTGTCCCTTACTGGCATAATAATTTAATCTGCAAAAAAAGAGTCACTGAAAGTCGTCACCACTAATGCAAAAATAGATAGTCTAATTTATATAAGACTTGGAAATGGGTTAATATATTTTTGAATTGTCTAAATGTTCTGAATATGTTTGTAATATTGAACACATTTTTCATATGCATCACATATGCATTACTTTGAATCTCTGAAAAGTCAAAAATAATAATTATTTTGCTGCTGTGTTTATAAAAGAAATGCTAAATCTGACCCTAAT
The DNA here is from genome assembly GCA_037043235.1 of Rhodeus uyekii. Lineage (NCBI taxonomy): Eukaryota > Metazoa > Chordata > Actinopteri > Cypriniformes > Acheilognathidae > Rhodeus > Rhodeus uyekii. Next base: position 696,811 of record JAWRVZ010000026.1, read on the forward strand.
TTTTAGAGATATTTATTTATGTAAAATGTTTGATTTTTAATGATAGATTTTGGGACATCTCGTTCGACAGCAAAAATGGAAACACTTTCTACAACCTTTCCTACCTTTCACACTGGTAAGAAAGAAGGACCTTTTAGTGTGTGTGTGTGTGTGTGTGTGTGTGTGTGTGTGTGTGTGTGTGTGTGTGTGTGTGTGTGTGTGTGTGTGTGTGTGTGTGTGTGTGTGTGTGTGTGTGTGTGTGTGTGTGTGTGTGTGTGTGTGTGTGTGTGTGTGTGTGTGTGTGTGTGTGTGTGTGTGTGTGTGTGTGTGTCTGATTAAAATAACTTAATTAAATGGACTCATATTTAATATGCTTTTTTTTTTGTCCCATTGTCCACACTGAAGGCAACATCGAGACGAGTGCAGCACTGACAACTAATCTGACAGCAGTTGTGATGGTCTCAATAGTGTCTCTGTGTGTCCTCATCTCACTGATCATCTGTGTGATTCTTTATTTTAAAAAAAGGTGTAAAAGCAACAACCAAAGTAAGTCCACAACTTAGGTTCTGTTAAAAAGTTAAAACACTGTTGAATTCATCTTTAACAAGATGTTTTAAATAATAGTAATGGATTATTGGAAGAGAACCCGAACACACCTCACAGATATTACAATATACACTTTTATGTGTATATTGTAATATCTGTTACACTTTTCTAACCAGTTGTTCAAACAGAAAATAAAAATATAGAAGTTGATCAGCACTTACTACTTATATTTGTATCTTGTAGTTGAATTGGACTACTGGTCTACCGTATCTTATTCTGAAACTTCAGGAGGTAAGTGATATTCATAGTGAGTCATTACAAAATATACACCAGTGTATTTAATAAAAGTCTTGATATTCTATTCTTGTCTTGACCATCTGTAAGTTACTGCAAAACATGATGACATGATGATAATTTTGTAAACCACAAGATATGCTGTATGTAGTTTGCATTGCCGTTTTTGTAAACTTTTAATTCACTTCATGCACGACCGAACAAATCAATGTATTATGCACACATCTACAAATGTGCACAAGGTTAAAAAAAATACATTTACTCACAAACTATATGTTTTAACTTTATCTTCCAACAGTTGGTATGAACAAACAGAAGCTTCTGAATGCAAACCTGTATGATAATGTATGATGATTGGAATGAATCACTGTTTTTTAATGCCTTTTTTAAATACGTTTTTGATAAAGTCTTAATTTAGTAATTTAACCATCTGTCACAATTTATATTATATGGAAAATCACACAAAATGGACTAATACTCTGTGTAATGTTTTCATACTTTCATATTTTATCATTTTTATCATATTTTTTATCATACCAGCCAGACTAACAGAAACTACTTTTGTTAGAGTCTGTCATAGCATGACACAGATCTGAAACTAGAAATTAGAAACTTCGTACACCACATAAAAACACTCTTTAATGTCTGATGCTTTTTGTGTTTTACAAAGAGGAGGTAAAATCCACAAACAGTGTGTTGTATCATTAATCCATGCCAATATGTGGAAAATTATTGCTTAATATCAACATCTTGTTATTGCTACTGTATTAACACAGATTTTTATGTACTTTATTTCAAATGTATCTCTTTGTATTTTCTCGCTAATGAATTCCTTAGTATTACTATGAAATGCTTTTAACAAATAAAACAATTTAAATAGACATTTGACTGTCAGTGAATTTTATAGCTGTGAACAGCTAAAAGAACTTTCTGTATTTACACCTAATATTGATACAATTTACTGTTACTTTACTATATTTCTGTATTACTGTGAGAGCCTATGGGGGCTTTTAATGATGACATTAAAATCTTCCTCTAAAACATTTTATAAAAATATGAGACTTTAGCTTGTCTAATAATGTCAATGTCATTATGATGTCATTATTACGTCTTATTAATGTATAGAATAGTTGATACTGTTAAAAGAAAGAAGAAACTCTGTTCCTATTTTTGTAGCTCTGTTCCTTTTTGAGGGTATTTAGGTATTTAGGTATCCTATTTAGGATCTGTGTGTTTCCCTGCAGCACCAGCCGTACACAAGCCCCCAAAAACAACATAAGAGGCTGAGTATCTCAAGAAAGGCTTCAGGCAAGAGAAATTTATCCAATTTTACATAATATTCTAAATAAATAATTCTTGGGCAGGTATTTGTTCAGTATAATAGTGGGTATGAACATTACCATAGCATCAACATTGTGACAGCGCTGAGTTCCCTCGAAAAGAAACATTAGACTGTAACCCTGGTTCCCTGAGAGCGGAACAAGTCGCTTTTGGATGCCTGAGAGCGTCTTACTTTAGCCAATTAAAAGCTGATGCTGTTTGCTTCAGGAGTCCAGGTGCTGTTGGCCAGTGAGGTTTAAGTGATTTCACATGTGCTTCAGATTAGTTTTCATTTCATTTATTATTTATGACTAAGACAGTGTGCTAATATAAGCACATAATATAAATAAGTTGTCACAGAATAAGATATGTGAATAGCTCAATTTTGATAAAAATGTCAGATAGAATATTATAATTCATAGGTGACAGATGACAAGACGACACTAATGTCACTTAATGATAACTGTGTCTGTATCAACATGTAATTTCACTGACGAAAAGAGACCAGTCTGAAATGTAATAAAAAAATATATGAACATCACACTTTGTCACAATATACTTGAATACTGTAACGGACCCAGCCACGCTTCCTGCACCAGACTCCTCCTTCACTGCGCCCACTCGTTCCGCATCACCTGAATACTGAGCACCTGCACCTGCAAGCAATCTCCCCCTGCACTATAGAACCAGCACTCACCTCACTCACAGTGTCTGGTCTTGTCACTGTTACCGGGACTCTACATGTGATCTCTGCAAATCCTTCCGGTATCTCTCTGTGCACTCCAAGAACCTTCATTCCGAGACTTCTCCTGGATCTCTGTGAAACCCTTCCCGAGTTTGTCTCCGTCGACCATCTCCTCCATTGCACCCAGTTAAGACTGTTTCTTCCATTGCCACTGCCTCGCACTTATCCTTTCACTGCCTTGTGTTCTGCTGTCAATAAAACCTGCTGTCTAACTTCTGTGTTTGAGTACTCCATCATGAAAAATACAAAGTCTTTTTGCTTTTTGCTTTTTTTTAATAGAAAAACATGTCCTTTGGAATTATTGGTTTAGGAATTTCACTGTTTTAATTTGAGAGACTTTTCTAGTTTCACCTGTAAATTATGTAAATTTTAGTAAAAATGAGCCAGTTTTACTAAAAAATTATTTAGAGGACAGCGTTTAATCGTGTAACAAATAAAAGTTCTGTAAATTCACTTGCGCAAACCTCAGTAAATCAACTTTTAATTTAAACTCAAACTTATACAAAATTTTATTTTTGTTTGCACATAGTATCATTTGCCTTTATAAAAAAAATTGAAATTGTGATATATACAAATGTGTGTGTATGTATATATATATATATATATAAAGCACACAAAGACTCAAGGAAAACACAGGGTAAATATAAACAGGGGATTATTGTGGGAACAAGACACAAGTATGGGAGGAACCAAAAAGCAAATAGACACGACAGACATGTAATACCTATGCTAATATTCTTTAAAAAAAATCTTTTTTCCATCAATCTACACTCAATACTCCATAAAGTCATGGGGAAAACAAATTTGGATAACATTTTATTTTGATGGTCTCCTTTAGACATTCTGTCTGCTGTAAGTTAACAATGCACGTCAACTAACTGTCATTAGAGTATTAGTAGAGTATTATTAGACTGTCTGCTTAATATCTGCTAAGACTTTATTTTGAAGGTTCCCCAACAGATAATTTACTGACAATAAATAACTTTGCAAATACATGTCAACTTATTCTGGTAACTCTACCCCTACCCCTAAGTCTCCCTAATGAGAGTTGGTCATCAAGTGGGTGAAAAATTATTTATATTCAACAGAATTTCCAATGGCTGAGTGGTTTGCCTTAGTAGCTACATTTAGCTTTTTTAAATCTCTATTTACTATAATTACTTGTTATTTATATTGCTAAATGTAGCTTATGAATTGCCACATATGCCACCTAATATTGCTATATAATATCTCATTAATCTGACACTGGAAGCTTTTAATCTAAACTAATCGCTAGCACAAACTATTATCATTTCTCTAGCGTGTTAACTTGTCATCTCCACTTACAATCTTTTATCTGAGTTTATTTATTTTTTATGAGTCCATCCAAAACGTATCCACAACATGATATCTTCTCCTTTCATTGTCACTTCCACTGCCTGTCACATGTTTAGAATAGCCTTATCTGTCAGTGATGAGGGTTTCACATGTAATGAATGCAAGGCAATAGTCACAGAGATCTAGAGACCAAGTCCAAACTTAATCAAGGATTGTGAAAATGCAGTGGTTCTAGATACTGCTTTGGATGTGACTAGCATAGTTAGCCCCATATTTAGTTTGGTTCTGGTTGCAGAGTCCCTGCAGCAGAGCAACTGGGTGACTGTGAGACATAGTCACAGAACAACACAGCTGAACAGCTGAATTAGAACTTCAAACAGGTTCTCCCTATTCAGTGATGCACTCAGCAGAGCTCTGACAGTACCGTAATGTCTCGTTTTTGGTGTGTGTGCGCGCGGATTCGACAGTTCATGCCGCGCGCACTCTTGTCTGTGTAACGTCTTTTGTGTGGGTTATGATGTAACCATCATAACCCACACTGGCTAACTGAATAACCTCGCTGGCCTCAATATTCTTTATGCAGTTGTTAGATATGATGGTATTATGTCAGTGTGTTGAAATAAAATGAAATTAGGCATTTCAAATAAACACACTCAAAATGCTAAATGTGTCCAAATGTAATACTGTACTGCTTGACCTTTTCAGTCTACAGCGAATGACTGATATAATTTTGTAAAACACATTACAAGACATGCTGTATGTAGCTTGCATTCTCCAAGTTTCATTGAATTTATTCTCATTTCATAACATGGTCACACATATATAAATGCAGTAAACATACATCTAAAAATGGACATGATTCAAACAGTGCTATTGTTTTTTGTTTTTGCTTTTTGAAACAAATAATTTTTTAGCATTATGTCACAACAGAAGCTCCTGCATGCAAACCAAATGACAATATAATGCTGTGAAAGAGTCAGTAATGACTCTAGCAAATTTTAATAAATTATTTAGTATTACAATGAGAATGATTTTTCTATCTATCATTTTACCACATAAAACTATTTAAATTTGAGCACAATTGTATAAAGTTTTAAAAGACTTTGCAGTATGGGACTGCTATAAACAGACTTACACTGTTTAGTGCAAGTCTGTAACAATACAGCACAATATACTGTTAATATGAAGTATTTTTTTTTCATTGCAATGTGAAATGTCAATGTATTAATATACATACATTAAGCACATCAAATTTGGAAAGGTCAAACAGAAAGGTCACACCTGAGGGAGGGCAGAGCTTGCTGCGGCCGGAGAGCAGCAGACAACCCGACCCAGCAGATGTCCAACCTAGGTTGAGGCGACGGTACGATAAGAGAAGCTGTTTAAAAAAAACTGTGGCTTGTCATCAATCAAAGAGAGAGAGAGAGAGAGAGAGAGAGAGAGAGAGAGAGAGAGAGAGAGAGAGAGAGGAAGGCCATCAGAGACATGGAGGAGCAGCAGGAACAGAAGGAGGCGCGGCAACCTTGAGTTACAGAGCTTGAGACTCAACTCAAGTAGCCCTGAGAGTGTTTGACTGAGAGACAAGATGATGGTTAAGTATTACTTTTTTATATAAATAAGTTTTCATGTTTTTCACGTGTGTATTCATAGAGTAATGCTCACTGAGGCCTGCAGAGGACAGTGTGTCTCTCTGAAAATACTGGCTTGCTCACATTTCTAAACTCTTGAAGTCTTTAGCTTTCAAAACCTCACTCTCAAATGATCTTTCCTCAAATCAGCCAGCACACACTGCTCATCCCTGCTATAGGTGAAAAATCAATGTCACAGCCTGTTTGTCACATCATTTGCACATCTTAGAAATCACAGAACCTAAACTCAGATCAAAGTTACATAAAAACAAACAGGCTATCTGTCTTTTTTTGACACTTCAGTTGAGACTGCTAATAGTGCTGCTGATAGTGATACATAAATGTCTTTTTTATGTTGGATTATATAAAGAATAGAATAGAATCATTTATTGTCCCTTACGGGAAATTTGTTATCACACACTGTCATACAGTACACGCTCACAAAGAAAACGAAAAGAAAAAAAAAAAAAAAAACATATCCACATAAAGCAAAAACAAACAATAAATAAATAAATGTGCAAGTTCAGTTTTGTAACCTGTTAAGGATTGAGATGGCATTTGGAACAAAACTCTTTTTAAAGCGAGCCCTTCTCCACGTCAGGGTTCTGTACCTGCGCCCGGAGGGCAGGAGAGTGAAATGGAGGTTGAGGGGGTGCTCTGGGTCTGTTATTATGTTCTGTGCAAGGCGGGCTATTGCTCTGTCGTTGAGCTCTGAGATGTTCGGTGTAGGGGAATGTGTTATTTTTGAGGCTATGTGTGTTATTTTATTGAGTTTATTTTTGTTGGTGACTGACAGCATGGTGTAAAAACTAGTGGAGCAGTATAACAAAATGGGCTGGATAATGCTTGTGTACAGTAATAACAGAAGGTGAGGGGCAATGTAAAGGGAACTGAGTTTTCGCAAAGCATGAAGACGTTGTTGTGAGCGTTTATGGATGTCTGTTATGTGATGATCAAAAGTGAGCTTGCTATCCAAGGTAAGTCCAAGATATTTGAATTTCTCAACCCTTTCTATGATGTTGCCATGGATGGAGATTTGACTGAGACTGGGTGCATTAAAAACCAGTTCTTTTGTTTTCTCAACATTGAGATGGAGAAAATTGTCCGTGCACCAGTGTGTGAAGTGTGATATGGTGTCATGATAAGCAGCAATGGTAGTGTGATCATTGAGGAGAGCCAGAATTGCAGTGTCATCAGAATATTTGTAGTATGTTGTAACAGGTGAAGGAGTAATACAGTCATTGGTGTAGAGCATAGGTGTCAAACTCAAGGCCCGCGGGCCACATCCGGCCCGGCGTGTAATTATGTCCGGCGAGATGTCCCGCGCTCCAGCTGACTCGCCGAACACTTCCTGTATTAAACAGGAAGTGGCTAATGATGCTTCGCGCTAGTACCGCGCGATTGTTATTGTCAATTATCCATAACTGTTCAGGCTCGGTACACAGTGCTTGTGCACGAAATTCAGGTGTTGATCATCGGATGAGAAGAGCCCGCCCTCATGGCAGAACGTCTTCTTACATGATTGACAGGTCACACAGCATATCAGCGCCAGCTGTCAGAGTGAAGGTACAAGCGCCAGAAAGAAAATACAGGCAAAAAAAAAAAAAAAAAACGTTACGTCCTTAGGGACGTAACAAATATATTGAAATATTATTAGTTGTACAAAAAATTGTGATATAGTTTGTAAAATCTGCAATAACCCATGGGTTATATGCGGGAAAATACGGTATATGTTTACTGACATACTGCCGGTATACCCGTGTGTCTCATTTGCGGAGCTAATGTTGCAGTAATTAAATAATTTAATAAGACGGCACTATAAGACAAATGACATAAGAGCAAATTCAACTGAATGATTTGATTTGCATTTAGATTTCCAGGTTTTGTTATGCAGCATGTCCATATTTTGAATTTGTATAATTTTGACAGGATATATTTTTATGGAGAGCAAAATCTTTTATATATAAATCTTTTTAAGTTTTATATAAAATGACATAAGAGTAAAGAAATTTGAATGTTTGTTCTATTAACTTTTACTTACTTTTACGTTACTTACTTTTTTACTTTATTTCTAACTTGTATAATTTAGACAGGATATATTTTAATTTTTTTAAGTATTTTTTAAATATTTTTATATTTTTAAGTCATTTAAGGTATAAGTTGATTTATTCCAGAATAATATTTCTGTCTGTTTTTATTCACATCTAATTTAAAAAAAGGTAAGTTTTAAAAGTTTAGTTTTAGTGTTTTCAATAAACGTTTATCCTGTTCGGCCCGTGACCTAAAGTTTTTTTGAATTTTGGCCCCCTGTGCAATTGAGTTTGACACCCCTGGTGTAGAGTGTGTAGAGAAAGGGAGAGAGGACACATCCTTGAGGAGCTCCAGTGTTGGTTATGATGGTGTCCGACGTGACAGACCCGATCCTCACAGCCTGTGGCCTGTTGCTCAAGAAGCTGTGAATCAGATGGATGTGCTGGGGTGCAACATTGAGTTGGTGTAGTTTCTCTATCATCTGATGACGTTGGATTGTGTTAAAAGCTGAGCTTAAGTCCACAAAAAGAACTGCAGCAAAATTACCAGGTGTTTCCAGATGTTGAAGGAGGGAATGAAGGAGACATACAACAGCATCCTCCGTCCCTCGCCTGGCCTTATAAGCAAACTGATGTTTGTCCAGCTGTGGGTTGACAGTTGACAGGATGTTGCGCAGAATCAGTTTTTCATAGCATTTGCTTGCTATGGGTGTTAGAGCAACTGGTCTGTAATGGTTGAGTTCTGATGGACGGGGTTTCTTTGGTAGAGGAATGATGGTGGAATGTTTCCATAGAGTGGGCCACTGTGCTGTGTTGTATGACTCATGCATTATGGAATAGAAAACCGGGGAGAGTTCCATCACACAAAGCCTGAGCACCCTGGAAGGGATGCCGTCCGGCCCCATGGCCTTGCCAATTTTACACCTGCTCAGCTCCTGTCGAACATCCACCTCTGTAAAGGGAGGAGTTGTTGGTGGATTTAAAGGGAGAGCGTTCAGTAGCTCATTGCAGACAGCCGAAAAGTCAGTGATGTCAAATCTGGAGTAGAAATCATTAAGACTTTTTGCAAAGGTTATGGGATTGGTGATTGTGCTGTGATCTTGTTTCACATTCTGTCCCGTCAATATTTTTATTTTCTGGAAGGCTTGTTTTGTGTTCATTGTGGAAAACTCGTGTTTTATTTTCTCTTTGTATTTAAGTTTTCCTTTAATAATGTCATTTTTTATCTGTCTGTCCAGTTCTTTAAGTGAAAGCCAATCCTTGCATTTAAATGTTTTGTGTTTTTCAACAAGTTTTTGTTTAATCTCTGGAGTAATCCAAGGCCTACAGTTGGGGAAAGTTTTGTAGGTTTTTGTTGGTATACAGTTACTCACACAAAACTTGATATAGTCTGTTATAACTGACAGTCTCTGATCCAAACTGCCGTCGAAAACGCTCCAGTCAGTGCATGCAAGAGAACCTTGCAGACATGCAATTGCATCCGCCGACCACTGAGGAGCGCTGTGGACTTGTGGCTTGATGCGCTTCAGTTCCTGTCTGTAACCAGGGAGACAGACCAAAACATTATGGTCCGAAGAGCCCAGAGGAGGATGAGCCCGCACAGTAAATGCATCTAAAACATTCCCGTAACAGAGGTCCAAGATCTTTCCCTTCCTTGTGGGACAGTGCACATACTGATGGAATGAAGGTAGTACGCTGTCAAGACTGCAGTTATTGTAATCGCCCATATAAAACACCGGGGCTTGGGGGTATTTACATAGCATTGAGTTAGCATTGTCTGCTATTAGCTCTGCTGCTGCTCGTGTGTTAGCGTCTGGTGGACAGTAAACACACCCAAAAACCACCGTGGGGAATTCTCTTGGCAGATAGAAGGGACGTAATGATAGTGTTAATATCTCTACGTCCGGTGTGCATATGATGCTGTGTATTTTTATGTTAGTGCACCAGCGCTTGTTTATAAAGACACATAGTCCTCCACCCCTCTCCTTCCCTGACTGACGGGTCCTGTCAGCCCGGACGGTCAAGAAGTTGTCAAGGCTAATCTCAGAGTCAGAAATGGATTCATCGAGCCAGGATTCAGTTAATGCGATGATACACGATACATAAAGGAGAATATAGAGAATTATATATACATTAAATGTGTTGTAACTCTTTTCTTCTCAGATATTCAGTATTTTAATTGTGCTTTGTGCTTTGTGCTTTGGCCTGAATTATGTGTGTCCCACTTAAATGTTTCAGATCATGTTTTAGCTATTTAAATGAGCTATTTGCACCTAGCTGTAGTTTGCATCTAAGTATTCTGAAAAAATGATTTGCGCTATCATAATGTTGTATAACAATATCTAATTTAGCAAATCCATTCAGGGATTTGAAATGTGTTTAAAATTACATATCATTGACATTTAGCAGAGATAACATTTGTGAAACAACTGTGTGTGAGTAAAAGGTCTTGTGGCTTGGTCTTTTTACTATCTCATTAAAATAGCAGAGCCCTGTACAGTGAAATTCTGTATATTTTATGCAACTTCTGTGTATTTTTTTCAGATGAAAGCACAACCATTTTTCCTGTTTCCACCAAAATGTTTATTGTTAACTGACAGGCCAATAAACAAGATCAGTTTTTGTGTTCCATCCTGCCTAATGGAAAAACAAAGACATTGATAATTGACATTGATCTGCATAATATCTAAGGAGATCAATGTAAAAGTAACTAAAGTTACTGATATTTCCTTCTGATAATACCGTAGTGAACAGATTATCTCTGGTAGTTCTTGATACCAAGCTCTCTTTTTCCATCTATATCTACTGTAATTTATTTGTACACACACAGCTGATGCACATGAATTAAACCCCAATATAATACCTTGTATATCTATTTAAAAAAAAAAAAATTGCAATTGTTTTTGTCACAAAGTAAATGCTCTATCAATGACAAACACTTACAAATCAATTCAATGGAAAACCATGAAAACTGAAACACATGAAACTAAACATGTGCAAACAACATCCAAACAGACTCAAACCCCAGATAGTCCCTTACAACTTTATCTATGCGCACCATATCTGACTCAAGTGAACGTAACACCAATACAATATCTTGCATTTCTATTTTCTTTTTTATTGTTGTTCTTCTTCCTAAGTAAATGATAGTTATTTATGTGCATGTATTTTGTTTTCATTTATGATAGACTTTGCATCAAGCACTAATCAAATCAAATGTTTGTATTTTTCTGTAAGTTATCACAGACAGAATCTCACTGAAGAGCATGTCACAATTGGGTTTGGTGGTGGGTCGGTTTCTGTCTGTTTTTGGTTCACTGTCTGCGTTGTTCATTCTGTTTCCTCATGAGCTCCTATGTTTTCATATTAGTCACCTGTGTCCCAAAATCCCCCCGTTAGTCCCGTCTGCTTGTTTAATATTTAGTTTTGATTAGATTTGTCTGGTCATTTAATTCAAAGAAGAAGCTGCACTTAGATCCTGTTTCACCTCTGCCTTGCCTTCCACCGTTGTGTGTGACAAGGCGTCTGCATGAACACATGATGAGAGCTTATTCACTTCCGCGTTAAGTTTAGAGCAATTAAAACAACTGTGAAAGTGAAGTGATGTGACCGTTGCTCATATAGAGTTCAGCTGTCCTGCAGTGAGCATCTGTGTATGATGGGGAGCTTTCAGCCTTCATATTTCCAACTTCTCTATCTTATAACAGCAACTTTATTAGATTGCAAAGGTAAGTGTCATTATGTTAAATCAAATTCCTTTAACCAAAAAACAATAATAACATCAGTGTACTTTGGGTGTGTAAAGGCAGCATTAGTGTGGCTACATTCATAGGCTACATAATGGTTACTTATTTGGACATTTTTGTTGACCTTATTTGTTGTTAATTTGCTGTTAAAAAAAAGTTATTTTCTTGGTAGTATGTACTGTTTTAATGCAAGAAAGTATTTTAATGAGAGCAATTTTTGTTTGATACACTTTGCTTGGAACGCAAACACTTTTGAAAATGTATATAAAAGTCAAAGTTAACATTACAATAAGGGTCCATGAGTTAACTTTAGTTCATGAATTATCTAACATCAACAATGAGTCATGCATTTGTTATAGTATTTATTCATCTTTGTCAAAGATAGTTTATAAAATTATATCTGTTTATTGATATTCATTAAGACATTTTTGCAGGTACAAATTTTGGTGTTATTAATGTGTGAGTAAATGTTTAAATGAAAATTTACTAATATTAATAAATGCTTTAGGTGTATTTTCCATTGTTGGTTCATGTTAACTGACATGGTTAATAATGTTAACAAATGGAACCTTATTGTAAAGTGTTACCAAAACAGTTTGTTTTATTTTGATACATTGACAATAAAAAGGATGATTTATGAAAATGACCGTTTTTACTATAAACCATGTAATGATTTCCTCTCCATGTATCAGTTCTCTCAGGAAGTCTCATTTCTCTTTTTATTTTCTCTTTAGGTCAGACAGAAAGACCCTGCATGCAGGCTCATGAGTTGAACATAAACTATGTTCAGGGTGACTATATGTCTATTTCTTGCCTAACCACAACCCACCCGCTGGAGTCTCTCACAGTGAAACTACGCAGAACTGACCAGGTGAAAGACATCCTAATGTATTCAGACACCAATCCAACATCAGAGTATCAGAGATGGTCGGTAAGAAAAGAAGCTGGAAATGTTACACTTCATCTGAAAGACATCAGTTTATCTGATCAAGGCCGTTATGAATGTAAGGTCTACAAAGATGGGGACTGCCTTAATGCAACTCTTTTTAACCTGAGGGTCAAAGGTGAGAATGCAATCAAACTAATAATTCTCATTGGAGAAACACATACATGTATAATATTAACACTACTGTGGTTGTCTCGTTCCAGAGTGTAAAACTTTAGAGGCTGTTCGTGCAACGCCAAAGATGTCAGTGTTGCTGCCATGCTCTGAACCTCCACTGCAAAACAGAACTGATCTAAGTGCTTGGAGAATCATTACTGGTCACCAATCAACAGCAATAACCGACTATCGCACTCCACACAAGCCCTCAAACAGCACACAGAATATCCAGAAGCCTTTGTATGAGAGAGTGAGAATATTAGTGAATGGATCTCTGCTGATAAGGGATGTAGTAAACGCTGATGGATTATGGTATCGGTGCAGAATCAATGAAATAACCTGCTATGAGGTAAATCTAGTGGTAAAAGGTATGTTTTCAATCCAATATTTCATTTAACTTTAATTTAATTAATATCACACTGCAAGACTGCTGTTGTTCTGAATATCACAGACACACTAACGTTTATATCAAATGCACGACTGTGATATTGCTTTTATATGACAGAGTATTAAACAAGTTCATGTTGTACTTTAATAAATGTACTAACTTTTTAGATTTTATTTTAATCACAAAATGGCCAGGTAGTCTAATTTTCCTACACTAAAGAAAATAGAGCAAAATAAGCTCAAAGGAGAACGAATCATTGTCTCTGAGCATCACAGCAGTGGTGTTTGGTTGCAGAATGAATCAAAGTTTAGATCGGTGAACAATTTAAAGAATTATTTGTTGTCCCCTACTGGCATAATAATTTAATCTGCAGAAAGAGTCACTGAAAGTTGTCCCCACTAATGCAAAAACAGATTGTATGGGTTAATACATATTTTTTAATTGTCTAAATGTTCTGAATATGTTGGTAATATTGAACACATTTTTGTATACATTACTTTTAGTCTCTGAAAAGCCAAAAATAATTATTTTGCTGCTGTGTTTATAATAGAAATGCTAAATCTGACCCTAATTTTTAGAGATATTTCTTTATGTAAAATGTTTGATTTTTAATGATAGATTCTGGGACATCTCGTTCGACAGCAAAAATGGAAACACTTTCTACAACCTTTCCTATTTGTCACAAAAGTAAGAAGCACCTTATAGTGTGTGTGTGTGTGTGTGTGTGTGTGTGTGTGTGTGTGTGTGTGCATGTGTCTGATTAAAATAACCTGATTAAATGGACTCATATTTAATACGCTTTTTTTGGTGCCAACCTCAGCTGGTTGTCCTGTTGTCCAGACTGAAGGCAACATCGAGACGAGTGGAGCACTGACAACTAATCTGACAGCAGTTGTGATGGTCTCAATAGTGTCTCTTTGTGTCCTCATCTCACTGATCATCTGTGTGATTCTTTATTTCAAAAAAAGGAGCAAAATCAACAGCAAAAGTAAGTCCACAACTGAAGTACTTCGAGCAATCTTTGAAACTTTGTTTCAGTAAGGGAAAGTTAAATGCTAAATGTGAAAGGATTTAGGTGTTTTAAGTCTTCTGGGTGTGTTTAGACGATTGATGAGTTTTTGTTTCAATGAGAAATGAAATACAGCCTGTATGTTGTCCACATGATGGAAAGCAACACATTCTAAAATAGTTCAACTTTTATGCCATAGTATGATGGTAGAAGTTGATCAGATGGTAAAGTACCTCTTTTTGAATCTTGTAGCAAAATTAAACTACAGAGTCTCTGCATATTATTCCCCCATTTCAGAAGGTAAGTGACATTCGTTGTAAAATGTTTAGAAGACGTGTAAATAAAAAGAAGTGTAAATTATGAAAGTCTTTGTTTTTCTTTTCCTAGCAGGGTTTGATGTCCCATTGTATTCTTTAGTGGAACACAATACTGAAACCATGACCACCTGTAAGTTACTGCAAATTATTATTTATGCCATTATATATATATATATATATATATGAAAAAAGTGTCAAAGTTAAGTAAAGCTGGGATAAGTACCATCAAATTGGGTTGGACTTCATTACATTGCAAGCTACAATAAAAACATTACCTTTTTGAATGGATTCAATTAAACATCAGTTAGTTTAAACACTATTTATAGAGTATTTGCAAATGTAACAATTATTCATATAATACATTGACACATTTTTCTTCAATAATGGCAATTGGTGTCAAAATTCATTTTTGAACTTTTTCTCCCAACAGTTTGTGCTGAAGAAACAAGAGCTTCTGCATATGAACCAGATGGCATGTATGAAATTTGAATCTGAATGAATGAATAACTAAAGGCTCCCTGTAATGCTATTATGATTTTTTTTTTAAATCATCTAGTCTAGTGTGAAACTATGATGTTGTAATAAGTTTTGAATTCCTTAGTTCTTTCAAACTCAACTTAAAAATGGGCAGCTTTCCTGTAGCTCAATCAGTAGAGCATTGGTGCTTACAATACCAAAGTCGTGGGTTTGATCCCAGGGAAAGCAAGAACTGATTCAATGTGTTCCTTGAATGCAATGTAAGTTGCTTTGGATAAAAGTGTCTGCCAAATGCATAAATGTAAATGTCAGAACAGCTATCACCAATTGTATTAATCATACCAGACTGTCTGTAACTGAGATTTGTTTTATGAGGTACAGTCATAACTGATGATTTGAAAACTGGTCTGATGCAATAGAGTTGAAGTCATAAACAGGAATTTTAAATTTCAGTTTCTTTAGCAGCTGGTTTTTCAAAGATTAAAAAAAATATGAAAATGAATATATATATATATATATATGAAAATGTTTTCAAAATATGAGAAGTGGAAATAATTCATCAGATATATTAAACGTATTTAGTGATTAAAGGTACACATTGTGGTTTGTTATCCGTCAATGTCATGTTATTAGCTTAGTTAATGGCAAAGAAATTAAGACACATTAAGATTACATCATCACATTCAAGTGAAGCTATCTAAAATCATCTTTTAGTACACTAAAAAATTAACAATTAAATGGATTGTAACATAAATTATAATCTTTATATACAGATTATAATTTACCATACAAAAGCCTTCTATTATATCCTGAAACTTTCTGTATTTTAAAGTCAAATCCACACCCTACACCCTACACACAGCACATAGTATCACCGATCCAACCCATTACATGGAAATTATTGCTTAATCAACTGTCACACTATTACTATTTACACATTGCTGAAAATATTTTAAGAGGAAGACGCAGGTTTGTGAGTGTAACGCCTCCGGTCAATTTTCATAAATGACTTAGTACTTTGAAAATGCTTTTAAAACATTTAGCATTTAACACATAAAACAATTACAATTTAAATACAATTAAAGCCACAGACAAGCTAGATGTCAGAGAACACACACTAAACAGACCGGTAAGTACTTTAAACAAACCAGGTGTTAATTAAAATGGATGTATAATCTCAAAGCCGGTGTGATTGATGAACGCATGGCAGGGAAATAGGAGGAAAAGTGGTGGTCACTCTATCTCTTGATTTCCCCTGTCTCCCAAGAAAGCTCCGGGTGATGTTGGATCAATCATGCTTGCCCTAGAATAAAGCCAACAATGTAATTCTCCAGAACCAGCAAACAGATCTCGTCTTGATGCAGTATTACTTTGTGCTTCATGTTGGTACAGTTTAGGGGTCTTCTGGTTATGGATTGGGCCTTGTAGTGTCTCTCACTCAAGAGCTATTGAAAATGGAGCTGTTGACAGAAGTTGCCAGGGGATGAAGTTCCTGGCTGACCCAGAGTCCATAAGTGCTGTGACTGGAATGGAGACATCAGACACAGAAATAAACATTTGGGTAGTTAGAAGGGATGAACTGACACAGTCTCGAAACTCACCAGAGAGTGTTGTGGTCGAATGAGGCATTCGAGGATAGCATGCCCTCTACAGTATAGGCACAATCCCTGAGTCAGCCTTTGCCGACACTCTGTCATGGACAGGTGGGTAGTTTCAATTTGCATTCTTTCTGGTTCTAGAGCGATTGCTATCTCTGTGCAGCATGAGGAGGTACCTGGCAAACCCTAGGTAATTTCTCTACACCCCTACATTGCTCTATTGTGGGAAATCTGCATCTCAAGGCCCAGTGAACATTGCACGCGTCCGTTGCACTCCTCCACCACACGAGAGTAGGTGGCCAGGTAGACCAAGGTACTCGTGGTGAGGAAGTGAGAGTTCCAGTGATTGATGTGGTGGTGGCTGGTTGAGAGAGTGCTTGACAAAATAAATCCACCAATTCCTGGAATGAGTCTCATTGTGCTCGCGCTGCTGATAGGTGTTGTCTTCTGTCAGAAACACACACTAGAAAGACCGGTAAGTACTTTAAACAAATCAGATGTTTAATGAAATAAATGGATAAATTCAAAACTGGTGTGATTGATGGCAGCCAGACAATGAAGGAAGTCAGGTGAGAGTCCACAAACACACACACTTTGACGTCATTGGAAGAGGTTACTGACTCTCCTTTGTCTGTTGTAGGGATATTGTTGGAGAACTGAAGGAAGGAAAGAGCTGGAGACAGGGATGATCGCTGTATTCTCAAGGTAAAGGTTTCAGGTAAGTACGAGTTCAATTGCAAGTGAGGCTGTTTTCACACTGGCACTGTTTAAGTTGGGCCAAAAGCACTAAACGGCCATTTAGTGTGCACCAGAGACCACTCTAAAGAGATACGGCTGTCACTGAACTCTGGTGCGGTCCATCAGTTGTGTGAATACAGGAAGTTCTCTTTTTCGAGCCACTGGGCTTCCATGAGTAGGGTGTTGTATTGTAGATAAACAAGAAACAAGGAATACTTGGTCTGTTGCAAAGATTCGCTGTCTCCTGGAGGTTTGGGCCAATGATTTCATAAATGCACAGCTGTCCTCCACACACAAAAATAGTGACATTTACATGATTTTCAGCAAACAGCTCAGTGAGAAGAGGATTAATAGAGCAGTTGAATCAATAAAGCAAAGAAACTGCACTAGTTCCAAGCTCTTCACATCAGGCACATCAGTTGTCATGGAAACACATGTGGGGAGTCAGTGACCAATGGCATTTGGCGCAATGTTTGGGGTACAGTAAAAACAACATTTGTGAACAAAACCAAACTAACTGAAGAATTATACAATGTTATCTTCAGCGCACCAATATGTGTGAAAACAGTCTGAGCTATAGATGAGATCAGGTGTGTGTATGTGTGTGGAGTCCTTTTCAATGGTGCTGTGGAGGTGAAGCGAGCTGTCATTTATTGCTGCAAGGAGAAACAGGGGTTTGAAATGATACACATTTTGAAGAATGACTCTGGGATTTACTTCCTTTTTCTGCGTCAACTCTGGTTTTTATTTCAATACACAATTTAACAGTCTTAAAGAATGACACAGACATATAAAGACAGGGATATAAATGAAGATTTTTATTTTTATTTTCTATAGTTGTTCATTTTTTTTTGACTGAAGATATTCCCTCTTTGGCTTTATATTTTGCGTGACATGTAAACTACAGTTTGAGACCAGTTGTGACTTGTCTAGACCGCAATGATGCAAACTTGTTAAATATGTTCTTTCAGTCTGATTACGTCACTTGAGTCTGATTACCTCACTTGAGTATGACACCTCACTCTAAAATATATATTTTTTCAAAGTATTTATTTTATTGTTTATTATATTTATTTAATATTTGTTTATTTAATTGTGTTCACTAATTGATTGAGTAGTTAGACAGCTATACATTTTGTAGGCTAAATTTATTTTTCACCTTTTTCAAATGGAGACTATTTATTTTCTTGATTTATTTTGTTTTCTTCTTCTTTTTCCCCGTATTTATCTTATTAATGAGACATGCTTTTCAGATAGCCTACTAATACATGCAGCCTAGAGTCAATTTAAAATTCAACTGTGAAATTGATGTGACCTTGAGTAGTTTATGCAGTCACACTTTTTGATGTCCTCCAACCTTTGCTTTCAGGTGGCTTTTTCTAAATTATGGATTGTCATTTTCCACCTATCACTCGGAAGAAAATGACTAACCTTATAAATATATCCTGTTGCTTAATTTATTGTAACCTCAGGATAAGACGAATGAGAAATGCTCAGGTGAAACACATCAACACCACACTGTTCCCGCAGGCTGAGGCGAAACAAACGCAAAGGGATGCCGAAGCAATGAGGTCAGACGACAGATTTCACTCTGACGCGTTATAACGTCCGAGAGTCAAACCCGTGAGGAGGAGAAGGAGGAGGAGGAGGAGGAGGGGAGTGACTGTCAAAACCGTTCAGCTGGCTGTGAGACCTACACCGAGGCTATTTATTATTCAGCGTATCGGACGAGACACAACAAAACACCGACGAGCTCGCGCGCGCAGGGGGATATTCAACTTCTATTTATTTGACTTTATTTACTTCAGTACTATTGTCTGTTTAGTGCAGAAACATTCAGCTAAAATGAGTCGAATGGGGAGTATGTGCACATTTGATGAAATCAGATGGGATGACAGAGTGGTATGTATTCGCTACTTATTGTTCAATACCTATAAAACATCAAATGTTTGTTTGTTTTTGTTTAAATATATCTGCATATATTTGCACAGGTCTGAAATAAGTTTTTAGGTTAATCTACACATAACCTAGTTGTATGAATAAACACTAGTGGAGGAAGAAAATTCACCTTTTAAGGGAAAATGTTCATGTTAAGGTTCAAATTTGGAAAGGAATTATGTTAACATGTCGTGACAAAGGTTTCTAGGTCGTGTTCTCAACATGGGTCTACTCATAAAAGAGAACTTTGATCCCTTTATTTCTTCCTGGTAAAATATTAAACGCTCCCTGTTCCTGATTGGGAACTTCTCTACCACTTATTTAAATAGATTATTTAAATGCTTCATTAATTCATTTATATCTTCAAATTGAAGTTTTTTTTAACTAACTGATCTAAGTGTGACTCTTTATTTATTAACAGTAGTGGCAAGTTGCTCTAAACCTCCTTTGCTTCCGCTTGCCCTTCTCTGTGTGCACAACAGGTGCTTAATCAGGTTTAATGTCACTTACTTGTGACATTACTCCCGTTTTGTTAATATCCTGTGAGAGAAATTTCTGCCAGCATTGAGGATAGTTAAGCCAAATGCCAGCTGTATCTGTGTCTGTTCAACCACTCTTATATAAAGGACTGTAATATAAAGAGTGTTATGTCGAATTAGATGATTATTAACTTGATCTTTCAATGCAGGAGTGTTGATGGGAAGCCTTATGCCCTTACTTTTTATGACCTCTTTTTGTACCACAGAATATAGGCTATGTAATGGAAAGGTCTGTGCTTTCTACACACCACATGGGCAGTAAAGTTTAGGAAAAGAGACAGGGCTCAAATATTTGCTTGATTGTGCCTGGTTTCCTTCCTCTTTTTTTGTAACATAATGGCCATTCACTCTGACTTGACCATTCAATTCTGACTTAAAGCACCGTACAGCTACAGTTTTTTGCATGCATTTCATTTGCAAATTTGAAAACAGAAGAACATTCACTGCTTTCTCAACATGAAACTTTAATAGACTTGTCAATCATTACAAGGTCAAAGACCATCTGAGTTGCATTCTTTAGAGAGTTGCTCACACATTCTCGTTTTCTTCTTCTAGTTCTCACATAGATTATGTTAAAAACACACACACACACACACAATGGTTTGTCGAAGAAAAAGCAAACAAATAAAAGGAAATATTTCACTTTTTCATGTGGAGTCAAAGTCAACAAAAGCTCTTTTTGTTGCTATATTGTTTTTGCATGTTTAGCCGGATGACTTCAGGTTATGTAAGGCGTTTCCCTTGTTTTAAAAACAATTTTTTTTACAATCTTTGTTCAACCAGCTGTGTCTATATATTTACTTTCTCTCCTCTCCATTTTGCTCACTAACCGCTCCCTTGATAAATACCGCTTTCACCTTTGGCATAAGGTTAGGAGTCATGCAACAAATATTTAACTTCAGACCTACTTCAGCCTCTCTCATCAAGTTCGCATTATGAAGCAGGTTGCATGATAGTCAGGGTGATATACAGAACTGTACAGTGCAAACAGTACAGCAGCAGCAAACATGTACACATGTGAAAAGTTGGCTTGTTGTGTTGCCTTGAGGTGACAAAGTTCCACAGAACGTTGCGGTGAGATTATATTGTTTTGTCTTGTGAACACTGGAAGTACTTAATGATTATTAAGGATTGACATAAGCTCATTTGTTTATTACTATTGTAAACATTTTTCTTTATTTCTTTTTTTTTTAGCAGAATAGCATGCAATGGCACTAAAAGAAAGAACATGTTTTTTATGGTTGAAAATGATAAAACAATAAAAAAAAATTGATGATTGCAATTTTACTGAGAAAAAATATATATCTAATTTTATTGAACATTTATATGACAACATCATTTCAAATTACAACATAAAGAAAAGCCCAAGGATGACTATAATGATATGGCAAATTATTCAAATATTTTTGATGTTGCAAGACTTATTGAACAACATTTAAGTACATGCTTCCATTTAAAACAACCCCTTTTAGCATTTTTATTTATTATTAATTAATGCAATGAAAATTGGCATTTCACAACCTGTATCCCAGTTTTTCTTGTTCTAACATTGAGATTAATTATGCCATTATTAATGTTTCAGTTCACTTAGATTCAGTGTTTGTGTAAAGTCACCATTGTCTATGCACAGTCTCCGGTTTCAACAGCTTTTCAGATTTCTCACGTGATCTATACATCTTACAGAGGAAAAAAACCTTGTGTGATTAGCCAAGTCTTTTGTTTGTGTCTTTGAGAGGTCCTGACACATGTATCCAATGACACATTCCACTCACGGCTCTCTAACAATCCCCCTATTTTCCCTCTCTTCATCACCCATCCCTTTCTCAATGTCCTGTGTGTGTCTCTCCCCTTTGTACCTCACACCTGCGTTCAGGTTTCACTCTGACCTGGTTTGATTTTCAGTGAGCAAACAATATTGCACTCTATCTCTCTCTCTCTCCATCTGTTATAATTAATCGTTTGTTTGACTAATACCCCAGTATCACCACCTTTCTGTTTTTTCTTCATTTCCTTGGTATACAAAACATGCAAATCTCACAGAGCTTACATAATCTCTGAATAATAATCATTCCTGTGTGACAGTGTTTGTTCAACCAAAGGCCTTGTGTGTGTGTATACATCTATTGAAATGAGCTATGTTGTGTTATCAGGAAGTTTTAGTATGTAATGCTATGTTGTAATGAATAGCATGTTGTTCTGATGCCTCAAGCAGAATCCTCACAATCCTCACAAGATTTTGTTTTAATCCTCTCCCATTACTGGTGTTATTATTTAGTTCCTGGGTGCATGTCATTTTGTAGGTGTGCGTGTTGAATGTCTTTGTTGCTATCTTGGGTTGAGGTGTGGTGGTAAACTTGGCTGGCTCAACTCTAAATGCTTCTTTGCCTTCTATGGAAACACACGATTCGCGCTCAGTCACGCAACGCTTCTGCAATAAGTACGTCAGGTAAATATATTAATGCTTACTGTATTATTATGAGTTTGTTTACAGTCCTAAACAAGCTTTTGTTGAAACTTTTTGTGACCGTTTTGCCAGTACTGACTATTCAGTTGACATGTCTGGTCTGTCTGCCATCCTGGTGGTGTAATTATTGTTTTGTCTCGTTTATGGGATTACGATAAATGTGCTTTGGCCAGGTGTGGCTGTGTTTTGTCTAGTGATTTAGTAAGCAGTACAAAAATAAAAGTTTGTTTTTACTACTCGGAGAGCTTCCAGTCTTACATGGAATGTGTTTTTCTATAAGCTCCTTTGTAACCGACGGAAAATGTTAATTGCAAAGTGCACTGTGGTAATTTGTTGAGCTGCATAGCATCATGCTATGGTTAGTTTGCTATTGTAAAACAAAAATTCTCCTGATCTCGATATAACTAAAAACACTTTCTTATGAAATTGGTCCGCCACAAAGAAGTTGATCAGCATCTGTCAAACACCATTCTGTAACCACACAGACATCCTGCTCCCATGAGATGATTGACATAAAATACACTAGAGTCAATATTGTGTTTGATAAAGTCTTATCTTCTTCCTTAAATGTCAGACACTGATTTGGAAGTAAAATTGCTTTGATAGACAGAGCTATTTCAGTTTGAGTCAGTCCAAGATCTAAGTAAAAGTGTATTTGCTCGTCCATGATGCCCTCTGTATCTCATATTCGGTCACATTTTTGCCTATTATTATAACATCCCTGTACATTTGTACTATTACAGTGAACTCACTTCAGCTTCTCCATTTATACATGATGTCAGCTGCATTGTAACAGTCATCACCCATCATACCCCATTCACTCATGTATCCTAATTTATATTCTTTGTCATTCACACACAACCATTCTATTGCCTTCTATATGACTTAAATAACTGCGCTAATGACTGAATCTGGCATAGTGAAAAATGAATCACATCTAATCTAAAAGAGTGCAACTGGAATGTGTCTCATGTGAATGTGTAATGTCCTTCTTCACCTTTGTTCTGACTTTTTAGCCACCCGATCTTCACCCCATTTTCACAGTTACTTCAGGCCTGTTTCACACACATTTGATAAATCTATCACATTTTGGTCATGCTGTCTGCCACACACTCTCTTTTAGGACATCCCGTTCCACCATGACTCACTCAGACTACTTTTAGAGTCAGCAAACGCTTCTGGAGTTGTGTGTGGACATTGTTCATCCATGTGTGGTTGGTTTAATTTGTTCAGTCATCATTGTTTTATATATTTGATCAGATTATGTTCCTGAATACCATATAAAGTCAGTGTCTCTTAATTTGGTTACATGAATGTTATCGTATATTGAGTTTGAGTGTTTCCTCTAATCTGTTTGTGTTGTTGCTAAAGCTTTTTAGTCTCTGCTTTGTCTCTTCCTGTGTCCAACAGACATAGTTTATGTTGTAGATGGGTGTCTGGGTTGTCATGGTGATATTCCATTCTCTGCTGGATTGCATTGTTCCGTTTAGATTTGTGGCATCCCGCCCCCATTTTTGTGACGATTAAAATTTACATTCAAATGCAAACGTTTTGGCAAAGCCTGCAAGGCTCAAGAATTTTCCAGAAGCTGGGGAACGAATCCGATCATACTTTGTATGTATCTGGACTGTAAATACCTTTCGCTTTCACATTGAGTAACCACAGACCTTCATGCCAAACTTTAATGGGCCATTGGCCTCCAGTCAGGCTCCCGCTCTCAGAGGGCATTACTCAGTTTCTCCTCCCCACATGTTCCCCTCATCCACACAGCTCCCACCCTTTAACTTTCTATAACGGTCTCTTTGTTGCATCCCTCACTCACATTTGTGCTTCTCTTCATGTCAGAACGGGCACAGAAGGCTCAGACTGACTCTCCACGAGCAAAACCAGCAGCAGCCAACCACAGAGAAGGTACGTGTCTGTTTCTTTGTGTTTCACGTAGATAGATGAGTGGTAGATGATTTGATAGTGACATTTCTCAGATGTCAAATTCAGATTCAAAATTCAGATTACCTTTTTTTTTATTTTTACATAAGATTTTAAGATATATTTCAAATAATTTCAGTGTTTCTGACTGTGAGAAGGTTTTTTTAAGAGTGAATAAGTCCCTATTTGAAACCATTTCTGCATTGAATATCTGATGTTTATGCTTTAGATGGAGTTATACCAGAATGTTCCAGTATAATAGCAGGACAGTAGTTGGTATTTTTTAGCCAGACTTAACTTGCTGTCCAATATTTATGTACATTTAGATTACATCAGAAACGATTTGCATGTTTTATAGCTGTATATTGTATGCTTATGCCTAATTATCGGTGTCGGGTTATGCTGTGATAGTTTTTCTGTGGAATCAGTTCAGATTAACTTCAATGGAATTACACGCCCCCAACCCTGACCCCCCCCCCCCCCCCCCCCCCCCGCACGCACACACACACACACACACAACACATAAACACACACACATTCTCTTTGGTCTATTCCCTTTATCTGTTTATCTGCCAAAGCTCTATAAACATAAGGAACATGCGGCTGTGTTCCAACGGATGTTCTTGTAGAACCAGAGGCTCATTGTTTCAGATTCCCGAAACTGCATAACTTTCCATGTGCCTTTCCCACATTCCTCCTCTGTTTCCTGCTACCCTTTGTGTGTCAGAATTATTTATTTGCATTTAGAAATTAGGAATTCAAAATATGCATTTAGGCCCTTGTTTTATGCGTAGACATGCATAAATAAATAAAGGTTGATTCTGAAAAAGCTAGATTTGTAAAAGTTATCAGTTTTTATATAAAAATAAATGACTATGTAAATTCTAGACAATTAAGACATCATATTATTTAAATAAGTGGAAGTTGATTTCCCCTTGCTGGAAGACATAAAAGAAGAGTTAATAGACACTACACATTTACTATTGGTATTTAATATGTACTTTTCGTGTCATTCCAGCCAATTGGCAAAGCTTTTGCCTTGGTACAACCAACCTATGAGAGGCAGCCACTGAAGCCTGATCTGATCAAGCCATCTGAGGACCAGGGTGAGGTCATCAAGGTGAGTGTGTTACATTTTAATTATGGATCATGCACATCTGAAAGTTTGATCTTTAATGTAAAACTATAATTATTTTTCATTCTAACTAATTAAATTTGGAGTTCTGCCTAAACTAGACTATGCAGAATTAGAAATGTTGCTGAAATCAGTGATGTCAATGCTTATGTACTTTAATTTTTAAAATCTTTGGGTCTACTTGTCAGGTATATCTGGAAGACCGCAAAGAAGCACAAGTCAGACACCAACAGAGTCTAAAAATGCTCTCAGAGGAAGTTTCACAAATACAAGAGGTCAGAGCCAAAATCCTCAGTATCATTTCCTATTTTTCTATGTTTGAAAATAGATTTTTCAGAACATGTGTTTTAACATGTGTTGCTGTACTCTGTGCAGGTGAGATACTGTCTAAAGAACCTCAGAGAGCAGATGGCAGCTAAAAGTCACAGAACGGAACATAAGGTGAGACAAGAAATCTCATTAATCTGCAAATTCGATTCTTCTAAGCTAGATTAGCCATATAATGTTCTCTCTCTCTTTCCGTTTCTCACCCTCAGCTGGTGTTATCTGGTACTGGTCCCAGAAAAGTTAATGGTACTCATTCAGCACTTACACAGACCCTAAACGGTTTAGAGAGACAGGTGAGAGTTGAGTTGCCCTGTTGCTCCACACACACACACACACACACACACACACACACACACACACACACACACACACACACACAGAGGTTATCAAGTTGATATTGTATGTTTAAATGTCCATGCTAATTTCCCCTGTTTTTATATATAGATTATCATTGAACCATAAAAAGCAAAATGCCTGAATTCACTTTTAAAATTTAAAATGACAGATTTTAGCTTTTAATGTTTAATTTTTAATTTATTTAGACAAAATAGAATAAAATGTTGCCATCTCCCATTTACTGATTATAAGACAACATGCCAGTAATCATTAGCTTATTAATATCGCCAGTAATGTTATCTGTGCATCCCTAATTTTCCAATCAAAAACATTTTTTAAAACCTAAACCTTATATAATCCTGCTGACGTTAAATTTAAATCAAAACATGATTTATGAGCCACCTCACATGTAAATACTCTTCGACTGTATGAGCAGTCAAGTTATATAATGTGCTGCGTGAGTAAAATCTTCATCCTTTGGGTGATAATTGTTTTCTTTTTCTAGCATCTAGGTCAGGGGTCGGGAACCTATGGCTCGCGAGCCATATATGGCTCTTTTGATGGCTGCATATGGCTCTTTTGACGCCGCCGCCCGTCGACAGATACTTCCGCGTTCGGAGGACAGGCAGATCGCGCCGCCGCAAGCGCGTTTCTTCCGCGTTCGCAGTACAGGCAGATCGCGCCGCCGCAAGCGCGTTACTTCCGCGTTCGCAGTACAGGCAGATCGCGCCGCCGCACCCGCGTTACTTTTCTAGGTAATTGTGTATTATTCATTAGGTAATTGCACACTATCATTAACATATTTCTGCCATCTGGTTGTACAAAGCACATAAACAAACCCATAGTGGTAAACACCCATTAGTATGTGTGTCGTCCAGGAGCCAGACCGGAATTAATCACCTTAGAAACCACAAAAAAAACGCACAGCTTGGGAAACATGTTAAGCCACCTGCAATAATTATCTTTGGTTCTTTCTAATCGACAGTATTTGTTCAACAGGTTTTAACGTTTCTCACATTCTTCACATTCTTGTCTTTTGTAGCTTGATTTGTTGCGGCAGCAGATTCTCTCTAGGAATGAATAGTGAGGATTAGCCTACCAATGGGATGTGTGTGTCTGGGTAGTTAGAGCAGGAATATGGGTGGAAAAGCTTAGTTATGACAGCATACGTCAGTGTTTTACTGTTGGAACACACACCCTGTTGACGCACGTACAGAGAAGAGCCCTCCCTCTTTCGCTCTAACTTACATTGTCCTCTCCCTTTCACACACGTCTATAAATAACTGCTGGGAGAGATGTGGGAGGGTTTCAATGGAAATATTTTCTGAGGACATATATTTAGTTTGTGTGACTGTAGGATTTGGAATATAATTGAGTACTGTTTGCTACAATTTTTTTTTAATTGCTTAAGCCACTGTTACGTAACCAATGCAATACATGCAACAAGTACATGAACACACATACAAATAAACCAAATATTGTCACCAAATAAACTCCAGATTGTTTTCATTAACTTTTTTCCACTATATTCTGTTTATCCAGGATAGTGTGGATGAGCAGGAAAAAGAGAAGATGAGGGAGGCCAGTAAGCGTCTATATGCTCAACTCCAAGACGCTGAGAAGAAACACCAGGATGAGAGAGAAAAACTGCTGGTTAGTTTAGCTTGTGTTTATTTCATAGCATACAAGGATCATAATGTTGTGAATCACAGAACATTCAAAGGAACTTTTGTCAGACTGTTATGAGGTGAAAGGTGAGAGTTCAGCTGTACTAATACGGGCAGATATTCTCACTGGTCAACTCCAGTCAGATCCAAGATTGGGAAAGAACAATGTGTGCAGGGGTGAGATAGCACATTCTTTTATGATGACATTCGGTTTCATAATCGGTAACTGGCTTGCATTTAAATAGACAACTGATGTTAAAATTATACTATAAGCAATGTAAAAAAAAATAAAAAAATTAATTTTTTATTATACTTATTATTATACTTTAACTTTATTTACAGTCATTATAAACTTCTTGTTTATAATGACTGGATTAAAAATAAAAATCCATCATTACAGCTTGCTTTTATCAAAAATATGTTGGCCTGTAAATATTTCAGATTTTTAGTCATTGTTTGACAGAATTAGGAGATTTTTTTTAAACATACATTAATCATTAATAGTTTGTATTATATATTTGTTTTAATTATTATTGAAATTATATTCTCTAGAGTTAGCAATGACTTATGGACATTGGATAACTTTCCTGAGGTAAATGTAATATGCTGTTTTATTTATTGAAAACTTCCCATAAAAGTATGAGATTGTCAGGCCTAATGAGTAGTATTGTTTTGTACAATGAGTATAGAATATACAAATTTGTATGTTTCTCCACAGAATCCCATGTGTAACAGTTGCTGAATGCATAAAAAAAAAATCCATCATTATAGCTCGCTTTTATCAAAAATATGTTGGCCTGTAAATGTATCAGATTTTTAGGCATTGTTTGACAGAATTAGGAGATTTTTTTAACATACATTAATCATTAATAGTTTATATTATATATATATTTTTTTTATTGATATTATATTATTATGGGCATTGCATAACTTTCCCGAAGTAAATGTAATAAGTTGCTTTATTTGTTGTATTTGTATATTTGTACAATGATTTGTATATTTCTCCACAGAATACCATGTGTAACAGTTAAACATAAGTGTGTCCTTTGTGCTTTGTGATTGAATTATTTTTGTTTTGTCTGTGTTTGTTCTTGTAGGCAGAGGCGCGTCAGTATAAGCAGCAGTTATCTGAGCAGAGTGAGTATCTGAAGAAGGTTCAGCAAAGCAAGGAACTGCAGGATCAGCAGATCGAAGACATGCAACGTCTCATGGGCGGCATGGAGCAGGAGAGCTCCACCCTCAGAGACAAACTCATGACCAAAGAAGCTGAACTTCTGCAACTGCAGGAACTGAGGGAGGAGGGCCATGCAGGGAGGGAGAGGTAGGGGTCATGACATATATCACTGAGTTTGTCATGTAATGTTGCTTTTTTTAGCTTTAAACGTCAATTGACTGCTGCTGTAAACATTTGCCTAATCATGTGACAGGTTAGAGGAGCTGGAAAAAGAAAATGCGGTTTTGAAAGAGAAGATTCATCACTTGGATGACATGCTCAAGAGTCAACAAAGAAAACTACGGCAAATGATTGAACAGGTAAGCATCCACACGCACTCTCATACAAACCTTTGTCATGTTAAGTTAATTTTTAACACAATCTTTCCATCATTGTGCCATTTAGCTTCAGAACTCACGCATGGTGATTCAGGAGAGAGACAGAGTGATCAGAGAGCTGGAGGAGAAAGTGGCCATGCTGGAGGCAGAGGTCAGTTTACAGGATATAAACGCACATCTTGGTGTGATTCACAGTTACCAACAAATTTGGTTCCGGTTGCGATTCTGGTTCTTAAATGATTCCGTAAAGGTTTTTTTTTTTTACTGTAAAAGTTCTTTTTTCTTTTAGCAATAATTAAAACAATTCTTTCAAAAGGTGTTTAAATTGTTTTATTGCGACTTTTCCAAAACAAGTAATTGCCCTCGACTGAAACATTAAAAACAATTACATTGAAAACCAATCAAACATTAAAAACCTTACATTGAAAAACAATTTCAGAAATAATTACAAAAAAACACAAGTAATCCATTGAATTAAACATGAAGTTTTAAAGTAGATGCAATGAAATAGTATTTTCTTGTAAAATGTGCTCCAGTAAAGTATATATGTTTTTCAATGTATATCTTACATAAAAATAGTAAACAAACAAAAATGCTATAACATTTCATTTAATAACAAGCATACAATACTAATGACAAAATGCATAATTTGTTAAAATTGGAGCTACACTTATGAGTTTGATTCACTGGGGTCATTCATTCAGGAATGTGTATGGACCACAATGGTTGAGCTGTGTGTTTTTGATTCACTAAAAAGAAGCAACTCTTTAGAGTAATTTGTTTAGGAATTTGTAAGGAATCGGAGTATACTGGTTATGCTGCATGTTTTTCATTCAATAAGAGTCATTCAGTTAAAAACATGGAACCGGTTTTTAAAAAGAATCTCCATACTGTAGTTATAACTCTCCTCTCCATCATCTGATCATAATTTCATGAATTATTGCAGAAAAAGCACCCAATTGTTTGTTTTATAAATAAAATGTCCATTACAGCATATAAAGTGATTTAGTGAATTCACCTTTTCATCTGTGATCTCATGAGTGTTTCCTGATATCTGACCTTTGCGAATGTGCTTTGCTTACAGAATAAACAAATGCGCGATCAGATGGATTACTACCTGGGGAGTCAAAGGTCAAATTCATACCTGCCATCAGACGGCAATGCTCAGATTGTCTACAGGTAGGACATGCAAATTATCCCGATAGCTACACGGAAATTATTTCATGCAAATGGTCACATATGCTTTATAACAAACATAAAGGAAGTCACATTCAAAGTCAATTTGTGTTTCTCCTCCACAGCAAACCTCTGAGACCTTCAACTCAAACCAACAAGAGTCTGCCCTTCATCAAAGTCATTGAAATTAAATCATGAACGTTACCATCACTGCTGTGACAACTGCACTATCCTCCAGTATCAGTCCAGGAGAAACACTAGCAACACCAATGATCACAAACCTTCACCAACGGATATATAATTGCTTTAATGTTTACAGACCCTCTCCAAGTCTGTTACTGTCATTGCTACACTTATTTACTATGAATAATCAATGTAGGTTTGACACAACAGTGAACATATCCATTTTTAGGAAGACAAGTGAAGAAAACTAAAATGAAGAACTCGTTTTCATTATTGTGTGAAGGTCTTCTAGATGGATGCTGGAGATATTTTGGTATTTATTTGAGGCTGGTCCTCTAAAGAGGATGTCTTTCAGCCAACATTAATGGGCAGACAGATTGGATTGTGTTGCTGAATACCCTCATTGAGCACTCCTTAACTTCCATATTAGCTTGGCTAAACACTAAAAAAATAATAGAGACGTTAACAAATGAGAGAAACATTTTTATTTTAAGGAATATGAAGTAAAGAAGGATGAAGGATTTTTGTGTCTTCGTGTATCTATTTTGTATCTAAATTAAGGCTGGAAAATGCATTCTGTGGTACTTTTGTGGCCACTGAAGTATTTCAGAGAGTCCAGAGAACGGAAAGCGATCGGAACAGCAGCGTTCCTTGTTTATCTTGAATAATGATAACTGACAGTGCTCAAAGAACTGAAGAGAAGACATGCTTGAGATATGACATGCTTGTCCTGAAACAAAAAAACTGCAACAAATATTTATTCTTCTACATGCTTTTCTCAACCAAAGAGACACAGCAGGGAGAATCCAATGACTTGCCTTCTATGAAAAACAAAGACGCCTTGTGAGTGTTTCATAAGTTTGAAAGAATGTAGCACTTGTCCGCCACTGAGTCAGACCAGTTCAGGGCAGTAGAACACAGTTTGACCCCTGTTATCCCTTCCAACCAACTCTTGCAGTTACTCGGTTAACCATTACCAACATTCAGTAAACTGATTTTGTAGCTCTTAGTTATAAAACTGATGTGATTTGGACGGAGCACCTGCCCACCTCAAAGTAGTGTCGTGTGAACTGGTAATAAAGAGATTATTTATATTTCATTAATTTAATTCTGGACAAGGGTGTATTCAAATATGCATGATGACCATGTTTATCCACCTTCACATTTGTAGATAGTTTTGTGTATATTTTCTCTTTGTGTGAACTTTAACCTTAATGTGAATTCATTAGAAAGGCTTCATATTAGCATGTAACTTTTATTTTGTAACAATAATAATATTTTTGTAGTAAAACGAGAGTGGTTTGTAATGCTATGTATTATATTTAAATAAACTAGTTTCATGAATGTTGTTGCCTTGTGGTTAATGGTTAGATGGTTGTTTATGGCATCTTAAAGACAATGTTATGTAATGTACGTTTTATGATATGGAGAGATACCACGGAATCTGAACAGCATCACAAATACACCAGTGTATTTATTTTGTATAGAAATACATTAGTCTCACAACTAAGGTAATCAGCAGATCCACAGGACGAAAGAAAGAGATGAAAGAAGAGACTGACTTCCGTTTGTCTAATAGTGAATGACATTCGCTATGACGACTGACGAAGCATCAAGGCCAGAATGATTTGTAAAGGATCATGACACTGAAAACTGGAGTGGAGGATACTGAAAATTTTGCTTTGCCAACACAAGATTAAATTATATTTTTAAGTATATTGAAATAGAAAGCCATTATTATAAATGAGCAAATAAGTTCATATCGCATTTTTACTGTATGTTTGAACAAATAAACAAAAACATTAAAAGTTTATCAACCCCAAAATTTTAAATGGTAATTGTAACAGTACAGTTCTGAAACAGCTCTCTAAACAGTGTTCCTGAAATTATTTTATTTTTTTAAAGGACTGGAAAGTTACATGTTACCAGTGATGTCTTGTTAGTAGAGCTACAGAAAACACAGACACTTTATTAGATCTGACAAGTCTTTATAACACAGTGAAAGTCAACAGACAGCCACTCACAGCTCTTTAAGCTATGTTACAATGACAAAAAACATTTCAATTCATGACTCAAAGCACTTTGTTTCTCCTTATACACACACAAATACATAAATAAAAAAATAAAAATTGCATAAAAATAATGACAATAATCTGATCTGTAGCACAGAAATTAATATTTTGGTCTCCCAGTTTCTGTTAGACTGATGTTCTGATGAACGACCTTCTCTTCTCTGACACAGAATCTTATTTGGAAATCTCAAGTTAAGGTTAATTTAGAATAAAATAGGTTTAAAAATGAATTTCTGTACAGCGTGTTTCATCTCAGCTAAAGGGACTTGACCTGATTTCATATTTTAAAAAATTATTCTTACAAAGAAAATCAATAGTAAACCGTGGCTAATGCGAGTTCTAGCAGGACAACAATAAAATTAGAAATGTAACATTCTTGCATTGCTCTCAAAGCAGACTCAATGACATTTATACAACAGGTTTTTTTTTTTTCAAATCATAAGTCATTCTCACATTCTTAATGTGATTTGTCATCATTTTACTACATCTCCCACTATGATCATTTCTAAATTGAGTACTTGTAGACTTTCCAGTGAACGACACTTCTGTTTCACAGTTTCTGAATTAGATTTACACAGTTCCTCAAAAGAGTTTCATCTTCTAAAGTGTACTCTCTAGTGTATTGTAGTTGTCTTTAAAGTTTTTGAGCTCCAGGAAGTGTTTGGGCCTCTTGCTGCGCTGTCCAGATGATGGCAGGTACGTGACCTGAATGGTGGAGGCAGACGAGGGGCCGGGAGAACTGGTCAGATCTTTAGCTGCTGACTGGTGCTGTTGGTTTAGATTAGCACTGCTGGAGTGGGTCTTGACACTGTGGGGGAACAAAAGGAATAACAAAGTGAGAAAACTGATCTACATATGAGAAATCTGACGCAGAAAAATTAGACACCAAAACATACACTGCAGCCAGCTCAGCCAGATCTTCCTTATACTTCACAAACTCTGTCTCGCCAAACATCTATGGGAAAGAGAACACAAGCCTCTTAAACATGTCCTGCAGCGCCCCCTGCTGTGTATTACCAATTTACACACATATGAGCACTGGGACTGACCCCAGTCCCATGGCGAGCACTGTCGTAGCCCTCCACTAATCGATCCAGGAGAGCACTGTGACTCGTCTTGAACAGAGAATGAGAGTTTCGCAGGTCCAGAAGCCATTTCCTGTAGCGGCGACCCGTCAGAGCGCTGGCACTGCGACACAACTCATGAAATGGGAGATCTACGGTGGGACAGAACCAGATCAGACTGGACCTTCATAAGCTTAATCACCAGGTGAAATGGTGGCAAATTATTTAACTCCATATTTAATTTATACGTTAACATAAATGTACATACCTATTACATCATTTATTTATGTATATAAAATACAGCTTTGGACCACAGGAGTAAAAGATATTAATATTAGTTTAATATTACTAAATATTATATAAGTCCAATATGACTGTTTTTACTGTATTCTGACTAAATAAATGCAACCTTAATGAATATAAAAATATTTTCTTTGTTTTAAAAATTACTGACCCAAAACTTGATATATAAAGTGTTACAAAAGTGTGGTTTGGAAAAGTATAGCAGTATTATAAATGCAAACGTAAGACCAAAACAAACAAATAAAAAATTGTTAACTGAAATTGCTGCTTTTAACTGAAATTGCTGAAATAATTTGGCATGCCATATTATAAATCTTGTTTTGCATTAATATGAGAATGTCAAAAGAGAAATGGATATGAAAAATTCCACATAACAGTCTGAAAATATTAAAACTACAATACAACTACCGGTACATGATCAAACTAGAACTTTGACAAAAACTAAAGCAATGAAAGGGTGAAAATTAAATTTAAATAAATGAAAACATCTAAACTAGGCTAATTTATAAAACAAAAATTAACTAACTAAAATAAACTGAACACAGCAATAACTTTGTAATAATGTGAAATTGAAGTTTAACTTAAAACCGGCATTATCTTGGGCCGCACACAGGCAAAAGAGAATCTTACCAGAATCTCTGATGGCATCTAACGCTTGCATTCTGAAGAGATAATTATAACAACCTGCACAAACACAAACGCGGGTATAAGTTTTCACATCTGCTGCAGAGTTATGAAGAGAACTGCTAGAGGCTTCTGTTTCTCTCACCATTCTGGCCTTGATGCTTCAGTCGGTCGTCTTCTTTAGAGAGCAGATGTGGCTCATAGCGAATGTCATTCACTTTAGACAAACGGGAGTCAATCTCTTCTTTCAGGTCCTGTGAAAGATGCAGCTTTGCATCAGTGGATTACAAACTAGTACATATAACAAAAATGATCCCAAACGTATAAAGCTAAGAACAACATCACATTAACAATACTTTTGTCAAAAGACAATAATTCAACACCAAAGTCTAATTGTTTTGCACAAGAGAAGCTAGTTATATTGTTAATTCAATACAAATCAGATTAATGATTATCCATGTGATACAATCAAAACCTTTATTTCAAAAGTTCAATACAACATATACTTTACTTTTACCATTTATTGTCCTGTTTACCGTTTTACAGCAGCGGCTCAAATATTTAGGTGCTGTTACTACAATAAAATGGGACCAAAATTGTAGTCTGGAAGAACTCATGAAATCAAATATCCTCAACATTTTCTGGGTGTCAGGAGGAGTTGATCGTACCTTCGGTGCATTATGACCCAATGGGACGTGTGGTCCTCTGCGAGACTTCATAGCAAAGCGCATAATCTGCCTTTTCACAAAGATGAACAGCAGCACAAACACCTGCAGAATGACAGAAGAGTTCAATTTACCACACACTCAAATACAATTCTGGAACAGACAATACAGGCTCTAAAGTTATTGAAGCTACCAGACAGTATTTTAAGCATCATATGTGATGCTTTCCTGATGGGCGACTTAATAAGTTGAGAAAGTTACTATTCTCCACTAATGTAAGTGGAAATTTACATTATAATTATCATTCAAATCTATTCACACATCTGGACTGACATTAATGCCTTTTTTACGAAGATACATGTATATTACAATGGATATTAAACTGATACATATTGATCCAACTTTACTGTTGCTGTTATTAAAAGCATATATATATAGCTATATAAAAGTATTCCGTTTACATGTTTAAAAACACAACGATTATTATACTAATACTATGCAGTTTGGTACTTACTAGGCTTCCGTAGGCCATCACAAGTACAACATTTACTCCGGAAAGAGTGTTTCCTTCTGCCATTGTGATACTTTAGTTATATACTCATTAAAGCAAGATATAATGGGTCGATATCGGCAGTTAGTGGGAAAAACTCAGCTCGTTGTTATTCAGGTTGACAGCAGCATTTTCAGGAGAGTTTTTGTTGACATCTCCTGCGGTCTCTTCGTCGCATGTTTCGCATGGAGAAACTCTTCCGTCTTCCCTTCTTTGACGCCTCCTTGTGGTTTGGCATGAATAACGCAACTTTAGTTCAGAGTTTCTTAAAAGTTCCCTCAGATGCACAGGCCACGATCAGGTCAGCAAAACAAATACGTGTGCGAATTGTGCATAACTCTATCCTTGCATAAATTATTATATGAACTGTTTTTACTTTATACAGGGAAAAACAAAGAAGCAAATATGTGTGTTTAAAAAAGTTGCAATCTCCCAGAAAACATGTCTGTGCTTCTCATGAGATAAATGCATTCCTTTTTTAAAGAAAGGTTGTCCCCACTTCTTTTAACCACATGACGATGCTTTTTACATTCCATCCTATTTTCAGAGAGTTACTCATTCAGAAGTGGCATACACGGTATATAAATTTACACCAATACCACTGTCTATCGTTGTTCCAAACCACAATGCTTTCTTGTCATCTTTTCCTCTGTGTGAGATTATAGCTCTCTGGGAGCTCTCAAGCCACACACACATGTCCTGTCAATGCATCCAAACATTAAGCACATGGTTTTTCAATGTTCTCTGTGTGTTTCTGTGAAAATGAAGTGAGCAGTCTCAGAACATCTGAATTAGCAGACAGCTGACCTTCATCAGATCAACACACTGAACAATGACACCAATTCTTTCAGAAGGAACAGAGGTGGGTGGCTGATGCATGAAAAGACAACAAGGAACGAAATTGTAAGAAAAGATATCACGACAATCATGACTTTATCTCAACAATCATGACTATAGCACTGTATATTGTGCATGACTGGTAGAAAAATGAAAAAAGGAGGGTGGACCTGGTGAACACGTGACTCACTCTATCCTGTTAAAAACCACACTAACCAGATGAATTCTGCATTTGTCAGATTTTATGAAAATCAGTACAGATTATATGTTTTAGTATTATATGAGACATTAGCTTTTAGTAGCTGTGGGAAGGATGCAATGCTATTCAGCAGCTAACAAGTTAAATTCCTCCACTGTGACCAATTTTCTGAAGAGAGAAGCTGTTTTGGCTAAACAGGACATCAGACGACAGAAAATGCTGAAACATCTAATTATACTGTGTGTCCACAAGCAGCTCAACAATGTTGCTTATTTCGTTTACTTTATCATTCCATCCTGTCTGTCATGTCAGTGTGTTGCTTGCATTCACTTGAAACAGTTGCAGTTACATTTTTGTCTTTCTGAAACCGCAAACTTAACCAGCTTCCTCTGCTGTTGCCATCAACAGTGTGCATGTGTCTGTGATGTAAGACAGACCGTTGAGTGCTGACGGTTACTGCACATACACAACTTTTGTTAAGGTAAAACAAATACTTTTTTTTTTTAACGCTTTGAATGCTTATGAGTTGTGCTTATCTGTTTAGCTTTGGATTATATGTTTGAAGAATGTATTATTAGTTCATGTATAACATTTATTGAATGTTTTTCTTTGACTTATTCACTTTGGTTAAACATGGCACATTTCTACATGTGATCAAAAACAAGTTATATATTGTATAATGTACATGCATATGCAAGATATATAGTTATATACAATATTAAAATGTTTATATATATACAACGGCATAATAAATAGGTAATTTTGTCTATGTAGCTTGTAAAGGAGGATGTAAAAGATCTGACTGTAAAAGTTTCACATACATTTAAAGCATAATTCCCGCCCATCTGCTCATTCTCTCATTCTCTCTCTCTCTCTCAGTCTCTCAGCAGCTCCGTTTTCTACAATCTTCATTTGCTCTTGCAGCTGCAGGAAATTGAGCAACTCAGCCCACAAGTGTGCCACAGAAATATACCCAGGTAAACTATTGTCAAAATATGTTGTTTCCTTTTAGAATTGTATCTAGAATAATGCTTAATTTAGTTTTGTATTAATGTGTGTTGCACCTTAATTGTTTTAAGGTTGTATATGATCAGTTTTGTATTAGATTGTGGCGTCCATCTACAGGCCCTTGTATCTTAAATTCAAGCAAATGATGCTTGATGATGACAGGTTAAAAAATTATCACGGAGTAGCTGTCTGCAAAAATATCCTTGGCATTTCTGGGTACAATTATGCAGCCTATTACGTAGCTGGTGCTTCTGGTTTCAGTTGAAACATTTGTCAATGGATCTTCCTTTTCAAACACTTTCATTTCATTCCTTGCTGTTTTAAAACTCCTTGAGAGTCTTTAGGTTGTCAATGTTTGCAAATGTCTGGCAACCATCTCTATAAATGTTTATAATCTTACATTTAGTCATATATAGTTCTGCAAGTACTTGATTTATAGTCCTTCAATGATCTGTTATTAACCATATAAAAATAGGATAACTGCTCCTTGCCACTACCATGGTATAACAGGTCACTCATTTAATACTGTTATTTACCATGAAGAACTGTGAGCAAGTAAATATGTGTGTGTGTATATATATATATATATATATATATATATATACACACACACACATACAGTGGAACCCGGTTATGTCGACGGCCTCGGGGGTTGCAAAAAAGCATAGAGATAACTGAGGATCGAGATAACCAAAAGCCAATATGGTTTGATAAAGCGATCGGCATGCTATAAAAATGTACATACAATGCATAAGTTTGCTAACAACAACAGGCATATGTGCACCAACTAACAACAGAGATTGTAATGGCTACTTTATGTTTATGTTGGGAATATACCTTTAAGACGGCGTATGCTGTTGTGTGCGCGCTGTTCTGGTGTGAGCACGCACGGGGAGGAGAGGTTTTTTTTGAGTGAGGAGAGAGATGGCCGCTCTACCACTGACTGTTATATAGCATAATCTACTGTTTCTATTTTCCTTCTTTTATTTGTGATGTTTGTCAGAGTGTTTTCTTTTTCCTGGTTTGTACTAGCGCTCTTTACATGTTGGAGAAGAGTGTGAAACTCATCTATAAAGCTCGTAATCTGGGCAAGATTTACCAGTGTACGATAAAAACCACCTTCGATTCTCGATACAAACCTTTAATTATATTCTTCAACATTGCAAACTCAGACAGGTGTCATTTCAGTTGGATGAATGCATTTACAAACAACATTTTTTAAACACTTTTAGTCAGACTATTTTCAATTAAAACATCTTTCAAGTACACTTGTATGTTTCAGACAAAAGTCAGTCCTTTCCAAGTGAAAAATAAATATACCAAAATGTATTTGAAATAAATGTAGTTTATGTGAAGTATACTACAAATACATTTACATCTTTATATACTAAAAATAAATACCCTGCAACTGTACTTTTAGTGTACTAAATTGGTCAAATTTCTAATTTTGTACTCCCATTCACTATGCACTTTAGTTATCCAGAAATAGTGATGAGGTCCAGCTAAAGCTCCTGTACATTTGATTGTGCTAAAATGGAACTATTGCTGTACTTTAGTAACTTAAATATCTTGTATTTAAAGACTGATATTATACATAATATTAAGAAATGTGCAAGAAAATGTATTCCGGATAAAGAGTAATTCTAATATTTATATCAGTAAGTCTCAAGCGATATGTCAGTACATTTTTAATGGATTTGTAGTATACTTCGTATGAAATAAATGTATTTTAAATAAAGGTTGGTTTAGGTTTTTGTCACTAGGGTTCATTCATCCAATATCTGAACCATGTTCAGAGAGCTATGACTCCAGGACCAGATGATTGTCACAGTCACGGGCATTTACCTATAGCCTTTAACACCTACTGAGTCACCAAGGAACTATGGACCAGGAATGTACTAATTAGACATGAAGGGTGTTCATGTTTACAGGTTTGTAAATGTGTACGAGAGACAAAGAAACTGAGACAAATAGATGGAAGAAGAAAGAGAGAGAAGCAGACAGAAAGAGACGGGGGAGGAGAGAGAGGTAGGGAAATGAGAGAGGAAGGCACAACAATCAAAGGGGGTGGAAAGGGGCAAGCATGTCAAACCAGTCAGGCAAGTTTTTATTACAGTAGAAAATCATCACAAGAAAATGACTGCAAGGAGTGAGTTAAAGGGACAAGGGAAGATGGGGAGGACCTGCACTCTCAAACTTCTAAGGGACACAGAAGTCCTCTAAGGTACGTTACTTCTGTTTGACCAGCTAAAACTCAACATGCGTGGTTAGATTACATGACAGGTAAATTGTATGTCCATTGTTGTTCAAGCGTGTGCCATGGGAGAACAGGTGTTTCTGTAAAATGACACTGACCTGTTTTCCTTACAAAGTCTGTAATGTTGCAGTCATATGGGAAATTCAAGGCAGTACATGGCCATTTGTGGTTATGATAAACTTTATAACAACCTATATTTACTATGTCAATGTTTCCTTTATTTGTTTTCAATCAGTTCAGGCTTATTTTCATCAGGTCTGTATTTGCGCGTTTGGAAGGTGTACGTCACACCTCCTCCTCCTCCCACTCTATCTCTGCTTGCTGTTTGCTCATGCCTTTTATTTTAAACACAACTACAGAACTCTTGACCTATATATGTTCAGTTTAAGATAACAAAAGCAATCTTTACAACAGAATAAGGTGGGGCAAACAAATCTGGAACGGAGCATTGCAAAAACTTGATTTAAATTAGATTTGTTTATCTGTTGATTTAAAATTGCCTTGAAAGGGTTTTAAATGTAAATTTCTACATCAGTGTCTGCTTGACTGCATGCGACTATTATCAGATGTTACTGAAGTGACGAAATTAATTTAAATGTTCTGCTTTGAATGAACGTGGGTGTATAGAAGCAGGAGGTTGCAGAGTTCCTGTTAGGCTAATTCACAAATTTGAGATACAGCAATCCCATATTTTTTCGATTCCATATTTTTTATTCACAGAGAATCGACTATGAAACCCTCATCTTATCTTATTCCTTTTTAATATAGAAAATTCACCCAATACTGAATACATGTTTCTGAAACACTGCCCATCCCTGTTTATGAACACATTCATTGTAATGCATCCTCAGAGAGAATTATGTACTTTAACTATGTGTGCACTGTGTAACATGTGTGGTGTTAGACAGGATTGTAGTCTGGTGTGTTTGACCTGTTATCTGACTGCATATCAGGTTTTTTAAAGAGTGACAAATAACATCAAGAATGCTGTAAGAGTAGACATACAACAAAATACACACGTATACAGACTGTTTCACTTATTTTTAGAACCTTTTATGAATGTTTGATTTGACAGAGTGAGAAATACAAGTAAGGTGTTTGTCCAGCGTTTCAAGATGTTTACATATAGATGCTGTATTCCCGGGAGAGGCATGAACTCTCATTGTAATAAATACTGAGTTTCAGTATGTTGAAATGGCCAGGTGACTTGAAAATGCACTTTAAGCATGCACACTTTGTAGAGTGGGAGTTAGTGGTTGGTGGGAGCGTCTTGGTGGTTAAAGGTCTTGGCCAGGTTATATGTTCAGACCATACAAGATTGTGATCCATTTCTGAACTAAATTATGACTGCCTTTTACAGTCCAATTAAACTCTTGCATTTGAACTAATTTAGCAGACAGGTTGAATAGATAAATTAGAATTTGAAGTACAATTTATTTATTACGGTAAGCATATTCACGTTGTTTTTGCCTTTCCATAACAGAACAATATAAGGACCAGAGAGCACTGAGACCCATTACTAGCTCTTTTTGGATCCAGAGTGAAACATCTGTCAGAAGAGCAACAAGCTGAAGTTAAATTTAACAGGCTGCCCTGGATTGCAGACACATTTTTCCAGCTTTTACAACGATGGTAGGAAAATACAGCCCTTCTTGATCACTTCAAAAATGCAGCCATTCTGAGAAAAAAGGAATAATCAATTTTGATCAAGTTGCTGACAATATGTTAGCAACCAGCCTTCCATTCATACTGTAATGAATACACTGTGTGACACTCAGAGACGTTTAAAAACATGAGTTTGCATACTGGAACTTTTGTACGTCCGTTTCCTGAATCTGACACAACTGCCGGCATAACAGAAGGTGCAGAATTATCCAATGAAACAGCAGCACAAAGTCATGATCAGCCGTCTGTAAAGCCTTTTGGCTCTGCAGCTGCTAGATTCAAAATCCGCTCTGCTAAAACACTTCAGCGAAAGTTTGAGCCGACTACTAAGGACCTCAGGATGATAAGTAACATTTTTGAGGGTGGAAAAGTTGAAGACTCAAGCCAGAAAAGTGATCCTGGTAAGGACCTCAACAAAGTCTGTACTACTTCTGCTAGTTCTACCCATACTGACATTAATGACAAAAATACAAGTAAAAATATAATTAATAGCACGCATAAAGACTTACCTTGTCCCATCAATTCTGAAAAGAGTGATGTGAGTGCTAAGCAGTCAAATACTCAAGAAGAAGAGAGTAAGACATCAAGTGATAGGAACAGAGGAGATGATTTGAGGAGATACCAGCTAAATAAAAGCAAAAGCTTAGACTGGAGAGGAACAGGTAGTAGAACAGGACATGAGAACAGAACTGGGATGACCGGTGGGACTAGAGACTTTGACAATTCTATGATGCAATTTGGTAATTTTGAGAGAACAGGAGAAACCAACAAGATAACTTCAAACACACAAGAGAATCAACCCAGCGGTGTTTCAAGCAGGATTCATGCTTACAGTGGAGCTAATCAGAACGCTGACAGAAAGGTTTACCCAATCTCTGGATCTACATCTGTGAGAATGAACCGTGTAAATTTTGCTATGGAACAGGCAAGCAATGGCCAGTCACTTCCAGCCAGGCTGAAGCTAAGACTTGGCCAAGGTAGTATTGGAGAAGGTAGCAGTCTCTGGGCACAGCAACAAGGTGAATCAAGTCTTGATCAGACTGACATAGTGGGCTCCTGTTCCAGAGAGCAAGGGCCTTCCAAAACTGAGGAAGTAACTGGAAACCAAACAATAATGGAAAGAATTGAGAAACTGGGTTTGGGCTCAAACATCAGGCTTGGGGCTGAAGCCAAATCTGATGCACACTCAAAAAATTCAGTTGACTTAAAACGCAACAATACTCTAACTTCTGATAAATCATTTCCTAAACCTATGGACACTGTGGACTCTACTCCAAGAAACAGAAAATTCACTACTGACTCTGTGTCTGGAACAGATTCTCCTGATATCCAACTGGTGAAACCTTCTTACAATGTAGACAAAGCTAGAACATTGCCAAGAGGATTTTCAAAAACATACTTTAGTGCAAAGCAAGAACCCTCAAACAACAGCGAGCACAAAAAGGTTAAAAATGTTCAATCACCTCAACCTGACGACAATGAAGAGACAAGCAGAAGGTGGTTAACAGGGTCTCCAAAGTACAGTAGTCAGTCCTTAGAACGAACCAGGAGCAAGCTGTCAGTAACTGCTCAATATAATGCTTGCAGGAATGAGCATGTGTTTTCAGATAACAGTTCAAGCATTTCCAGCCAAGGTGTCAGACATTTGCTAACCACTTTCAAAGGAATCAAGGAGGAAATTGGGGAGGCAAAAAAATCAGACGAAGAGAGTACAAAACGACTGGACAGAAATGAAAACAAGTATCTTGGTGGTTTGCAAGATGGGATCACCCAACCCAAGAACCCACTAGCATCAAAAGGTGCAGCACACAATGAAAATCTTAAAAAGGAAGAGAAAGAGGAAGTTTTCCATGATAAATCGGAAGGAAGGAGAGGAGAAGGTGTACTAGAAAAAATGCGTGTACCATCCTTCGATTCAGTGAAGAATACAATCAGCATGTTTGAATCTTTGGCTCAAAAAAGCAAACACACATCAGACTCTTTTCTTACCAGGAGGACGTTATCTGTACAAGATTATCCTAAACCTGTGGCTTTTATAAAGAAGAGTAGTTCAGATAAAAATCTTCATTTTGGAAGGGTTGTGGCGAACACGGAAAGCCTAAGAACAAATTTCTTTAACAGAAGTGATTCCAATGAGGAGACTAAAAGCCCCCTAGAGACAAGTAGAACTCTTGACTCAAGTTCCTTAGTCAAAGTGAGACCAACATTTGAAGGTCAAGAGACATACAAGAAGAGTGTTGAGCTTGCTCCGGCATTTAAACAAATGAATGAATCAAAAACTGAGCAAGTCCTCAAGAGGAGGGATGAAGATGAATTGACAACAGTGAATAAAAAACAAAAAGATGAACTAGATTCCGCCATCACTGCAACTTCAGGGCTCAGAAACGTACGGGCAAAGGAAGAAAAAGCAGGAATCCCATCAATCTCTCAACAGTCGAATGTCAAAAGTTTGTTAAAGCAACAGATAGTTAATGTCAAAATTGATGATGATGACGATGATGATGAT
The DNA here is from genome assembly GCA_037043235.1 of Rhodeus uyekii. Lineage (NCBI taxonomy): Eukaryota > Metazoa > Chordata > Actinopteri > Cypriniformes > Acheilognathidae > Rhodeus > Rhodeus uyekii. The sequence continues at coordinate 741,037 of JAWRVZ010000026.1, forward strand.
GACGATGAAAACACACCGACTAACTCTCCTGATAGAGCCCCTCTCACAATTAGCATGCAGAAGCAGATTAACCCTGGAACCGTAACAGTCAATGGTACCCATCCCAAAGTGCCGCCCAATCTTTCTCAATGCTTTACTCCTGTCCAAACAATCTATTCCTCACTCAACATTTCTAATAATAACAACTATGAAACAAAAAGGGAGGACAGCACCATATTGATTAGTAACAAGGCTAGGTGGAGCTCGGATGAAGAAGACGATGATGAGGAGGAAACTGAAACTGAAGACTCTGACTCAGGAGAGTCATCTGTGACCATCACAAGCATCAAGAGCCAATCAGACCGCAGAAGTTTTTCTCTAAGGTAAATTATATGAAATGCAAAAAGTGATACAACTGATTCAGGATGTAAAAAAGAGAGTAAAGAAATTCAGACTAACTTGAGTAGCAGCTTATTTCACATGCACAAACCCTATTTATGGCTACACCTTACCTTGCATTTCTTCTTAGCTGTACTATACCTCCTTCCTTTACTTTAAAATATCTCCACTTCACATAACCTCTATTCTCTTTCTATATATTTACCTCTTACAGTCTTGTGGACCTATGTAATTACGGTGGGGTGGACTATAAACCAGTAGATGGCAATTTATCAGAGGATGATGAAGATTTGCCATGCACACGGTCTGCATCCTTGAGCTCAGACATCTCTGCCTTCTCTTCTGTGACACTATTGAGCACTGATGAACTGGACCGCTTACTGGATGATGTCAGGGGGTTGGGAGACGAAACCCTACAGGTAAAACAACTGACATAACTTAGTCCTGAAGCATATCATTTGACAATGAAATTGTACATGTTTTTGAAAAAAATAAAAAGAGAGCATTTCCTTTTCTATCATAACATGTACCTCTGACATATGGCAGAAGTATGAAGACGTGCAAGTGGTTGTGTTACACAAGGAGGTGGGGAGTGGCTTGGGATTTACCTTGGCAGGTGGAGTGGATCAGAATAAACCAGTCACAGTGAGTATCACCAAATGCTGTAATGTGAACATGCCGTGATATGAACATTGTGAACTACAGTTTTTTTAGTTATTATTATTTGCTTTGGTACTATATTATTGTAATATGTAATGGGAACATTTGGTTTAATCAATGAAACACACCATTATGATCTTCTTTCAGTTTAGTACTTTTAACAATCAGTTCATTCAGTAGTAAGCAATGCAATATACATGTTTCAATTCATCTATGTTGCTGAAGTAATGACAGTAATACAGGCTACAGTTGCCACATTCGAAAATACACTAACATTACCTGACTTTTGTAACTGAATCCATATGTTTGTTATTTTATCTATTTAGTGTTTTATAAAAATGTGTGATGAAGTTATAAAACAGCCAGGAGAATTTATGCCAAAACAGTAAATGTTCTCACTGTATATGACTGAATTTATGCTGTAGTTGAGGATGAGTTACAGTAATGTGGCAGTTTCTACCATGGTAATCTGTTTACAGTATCAGATACCACACTGTAATGTAAAATACTGCATTTGATGCCAACTGTCTCCCATGATGCATCTCTAATCAATCTGATGTTGCACAGTCATTCCCTGGTTCCTCTCTCTTGTACTCTATCATGATCTATGTTCACAAATTGCAAATCTCTCTCTCTCTCTCTCTCTCTCTCTCTCTCTCTCTCTCTCTCTCTCTCTCTCTCCCCCTATCCCTCTGCCCCGCTCTCTCGCTCTCACTCACACACGTGTGCACACACACTTTGAACATAGCGGTTATCATCTAAGATAAATCCCTTATGTAAAATGAATTCATAACATTTGGTTAGCCATATCGTAAATTGCGAACAAGGTTAGCCATATCGTCTATACAAACAATGTCTATAGGTCAGAATATCAAATTATTCATTGATTAACTATTAAGTTAAGTTGGATTAAATAATAGACAAATGTATAAAACTTTGTGCTGTACTAGCAAAATATATGCTGAAATGTTTGAAAACAAGTGCACTTTTGATGATCTGTTGTGATAACACAAAATGCAACACATTCAAAAAAATAATAATAATCTGTTGAGTATCTAAAATAAATTTAAAAAATGGCAGAAGACAACTCCATAAGTTTCACTTTAATTAATAACTAGTAAATATCCCTGTCTTTAGAATTAAATCCTAAAATGTTTATGTAACTTTTCAGTAGACCATATTTCATTTTATACTTTAACAACATGTGTAATGCAATACTGGAATTGGGTTTTTTCACCCCCATCTCATCTCTTAGGTTCACAGAGTAATCCCAGGTGGAGTTGCTGCACAAGAAGGCTCAATCTACCAGGGTGCTCGGGTGTTGTCGATCAATGGCACTGCCCTGCAGAACTCTGCCCACTGGGAGGCTCTGCGTACATTGAGAAAAGCGAGGGGGCAGGGCATGGCAGTGGTTGTTCTTCAGAGTGGTAACAGCAGGAAAGAGGCCAATGAAAGACCAGGAATCGCAGGTGGGTGATGGACAGATGACAAAGAGAAAATAATTGTATTATAAATGACTATGAGTGTGAAATCAATTCATATTTCGGGAAAGTACTTTATTCAATTGTTTGATGTTAATACTGATAAGCTACCTTACCTTGTATACAGATGTGACAAATGTGTGACAAAATAATGCAATCCCATACTTTGTGTGTGTGTGCCCCCTACAGGCAGGAGAATCCGTGTGACTTTGAAAAAGTCCAGCTCTGATCTTGGCTTTAGTCTGGAAGGAGGGGTGGGCTCCAGCTCAGGAGACAAACCCCTCATTGTACAAAAAATATTCCATGGTAAGACCACCTTTTCTGAATTTAAAGCAATCATATTCAATGTAACTATTCTTTTTTGCGGATTATGAGAGAAAGTCCGGGCAAAGAACATTTTTAACCTGATTCTACCGATTACAAAAGGGACAATTGCAGCTTACATCACACCTTCTTGCTATTGCCCCCCCCCCCCCCCCCCCCCCCCGCCTGCACAGTACAAGAGTCTCATTCCAAGCTCTTTCATAACAACAAGCAATTATGTAAATTACTTGTTTCCAGGTGGACCAGACAGTGAAGTGTTTCCTGGGGATGAGTTGTTGGAGGTGCAAGGTCAGAGTTTGGTGGGTATGATGCGGCTTGAGGCTTGGAATCTCATAAAGAAGCTGCCCCCTGGTCCAGTGGAGGTCTTACTACACCGTCCACACCAGCCACACTGAAGACCTTCACTTTTCTTCTTGCATCTTTTTTTTTTTTCTTCTAAGGATATTTGCTGTTACAGGTTCTGTGAAGTTGTATTTTTGCAAATGTTCAATTCTGCAACAATGAAGTATCATTTATCATAGTGTTTTGAAAAGTTTTTTTGTTGTTATTTTTTTAAGAATACTATGAATACTGCCAAAATGAAGGGCATAAAAGCACTGGAGGCCAGGAGGTCGTTCTTTTAAATATTACTTATTTTATGCACTTACAGTATGATTGATGTTGTATTGTACAATCATTCTTTATCAGAAGCCATTATATATATATATTTTAGTTTTTTATGCTACATGTATATTCATATATGTTGTCTGTACTGCACAGATCCGTCCCAATTAAACTTTTTTAACCTTAAATTAAAGCTGCAAATTAATTTATTCCATGAGGGATATATATGATTGTTTTATATAATATTGCACAACATTTTGCATTCATTGTATTATGTTTTGTTTTTTAAATATGATAAAAGTGTAACAGAATACATTCTGATACATATAAATATATAATATATATAATAACATATACATACATATAATATATAAATAACTTTATTTTTTTAAATACCATGGAATTTAAGAGGGACCATCTTTTTATGGTTCCTGACATTCTTCAAAATATCTTATTTTCAAAACAAGCCGAGAAGGGTTAATGTAAATGTACCCATTCTGTAAGAATATATTTCGTATTTACTATCATATATACCTCATTTCAATCATTTCGATCAATGTTTGGTTGAAACAGCAACAATGGTAACATTAAATGGGTTTAAATAAGGATAATGGCTTTGGGAAGAAATTTGAGTATACATGTATGAGCTAGATAATTGCATAATTACATAATTTCTGTCATCTAATCTTTAAATGTCAAAATGATTACTGTAGTTTATCAGAAAAGCATGATAAGTGATTTACAACAACAAATCACGGAGCTTTTGCTCTCCACTATGTACTTGTCCTGTGTGATTATTAATGATTTATAAAGGGGTCATGGTCTAAATCAGCCCAGCTATGATGTGGATGTTGCTTGTCTGATGTGGGATGTTTGTACCCTGCAAGGATCTTTAAAACTGGGTTTAAAGGTTGACTGAGCTAATAGACACAGACTGAGGTCAGAGAACAGCAGCGCAGCGGCAAGTTTTGCAGAAAACCAATCAACCAAAATGAGTCCGGTAAAAAAGATAGTTAGGAGGATGAAGGTAAAAAATGAACTGGCACGGCAGATTATGGGAGAGATCTTAGGCACTTTTGTTCTTCTGGTAAGTTTTTGCATATTTTAGATATTGTTTAAATTGTTGACATGTTTTTCATTTATGAAATACATTTAAGATGTTTTCAGTTTTGTAATTTAAAACTCATTATCACTATGTAAACAATGTGGTACAAAATGATAATGAATGACATTACTGACAACATTTATTAGTCGAGGTTTATGCTTGTGTATAAAAATATTATTGTTCATCGTTAAATCATGTTTGAGCACATTGTGTTAATTTATAAATGCTGTAAAATACTGCACTGTAAAAAAATTGCTCATAGTAAGTAAATTATACGAGCACACATCAACTAATGATAACAAAACATTACTAAAAAACAGATAAACATTACAAAAACTAATAAAACTGACTTGTGGTTTTCTACATATTCTACATACTTTTTTGCAACATTTTCCTTGATTCTCTGTTAATATTAGTATATAAGAGTTAGGAATGAATTAAGAATTCATAAATGTAAATAATGGGATTATAACAGTGACGTCAGTGATATTTCCATGAATAAGAAGATGCTCAATGTGCTTTTTATAGGGGCTTACATCGAAAAATATGTGTTTTGTCATTTATGTTACACCTCAAGATAAGCATACGTTTTACAATGGTCAAATCCAAGATTCTGTAAGCCTGAGGTTGGTACCGATAGCAATATTACACAAGAATGTTACAAAATTGCTGAATATTACTACAGCTGCTGTTCAGCTGGAGGTAATCTCGCACATGCCGACAATCAGATCAAAAGCATGATTGTGCCTGAGGGTGATATTTTTTTAATAAAAAATGTGATAAACAAGAAGTGAATATGAAGTAACTTATATTTATGACAACATTTGGCCAATTAGTAATTTATTTATTTTCTACATCAACATAAATGGTTACAAAAAGCCAAAGTATCAGCTTTTGCGTGTAACACTGGAGCAACTGGAGCATAAAAACATCCCTGTGCTTTTATGCTGGATATCAATGCTATCGCACAATTGCAGGACCATAACAACTGTAACTGTTTTATACCCAAATTAACAAAAATTACTAATTGTCATTTGATTTTCTCTGCTGTAGTTGTTTGGTTGTGCTGCAGGAGCTCAGGTGAAAACCAGCAGAGAAACTAAGGGGCAGTTTCTGTCTGGTAACATCGCCTTCTCTGTAGGCGTCATGTCTGCCATGTACCTCTGCAGGGGGATTTCAGGTAAAATGGTTATGAACTAGACTGTTTTAGGATAGTTAAGGAGAAATCCTAAGTAATATTACTTTGTTTTTTGGATTGACATACACTGACTTCTGTTTTAATATATGTATTTTTCCCCCTCTCTTTCTATTCCTCCCTTAGGAGCTCATCTAAACCCAGCTGTGTCTCTGAGTTTCTGTGTGTTGGGAGACCTTGCCTGGATAAAGCTGCTACCCTTTTCTCTTGCTCAAACATTGGGGGCTTACCTGGCCTCTGGGCTTGTCTATCTCATCTACCATGGTAAGAAGAAAGAGAGAAATAAAAGACATCCTTTCTTTAAAGATTCACCCTGTCACTTAACACTAATTGACAATGTTTTGGCAGTATTTTGTTTTTGAAAACAAGCGGACAAAAAATGATTTCTCAACCCTCCTCTCATTCAGATGCGATCATGGAGTTCAGTGGTGGAAATCTGACTGTATTTGGTCCAAATGAAACTGCAAGTATCTTTGCCACTTACCCAACTGATGTGGTGTCAGTGCAGACCAACTTCCTCGATCAGGTCAGCAACCATGGCAGATTAGACAAGTGTTATATAATTAAGTGTTATTAATTCACAGGCAGTACAAATACATCAGATAAACTACTAATCTGAATTGCTCTAATGCAATATAATGTTATACAACATGAAAAACATTTTCATACATGTACTCAATTATCAATAGATCTTGCCAGCATTCTCTGACTAGACCATTGTTTGCCTGTGTGTAGGTGGTTGGCACAGCCATGCTTATGTTGTGCATTCTACCTCTGAATGATAAAAGAAATGCTCCTGCTCCCGAAGCATTGCTTCCTCCCATTGTAGCAACTGTTGTCCTTGGCATTTCCATATCCATGTCGGCTAACTGCGGAGCAGCCATAAACCCTGCCCGTGACCTTGGTCCACGACTGTTCACTTTCACAGCAGGCTGGGGCACAGAAGTCTTTACGTGCGTACTCAGATTTATTAACATCAGATTAAGGGCTTAGTTATCTTTACCCATATACTTCTTACCTTTCAACTTATCTCTCCTCTGATAAAACAAATGACTGAGTATTTTCCTTTAATCAACTCCAGTGTTCTATCATCTATACTATCTCAACACATTGAAGTGTAACCAGTGCTTCAATCCCATCTCTTTTTTTCTAATCCACACAGGTGCTACAACTACTTCTTCTGGATTCCATTGGTGGCTCCTATGGTGGGGGGCGTGCTGGGGTCCTTCATTTATCTGGTCTTCATTCAGTGGCATCTGCCTGAGCCTGAGGAAGAATCTGAGTCTGAAGAGTTTAAAGATCCAACAAAGGCCATGGAGTTTAACAACACAAAAGACGAGTTTTACCTTAAAATGGCTTCTCTTTAAAAGCTTGGGGGTCACTGAATCACAACATGTCCAGAATCTGTTTCGCCCCATTTCCTATTATTTCCAAGCTGTTTTATACTGTGTTTAAAAATGGGGAAATGCCATAATATAAAAACTGAGGGAAAATGTTCTCAAGGTATATCCACTATAATTTATTATTTCTAACCACTCTTATCAACCTTTCTCCTAAAATGTTATTTTATTTGAACTAAAATGGCTATAACCTTTACTGTTTCATTCAGTAAAAGGAATTTAAAATATTTGTATATAGTCTGTACAGTATATTAGTCATAGACGGTGGCATCTAGGTAGATTTGTTTGCTACTAGAGCTCTTCACATGTAAGTGAGGCAATATGTTCCAAGTAAATGTTGTGTCTATTATACATTGGGATGGGTGTGTGTATTTTTGTGCATACGTCATGGGGTGTACATTAACAAGTTCACAAACAAAAAGTAAAAAAAGTAAAAAAACATTTAATCTGTTTGACATGTTTGAAGCACCTACAGTGGAACCCGGTTATCTCGACGGACTCAGGGGTTGCAAAAAAGCATCGAAATAACCGATGATCGAGATAACCAACAGCCAATAAGGCGATTTATTTGAGGAAGCGATCGGAATACTATAAAAAAATATATACGTACACTGTATATGTTTGCTAACAACAAAAGGCATATGTGCACCAACTAACAGCAGAGATTTACCAGTATACAATTAAAAAACACCTTCCATTCTCGATACAAACCTTTAATTATATTCTGCAACATTGCAAACACAATGATCGCTCACAGTGTAAACAGTCACAACCACACATAAACACATTCGCTCATAACAGAGTCATTTCGCAGTTCTGGATAATATTGCATACACAGTTACTATGGTTTCTTTATAAACTCTAAAATGCTTTGTTGATTTTTGCCTTTAACGGTCTGCTTGAAAACAAATGCTTCTATCAGTAACGACATCTTTGTCGATGTCATCTTTGCGCCTCTTCTTAGCATCTGCAAGGCTTGATTTTTCCACCATTTCCGCGAGTTCTTCTGCGCCTGTACGGCACTGTGAGTGAAGTCACTGCAGTGAGCGACCACACAGACTGATCCACGTGCAACGCAAACTCAGCGCATGCGCAGTGAACTAGGTACGATCATTAGTCACGAGATAACCACGTGAAGTGGCGAATTTGTCCCTCTTTTGTGCTCGAGATATTAAGATTCAGCGACATAAAAGAATCAACAACCAATAAGAAAATGCTAAGACAAATAGGGAGTTTGGCGGTTCCACTTCAAAAACGTCGACATAACAGAGTTGGCAAGTTAACCGAGGTCGAGATAAGTGAACTCCACTGTATTTAGAAACTTTTGGTCATAAGTATATTGACATCTTGAAGAACTAAGGAGGCTACTTTATTGGAATGGAATATTCCCTATTGAGAGAAATTAAAGACCTAGCTATTCAAAACAGTGTTAAAAAAAAAGATAACCTTACCACAAGAACACTAGGATTTCAAATATAGCAAGAAATCATATTTTCGGTCATAGAGGGTTCAGATAGTATTACTGATAAATATAGATTTGTTTAGGTCCTATTTGGTTTGACCTGAGAAGAGACACTAGGAGAAAGTGTACCCCCCATGAATGTTTGTGTTTTTAGGTCACTCTTTTAACACATGAAAGCAACTGGCCATTCTAGCTCACAATATGTTAATAGATTTGCAGATTACATTTTGCTAGACAGAACAACTTTCAAAATGACCTAATTCATCTACAGAAGGTAAATTCTGTGAGCTCAAATCAGCCCAGATGTGGTTCAAACTATCCACAACAACCACATAAAACCAGCTATAAAGTCATACTACTGGCATATTGTTATCCCCACAGCTGAAGGCAAGACAGTGTTAATTTATTGTGAACCAAGATCATAAAACAACTACTCAAAACAATAAAGCATCAAACTGAGGAACAAACAAGACTAATTAATGAGTCACACCTGACGGAACTCAACGAGGTGGTTTTGGGACACATGTGACTAATATGAAAACAAAGGAGCACATGGGGAAACAGAGTGAAAACAACACAGACAATGAACCAAAAACAGACAGAAACCAACTCACTAACAAACCCAACTGTAACTCCTTCTCTTGCCACGTTCATATTAAGGGCCAAATAATTTTTAATGATCAGTATCAGGGTTGCCAGTTCTAGATTTAAGCCAAATATTAATTATAAATGTTAAGACATGTTCACTACCTGTCTAGTGATGTGTATTTATGCTGACATATATAAATGGGTAAATTTACCTCAACCTTTTTTCTGCTTGGTTTGAATAAAAAAAAATCGCATGAGTGGAAATGGAGAGTTTTTGCCTAAGGATTAAAGGAATAGTTCATCCCAAAATGAAAATTCCATCATCATTTACTCACTAAATCTGTTATTCCAAACCTGTATAAATGTATTTCTTCTGCTAAATAGATATGTTGATATTTTGAAGAATGTCAGTAACCAAAAATCTGATGGTCCCCATTGACTTCCATAGTGTGTTAGCAGAAGAAAGAAATTCATACACAGTATAGCATATATATATATATATATATATATATATATATATATATATATATATATATATATATATATATATATATATATGCTCACTATTCGATACTCACTATGCAAAATATAGAATGCGTGAGTCAACTCATTAAATATAATGAAAAATAGATTTGAAGATTTGGAGATATGGTTTGTCTTCGATTCTTCTTGTTATTATATTTATTTACTTAACTTGTGTGTTTTATATGTTACATGCCAAGTATCAATGGTTCTTGCAATGCATTGTGGGATTTTTCGGGGAGTGAACATTCTAGTGCACTGGAAGGATTTTGTGATTGAGGGTTCATTTACATGACAAATAAAACTACTTATGCACTAAAAATGGAATAATTTTTTCCTTTGCATTTTCCATACACAGACGACATGGTCAACACCATCCCATTCCCACGCATTCGCTGTATTATACATGTAAGGCCAGAAGGCCAGGCCTTTGCTGACTCTCTTCAGTCTCTCAATTTGCTCTTGCTTAGGTCCTCCTTGGGCTTCAGATTAGCCACTGTGCTTCCTTGTCCCTCTGGCTCTACCTTGGTCTGACATTACTTACAGACTCTTCTGTTACCTTACACTCCCCCCCCCCCCCCCCCAAGGGACTGTTTCTCTGCTAGAGTAATGTCATATTTAGTCTGACAGTCATTTGTTTCCTACTTCATGGTTATTCATTGTTTCATTAATTAGAGTAAACGTAAAGTGATTTTGCAAGTCAGTTTGTTATCTTATGTTAATTTTCGCCTTCAGTTTTCTCGGTTCTTTGTCTAGTGTTGGTTGTGCTATGGACTCTGTTTCACTTATTTAATCACCATGGATGCTCTTTGTTTTGTATTTTGAAAAGCAAAGTTATTGTCGCTAAACCAAACTCCTGTGCCTCTCCTCATTTCCTTCTTAATCTGGAACATGACAATAATGTGACATACAATAAAGCTTCCATATGCTCTATATTCTACAATTACATCTGACTTTATATTATACTTATATTTTTAATTTATATAGTATAATACTTATATTATTAATTTATACTCTACTGTTTTTGTACTGTATTAAAACGTTTTACTGGATCCATTAAGGATTATCTTATGATTGTGTTTGTACTGATTTTCTTAAAATGTTGTTTGCCAGTGTAGTTTTATATAATTAGTGTACATAGAAATTTGTGAAATGTTTATAAATTTCACTATTTCACAGAGGAGCACTGGGGCCCCAACTGAGCCTCAGTACATTCTCAGTATGATCCTCAGGCAGGAAATGACCTGTGTGTCTCGAGTGCCTCGAGCAAGGCATCTAACCCCCAATCGCTCTCTGGGCACCTCAGCAAAAATGACTGCCCACCGCTCCGAGAGTGTGTCATGGTTTGCAGAGTGTGTTCACTACCCACTACTCATAATGTGTGTGCATGGGCTAAATGCAGAGGTGTTGTATAAAACTCTAAATAAATAAAGGTGACTTTATCATCAAATGTTTATATATATATATATATATATATATATATATATATATATATATATATATATATATATATATATATATATATATATATATATATATCGTCTAGGATACTGAAGGATATATCGGTAAGTAAAATAATAGACACACGGATAAATGAAGAATACAAGAATAATTTAGTAGTTTTTACTGTACCATGTTTGTGGTTTCAAATTGTTTCGCCATCGTGCAGTGGATGAAAAATCAGACTGTGACCAGCAGAGGACGCTAACGACAAACCAAAACAATGAGCACATGGTAAAAGTCGGTATGCCTCCATGCGTGAACAAAGTTGCAGAATACATCCGTTGCATACATTTAAAATTGCATGATAAACATCCTTTAAAGCCACGCTAAATAACAGAATTAAGATGTGTGCAGTCATCAGCAATCTTTAATCACGCTTACTAGAATGACTCCGACAAATAACAAATTTGAATGAAATGTTTTACTTCGCTTTTACAGAAAGCAGTGCAAGACTGAAAGAGGGAAAGAGCAGATGCAAACACCGCCCCTCCACCCACGCCTCCCTCATCCTATTACTATGAGCAGCTGTTGGCCTATCGAGTCCGATACACTTTCACCTCTCAAGGATGTTTTGATCGTGAAGGATCGCCTGCATGCGTTCGATAAATAACCTATGTTGCCTTAACCCGACGGGATACCTGTAGAGAAGGAACCGCAGAGATGTCTGAAATCAGCATTGCTTACAGGAGGAGCTGATAAAGGTAACGTGGTCCTTGCGTATCCGCCAACATAAGCTTTACTTTTAGTTCAGTATAAGGCTCTGCATGCTAACTGACTGAGTTCTGAGAAAACCGTTAGCAAATACTTGCATAAATATCACTGTATTTTCTCTTCTTTTTAAAACTGTCAAATAGCTTTGTGAAACTACAGCAACGTTCTGCGAATTGCAACATCCTGCTTTAATATTGTCTCTATAGGCTATATTTTATTGTATATTTTCGCATCTATACCGTACAGACACGTAATATAGGAAACAATAATTCCATATGATGAATGTGTAAACTAATTATTCCTACTGATGAACGTATGCCAAGTTGCGCAATGCATTTTGAAGAGCTTTAAGCTGTCATTTATAAATGTCAGTTCACATGTGGTCGCATCGTATCTCAACTGTGAAATATTTTAGAACTGCGCATGTCTCAAACGCCAAACGTTACACTGATAAATATAATGTTGATACAATTATAGTTATAATACATGCTAATTAGATGTCCATCTTGGCAAAGCCTTGAAACTCCTTTGGAAGATATTAATAACCACTGATTGATTAATTGATTGATTGACTGGTCTAAATCACGAGTTCTAGGCCTTTTATAAATAACTTTTAATAAGAACATTATCCAACATTACATTATATAACCCATGCTTAAAATGTATTACTTAGGCTACAAGTTAAAAATAGTTAGGAGTAAGAAATAGGCCTACCATGGAAATGTAAGGTCTATGTTTATGTATCATCTTCACAGCCTCCTTCAGGAAAACCAGTTGAAAATCTTGAATCGAAAGGCTAAATGATTTGTTTTTTGCTGTGGTTTCATACTAGAACAGAATGGTTCTCATTAAATAAGTGGGTCCAGAATTTTCAGGTGAGGTATTTGCAAGTAACTTGTACATTTAATTGAACCATGGATTTAAGCTAGTTCTTGAAATTCCTTTGAGGGTAAGATTCTGACTGGCAGCCAAGAAATGTTTTGTTGTGCTAATTCCCTAGAGAAGGAAAGCATATCAACAGCAGGGACATGGCCAATTATATAGGCTTATATATAACTTTAATAATTACTCAAATACTTGTATGCATTTGGCCACATCTGTTTCCGTATGTATGAATAGCGAGTGAGAGAGCAGGCCCATCATTTTCTGCAGTCATTATTGTGGTTCTGGTTTAATGATGATTTCCTGCTTGACCTTTTGAGGCGGTAAGCATGAAAAATGGAGATAGACGTGCAGTTAAACAGATAGGAAGCCAAATGAGGTCAGACATTTTGGGAAATAAACCAAATTTATTAACATGTTCAGGAGCAAAATACAAAGGATGTAAAATATGCTGCACATATATTGATCATAAATTATAGAACATAAAACTCAAAAGCTGACTTCATGACGAGAAAAGAATGCCTTTTCTTCTCGATTAAAATGCAAGAGGCCCTCTCTGATTATTCAGTCTGGTTTGCATTGTGTGACAGACTGTATGCTTTATGCATGCATGTAACATATGTCAGAGAATCTGTGCTGCATGAAGCTTACTAGAGATGCTAGAGTCAAATGACCTTCTTTACACCACTAATGTCTGTGTTCAGTCTGAAGATGTGGACTTCTAGACTGTTTATATTCGACATGGCTTCCAGATCTGGGATATTTAGTGTCAAAAGCAGCCTGTTTACAGAGTCTGTCCTTAAGTAGCTTTGTGTGTTTCAATGTGTGTCCTTGCGTGTTTGTGTGTGTGTGTGTGTCTGTCTGTGTTGTGGGTCATTGGTTTTGACCGGCTAGAGTGTAAGCCTCCAGTTAGATGCATGGTAATAGACTAATCATAACTGACACACATGTGTACCAGCTTGTCTGTCCGTGTGAGTGTGTGTGCATAGACAGAAATATTACATCTCACCTGAGTTAACCTTTAGTTTCTTTATATTGTGCATTCTTGCATCTTTGTATTCTTTTTTCTCTGGATTTTTTTTTTGTGAGTTTTTTTTTTTACTTGCAGCAGCAGCATATAGTTTTTTTCATTTTTTTTCTGTTTTGAACCCAGAGGTGGCCTCCTCCTACCCAACCCTTCCCACGCTCTCGAACAGTCTGCTTTGATTGTCTACATAAAATGAAATCATATCTTTATTGTGGGTATTCAAAACAACAGATCCTTTTCAATAATATTCTGAGGGCAGCTCAGAGACAGAAAAATATCCCTCCGATGACTCTGCATGATGACCTCTGTTGGTTAAGGAAATATAAAAGTCAATATTTGCAAGCCAGTTATGATGACTGAAATTTCCTTCAGGGAAAGTCAAAATGCCCTAATGATCATGGACAACGCACTGAAACCTACGCATTGCTGTGTTGTTTGAGAAAAAGCATGTTACTAACTGTAAAAGAAATATTGTAGAATCAGTGGTAACTTCTGTATTTTACAGTAAATATTCTGTATATTACAGTAAAATGACTTTAAAGTTAACTGCAGTAGTTTTAAGCATATTGTATGGTATAATCCCTTGTTACTGTTATATATTCAATATGTTTCACATCAACAGCTTTATTCGGGTATCCTAATTTCATGAACTTCAATTGAACATACAGATTGGAAATAAAAGTTTGAAAACTTAAAGTACTTAATTAGTTGCAGTATGCAGACATCTTATTAACGTTTAAACCTAAACAAACCCCATGTTTTTCTTTATCGCGATGATTCTTCCAGTCTGTCTCACGATGATCCAGCCAGTTAGCCAGTGCTGCTGTGGGATGAAAATGCTAGTTAGCGCTGCCTCAATGGGAAATGAGCACCTGCTTCAATGTTCTTACAGATATTTAATAACATAAACCTATTAATTCCTTGCCGATAACATTTATATCGAACAAATCAGGCAATTACAAGTGTTTTGAAGTATACCTACCAATTTAACAGACTCCTAAGACATCTTCACGGCGCTGCGGGAGGAAAAGGTTTATATTTACAGTATGCTAATATTTTAATATTTTGAAATATACTGTGCACAGCTTATACAGTAGGAAATTAAGAATACAGTAATAATACTCTGAAAATGACAATCTATGGTGACATACTGTATTCAGATTCTAGAGTAGCGAATTGTTGAGAATGCAGCAATATTGCTTTGAAGATAACAGAAATAATTTACAGTGTAGGGATGTAGTGTATGCCCAATACTGATAAACCGCAAATTATTTTCACAATATGGACCTTATTATAAATCTTTACTGCTTTGTATAAAGAAGGGAAGTTAAAACATTTTAAAACATTATGAAAAAAAAGAATACTGTTTGAATTTGAGAACATAACTTTTCCAAATAAAGTCCCCTTGCCATTCTGGTAAGATTTAGTGCTCTGGTAAAAATTAATGGCTACCCCTTTAAATTAGTACTAGTGATTCTAAATTTAAACATTGGCAGAATAATTTCAATATTCAATTTTGAAAGAGAAAAACAGATATCAGCTAATGCATATGATGTCTAATTGAACATTCATATGTGTTGGATTATAAACGATGTCATCAAATGCAGAATTGGACAGAATACTGATTTTTGCTGATTTTTTTAAATTTATTTAAAAACAATATTTGATCTTTAGGTGGGTCTAAATATGGGATATAACACTGCAAAGTATTTTTTACGGTTTAAATAATCTGCATTCGTGGGACTTTTCATAATTTGTTTCATTGTATTCGTAGTGAACAGAATCCTGTTGTACCTATTGTATCAAACGTCTAAACAATTGAGTGAGGCTCTGCCTGCCTCTATATTCCCTCTGCGTCAGGCATAGGAGACAGAGTGCAGACAGCATGTGGCGTCAAATGTATTGGTAACAAGACCCACAGACATCAATGTGTTTCTGGAACAAACCTAACCAGACCACTTCTATTACTTAGCATTAGCATGTTATCTTCTTTATCTTCTCAACAACAGTGTTTCCTGCTAGTTCTGTAACTAATGTGTATGTGTAACCACCTCAAACAGCTGTCTTATCAATTATCCTAATATTATCATGATTAAAATGTAGTTTGACACATTTGTTTTCTAGGTTTCACAAAAGATTAAGCATTTAGATTATGGTGACAGGTTCATTAGCAGTGGCTTAGTTTTAGCTGACTGATCTGCGTACTGTCGTTGTCAAGGATTAAATATCGTTGAATATCCTGAGTGAGCGTAAACTTGGTTCGTCCCCTGTTTTACCCTTGAAATCCTGTTGACATTGTGGTTCTCTCTCTCTCTTGTTGTGTGTGTGTGTGTGTGTGTGTGTATGGTGTGTTTGCATGTTGGTGTAGATTTTCCCATGGGACGGAGCGGCGAAATTTCAGAGGTGTGGAAATGTTCAGGAAGAGACCTCCCCCAGGTAAACAATTAGCTACTCTCCCTAAACACACTTTTACAATTAATTACCATTTTGTGCTCTGAATTTAAAATACACACATACTCAAAGGCTCTCATGGTACTTTATAACTATTTAACGTATTGGTGAATTAGTGAATAATTAGTACGTTTTCATTTATACGTTTTCTACTTATGCCTCACTAATGGTTATGTTAGGAGCAGAGTGGACCTTCATGCTTACTTTTTTTTCTAAAATCGCATGTTTCCGTGCAAATAAAAAAAAAATCATAAAATAGTTCTGTTCTCTCATAACTGCAGGTTGTTCAACTTGAGCAACGACGCTTATAGAAGTTAACCTTTTTGTTTTCCCAGTAGTAAGATATATAATATTGTCTTCATGTATTACACTCTAAAAAAATAATGGTTCTTTATTAGCATTGATTGTTCCATGAAGAACCTTTACATTATCCAATGGAAAAAGCATCTTTAGAAAATTAAAATGATCTTTACCCTGAAACTCTTCCGTCTAATTTAAGTTTTATGTGTTATGTAGAACAAATCTGATATGATAAAGTGTGGGAGGCAATTCATCTTCAGAATACAAATTAAGATCTTTTTGATTAAATGTGAGAGCTTTCTGTCCCTCCATTGACAGCAACGCAAACTGACTCTTTCTAATTCATAAAGAGATCATAAAACTCATCAGCTCAAACGTGCTGCGTAACACATAAGAATGAACCTCATTGGTTCTTATGGAAACTGAAATGTGTTACATAGCATGAGAATGAACATTACTGGTTCTTACGGAAGCTCAAAGGTGCTGCATAACATGAGAATGCACCTCACTGGTTCTTGTGGAAGGTCAAACGGGCTGTGTAACACACGAGAATGAACATTATTGGTTCTTGTGGAAGGTCAAACGTGCTGCGTAACATGAAAATGAATCTCATTGGTTCTTGTGGAAGGTCAAACGTGCTGCCTAACACGAAAATTAAGCTCATTGATTCTTGTGGAAGGTCAAACGTGCTGCATAACACACGAGAACGAACATCATTGGTACTTGTGGAAGCTCAAACGGGCTGCGTAACGAAAATGAATATCATTGGTTTTTGTGGAAGGTCAAACGTACTGCGTAACATGCGAGAATGAACCTTATTGGTTCTTGCACGTCAAGCGAACACATCAAATCAAACACGTCAAGCGAACTGATGTGTGAGTTGATGTCAAATAAAAACTTAAATCTGTTCATCATATAATGCTACTGTCTCTTTAGAAAATTTTGAACTGAATTGCTCAATTCATATGGATTAGGTTTACGAACTTTTTGAAGCGTCAGCATAGCTGTCAATGGAGCGACAGAAAGCTCTCAGATTTCATTAAAAAGATTGTCGTTTGTGTTCCGAAAATGAACTAAAGTCTAAAGAGTTTGAAACGACGTGAGGGTGAGTAATGACAGAATTTTCATTTTTGAGTGAACTAACCCTTTACGTTATTAATTTCAGATAGAGCACATTATAAAAATGTTGTTTTTTGGTTTAATGGTTAGCCATGGGTGGGATGTTGTTCCAAAGCTTGGATCATGTTTTCACTGTGGTGCTGCGCAACATCAAAAGTTAAACGTGTACACGTGAGTTGGGAGGGTTCCTTCCTTGGCACGAGACTCCCCCTCTCTCCACACACCCTGAGAGACATACAGGCATAGCACGTGCAGAGACACCTGACTGCTCCAGATGTCTTCCGCAGTGCCACCCCTTTTTACCCCCTTTTTGCCCTGATATGTCACTGCCTATTTATCAGGAACCATTTCGGCTCTAAATCGTATTATTGTATGGATATGTCATTGCCAGAGGAGCCAGTGTGCTTGCTGGCTCTTAGTGTGTTACATCTTTCACAGCTCTGCAGTGTAAGTTGCCCTGGCAACCTCATCAGCGAGTTCCTATTGGCCACGTCCTTGACCAATAGAACGGTTTTCCGATTATGTCATATAAAAACAACGTCGTAGTTCTAGTGGCGCTGCTCAGTGTTTTGACACAGTCCGGTGAGAGTGTTGATATGTCGTCGTCAGCGTCAGTCC
The DNA here is from genome assembly GCA_037043235.1 of Rhodeus uyekii. Classification (NCBI taxonomy): domain Eukaryota; kingdom Metazoa; phylum Chordata; class Actinopteri; order Cypriniformes; family Acheilognathidae; genus Rhodeus; species Rhodeus uyekii. The sequence goes on from JAWRVZ010000026.1 coordinate 759,366, forward strand.
AGTCAAAAATTGATATTTTAGAGGTTTTCATTTATATGTCAATTAATGTTTGCTTATTTAGATGTTTAAAGCCATATTAATTTAAGTAAAAGAAAAAGAATGTGAAACGCAGAAAGTTACTCAAATTGAACTGCAAGTACCTACAATAACAAGCGTAGGCTATATTATTCACGTATAGTTTTGCGAAAGTGTAATCTATTCTGATTCCCACCGAATGACCTCAACGACTCTGCGGCAAATCAAAAGGGAGAGGGAGTGAGCTGTAATTTACCGCCGCGTCTGTAATTCGATGTCTTCCACGCACCGCTCGTCATTCGGCGCCGGTCTGCAGCTGCCGCGCGCGCGCGCGCGTTTCTCCGTCGCTCCGCTGGCGTGAAGTCCTACTGCTGTGTGCGCAGAGCTATGTAAATGAAACAACGGTGGGACAACATGACTATCCCGAAAGACATCCCAGAGAAGTGGTTTCCAATCATTCTCCCTCTTAAAAGGAAGAAAGAGGGATTAACCAACACGACAAAAATAAGAAACGGAGCAGGTACATTTGCTTTGCGTTGTCATTTGTTTACCACAGATGGTCTGAATTAAGTCTAGCTGGTGATTTGTATTATTCTAAAGTATATAACGTGATATTCATAGTGTTATTTAAACTTTCAATTTTAATCACTCTCATCCTCCTTCAACACTTCCCTGTCATGTAAATAAAATGACTTTGCGTTCTCCCATAAGTGTGTTTATTCATTCATTATCATTCACCCTTATGATTGTCTCACACAATCACAGCAATATCCAGTGAACACTGTGTGTGTATGTGTGTGGAAGTTTGTGTGCTTGAATGTCCCATGACCTTGTGATCATATCCATCATGCTTTCCCCAGTCAACACTCACAGATTTCGCAGTCTATTTACTGCGTCTCGAATCATTTTAAGAGTAAAACAGTATAGTCAGGCTTTAGAAGGGCTTGTTATTGACATGATTGCATAACCATCTACGTTGAACATTAATGTCTTAAGGTCGGTCACATGACATACAGTATCTCACAATATTTAATTGACTTTTAATCTGCATTTTTTCTCACGCCTCATCATAGCAGTTTATTTCACAGTATGTTAAATGAGTGAACTGTGAAAACTGCTTATCAACGTAGTCGCGTTTAAATATAATTTATTTAATGAACACAGCCAGCAATGTTTTAACTATCGTGATTTGTTGCGACAGCAACCCAATTTATATTTTTCACTAAAGGTAGTAATTGTTAGAGATGTTTTTGTAATCTTGTGTCAGTGAAATTAAGTAACTGGATGTTGCGGTTTAGATTTGAGCTGGACCTCAGTTTGGTGAAGTAGACCACAACTGAACAAGAACTGCTGTTTGTTTGGGGATTTTAAGTTCAACTCGATGTGTCCTTTTTGAGGTCTGGGGGATTTTTACACTCATTTTTTTCCTATAAAGAAGGCTGAGGTTCTTCATCACTGTACTTCTGATTTATTTATGTCTCACTTTTTTTACAACACGACATGTTAAGATTTCCCTCACATCAGATCACAGTGTTGATCACAATAGACTCTCTCTTTATCAGTCACTAGACAAATGTCCAGAATGACTCATACAAGACCAGCGGTTTCATTTCAAATCAAGGAAGGATTCAAAATCACCTTTGCGGTCTTATTTGCAACTTGTTGTCAACCTTCAAATAACCTGAATGTGATTAGACATTGTATTCCTACAGTTTAAAGGAATTGTATTCATATTTAAAGGAACTAACCTTAAGTTGACTTTTAAGGCCAAGAAATATCCTGTAGACAAACCAAATCCGCATAAAGAAATGTATTCTAGTGGACTTTTCCACTTTGGTTAAGAGTAGTTAATCTTAGTTTTTCCAGTAACACTGTTTGTTAAGTGAATGTCTATTCTGACACAGCAGTGACCATTTCCTGCACGACTATCATATCTCTGTAGAGCATTTAACATTGCCATGATCATCATTACTTCCCATTAGATTTAGAATGTAAAGGTTTAAGGGATATAAGTGTCTTTTTGTAATCTCTGTAAATAATGCATGCATCAAAATATATAGGTAAAAGTGACCTCTGAATGTATTGCATATTTATTATAATGAGAAATATCCTGAAGAACAAATAACTTGACTGTCTATGCATTAGAAATGTGCCAAATTTACTAGAGAAAGCAGAGAATAAGGGCTGCGATATTCTTTGTTGATCCAACACAAATGTGGAATGTCTTACAAAAGCCCTGGTGTGGAAAGGCTGCCAAATGATGAAAAAGAGGCAGTTTTCATCATCCAGCAGACTTACCCTGACAAATAAACATTGATATCTGGGTGCAGGAAACACGGTGAAAGAATATATTGTTCATTTACATATGCTACTGACTGACTTTCTAAAAATACAAAGCTGGTTGGAAATGAACAAACGCATTCTTTAATTAAAATTCTTTAGTAAAATACTTTCAGTCAGCTAGATGTATTTGCACAGTGCACATTTTAATTCACACTTTTATGATATACTGATCATTCTGTTTTTTTTTAGGTCTTGTTTATTTTATATTTTAATTATGCATTCTTTGTCTTCTCCAGATGTGTTTGAGTGCAGACTTCTGTGCAGTTGTCCAAGTTATTGATATATTTTTACACGCACACACATCTAAAATTGCTTTCTTAGGTTCTTAGTTGCAGTCAGTGGGTGTTAAGCCTGTCCTTATGTGAACCTCTGTAATCCCTATACTAGTCTTCTAACTTACTCATAGACGGTCATGGGTGGATGGATGTGGTCATTGCAACGAAGCTAAGGTAAGAAGGAATAGGTTGGCACAAGATGGAGGGTGTTTTTCAGTATGGAGAGATGAATCAGCTAGCTGGGTATATGAAGGCACATGGCAGAAGAAGGAATGGGGAAATGGGAATAGACTGCAAGAGAAGAGAGGGCAAGTGCAAGTTAATGATGCATAGCGACTGAGATGAATTGAAGGACATGTGCGTATTTTATCAGATGAACAAATGCCTCATGATGGCTCAGCATATGTTTTGGCATTAGTGTGCAGCATAGTTATTGTTCCTCTAAAGGAAAATATAAAAGGAAGATTCAAGAAAGTTTAGAAGTAAATAAAGAGAATACAAACAACTCTTTAGGCAAATGCAGCCATTTACCTGAATACATTAGTGAGTGTTTTGCCTCTGTTAAGGAGGAAGTCTTGCATTTGGCTCGTTCCTCTGCTTTGTGTGCAAAAAGGTTGGAGAACAGTAGCAATTAGCTCACCCACTATGAGGCTAATTTGAGCCTCTGGCTTGTCTCTTTTAAATGTTAAATAAGACAAATGCTTTGAAATAGTGGAGACAACAGGCACTTCAATTGTGCTTTAGTGCTACTTTGGCATGTCGATTAAATGTGTTTTTGAGACCTGACTGAGAGATTCCCTTCAATAGGAAGAAATTGTGTTCTTTTATATCACCAGTGATGGAGTAATGGCTGCATAAATTGGCTTAGAATTTTTTTACAGAAATAAATTAAAATTGTAAATATATTCAAATAGAACACATTTGTAATAATTGACTTTGATTTTAAATATTTCACAATATTACTGTTTACTGTATTTTCCACCAAATATAGTCAGCCTTTGTAAGCTAAGATATTTTTTTATTAAATATATTTTAAAATGTATATATTATTATTCCAAACTTTTGAATGGTAGTGATAATGTTTATGAAGTGATGCAGTTTAGTTGAAAATAAATTTAATGCCCAAAAAATTACTTTTGACTTTAATTATTTTCATAAATTAAAAATATGCCTATCATAGAAAAGGTGTATTTAATAATAATAAAAAAAATAAATAATAATAGATACTGTTCAAAATGAGCATCTTGTCAATCACAGTGTCAGTGAAGCTTTCCATGACATTCAGAATAGTCTCTGCACCATTAGCTTCAACACAGAACATATGTATTGCAACATTGCACATCCATAACATGCTGGTCTGTTTGAATTTGCACAGATTTTGTGAGCTAGCATAACGGATGTCCTTGGCAGTAGTGCTGAATCACAGCTATGACTGCTCCTTCTCTGTCCACGGACGTTTTTTTTTTTTTTTTGAGAAACATCCAACAAGCAGCATTTCACTCCATCTTTTGCTTGTCCTTGGATGTATTAGTGAGGGCGCTGTGTTAAAAGTGCTTAATGGCCCAGTTTACTGAGGTGCTGTCCGGATGGAACCAGACCCTCCGACTGCCAGAGCCATTATGTCATCAGCAACCAATAAGCAATGCACTTTCAGACTCTGGCAACGGCAGTGTGGTTTTCCATCAGGACTGATAACAGAGAGGCAGAGAGTACAACAGATAGCCACAAGCAAGGGAAAATAAAGATGTGACCTTGAGGAAGAAGGGAGAAAGCGAAAGGTTAGGGGATGAGTACCGACTGAGGGAGCAATTGGGAAGGAAGGAGATAGTATACGGACAGCTAAAAGGACAGATACAGATTTCTTCTTTCAAAATAAAATGAAGGCAGGATATAGTGAATTGAATGAATACGTCACCCTTCAAAGTTATTGATGTTAGAATATCAAAGTCAAAGTCAGCTTTATTGTCAATTCTGCAATATATACAGCACATACATACAGAGAATTGAAATTCTGTAACTCTCAGACCCAAGGTGCAACCAGGTTACATTAACAGTAACAACAGCAACAAAATATATCAACAACACCAAAAATATATATATATATAAAAATAAATAAATAATAATAGATAAAATAAAATAGATTAAGGAAATAAAGAGATAAAGTTGCGATGGTAAAGACAGTGCAAACAATAGTAGGGGGGGGGGGGGGGGGGGGGGTCAGGTGCATGGGGCAAAAGAGAGGAAAAGGGGCAGAGACGGGAGGGAGTTCAATGCCCTGACAGCTTGGGGAATGAAGCTGTTCTTCAGTCGGCTGGTCCTTGCCTGGAGACTGCGTAGTCTCCTCCCTGATGGCAGCAGACTGAAGAGGCTCTGGGATGGGTGGGAGGGGTCTCTCGCAATGATGAGGGCTTTGCGGGAGAGGCGGGAGTTATAAATATCCTGGAGGGGTGGGAGAGAGACACCAACGATCTTCTCAGCTGCTCTCACTATGCGCTGAAGTGCTTTACGGCAGGATGCGTTGCAGGCGCCATACCACACAGTGATGCAGCTGGTCAGAATGCTCTCGATGGTGCCTCTGTAGAAGGTGTGCATGATGGGGGCTGGGACTCCGGCTCTTCTCAGCCTGCGGAGAAAGTAGAGTCGCTGCTGTGCTTTCTTGGTCAGTGCTGTGGTGTTGGTGGTCCAGGAGAGGTCTTCTGTAATATGCACACCCAGAAATTTGGTGCTCCTCACTCTTTCCACGGTCGCACCGTTGATAGTCAGAGGAGGGTGCTGGGTGTGCATTCTCCTGAAGTCAACAACAATCTCCTTCGTCTTCTCCACGTTCAGAGAGAGATTGTTGTCGCCGCACCACCTGACCAGGTGGCTCACCTCACTCCTGAAGTTTGTCTCATCGCCGTTGGTGATGAGACCAACTACAGTCGTGTCATCCGCAAACTTGATGAAGAGATTGCTGTTGTGTATGGGTGTGCAGTCATGGGTCAGCAGAGTGAAGAGGAGGGGGCTCAACACACAACCCTGAGGGGCTCCAGTGTTCATAATGATGGAGCTGGATGTGTTACTGCCGACCCGTACTGCCTGAGGTCTTCCCGTCAGGAAGTCCAGCAGCCAGTTGCACAGCGAAGTGCTGAGTGAATGAACAGCATTCTGACATACGTGTCTTTTTTGTCCAGATGTGTGAGTGCTGAATGGACAGCAGTGGCAATGGCGTCATCGGTCGAGCGTTTTGACCGGTATGCAAATTGGTGGGGGTCCAGGGAGGAGGGGAGGGCAGATTTAATGTGGTGCATGACTAGCCGCTCAAAGCACTTCATAAGGATGGGGGTAAGTGCGACTGGGCGGTAGTCATTGAAGCAGGATGGAGATGATTTTTTAGGGACAGGAATGATGGTGGTTGCTTTGAAGCATGTGGGGACAACAGCTTGACTCAGTGAGATGTTGAAGATGTCTGTGAAGACATCAGCGAGTTCCTCTGCACAGTCTCTCAATACACGACCAGGAATGTTGTCAGGACCCGGAGCTTTGCGTGCGTTGACCCTGCTGAGGGATTTACTCACGCTGTCCCTGGGCAGTGTCAACATCTGGTCATCGGGAGGAGGTGGTGACTTCTGTGCAGTGGTGCTGTTGTGTGCCTCAAAGCGAGCGAAGAAGGTGTTCAGCTCATTCAGTAGGGGGGTGGAGCTGTCACACGTCCGTGCAGGGGGTTTGTAGTCCGTGAGGGTCTGAATCCCCTGCCACAGACTCCTTGAGTCTCTGCTGTCACTGAAACAGTGGGCTATCCTCCTGGAGTACTGTCTCTTAGCCTTCCTGATGCCGCGTGACAGGTTGGCCCTTGCTGTCCTCAGGCCCACCTCATCTCCAGCTCTGAAGGCAGCGTTACGCGTCTTCAGAAGACTGTAGACATTCCCTGTCAGCCACGGTTTTTGGTTGGGCCAGATATATGATACTGTCATAGCTTACATTCTGAGTGAATAAGTGAGGATTAAATGTGTTAAGGCCCATTCACATCTAGAAGTATGCACTGCAGTTACGTTATCTGCTGCTTTAAGTGCTCAAGCTCTATAAAGCAGGATGGGTTTTGATTGGCTGCCAATGTTTTTATCCTTCATCAGCTGAAAAAAAAAGTAATTCTGAAAGTGATTCAACAATATCACTCCTCTCAGTCCTTATTGTTATAGTTGTGGTGTGGATTTCTCTATTTTAGGGAGGTGCACTACTCAAGTAGCTTGTTTGACTACTCAGGCATGATGATTGATCATGAAAATGATGATCGCCATGACTAAAAATATTTTTATTTAAAAAAATAAGTTTTAAAAAAATATCCTGAGGTTTGACTGGTTAGCATTAGAACAACATGCAGTTCAGATCGTACAATCAAGTTTGAAAGCATGCATTGATTAATTATTTGGATTACAGTTAAAGCTAGGATAGGCAATATTTGGAGTGGCTAGCAATTGCAAGCTATCTTTGAAAGCATGAGATTCAAAACACATAAATTCACACAGCAGAGTTTGCAAGGCATCACAAGAGATGGCGTTAAACTACCTCATGTGTCAAAGCACACAACATTACAGTAATAATGAACATAAACAACATCAAGAGCACTGACCTGTATCACCTGACTGCTGCAGTTTCATTTCAGCATTGATAGCATTGCCACTGAAACACAAACCTCTCCAAGTTTAACGGGTTTCCATCTCTACTAAATTAGAATAGTTAAGGCATGAACGGAGCATAAGCTCGTTGTTGTGGTTCAAGAGGAACTGTAAAAGGCTGGCTGCTCTTTCGTTTGTGGTGCTCGGTGACTGACATCTCAGGCAGGGTCAAGTTATGAAAAGGGTTATGAAATGAATAGATTGACAGGCAGGTAGGTCACTGTATTCGGACCTACGGTGTTTACAGTGTTACACATTTAGACCCCTTAACTTAGTGATTGCTATCAGGATGTGAAGAGACTTTGAACCAGCATAACAATCTACCGTATACAATAACATTGTAATGAGAATCTATTATAATAGAATGTTGTAAATTCTTTGTGCTTTAGTTACCTGTGTTTCAGGGTTGTTGTTGTTGTTGTTGTTGTTATGGGAGGAGCACATGCACAATGGGAGTTACATGCCTATTTGCGTCCTTTTTTGTACAAGTTGTAATATTACATTGTTTGGTTGAGTTTATTATCCCGCTAGCAAAGCTCTTTAATTTACCGGTTCTCATTCACTTGTCTATTTCAGCTCAAATTACTGATGTTCATTCACTCTTCATCACTCTTCTAGTTTTTAATGCCAACGTTTAATAGTACCTTAGAATAGTTCACCCCAAAACAATTTATTGATAATTTACTCACTGATTGATTTGCTTTTCTCTGTGGAACAAAAAAGATTTTGAACAATGTTGGGGGTCCAAGTGAAGTCCAAACCTTTGACTTTTATTGTCTGGAGCAAAAAAAAAAAAAAAAAAGTATTTTGTGCTCCACAGAACTATGAAAGTCATACAGATTTGGAGTGCACAACACATAGAGCATGAGTAAATGATGAGAGTTTTCAGTCTCTTTAAAGGGTTAGTCATCCCAAAAATGTCTACAGTGGTTTAACCTCAGTTTTATGAAGCAACGAAAGAGCTTTGTTTGTGAAATTTTTTTACAATATTACCACTTTATTTACAAAAAAATAATCTCCAACGTGCGTTCATCCAACAGCATCTGCTTTTACATCAACACAGTTTGGAAATTAATATTTGGAGATTAATATTTCTCAAATCAGGTTGTAAATTGCTTTTGGGGGCTTTTTTGCACAAACAATGCACTCGTGTCGCTTCATAATATTGATGTTAGAACACTGGAGTCACATGGATTACTTTACTTTAATGATGTCTTCACTACCTTCTGGGACAGAAAGCTCTCAGATCTTATTAAAAAGATCTTCATTTGTGTTTCGAAGATGAAGAAAAGTCTTGTTGGTTTGGAACATCATACAGGTGAGTTATTAATGACCCTTTAAAGGTGCATACTGGTACCCTAACCTATTTAGCTTCAAGATACATATCAGTACTTTTAAGGGTACTGCGCCATGAGAAGTTTTTGCTGATGATGTCGATCATAAGGTTGGTTTAGCATATTGCTGTGTGTTAGCAATGTGGGCAGTGCATGTAAACCGGCCAGAGCTTTCTTAACACAGGAAACCACAAACATTGAGAGTCTTGGTGACTGAGCAGAGGACCAGAGCAGGTGTGAGGAGCTCAGTGCAGGAGGAAACAGGTTTCAGACTGGCTATATCGGTTTGCACGCTCTGGTTTATGGGTTTGACCTTTTGATGCAAACATACAGTAAATGGTGCAGATGCAGCTCTCGGCCATTCAGCAGACCTCTCTCTCACTATCAAGCTGGGAGTAAATGAGGTCACTCTTTTTTCACTTTTTTTTTTTCCAAAGATGCTCATCTATATTGCAGCAGCACAAGTGAAATCAGACCAACCAAATGCTTCAATGTATCTTTATCTGCAAGATACTATCACAATGAAAGGTTTTGTTTACAGTGAAGAAGAGATGAGAGATAAAGAGTGAGTTTCGTGTCTTTGTCTTGAGATGAGAGATTTGATGGAGATGTTTTACGCAACACTTTCTTGGTTTATCAGCTCTAGCCAGCAAATGCTAGACTGGTCTGTGATGTTTTTAGCAGACCAATAGAGGTTAGTGGCGCAATACACCACTAAGATGTAGTAAGTCACCCATGGATAATATGATGCGATGACACACACACACTATCTCTCATATACAGACCTTTGGTCACATGAAGTAGCCATTACCTACCACAAAATAAAGCTGTGCAGCTGTGAGAATTTAGAAATTTTCAAATATTTCTGTCAAAATAGGAGAGAACCTAAAGCAAAAAGAGCTTTTCTCAGAAACAAGCTGGTGTGTTTGTCAGTCTGGCTGGAAATAAGCGTCAAAAGTTTAATGTGAGCTTCTGAAACCGAGTCTCGCTTTCAACAGAAGTGAAAACAGCAGGTTTATGACTATGCTAACCACAGTCTATTCTGTCACAGTTAGTCCCATTTTCAGCCTCATCATGCAGAAATTAATCTGTTGCACTACAATTAGCCATTGGTTCCTTACTTTTTGCGCTTGCTTAGCAACCACAGCTTGGTGTTGGCGTTTAGCATTGACATGAGAGTAAATGAGAGTTAATTTTTATGGCACTGTTACTCTGTGTCTTTGAGTGTGTGACTTATGACTGTGGAAGCTACCAATGAGCGTGATAAATTTGTATTTTAGGAAACGTTTCCAAACATTATTTTTTTATTGTGAGAATAGTGATTTTAAAACAAAGATATACAGTTTCCTTAATGTTAGCATAACATTCTTTTAACTTATCTATTATCAAAATTCTAGGAGTGTTGATTTGTAACATTGCAAGAACATAAATATGAACGGTTTCCTTAATGTCAATATAATGTTACAAAAGGGTAGTGTTAGTGAGGTTACTAAAATGTTTTTTAAAGGTTATTTTTAATAACAACTCAACATTACAGGTACATTGTTTTGTAATATGTGCAATACAGTGCGTGGAATTGCAAAATCAAAGATTGAGGACACTTTTGTAATGTCCGCTTTAAATGTAGCCCCCTTTTTTAACATATTTCAGCCTGTTGTTACAGACAGATACTCAGACGTTAAGTGTCAAGGTCAAAACCAAGGTTTATTCACACAATATGAATATAAAGCAAGATTAAATGGCAATACGGGTAGAGAGTACTTGGGATGATCGGGCTTACAGGATAGCGGGTGCTGGTGATCGATAACGGGGATGTGCAGGTTCCAGGAAGTGGTGTAGAGTGACTGGTTGAAGTACCTTTCATGGGTAATGCCAGTAGAGGAACTTTGAAAGTCTTGGTTGGGGTCGGTAGGATACAAGGAAGTAGTAGAGAGTAGGTCAGACTGAACTGTATTGAGGCGAGTACAACATCAAGGTCATGGGTTTGATCCCAGGGAAAGCAAGAACTGATTACAATGTCAATGTGTTTCTTGAATGCTTGAATCTTGAAAGTCGCTTTGGATAAAAGCGTTAGCCAAATGTAAAAATGTAGGGTAGTGATGGGCGTGATCAAGGGGAACAGGTGTGCGTGATCAGTTCTCAGGTGATGGTGATCGTGGGCGTGTCGAGATGAGAGCCTGATGTATCCATGACACCTGTTTTGTTTTCTTCACAGAGGAGGAAAGGAGAGTTCGAGCCAACGATAGAGAGTACAATGAGAAGTTCCAGTATGCTGTAAGTCACACATTCAGCCTGTACAGCTTAAATATGACTCAAATGCACATTTACCTTCTGCCTATGCCATCCACTTAATCACTTTCCCTGTCCACAGAACAACTGCATCATGACCTCAAAGTACAATGTCATCACCTTCCTACCAGTCAACCTGTTTGAGCAGTTCCAGGAAGTTGCCAATACTTACTTCTTGTTTCTTCTCATACTGCAGGTATTTACTCCAAGTAAACGTTTTTTTATGAATGCTGATTATGTGTGAATAAAACAATGAGGTCATTTTCAAAGGTCAATTCATGGCTGTGACCACAACAAAATATTCCTCTAGTCTAGACCTAAAGGTTGCAGTTAGCAACCCATAGATACTTATCACAATTGATAGATGGTGCATTATTAAGTGTTACAAACGGCTAAATATAGTAGTGCATATGTTTTTGTCACAGTTGATTCCACAGATATCGTCATTATCCTGGTTCACCACCATTGTGCCTTTAGTGCTGGTGCTGAGCATCACTGCAGTCAAAGATGCCACAGATGATTATGTGAGTTTCATACACACACATACTGTAACTTACTGTAATTGCCAAAACTCATAACATCATCTTAAACACCACAACTACCACACGAAAAAAACAGTCAGACACACATTTCACACACATCTCTTTCTCTCTCAGTTTCGTCACAAGAGTGACAAACAGGTGAATAACCGTCAGTCTCAGGTCCTCATCAGTGGCATGTGAGTCTTATAATAATATACACACTTCCTTTTACATTGTGTTTACAAGAAAATCGACAAGAAAATATAAATGTGTCTGAGCTGTGGCACACAAAGTTAGTAAATGTTCACAACATAAAGTTTGTGTTTTATTTGTAATTTATGAATTCATATTAAGTTTATTCACAAAAATATTCTGTATCATATTAGAATGGTGTTATAATAACATTACAACAAATAACAATAAGTTTTTTCACTTTCTCAGTCTTCAGAAAGAGAAATGGTTGAATGTCAGAGTGGGTGACATCATCAAACTGGAGAACAATCAGTTTGTGGCAGTGAGTTTTCCTTTTTATTTCTTCATTGCACTAATTAATTAAACATGGTTTATTCAAATAAAAAGACTCTTTACTAGCTCAGCAGTCCCAGACATTGCTTTCAGTGATGAACGCAAACTTACAATGTGTGATGCATTTTCTCTTGAATACTGCACTGTGATATTGATCCAGTAGCCAAGGTCTGATTCTCTGATTATTCAGCTGGTTATGTAACTCTGTCTCCCGAGGATAAACAGCAGCTTGCATGTCTTGTTAATATGCTAATTGTCGTTTTGATCTCGCTGTGTGCTAGTGTTATTTTAGCATTTTTTGTTTTGTTTTTTATTGATGCTTTAAATTGGCTTATATTTTTATACTTTTACAAAGTTGTAATCTTAGTTAAACCTTTAGTAATTTTGTTATTTGCTTTTTTTAATTATTTGTAATTTTGCTTTTAGTTAATTTATTTGTATTTAATCTTTAGAATTCATTCATTTCCTTTCCAGTTAGTAATTTTAGTGTTTCAATTTTAACTAAAATTAAAATTAGAAATGTTGCATTTGGTTGTATTTCATTTTTCTTTTCAAATTTTTTTCCATCTAATATTTTCTTTTATTCCATTTAACAAAAATGTTTTAATAGTTTTAGTTAACTACAATAACCCTGCTGTATACTGTATATGTGTTACAGGCTGACCTGCTCCTGTTGTCCAGCAGTGAACCACATGGCCTCTGTTACATTGAAACTGCAGAACTGGATGGGTAATCCTGTGTTTTTGTCATATTTCATATTTCCAGTGTGGATCAATAAAAAAAAACTTTTTTAACGTCTTCATTTATCTGCCACAGCGAGACGAACATGAAGGTGCGTCAGTCTCTGTCTGTCACTTCAGAGCTAGGAGATCCTAATAACCTGGCCCAGTTTGATGGTATGTCATTTGGTATTGAATACGCTCCAGTTAGAAGTGAAGGTTAGTGAGAGTAGAAATAGGAAGGAATTAGTAAGAGAAGAGAGATGAGCAATCTTGTGAACTGATAAATGTGAGAATATGTTTGTGTACAGTATGTTTCAGATTTGCAGAAGTGTATGGAACAAGAATAGAAAGGCAATAAAAGGAATTGCATATTTTCAGAGGGGGGGTTCCAATATGAACTGTACTCACCAATAGTTCTGTTTATTTGAATGTTATTTTAGCATAGATTTATTTAAGGAATTATACAAATCAGGTAACGGCACAAACTCATCCAAAAGAAAGTTGATTGTGACAGATGCAGTAGTCTGCTGTGATTGGCCAAACATTACTATACAGCACCACTGCACCATCATTTGATAAATTGCTACCATGAAAAATAAAATAAAAATTGTATAATTAAATAAAACAAGTTGTATATGTGCTAAAACGCAAAAGTGCAACTCTTGAGTTAGTGTACTAGAAAAAAAGAGAGATAGAAAATATATACTAAGTCAAAGTGCGAAGAAAGCAGTCAATGTGGTGGACAGTTTTCTCACACACACTCATGCCATCAAACCTGTGTCAGCACAGACCACCTACGCTTCCTGTTTTTAAAGAACTACAAAACAATTCAAAACAAAGTTCACAGCCCTGTGAGCTGAACAGTTGGTCATGATGACACATATTACATACAATGGACAGTTTTAATATTTTCCTTATGTGACCTAATTTTACTTCTTATCTTTCTTTGTGCTGTGTGTATCTGTAGGAGAAGTGGTGTGTGAGCCTCCCAACAACAAGCTCGACCGTTTCTGTGGGACTCTGTATTGGAAAGACTGTAAATACCCCCTCAGCAACCAGAACATGCTGCTCCGAGGCTGCGTACTACGCAACACAGAGAGTTGCTATGGCCTTGTTATATTCGCAGGTTGGTATATGTGTGTGTGTGTGTGTGTCTGTGTGAATGTTTCTGTGATTAGTTTACATTTCAACCTGTCATAATGGTGCATCTCAGGTCCTGACACCAAACTGATGCAGAACAGCGGACGGACTAAGTTCAAACGCACCAGTATAGACAGATTGATGAATACGCTGGTCCTCTGGGTGAGAAATTGTTTATAAACGCACACTCACCTACAAATCTCTGCTGAATGTGTTAAGATTTGAGTAGCACATACTGCAGAGTAGCACATTGTATTGTATTGGAAATTTCAATGTAAAGAAATAGGCACACAACTCAAAATTTGAATATGAATCGAGTTTTCATGTACATAGTTTTCTCCTCCTCAGATTTTTGGGTTCCTGGTGTGTATGGGAGTAATATTGGCCATAGGAAATGCCATTTGGGAAAAAGAAGTGGGTGCTCTGTTCCAAAGTTTCCTACCCTGGGACCCTCCAGTGGACAACTTCCTGTTCTCGGCCTTCCTGTCCTTCTGGTCCTATGTCATCATCCTCAACACAGTCGTGCCCATCTCTCTCTATGTCAGGTGAGGAGAGAGGAAGGATGTAATTGAAGGGAGAAAATTGTGAATAATCTGGAAATGGAAATATGGAAATGGCTTGAAACACACACAAAAAAATTTAACAAATGGTCAGTGAAAGGCAGTGCTTAAACCTTACTTTCATTTAAGCTTTTTTATCCTCTTTTTATTTTATATGAAGTGTCAACAATGTTTGTGACATTTGAGTGATTTTTGTAATTTTCTAGTGATAAACACAGTTAAACGTTTTTACTACAATTATTTGTTAGGTTTTGTAAGGCTTATTATCGATAAGTAAAGCTATTAAAAGCAATTATGCTAACTGAAATAAAATATAAATATCAGATTAAATAAAAAGTGTAAATTAAAATAAAATGACAAATGTTGCAAAATGTTGAAGCCTCAATATTGCTGACTGGTGGAGAAAAAAACCTTAAACTTAAAAAAATAAATAAACCTAAGCAGTATTATATAAAAAACAACAACATATTTTTAAATATAACAAAAGTGAATTAAAAACATTAATAAAAACCACAATAGTATATAAATAATTAAAAAAAACTCTTGAGTTGTATGATTTTAGAAGGTCAGGACCTCTGTGATAGGCCAAAATCCGAATTTTATGGGGGTTTAGAACTACTTTTCATGCTAGGTTATTTTTATGTTAAATGATACTTTATCTATTCCTCTTGCGTTTTTAAAAATGACACCAAAGTGTATCATATTCATGAAAAAGGCCTATGAAATCTATTTCTCTAGACTTTTTTTGTACTAGCTTCAGTTCATTCTATGCTTAATACATGCTTCATGAATTCTGTTTATTTTATTTAGTTTTTTTGTTGTTGTTGTTTTCATGTTTTCTCAGACTTTCCCTAAAAGGTAAGAGATAGACCCTATAGACTCCTCCTTTTTTCTCTTTCTCTTACATAGCCTCCAGTATAACATAGTCCATATAACACCATTAAAGTCCTGATCCGAACCCCTCTGAACCAGCTCTCTGAATCAGCGCTAACTCTGCTGTGTGATCCTGTGCATGTAACCTACCTCTGACTGGTACAGACTCATACAGGAAGAACTGCTGCGTGACACTGAGCAGCACCATGGCACAGCACACACTAAACCAATATACTGTTTGTGCATTTTTTTTTTTTTGTAAATGAAAGTAATTTATTTGTAAATTAGTTCCTTTATAAACTAATATGATTAAATCTCGCTTTTAATGGTCTGGCAGACTGTTGTGCTATTGTCTGTCTCAGCTGCACACTAAATAACCTGTCTGTAAAACAGGAAAACTGTGTGAATTTGTGTGTATCTGTTATGTTTTGTGTGTTTTCCATGTGTTGAGGGTCTGCAGTCGTTTTGAGTGTTTCTACAGGGAATCACGTCACATTTGCATTGTGATAACCATTCGTTTGTTTCTCTTTCCATCTGTCTGAATCTCTTAGTGTGGAGGTGATTCGTCTGGGTCACAGTTACTTCATTAATTGGGACCGGCGGATGTTCTGCAGCCGTAGTAACACAGCAGCAGAGGCCCGGACCACCACACTAAACGAAGAGCTGGGGCAGGTGGAGTACATTTTCAGTGACAAGACAGGAACCCTCACCCAGAACATCATGACCTTCAACAAGTGCTCCATCAACGGTCATGCATATGGTGAGGAATACACAATACTGACAGTTTTATAATGTGCAAACAGCTGGTCATTATCCGTCTTGAATGGGTTTGTTTATTGTGATAATGACTGGCTGACTGTATGTTCCCTTGCTTTTACACAGCTGATTACCAAATAAGTAAATAAATGGAACAGAACAAGTAAAACAAATGTTTATTTTTAAACGTTTTATAGTGATTATAAATATTTAAATAATTATTGAAAATAAATCAGCAGCAACACTAATAATAATTTCGACATTAATAATAATTAATCAAATTAATATTAGTATTAATACTAATAATAATAATTAACTAGCTATAAATAATGCATGAAACTATGCTAAGATGGTTTAGCAGGGTTGCAATTAATGGTAAAAATAAAAAATTTGTTTCTATTTTGAAATCGAATTAAATGAATTGTCACGGTTGTAGGAAGATGAGGAGATGAGAAAGGAACGGAGGCACAGGAGTATAGGAATATACTTTTAATTATAAACTTAAACAAAAACACTTTAAATATTCAAAAGATAAAGCACTTCTTGTGCAAAACATAGTGGAATCAACACAGAGAACGAGGACGAGGATAACGCAACCATCAACAGACAAGTAATGACAATGACTGAAGGAAACTCGGGGTTTAAGATACACAAGGGTTGAATGAGGGAATTAGGCACAGCTGACAAGATTGACGATGTGATTGGTGACGCGACAGGTAAATGAAACACACTGGGAGATCACGGTAGGAAACAAGTAGTAGACAAAGATATAACTGACAATGATATTGTAATTTAGTTATAAACATTTAAATTGACTAATAATAATAATAATAATAATAAAAGTTTTTTATATAAAATAGTGGGAAAAAAATTCAACATCAAATATGAGCAAGATTAGACAAAGAACTGAAGAAACACAGGGCTTAATGTACACAAGCAAACTAATCAATGAAAATATCGGTGTACATATTGAAACAGGCATCATAGAAACTAACTCAGAACATAGAAACGAACCAAAATGCATGCAAAACCAGTACAACACAAACACAAGAAAAATTACACGTGACAAAACAAACCTGAACTCATATATCCCTTACAATAGTCACAAACACAGATGTGTTGTATTATATTTGAGTTACAAATCTCATTTAAGTCTGTCTCTTGTTTCACAGGTGAGGTTATGAATATTATGGGTGCTCCGCAAAAGGTTAGTAAAATGCAGATTCACTGAGTGGAATTAAATGAAAGTGTTGTTAAAATATTGCTGCACAGAAAGAGCTAATTTAGTCTGTTTTTCTCAGAAGGTCCAGCCGCTGGACTTCAGTGCTTGGAACCCCTTAGCAGACCGAGGCTTCTATTTCTACGACCAGTCTCTGCTGGAGGCAGTGATGGTGGGAGAACCAGCAGTGCATGAATTCTTCCGGGTCTTGTCTCTCTGCCACACTGTCATGAGCGAGGAGAAGAGCGAGGGTAAGGATCTGGAACAGTCTTTATGGGTTGATTATCTCCCTTACTCTAGAGAGTCACAATATTTCATCCAATGGAAGAGTTTAAATAAGATTAAATAAGGAAGCTGTTGACTTTAATATTGTTAGGATGGAGCAATTCTGGATCGTAATATCATTATTTTATGTCGTCTTTCAAGGATGTTTATTCTCTTTGTCTTTCATTTCCTATAGGAGAGCTGGTGTATAAGGCTCAATCTCCAGATGAGGGGGCATTAGTAACAGCTGCACGTAACTTCGGCTTTGTGTTCCGCTCTCGCACTCCCGGCACAGTCACCACACAAGAGCTCGGCAAAGCAGTCACATACACACTCCTCGCCATCCTGGACTTCAATAACATCCGCAAAAGAATGTCTGTTATAGGTAACGCAAGCATACAGTTTCATTCCTGCATCTTACATGATAAATCATTTGTAAAAAGCACAGAATGCAATATATCGCAAAAATTAAAGCGCTACCACGTAAATTCAGTTTAAAAGGGAAGTTTTGTCCAATTTAACTAACTTTTGATCCCAAACTATAGCTAAGTACATACATACACATTTTATTGTTCATTGCCTAATACGTTGATCGCAAAAGTAGTGTGGATAGATTGCATGGAATTAACAAAGTAGACGTCAGCCCATCAACCGTACTCACTATGAAATTACTTGGCTGTCCAAGTACTGCAAAACTCTAGAACGCTTTATTTTATTTTACTTTATTTATTTTAAACTTAAGAAAGGATATAGAAATTCATAAAAACTTTGACACTGACTTCCCTCCCAAAGGCGAACTGAGAAGAAGGGTGAAGGAACTAAAATCTCAGTTGTCCAGACAGCAGTCATTTTCTACAAACGCAAAAAATGAACAGAATTGCAATGTAAAATATGGGTTTATGTAGTTATGCAAGCTACACCAACATATATTGTGTATATAAAGAATTCTCAATATATTCATAAATATGTTTTGTATTTTTATGGTAGATCATTTTGACCCCACAAGCACAAAAAGTGTGGACACCCCTGCTCTGAGTGTACAGTTTTTAAAACCTTGTTTAGGTTGTAATGCCAGATTGTTTAGTACTGTGCAAGAATGAAAGAGCTTGTAAAATTCTCTTGGGACTGAGAAATCTGGATACAGCATAAATACTGCCCTGCCAAGCATCATAAATAAGTGGAACATTTGCGCTAAATTCAATACAGAAAGTGTTGTGCATGCCCTATACTCTCATAATGCTGAATTATAGCTCGTATGTTTGGGTAAGTGGTGCTTACTTTGCAGTAGGTATTTTAATTTTGTTTGAATATGGTCATTTATGTCTATTTGGTCTGTGTTTACATGGAGAAGTGAAAGATTTATTGAGTGCACTGCAGAAGTTTCTTTTAATAAAGAAAGAAGGCTTATACATTTTTCAAAAGTTAGTGTCAGTGTAGGGGGATAGAATATACGGTTATAAAAGCCGTTAAGTCTATGGAATGTTCCTGTAAACCACCTATACCGATGTGTGTGTGTGTCTCAGTGAGGAATCCAGAGGGCCGTATTCGTCTTTACTGTAAGGGGGCGGACACAGTGCTTTTCGAGAGACTTCATTCCTGCAACCATGAAGTTATGAATATCACATCAGATCATCTCAACGTGAGTGTTTGTATTTTCTTGTTCATTTATTTTGTGTTTTCTTGTCAGCTTACCTTGACTGTATCAATTCCAAGGAGAATTCTACCAATTCTTGGATCCAATTATCCAAGGAGAAACCAACTGTCTGCTGCTGTCTTTATTACTTAAATAACAGAGCCCTCTTGTGGAGGTTTTAATATCGAAAGTCTATTATTTGCACTGTTGAGCTATTGTTGTGATATAGTTATTTGTCTAACAAACAAACAACATTTGGAATATCAAAATATAAATGAAAAGTAAAGTAAAAGTAAGTAAATAAAATTAAAATGAGTTACCAAGTTACAGGGCTGAATATTCAGCCTCAAGGCTGTCACTAGGATGTAATAGGGTTTAGCAGGTTTGGGACCATATGTTTGTATGTAGTATTATAAAAGCGTATTTTTTATAGAAAAACATTTATTTAATTTTTTTATTAACTGCTGAAAAGTTTATATAATATCATTTTAAATATATAATTTATAGTAGTTTTACTACAATATTCAAAAGTTTGGAGTCAGTATGTTTTATTTTATTATATATTTTTTAATATTTACAAAGTGATACTTTTATTCAGCAAGGATACAAAGACGTTTTCATTGTTACCATGTAAAATTGAATAAATGCTGTACTTTTGAACTTTCTATTCATCAAAGAATAAAGAAAAACGTATCACGGTTTCCATAAAAATTTTAAAGTAGAAAAACTGTTTTCAACATTTATAATAATAAGATAAGTTTCTTGAGCAATAAATGATCATGTTACAGTGATTTTTTTGAATGACCGTGTGGTACTGAAGATTGGAAAAATGATGCTGAAAATTAATCTTTGCCATCACAGGAATCAATTACATTTTAAAATATATTGAAATAGAAAACAATTATTGTATAATTTAATAGTACTCATAATATTACTTTTACTGTATTTCTGATCAAATAAAAGCAGCGTTGGTGAGCATAAGGACTTCTTTCAAAAATATCTCAACTTTTAAAAGGTAGTGTGTCAAAATTGTAAAAAAAAATAATAATAATAATTTTTACTTGTTGATATTAGTTTATCTATTATGTTGTTCTCACAACAAAAGCAAATTAAAAACATGCATTTAATTTGGTTATAAAGTGACTTGAGCATCTTGAGCTGACATGGGAGATTTGTGTATGTGTGATGATGTAGGAGTATGCAGGTGACGGGTTACGGACGCTTGCAGTGGCCTATCGGGATCTGTCTGAGGAGCAGTGGGAGGAGTGGTCAGAGCGTTTCCGTGGCGCTGATAAGGCCACAGACTGCAGGGATGACCGGCTGTCTGCTGCATATGAGATGATCGAACAGGACATGATGGTATGTTTGTGCGTCCATTTTTGTTTTCCATTCTATTTTTTTCTTTTGGTGAATAATATCAACTATTTAATACTTGTTATAGTTGTTGGGGGCCACGGCTATAGAAGATAAACTGCAAGAGGGCGTTCCGGAAACCATTGCCATTCTTTCACTGGCAAACATCAAGGTCTGGGTGCTCACTGGAGACAAACAGGGTAAAAAGTGCATCGGATTCGAATGTCTCGCTGATTAGCCGCAAGTGTTATCATTTACTTGGCATAGTTGCAACTTTAATGAGTCTTTTTCTTCCTTTGTAATAGAGACTGCAGTGAATATTGGTTATTCCTGTAAGATGCTGACGGATGACATGACGGAGATCTTCGTTGTGAATGGACACACTGTCCAAAGTGTGCGTGAAGAACTGAGGTATAATCATATAATCCATAAATCCATGAAATATGAGAAATACAAATTTTTCACTAAAAGCTTTTTCATTGTGTCATCCTGTTTTGTTCTATGTGTTTGTTTTGCTTTATTTAGGAAAGGAAGAGAGCGAATGCTGGAGTCAGTCCGCACCAGAGATGGAGGCAAGGAAGTTGAAGCTCAGGGACTGGGTGGGGCATGTGCCTTTAAAAACGGATGTGGAGGTGGAGGAGGTGCTGCTAACTGGGTGCCTGATGAGAGAAAATGCCCCCCTCCTCAGGCTCCACCCTCCTCAATATTGGAGTCCATCAGTGGAGAGTTTGCCCTCGTCATCAGTGGACACAGCTTGGTAGGTGGGAGCAGCATTCAGGAAGGGAACGAGAAGGAATGAGACATTTTTCATTTGCATTTTTTGCATACAAACAATACCATTGTCCACTTCACAGGGATCTGTAAAAATGATTAAAACCACTGTATTATGCATGTCAGGCCAGTAGTTGTTAATGTCACTTTGTAATGAAACACTATGCGCCTTTAGACTGAACATGACATGCGCATGGCGTCACCTTTTCACAAATTTGCATTTTTGTGCTTTACATGGAGGTGATAATGATATAATTTTATAAAAATTGGATTTTGAACACTGTTTCCAAAAGTTAGCAGTTTCAGACCCCCATATTGGGTCGTGTTAATGAATGGCCAAAACGCATAAAGAGTTTTCCATTTGATTTAAAAACGGTGTTGTGTTAACAAAATTAAATTAAATTAATACAATTTTCAAAATTTGCATTTTGAAAATTAAAATCCCCTTGAACAGGAGATTCAGGTTTTCAGTTTACTTAAATGGTTTAGTTAGGTGAAGTTCAGTGTTAGTATTATGAATATTCTATTATAGTATTTTTACATATTTACAAGTTTTTTGTTTGCATTTTAGTGCATTTGCTGTGCTTTTGTTAGTTTAATTAGTTTTTTATCTAATGTTATTTTATATTATTTAGCTTTATTTGCAAAACTTTTTTAATATACAAATATTTATACAATTATATATATAAAATTATCAAAGCGTTTAATTCTGAACGAATATGAATGATCCCAATATGGAAATCAAATAAAAGGTATTCAATTCAGTTCAGATAGAAGATATTTTAGCTGATTTAAGCTAATCTGACCAAGCTGGTGCTTTACTGGTTTAGCTAGACCAGCAAACCAACAAAGGCTGTTTTAAGCCATCTTTTCAACAGGTATATTAATAAATCTTTTCCTGTCTTTCTGGGTCAGGCTCATGCATTGGAGGCAGATATGGAGCGTGAGTTTTTGGAGACAGCGTGTGCTTGTCGTGCAGTGATCTGCTGCAGAGTGACTCCTCTTCAGAAAGCTCTGGTGGTGGAGCTGATTAAACGGCATAAGAAGGCCGTCACGCTCGCCATCGGAGATGGAGCCAATGATGTCAGCATGATAAAGAGTAAGAGAAAAAATAGATGCAGAAAGGCAAAGTCGGCACTTGTATTCTTCACCAGGATATTGACACTTTCTTTTTGACTGCTAATTTGTTTGCTGTGCAAATATTAGTGTTCTCTGAGTCAAATTACTAAGATTGGTTAAGACAATAAATAGAAAATGTTCTGTATTCATTACACATCGATGTTGATATGTTACTGTAACAATACACCATCAGAATCTCTATAATAGAATATAATGAAATTATTGTAATTACACTACCATTTAAAAGTTTGGGGTCCGTTTGATTCATTAATATTTATGAAAGCAGCTTATGCTCACTAATTTTTTAATCAAGAGCACAGTAAAAACGTAATATTAGGACAAATAATTACGTTTTAAAATAAATATTTTCTGTATAAATATAATTTAAAATATAATTTAAAAATATAGTTTTCGGCATAATTACTCCAGTCTTCAGGGTCACATGATCCTTCAGAAATCATTCATATATGCTGCTTTGCTGCTCAAGAAAAATTTTCAGATTATTATCAAAATTGAAAACAGTTGATCAATAATATTGAGAACAACATTTATTTGAAATGGAAATTGTTTGTATCAGTGTAAAAAAAATGTACTATCATTTTTTAATCTTTTTTTGCCTCCTTGCTGAATAAATAGTATTGTAAAAAATAAAAGTAATTTCACATTTTAGAACTGTAGTGTATATATTATTGTAATGTAATGATTATTAGTATAATATTGAACTTTTTTATGAACAGTTTATTTAGAAGATAATTAGCAAAGTTGAAAGAATTAATTTCATTTCTAATTGCATTCACTTTTTGCATTTTACAGGTAACGTTTTGTAGTAATTCTTGTGACTATGAGAGTATGGAATCTAATTTAAGTATAAAACTGGTGAAGAAAATCTCATTTCTGTTTGAGTTCCTTTTTTAGATTATGCAAAGGTGTCCCTGAGAAACTGGTGATTTTTGTTCCTTCGTTTAGTTTGTTGTTGTTGTATGTGGTTGTTACTTCCCTCGGCTGAGCAAAAACTTCTCCGAACTTGTCCTTGGGCTCTCACAGTGTCACAACTACCGGTACATTTCAAAAGGTTGCTGTGAACATGGATAACGATGTGGAGGATGTGGTTATGTCTAAATCTTTTTACACCATCCTGTGCTGTCCCTACTCAATATATTTACACGCACACACACACAAGTTCTTGCAATATTTCATCTTTTGTTTGTTTGATGCTTTGGATGTATTGTGTTCAGGGAATTCTGCTGGTCTAGCAGTCAAGTGCCAATGAAAAAGATTGGTTCGTCACACTAGCAACATTTTCAATCAGGGTTTTGATGACTGTTCCCTGCAGTTTCAATGTTTAGACTGACTCATATCACTTTAGACTGTCCCAAATCTATGGTTTTAGTAAAAGGGAGATTCAGGTATTAGTTGAACATTTGGAGTGTTACTTGAACCTGGCCATCAGAGAGCTGACACTCAAGAGCAAAGGTTTTCAAACTGGTCTCCAGGGCCTAATTTTAATGAATAATTTTAAAATGTATTGAAATATTGGTTTGAATATAGTACAATATCAAAATAAAAAGTAACCATTTAATTTAATTTTTTTATTTTTCTCACACATATAAATGGATTTATAAATTTAAGTGCCCATATCTTAAAATGGAACATTAGAGCCCAGTTTCACAGACAAGGCTTTAAACCTAGTCCCAGACTAAAATTCATGTTTGAGTTATCTTAACTGAAAGCAACTTGGATTGACATATTGTAAAAATGTCAGTGCCATTATTTTGTCTCAAGATGCAGAACAGTAATGTTTGTTTTTTTCCAAGGCACGTTTATAACAGCTACTAAACTGTCTTAATTTATCTAAGGCCTAATCCTGTCTTAATCTAAGCCGTCTATGAAGCCGGGCCTAAATGTGTAGAATAATAATAGTAATTAAATTGAATTGATGCGGTAGTCATACTATTAAATATTACAGTAGAACAGTAGATTAACTGAAATTTATGTATTACATATTTGCTTTTACCTGGTTACTTTCTTAACTCCAGCTTTCACTTTATGTTTGCCTAAAATGCGGAAACCAATTGCCTTATTTTTTTTTTTAAGTTAGTTGGATTTGTTAAATGTTATGAAGTATATGTATGTATGTATGTATGTATGTATATTGCTGCTTTAGGAAGGGGGTTTGCAGTAAAAGGTTTAAACTGAAATCAAGGTTATATTGAATCATTATTATTTTATTATTAGCTAAATAAAACTGCAAATCCCTCAAGTAAGATCAAATATTACATTGAACAGCTTTATCTGAACATGTGTATTTTTCTCCTTCTGTAGCTGCTCACATTGGCGTGGGCATCAGCGGTCAGGAGGGGATCCAGGCCGTACTGGCATCCGATTACTCATTTTCTCAGTTCCGATTCCTGCAACGACTTTTGCTGGTACACGGGCGCTGGTCATATCTGCGCATGTGCCGCTTTCTCTGTTACTTCTTCTACAAGAACTTTGCGTTCACTATGGTGCACTTCTGGTTTGGGTTCTTCTGTGGGTTCTCCGCACAGGTGAGAGATTCATTTTGAGGCTAAAATAAAAAGTTAATTATGAGATGATGTCATAACCTCTGTTGTTTACTGTGATTTCTTTGATTTAGACTGTCTACGACCAATACTTCATCACTCTCTATAATATCGTATACACATCCCTGCCTGTGTTGGCCATGGGCATCTTTGATCAGGTAAGAAAAAGAAAACATATCAAATACAAATTTTTGTTTACATTTTATAAGAAACTCACTTCCACTTCAAACATGGTCTGTTTCAGGATGTTCCTGAACAGAGAAGTCTGGAGTATCCCAAGCTTTATGAGCCAGGCCAGCTGAACTTGCTGTTTAACAAGAGAGAGTTCTTTATCTGTATCGCACAAGGAATCTACACTTCCGTGGTTCTGTTCTTCATTCCGTACGGCGTTCTCTCTTACGCCACACAGAGTAATGGAGTCCCACTGGCAGACTACCAAACTTTTGCAGTAACTACAGCAACAGCACTTGTCATCGTTGTCAGCGTCCAAGTGAGTGTATGCGGAAAGCTATTCAAGATTAAACATCGGCACTTAAGTAGGGCTTCTGAATGTGTATATGGTTTAGTGGTTCTCATTTTGTTATTTATTGTTCAAGGTTGTGTACTGTGATAAGAAATGTAGTATCTATTTTGAATGGCTAAGCTTTTTGTTACTTGTTTATAGATTGCTCTGGACACAGGTTATTGGACGGCTATAAATCACTTCTTTATATGGGGCTCTCTGGGTACCTACTTCACTATCCTCTTCGCTATGCACTCCAGCATCCTGTTCAGCATCTTCCCCAAGCAGTTCCATTTCCTTGGTGAGTCAGCACTCTTTGACCCAACAGAAATCTTGAACAGAAACCCACATTTGATAACGTCTATACAGTATGTGTCACAAGCACAACTTACCAGCTAATATAAAATGGAGATAGAGATTACTCTATATTCAGGTTTATGGATGCACTACCATTCAAAAGTTTGGGATCATTAAGAAAGTATAGTATAATATATTATAATAGAATGTTTTTTGTTGTAGTTGAAAAAATGTATTATTTTATTCTGTTACATTTATATATAATTTATTTAAAATATAACTGTATTTTTACTATGTTTTAGATTAAATAAATGCTGCCTTGGTTGGCATGAGAGACTTCTTTCAGAAACATAAACAAATCTTTTGAACACTAGTATACATATACATTTCCCTTGACAGTCAAGTAAGCTGCATGATACAACCATTTTAAAGGAATATTTCATCTAAAAATTAATTAATATACAATGACAAGTAAATGTATGTCTTTAAAATACAGCCATGACCAAAAGTTTTGACAGTGACACAAATACTAATTTTCACAAAGTGTGCTGCTTCAGTGATTTTAGATCTTTTTGTCAGATGTTACTGTGGTCTACTGAAGTATAATTAAAGCATTTCATTAATGCAAACGACTTTTATTGACAATTACATTAAGTCTATGCAAAGAGTCGATATTTGCAATGTTGCACCCTTCTTTTTCAAGAACTCTGCAATTCACACTGGCATTCTGTCAATCAACTTCTGGGCCACATCCTGACTGATTCCAGCCCATTCTTGCATCATCAGTGCTTTGAGTTTGTCAGAATTTGTGGCTTTTTGTTTGTCAACCTGCCTCTTAAGGATTGACCATACGTTTTCAATGGAATTTACAAAATGTCAACGTTTTTTTTCCTTGAGCCACTTAGTTATCATTTTTGCCTTATTGTAAGGTGCTTCATAATGCTGAAAAATGTTCTTGGATGGTTGGGAGACATTCTCTGTTGCTCTGTTATTCCTCTGTTTATTCATGGCTTAAGTAAAATTGTGAGTGAGTCCGATCCCTTGACTCAGAAGCAACCCCACACATGCATGGTCTCAGGATGCTTTACTGTTGGCATGACGCAAGACTGATGGTAGTGCTCACCTTTTCTTCTCCAGACAAGCTTTTTTTGGATGCCCCAAACAATCGTTAATGGGATTCATCAGACAGAATGACTTTACCCCAGTCCACAGCAGTCCAATCCCTGTACCTTTTGCAGGATATCAGTCTCTCCCTGATGTTTTTCATGGAGAGAAGTGGGGTTTTTTTGCTGCCCTTTTTGATACCAGGCCATCCTCCAAAAGTCTTCGCTTCACTTTGCGTGCAGATGCACTAACACCTGCCTGCTGCCATTCCTGATCAAACTCAATGTTTGATTGAAATGTTTTTTGGGGGATTAAGTTTATTCTCATAGCAAAGAGGGACTTTGCAATTAATTGTAATTCATCTGATCACTCATCATAACATTCTGGAGTGTATGCAAATTGCCATCAGGACATTTTCAAAACCTTTGACCATGGCTATACTGTATTTTTACTTGTGACTTTTTTATTATTATTATTATATCTAGTTCAATGTGTTTTTGTTGCATTTGGTGTAAATATGTGTTTGTTTTTGTGTGCATGTGTGATTAACTACAGGAAGTGCTCACAACACACTCGGACAGCCAGTGGTTTGGTTAACTATTGCTCTGGCTACCGTCATTTGCATTGCTCCAGTCCTTGCTTTCCGCTTTCTCAAACTGGATCTTAAACCTCAGCTCTCAGACACCGTAAGTATGTGGTTAGTTTGTCTGGCCTAAATCTTAGGCCATCTTTGATTTTGTAATTATTCCACATTTTATGTTTATATTCAACCAAACATTCATTATTAGTATATCACAGCAAAGTCTCTGAGATATATTGTATAAGTATTGTGTGAAATATAATACTATTATATTTAGTAAATCCCTAGTGAATTTTATCATGTTTTTCTGTATGTGGTTATTTTCATTGGTGTTAGTGTGTGTAAAAAAGTGTTTTTTAATATAGACATAATATTGTTAATGTTAATAACATTAGTTTTATTTTATATGTATTTTCTATTTGCATAAACACTAATATAAAGGAATTAAAAAAAAACCTTTTTATTAAAAAAATATTGATCCCTAATATTGGTTATTTCAATTATATTTCTGGTTGTTGGTTAGTTATGTCTGGCTGATTCATAGCATAGATCATGTTTGTTTCACATCAGTAGGTTTGACGCATTTTGTAGTTTCTGTTTTATCCCCTCACACTCATCCTCTGCCCTTATTACACTCGCTTTCCGCAGGTGCGCTACACTCAACTTGTGCTGCAGAAAAAGCGGAAGCCTTGTGGGCGTGCGGGTCGTGGAGTGGGCGGTTCAGGAGTAGCCAGTGGCAGTGCTCTTGGTCGCTTGGGGAGAGGCGGATCTCGACGCTCCGGTTATGCGTTTGCGCATCAGGAAGGCTTTGGCGAGCTGATCACCTCGGGAAAAAATATGCGTCTGAGTTCGCTGGCTCTTGCTTCTTTCGCTTCCCGCCACAGCAGCAGTTGGATCGATACCCTTCGAAGAAAAAAACACGCAAACAGCCCTGGTGTGCAGAACACCCCGCCCACTGGTGATGACAGCGCCTCCTCCTCTCAAGCCCCACCCCTTTCCACATCTTCTTCAGTAAATTGTCGTCAAGACACAGTGGCGGGAGAGGCAGGGCAGCAGTTCAATGAATTTGTCCTCACTCACAGCCCTGATGATATCGCTCTCAGCGTGCTCAGGTGTGCAGACAGAGAGACGGGAGGATGTAGTACTGGAACAGTGCAGGTAAATATACATATGAAAACAAGTTCAAGCACAAATTGTATACAGAAACACAAATACAGGACATTATACAACACAAGACAGGGGGTTGATTCTGTATGTGTGCCATTGTGGATTGACAAAAAAATAAAATTTCCCCCAAGGAGAAAACGGCAGGAAGCTGAACTATTAAAAACACTTTCATTTCTCACTTTTTGCACATAGTAGTGGTATCAGCTATAGCAGTTATGAGTTCCTCAATAATTTGAAGAAAAAAAAACATATTTTTTTATATGGTTCTTTATTCTTTTGTAATATACATTATTGTTCAAAGGTTTGGGGTCAGTAAGATTTTTCTTTGTTTAAAAGAAATTAAAACTTTTATTCAGAAAGGACATATGGACACATTTATATATAAATGACAGTAAATAATTATTAATACACAATATACAAATAAACTTTATTAGGGTTGTGGTGTAGACTATGTAAATATTTCAAATCAGAAAGCCTAGCTGTTTTGGATTTCTACCTCTTTTTTTCTTCCCTTTAATTTGCATGTTTTGCAATGCTTGTTCTTTGGACATGTATAAACATCTAAAGCTGTTTAGCTTTATTATGAGATGGAACCAAGCAGCTGTTGTTTACTTGCTATTGGACAAAAAAAAAATCATGTACATAGTTATGGTTGCAAAGGGGAGATTTAAGAGCATCTAAATTTTGCTGAATTCTAATTATTAGTTAGTTGGGGTCTCCCTGATCCATTGTTTTATTAAGTACCGTAGCTACAGTTAATAAAAAGTAATCTGATTCCATATAACAGATGTGCTTTCCTTTCAATAACAATATAAACACAACAAAAATTACCAGTGAGAAAACAGCATCTGATCATAGCAATGTGGACGTTTTCACCGAATGTTTTGGAATTCAACACTTTTGCCATGTATATTTATAAGCCACTTTATACAAAAATACAAAAACAGTGTTGGTGTTAGAATTACATCTTCATTTTCGAACTATAAAGCAGCTCTCCGGTGTGTTCTTTTTTTTAATTTGCTTATGACCTCGACGAACTGAAGAAATGAACACGTTGTGGATAGTAACATTTAAATTTATACTGTTCAGTCCATCAAAGTCATATGTGAGTAAAAACACGAACACACTGAAGACCTGATTTATTGTAGAAAATGAATGAATACAGTTTCCACATCAAAAAGCACACCACGTATTATGTCATTGACACACACCAGTGTTAGTTTGAAGTTTCTTACTATTTTGAACTCCAAGTGAACTTCATTTTGACCTGATTTTGTTTGAAATGACATCAGTTTGTACTTTGATTTTGCTTGGAAGTATATCAGGGCCTTCAGAGGCACATTTAACTTAGTGCATTTTATGTAGGAATTCCGTCCATATGTTTTGTACTGTTTGTAAGTTTTCTTTTTGATCCTTTCTTCTAGGAAGCACCGTTTGTGTGGAAGGGATCTGGAGCTCGCATCAGTGGTGCCAGCAGTCCTGGACCTCCTCCCATTGCAGAAGAAACTTCCAGTGGCGAGTGATACATAGACAAGACCAACTGGAATCCTTCATGTGGATGCTCATGTTTCTGTCTGAGGACATGGCCAGAGAAATCAACGCCCCAGACAGTTTTAGGAGTATACACGCTTAAAATACACATGGAAATGGATGCAGATTTAGTAGACAAACTGTGTATACAGACAGCGTAAAGAGTTTCACCCCTCACATGTCCTGTATTGTTCCCATTCTCAGATTTCCAGTCAGTGAGAAGGACAAATCTGGTGTTATTTGAGCTATTTATGATTGAGTTATCAGACAACAAACCCCTAAATAACATTGCCAAGGCTGATATTACATCACACCTGACTACAAGCTATAGCTGATGTCAGTTATTCTCATTTACTAAATTACATTTTACGTTACACTTAAATACACTGTTGCGGTTGTACCTTTTCATTTGAAAAAAAGGAAAAAACTCCCATTTCTCTCATATTTGACCTTAAATATGTCAATACACATCACAATATATTAATACAGTACACACAGGGCTTGACATTAACACCTTCCAACCCGCCAAATGCAGGTGGATTTCAGCAGTGGCGTGTAACACAGTCACTCCAATTATCCATTTTGGTGGGTTGGATTTTATAGACCTATATAATATATACATTTTTCAGTTGTAGTCTTTTAAAAAGGCATCTGAAATAAACTAAGTGCAATGTAGTGTTGTCAAAAATATTGATATTTTTGATAGAGATCAATAGCTAAATGCTTCCAATACTAATTTCTCTAAGAAATAGATACATGATAGTATATGCGCTTTCCCACTCACTCATCTCTCAGACACAGACCTGCCTCCTCTCACTCACTTGTTTCATCTGCTCCAGATGAACATTGTTGGTGTTACAGGGTTTGAATTATGGTGTGGGTATAATTTTTCTAATTTCTTTCGTTATTTTGCTTATTGCTCTTAAACAGCCAAGTACACACAAAATAATGTCAGAATGTCTTTTATGAAAATTCAAGTAAACACGGCCATTTACGTTTTAATTGAACGTAAACAGTTGAGAGAGAAAATGCATGTGTAACAGTATACTGATGCACAGTATACTGTGCATCAGCTCTTAAAGTGACAGCAGCCTAATACACTTTCTGCCAAATAATGAGATAATATTAAAAAATATCTACATAGTAGTTTTTCCCCATAGTATCAATGTCAAAATTATGACCAGTAAAATGTTGAGTGGCTAGTAACTTTGGAAAATGTTAATGTCAAGCCTTGATCACACAAATAACAGTTTCAATGAATGGTTATACAAGAATTACTGATAACTACATAGACTGTAGCTTTATCAGATTTAAGGTTTGTGTATTCAAACAAATTCAAACTTCTTTTTTAAATCTCAATCAGGTTAAGGATTGTCTTTATCTCTATACATTAAGGGTGGTTTATCTTCCTTTTTTTCTTACAGTGACTTTCTCTTATACTGTTAGGACAATTTTGTCAGCATATTGTTTTGCTGACTCAAATACTTCAACTTTTTGTTTGTTGCTTTGTTGCATATACTTCTGTTTGTTGCTCAGAGGTTAGTAAGAGTTCGACTTCAGATTGGGCAAGTGAATTTCCCATGTGCTGATAAAAAAGGCTGCAGATTTTCTGTTCTTCCCCACTGCTGAAAATAGCATTAAGATGTGTGCGGTTCTGTGTGATAAAACACTAGTTCTCAGTGAGAACGTGACTCTGCTGGGTGAACCCATTCTTCCTCATCCATTTCTTTGCACCATATTGGTGCTCCAACCCTGACTACTTGACTAGAAGTCCAATTCAACCCCAAACTCTGCTCTGCTGGACACTTTCCAGTGGACTCTGATAACAAATGTGTTTGGACTTTTTTTTTTTAAGTATTCAAATAATTCACATAAGAGGTACCAAATGGATTCCACCTTGACCATTCTGGTCTAAATGTGGCCTTTACCAGTGTTTGAATTTAGGTAAATGGGCTAATAAGAATGTAAACACATTGGTTTGTGTGTTTTATTATGAGATAGACAAAGAAAGTTGATAAAGTTTGAAAGGTTAATTGACTTCCATACTTGTCCTGTTCCATGTAAAAGTTAGTTCTAGCTCTCATATTGTTAAATGGGTAACAATTATATGCCTTAAAAGCTAAATGTGTGAGTGTTCTTTTTTTGTCTATGCACACATTAAAGTATTTACAAATATTGCGATTATAGGTTAAGTCAACTCAGAATCTAGTAGTTTCTTTCTGTGGTCAACATGACCTGTTAACAGAAGTAAACCGTAAATCTATTGTGTTGTGAATGAGCCTAGTGAAAATAAAAAAATAGGAAAATAGATTAAAAAAATGTAATCAAGTAAAAATTGCTGAATAATTTCTAATTGAATAGTTCATCAAAAATTAGAACCATCATAATTTGTTCACAATCGTGTCGTTCCAAACCTGTGACTTTCTTTTGTGTTGAATTGTACTGCTCACTTTTTTAAATGCAGTGAATGCGAACTGAAGTCAAACTTTAAAAGAAAAAGTACAAAAATAGCTGTAAAGTATGATGCTTTGTTCACACAAGAGAAATAGTGAGACCTGTATCATGAACGATTTGTTCGTTTGAGTCGAATCTTTTAAACGAATGAATTCATACAGTTCACAACACTGAATGATTCAGTCACGAATTGTTCTGATTCAGTTCTAAAGTTCGCGAACTCTTTCAAATTGCAACATTAAAAGGTCCAGTGAAAGCTAGAGCATAAATATGGACCTTTATGGCGACTTTATGAAGCTTGAATTTCTTCTTTGACAGACAGTTATCAAGTGGATAAATGTGGGAACTTAGCAATTAGATTATTGACGAAAACTTCAAATTAATTTAGGTTTCCAGCAGCACCTCAAATGTCTCACGACCTGATATTCTGGTGACCCTCGTCGACATAGTAGATATTGGGTCATCTACTTCTATGTAGTATAAACCTGACCGCAAACAGAAATAATTCGTTTCTCGGTCTTTGCCTTGTCAAATAGGAACTTGTTTGTCTTTGTGGTTCGCAGTGTCGCAAGAGCGGATTTGTTAGTAACAGATAGTATAAAGTGCGGGATAAGAGGAAGGGGCAGCGGTCTTCTGCTTCTCTCACAAACAAACGAGCTCCGGATCGAAGTCTTATCATGAAGCAACCGAAACTATTTTATTGTTCATGCTTGTCTTAGATTTGTGCAATGCCTGAAATAACAACGTAACGGTTTTGGTTAATTCGCCCATGCCTAAAATGATAAAGTGAGGAAAATGTAAATAATAATAATTTCATTATACTTTCTGAACGGGTTGACATTATGACCCGTTATGCCCATAACGCATATTTTGGTGGCTGATTTATTTTTTGGGGAGTGAAAACTATAATAATGTGGACCAGATTTACACTCGTGTTTATTTTCGGTGTGTCAGCTGCGATTATAGTTCAATCTGTCCACGAAGATGAGTTGTGTCCTCGACAAGGTAAATATTCATTTCATATTCATTTGGTTGAACTTTTGTAATGAACATAAAGCAGTTATTGCATTATATTTAACCTGAATGAACTCGTTTTCATGGTTTTATTAGGTTGTAATGAGAGTGATTCATCTGTACTCGGCGGTTAATGGTTAATGATGAGCGCTTGTGGTGTAATTCATATAATAGACATTTCCTCAGAATTGTAATAGTCTAAATATTGATCTCATTTCATCACGAGACTCTTAAACAGTTGATTGTGATCTGTAAATAGGCTAAATAGACCTATTAATTCCACTGGAGTAAACATGGGAGTAAAGCAAGAATTGGGGTTAAAATAGTTTAATCAAAATATATTGACTTTTTTTCATTTTGATATGAAATTCACCTTCATTCTGTTTTCAAAATATTCTGTTTAAATATAAAAATGTAAAAAAAACAAAATTACAAAATAAGTTCTGCCTATCATGTTTAATTTAATTTTGTGAGAATGATTTTCATCAGTATTGTATTATTTTTTTAATTATTTGCTGCTGTATTTTAAATATATTTGCAATAAAAGTAATTTTAAAAGATATCAATTTATATTTTCCAAAAATGATGACTGCGGTTCATTTCCACCACATGGTTTAACCCCTAATACAAACTATGGTGAACTTGTCTGCTAAATAATCAAGTCTCAGTGAAATATGCTTTGAATAAAGTAGATACATTATTATGAAAAAAGGTATATGTTATTATAAATTTCACTTATGATGAGAATTTTGGTCACACTTTAGTTTAGGGCCCATCTTTTTCTATTTACTAACTGTTAGCCATGACTTTTGACTCAATAAACTCATAATTAGGGATTATTAATAGTTAGTGAGGTAGTTAAGTATAGGTATTAGGTTGGATTAAAGGATATATAATACGGTAATGCAGATTAAGGCATTAATATGTGCTATATATGTACTAATAAATACCCAATATCCTAGTTATATGCATGATAGTAAACTAATAAACTAGTTAATAGTGAGAATTAGACCCTAAACTAAAGTGTTACCAGGTTGTTGTTGTTTTTTTATTCAAATTAATCAAGTTATATTTTTGTAAAATTATTCAAAATGTGTACAAATATTATCTATACATCTCAGGTACATTAAATGCTTGCTATGATTTTAGATCCAGCAAAACAACAAGTGTCTGTCTGCCTTTTTTTCCAATAGTTAGAAAAAAATTCCACTACAAAATGTTCTTAAATGCAATATGTAATTTAAGATGTAGTAGGAAATACCATGACTTTAAGAGAAAGAAAGATTGTTTTGTTCTGTGATTTGTGTATGTCAACAAGTGAGAGGTTATTTTATACAGTCCCGAGATCCGAAAGTGCCCATATTTTAAGTAACATTTGTCATTAAGTATAACTAAATAATTAACTAAGCTGCATCAGTAAGCATTTAAAGGGGCATTTCTCTGGTAATATTTACAAGTGTTTGCTTATGACACATTAAAACGAGGCATATTATGGACATAGTATAGATCTTTTTTTAGGCTTTCTGTATTGTTCTAAAAGTGCCATGAACTTGGAGAAGGATTTACCATTTATTGTATGTCTAAATTTCTTTTATATTGCATATAGTCACCTTTAGTCCTTTTTTAAGCATTCTGGTGTTGTATTGCCTTTGCATAATGTTTAACTGGTGCAACGAAAGGGTGATTGTGAAGAAGAATCTGGGGGATTTTAATAAAAGGAAGTGAAAGCAAAAGTACCTCTTTGTTGCATAATTTTGTTCCATATTTAACCAACGCAATGAACTGTGGGTGTAATGTATACTGTATAAACTCATGCATGAATATTATGTACTTGGAGTAGACAACAGTACATGTGACAAAGCCCAGCTGTGCACAGAATATTCTTTACAGGATTATTAATGTGATTAATTATCTTAACTGCTGTATGTTCTTGTTTAAAATCTTCTTCAGTTCCCCCTCCTGGAGTTTTGGTCTTGAGGTTAGGAAGCAATGTTGTGCTTGGCTGCAGAGGCGATGTCACTGTGGATGATATGCTGTTGACTTCGACCAGTGTGAATAAAAAATACAAAAATAAGCAGAGAGAAGACATCACTGTCGACTGGATGTCCCAAAGAGTCCATGTTAATTCTACACAGCTAACCAGCGTGAAGGGAGATGCTACAATTGGAACACACCAAAAGATTGATTCTGGTATGACTAGCAAGACTAAAGGCGACACAACCGTCACTGTTAAACCCTCTGTAAGCATTAGAAAGCAACAAACCACTTCCAGACGTGTTTTGCGAACTGTCAGTCAAACTGTTGGTCATGAAGAAGAGGCTTTTGGTATCACCATGGGTACGGATCCTGATCATGATGATTATGAGGTCTATGATTACGAAGAGGAAGGGTCCAGGGTGACACGAGGCATCAAAAAGCGAACACGCTGGACTCTCAATGGACGGCAAGTGCATGTTGGAGTGGAAAGGGGTGGCATTTTAAGACGTCCGCACCTCAGTTTGGCAGATGCTGGGAATTACAGCTGTTACAGAGGAGAGAGACTCATTTCCTCATTCAAAATCAACATAGGAGGTGAGATACATTCTTTTGCAAGTATATTGATAGGTGATTTACCGATATACAGTACGCAGAAGTTCACATTCTGGTTATTTTCCCAGTGCCCCCAGAGAGACCCACTGTCTCTTGCTACAGGAAGTTTCACACAAGTAAGGTTCGCTGTGATTGGACAACCAACCATCCAGTAACCCCACAGCCACTGTGTTACCTATTACTCGTTACAGGGTGAGTGTGTGTTTGGTAAATGGACAAATACATACTGCATTTTTTTAACAGTAAACAGCACTTTAGGAATAAATGACATACTGTCATGTCATTCCAAACTGGTATGCTTGTATTTTTAATCACATTCAGTTTTGTGTGATGTCAGGTTTCTGGTGTTACACACGTGGACATATGCATTATGCATGATATTATGCAACTAGGTAATAGTTAGGATTGTACCCTAAACTAAAGTGTTACTTTTATTTTATTGAGCATCAATTACGTTCCAGGTTTAATTTTGTAATAAAATTGTAATTTCCACCACAAAATAGAACTTTAGGTTTAAATAAAAAATCGATAACTATACCTTTAAATGGGACACTATTTGAGAGGGCGGCCATATATTTATAATATAAAGGATTAAGATTTTTAAAAGATAATATAAAGCTTTTTTACAGTTTACGCCAATATGTACAAATATTTCAACACACATTTATTCAGAGAAAAACAATTTATGAAAGAAAAAAAACCTCCATCAACATACGCATTTGGAACATATACATATACATATTCGTTTAAATTATAACAGCATCATCTGATGTCTTTGTGTACTTCTCTTCCTCCCTTTCTATGTTCCTCCCAAGATTGTTTGGTAGCATCACTCGTGTGCCTTGTACATTTTCCCGGTCCCGCTGTTGGTGTGCTTTCTCCGTGCCGGAGGGTAACAGAGATCTCCGTATAGCAAAACTGTGTGTGTCTAACACAGCAGGCAATGCCACGAGCCCTGAACTCCACTTCATGCTACATGACATCAGTGAGTACTTGTGCGTTTTTCTGTCCTGTACGATGTCTTGATTAGTTACTTTTAAAAGTAGACCAGCAATTTGTTTGTGAAAAGAAAGTCTCTCATTTTTCTCTCTAGTAAAGCCAGATCCCCCAACCAGAGTGGTGGTGAGAGCAGTCGAGGGCCAGAAGCATATGCTTAAAGTATCCTGGTCTTATCCCAGTTCCTGGAAGCATGGCTACTATTTCCTGCATTTCCAGCTGAGATACCGTCCACAGCAGGCAGAGCTGGTAAAGTTGGAGGGCTTATAAATATACTTATGCATAGATCTTTTGGATGAAATAACACAGTGGCTTACGTGTAGAGTCTGTGTCTATATTTACGAGTGCTTGTATTTGTATTTAGTACCAGACAGTGTTGATTGGTGACAGGATAGACAAACACCAGTCCCTGATGATTTATGATGCCCTGCCTCACACTGAGTATGAAGTGCAGCTTCGGGCCAAGGATGAATTCGACGGTGTCTGGAGTGACTGGACTGCTACTGTCTTTGCAGTCACTTGGTCAGATGACAAAATAAATGGTAATTTTTAGTACGACAAAAAAAAAAAAAAGGAAAAACTGCAATCAGTAGCATTTAATAAAAAATATGCCATACATTCAAATGTCTATCTGAATCTATCTATCTATCTATCTATCTATCTATCTATCTATCTATCTATCTATCTATCCTTTCTATTTATCCTTTCTGTCAATCTAAATACTATTCAACTATCCACTTTAATCTAACCTGATTGAATCCATGCTTTAGTGTGAGTCTTTGGCACAAACCTGTACTATTGATTTTAAGAGAGCAAAGATCAGTTTTCATTAGACAAATGGCTCTAAACTCGTTGTTTTGGGTCCTGTCCAGATGCTCTGCTTCACTGGAAGACTAGGAGAGCACTATTTACACTGTTTGCATTGGGAAAAGCATCTTATTGTCTATTGGACATTGTTTTTTTCAATCAATTGGGGCTCTCAAAAAGAACATGGATTTGCAACAAACGTCCACATTTTCTAACAATAACTTTAACTGACAGTGTACACAATTAAAAACCACACATTTAGTTGAAATAGTATTAAGTGTAGTGAATTGTATTAAGTTTAGTTTTTATTATTACCTCTTGGTATTTGTACGTAAAAACATATGTATACAGTAATACCTCGAGATACGAGCATAATCCGTTCCAGGACGCAGCTCATAACTTGAATTGCTCGTATCTAGAATCATGTTTTCCCATAAGAAATAATAGAAAATAAATTAATCCGTTCCAGATTCGTAATAACTTACGTAAACTTAAATTAACATAACTGAACTTAGCTTACGTATTTTCTTTACTTTTCTATTTTATATTATTTTTTTTGCTTTTTTTCGATTTGTTTTCTTACCTTTTTTCGCATGACTACCCTCACTTTCACTTTCACTTGGCGCAGACCTTTTTAACGAAATACCTATCGAGGGAAATTTGTTTCTGTCTCCCTTTAAATATAAGTAAGGTACTTGTCATCAAAAAGCGGCGAAGCACGACCAGTAGACGATTTATATTGGTGTTTCTTTTCAATGAAATCAGAAACCTTCTGCCACAAAGCCATCACTTCCTTAATTTCACTTGTACAAAAGTTTTCCTCCGGTTCACCCTCCTCCTCGCTACTGCTGAGTTCTTGCAACACGTGTTCCATTACCTGTAGCTCGAGTCCACAGTCCACAGTTTCTTCTGATGCTCCTGCGTGCTAGATCAGAAGATCACTCACGCGGGCACAGCGCTCGTATCTCGAGGTATTACTGAATATGTATCCATAACCTTATATGTCCACGTTATCATTGTATTGATTTCTAGTGTAAAATACATCTTGATATTTTTTACATTTTGCTGTAGGAGGAGCAAAACAACAGCTTTAAGGTTGCAATAATGATTTATTTTTGCCTTCAAAAACATGTTTGAACATTTGAATGATTGTTTGTGTTTCTTTGTAGCTCCTGAGACGACTACTTCCTCTGAGAGTATTACCTTGGTGAGTTCATTTAACACAATACCACACATAAACACACTGAAATATCTGTACATGCACTTGAATGCATCCACATAAATATATATACGTTCACATAAGCATATGTAAACCTTATGTTTCGTTTGTCTACCATTCTCTTCCGTCTTTCAGGAACCCTCTGAGATGTTTCCTGAAGGTTCTGGAGGATCTGGAGAAGTGTCTGGTGTAGGTGAGTCTGAGCAATAGAACATGGGAAACATCTCATTGTTCTCTTTCAGGTACTGTTACTCACACATCTGGTAATTCTATAATGAGACAAGAAAAAAAATTAATGTGGTAACTTATCAGAAAATCATAACAGGAAATGGTCACTATAACATGTTTGAAGTTTAACAATGTGCTGTAGTTTCCAGGTATTTCACCCGTCCGTGACATTTCACCTCTGTCCTCACTCATTCTTTTTCTATCAGGATCAGTGGTAATAGTTGGACCTGATGATAATGGAAATGCTACTGTGTGGCTGTACGTGTCATGTGTTTTTGGGATGTGTTTTCTTGTAGCCTTCACTATACTCACAGTCCGCTTTTTCAGGTAAAACTCTTTCCAGTCTCATCCATCTTTGCCAATTTCTTAGATCTGAAAATGTCTCTTAAAAAGTTAGTCGGTTTCTTTTTCCATTCAAATCTCTCATCTTTACCCCATTTTTATTCTGTTCTTGTGTCTTCTCAGGAATAAACTCCATTTCATGTCTAAAATAGGAAAACAGACTGTGCCCTTTACATTCCTCCCACATTCCCCTCACCCTCTTCCTACTCCTGATGCCTCCGAGCAGCTTCCAGGGGAGGAAAAGTCACTAATGTCTCCTCCCATTTACAGCCAGCAGCACTTCCTTCCTGTTCAGCAAGAAGAGCAGGAGTGCATTCATCTGCACAACATGGATTATTTCTTGACTCAAGTGACTGAGGGTTTGCCATGGATGAAAGACAGGCATTAGTAAACAGATGAAAGATCACTGTAGTACACGCGACTGAATGTCACGCTTTGTTTTTGTCATTCAAATACAGTATTATGTGTTCAGTGTCCTTATGTGGACAACGCAATTACATCCTACATTTGATCTGCTATATTACTATTTTTGATAACACAATTTTTAAATGATTTTGTTTTTCAAAAGCAATTTCTGTATAATGCCTGCTATCTGATCTCCATGGCACTTTTTCATGTGAAGCTAAAGCACTTTTTATAAGTGCCTTTGTATAAGAGTGTCTGCTAAATGCTTTAAAGGGATATTCCGGGTTAAGTTAAACTCAATCAACACACACAAAAAAAACCATATACTTCTACGTGTCCATCATTTTCTTGAAAGATAAATCAAGATTATGGTATATAACTCACATTGTGAGTGAATGGAAACATTTGTTGAAGGATTTAAAGGCAGAAAGGTGAAGCTTATTATAATTTGTAAACATTAAAGACATTAAATCTTGCAGAGTTGTTCTTGTAATTTTTACTGAAATTTTAGGGTTTTATGCATTATGTTGTCAAAACAGAAACGGTGAAGTATGATTTTTCTCCCCACACTAAAATAATGTTAACACATTTGTTTTGAACTGATTTCTACTGAAACAGAGTGATTAATATTAATATTTACAGATCCTTCCCATTCACTTTCATTGTAAGTGCTTCACCTTTTGTAAGTAAAAGGCCATTTTCAATGCTGTTGAATGAGTTTAACTTATTGAAGCTGGAATAATCCTTAAAATGTAAATAAACGTTTGCAAATATACCAGTGATGAAAGCAAAATTACCTACAGAGCATCAGAAATCACCTTTTGGGACAAGCTGAGGCCTTGTGAATATATTAGTTGTATAATTTTCAAAAATTTTCCTAACATCAACCACATGTCAGTTTATTTCAGGGAAACTGTCTCTACCAGTGTTTTGGATACAAATATGAAAATGGTATTGCAAGTGTTTTGTGGTTTTTTAATTGTACATTCTTACTGTTGAACAATATTTCAATTTCGTTAGTTTGTTTGTACAGTGGTTTTTACTATGCATATTGATACAATGCAGCTTTATTAAAGAAATGTAACTTGCAAACCTAAAAGAAATTAAAGGAGACAATGGAAAAACTCCCTAAGGATGTTATGTGGAATATGGAAGAAAACTTGGCAGAAACAAAGGCCCATGTTTAACAACTCTCCACTGGCCAAACATAATATAGCCAGCCAGATAGATAATGATAAAGAGAAGTAAAACAATCAGTAAATCAGTGTTTTTATTCCCAATGTTACTGTGTGGAAAGCCCCCTTGCCACATCTAACACTTAACTATACTTAACAACAGGTTTAGGGATCATAAGGTACACCAATAGTAAAAACATTTGAAGGGTGTTGTATTATAGATTTGATCCAAACTAAAATGACAGATTTTATACAGCTTTATAATATAAGATCAAAATCAGTCAATTTTAATATTATTGTCACCCTCCGGCCTTGAACCCCTGTTAGAAAAAGAAACTTAAACTCATAGAGCTACACCATGGGCATATTCTTCGTACGTTGCTTACTACATCCAAGATCAGTTGACACATCCGGGATGAGATTATCGCGCTTACTATGAGCTGGATTATTCAGTTCTTCGAACGCACCTGTTCTTGACGATTAGTATAGCTGGATTGAGTTACCTGAGATCATTGCGCGTTCATGTGCTGGCTCAAAAGGGGATATGTATCGATAGTAGAAACACTGATAAGAAAGATTTTGATTGGTCAGCGAGCATGCTAAAAGAGCGGCACAGTGTTTCTCGGCGGCGCGGCGCTGAATTTCAGTGTTTAATTAAAACACAAAGCAACACTTTAAAGGCTGCAAAAGCCAGGAGAGAGGACTGGCAAAAAAGTTGCCGACAAATTACATTTGTGAGTTGCTTAGTGATCGTGTGTGTAATTATATTGTTTTATATTAATTGAATTACATAATCCTCTTTTATTTTAGAGCCATCGCAGGACCCACTAGGATTTGGGAACAAGTAAAAGGAAAATGCAAAAATATTCTACAAAATGGTAATCTTTACTACTTGCGCTGTTCTGCAAAAACAAGTTAATTAATGAAATAGAATTGCAAGAACTAATAAAGCAAAAAGTCCGACTTGAGATTGAATTGCTTCAAAAGGAACTTCAAAGTTAGTAAAATACACTAATAAACACACTGTACTATTGATGACCTTGCATGATTTATTTATTTCATTGCACGGGCAAGAGATGATCAGCTGGATTTAAAAAAAAAATAATTAAACTAAACTGTAAACTAAACTGTGTGCAAAGTTCCCTCTTTTAAAAAATGATGCTGGACATTCTGTCCCGTGCAGCTCCAACACTAGACTGGTCAAGTGCACTGGC
Source organism: Rhodeus uyekii (assembly GCA_037043235.1). Lineage (NCBI taxonomy): Eukaryota > Metazoa > Chordata > Actinopteri > Cypriniformes > Acheilognathidae > Rhodeus > Rhodeus uyekii. Next base: position 801,917 of record JAWRVZ010000026.1, read on the forward strand.
TGGAGATCATCATCTGCTGTATTTCCACCACAGGGTCCTCTGCTTGGTGATGGTGGCAATGTGTGCATTGGGGTGATTTTTACTGGCATGGTCATGATTTCATAATCTCTATGATCAATTATAATGTACCTGTAATAGCGAAAAAGCTCTTGGGGTCTTAAGTGGTTTGTAAAAACCATAAAAAACCCTGTAAAGATTGCTTGAGTGCCAGGTAAATTGTAAATTGTATCTAAATTAACTAGACCCTCAAAATCCTATCCTAAATTTAATATACCCTCACGTGAAAAACTATAGTACTGTGTGTGTGTGTGTGTATATATATATATATATATATATATATATATATATATTTTTTTTTTATATTATAATTATTATAATTCTATTAAATATATTATATTGAACCTTCAGCAACAGTTTGCTCTCGTAAAAACGGACAGGACAAACTTCCCACATCACTTCCGCTTATAAAGCCGTTATCTAATCCTGCCATCTTGAAGTAAGCCTGCTCCCGAGCAGGTTCAGTTCAACGGACCTGTTACTATGACAACCAGTCCCGGATGAGCGTCGAAGAACCGAACAATCCAAGATCATGCAAAATCGGCAACAATCTAATCCAGCTAAACGAGTTAGCGAGGTTCGAAGAATATGCCCCATCTCTCATTGCCACAGGTATGTTTGTGGACATCCATGGAGCATCACTGGATTCAATTTAAAGAAGACCAGCAGTGAAACACCATTCAGCACTCAGCAGAAATCAATCAAGACAATGTGCACTGAACTGTGAAACAATACAAAACAGACACCAGGGGCATATTCTTCGTACGTCGCTTACTACATCCAAGATCAGTTGACACATCCGGGATGAGATAATCGCGCTTACTATGAGCTGGATTATTCAGTTCTTCGAACGCACCTGTTCTTGACGATTAGTATAGCTGGATTGAGTTATCTGAGATCATTGCGCGTTCATGTGCTGGTTTAAAAGGGGATATGAATCGATAGTAGAAACACTGATTAGAAACATTTTGATTGGTCAGCGAGCATGCTGAAAGAGCGCGCGCAGTTTTTCTTGGCGGCGCGTCGCTGAATTTCAGTGTTTAATTAAAACACAAAGCAACACTTTAAAGGCTGCAAAAGCCAGGAGAGAGGGCTGGCAAAAAGTTGCCGACAAATTACATTTGTGAGTTGCCTAGTGATCGTGTGTGTAATTATATTGTCTTATATTAATTGTATTTCATAATCCTCTTTTATATTAGAGCCACCGCAGGACCCACTAGAACTTGGCAACAAGTAAAAGTAAAATGCAAAAATATTCTACAAAATGGTTTCTTTACTACTGTTCTGCAAAAAAAAGGTTAATTAATGAAATAGAATTGCAAGAACTAATAAAGCAAAAAGTCCGACTTGAGATTGAATTGCTTCAAAAGGAACTTCAAAGTTAGTCAAATACACTAATAAACACACTGTACTATTGATGACCTTGCATGATTTATTTATTTCATTCCACAGGCAAGAGATGATCAGCTGGATTTGTAAAAATTAAACTAAACTGTGTGCAAAGTTCCCTCTTTTCAAAAATGATACTGGACAATTCTGTCCCGTGCAGCTCCAACACTAGACTGGTCAAGTGTACTGGCTGGCTTTCTGATGGTGGCAATGTGTGTGCAGTCTATGGCACCAATCACATTAGAGTGATATTTACTGGCATGGTCATGATTTCATAATCTCTATGATCAATTATAATGTACCTGTAATAGCGAAAAAGCTCTCTTCAACAACTTGGGGTCTTAAGTGGTTTGTAAAAACCACAAAAAACACCGTAAAGATTGCTTGAGTGCCAGGAAAACTGCGAATGACACGACAGACAGCACTTTCACAATGTTCTCTGCATCTCTAACAGTTTAAGGAACGTGCCACTCGCAAAGTAGCGCAAGGCAATACACACAGTTTGAGCTGTTGTTAATGCCCGACTAATTGTATCTAAATTAACTAGATACATTATACCCTCACGTGAAAAACTATAGTTTATATATATATGTTTTATTATTATTAATTTTTAAATATTATAATTCTATTAAATATATTATATTGAACCTTCAGCAACAGTTTGCTCTCGTAAAAACGGACAGGACAAACTTCCCACATCACTTCCGCTTATAAAGCCGTTATCTAATCCTGCCATCTTGAAGTAAGCCTGCTCCCGAGCAGGTTCAGTTCAACGGACCTGTTACTATGACAACCAGTCCCGGATGAGCGTCGAAGAACCGAACAATCCAAGATCATGCAAAATCGGCAACAATCTAATCCAGCTAAACGAGTTAGCGAGGTTCGAAGAATATGCCCCATCTCTCATTGCCACAGGTATGTTTGTGGACATCCATGGAGCATCACTGGATTCAATTTAAAGAAGACCAGCAGTGAAACACCATTCAGCACTCAGCAGAAATCAATCAAGACAATGTGCACTGAACTGTGAAACAATACAAAACAGACACCAGGGGCATATTCTTCGTACGTCGCTTACTACATCCAAGATCAGTTGACACATCCGGGATGAGATAATCGCGCTTACTATGAGCTGGATTATTCAGTTCTTCGAACGCACCTGTTCTTGACGATTAGTATAGCTGGATTGAGTTATCTGAGATCATTGCGCGTTCATGTGCTGGTTTAAAAGGGGATATGAATCGATAGTAGAAACACTGATAAGAAAGATTTTGATTGGTCAGCGAGCATGCTAAAAGAGCGGCACAGTGTTTCTCGGCGGCGCGGCGCTGAATTTCAGTGTTTAATTAAAACACAAAGCAACACTTTAAAGGCTGCAAAAGCCAGGAGAGAGGACTGGCAAAAAAGTTGCCGACAAATTACATTTGTGAGTTGCTTAGTGATCGTGTGTGTAATTATATTGTTTTATATTAATTGAATTACATAATCCTCTTTTATTTTAGAGCCATCGCAGGACCCACTAGGATTTGGGAACAAGTAAAAGGAAAATGCAAAAATATTCTACAAAATGGTAATCTTTACTACTTGCGCTGTTCTGCAAAAACAAGTTAATTAATGAAATAGAATTGCAAGAACTAATAAAGCAAAAAGTCCGACTTGAGATTGAATTGCTTCAAAAGGAACTTCAAAGTTAGTAAAATACACTAATAAACACACTGTACTATTGATGACCTTGCATGATTTATTTATTTCATTGCACGGGCAAGAGATGATCAGCTGGATTTAAAAAAAAAATAATTAAACTAAACTGTAAACTAAACTGTGTGCAAAGTTCCCTCTTTTAAAAAATGATGCTGGACATTCTGTCCCGTGCAGCTCCAACACTAGACTGGTCAAGTGCACTGGCTGGAGATCATCATCTGCTGTATTTCCACCACAGGGTCCTCTGCTTGGTGATGGTGGCAATGTGTGCATTGGGGTGATTTTTACTGGCATGGTCATGATTTCATAATCTCTATGATCAATTATAATGTACCTGTAATAGCGAAAAAGCTCTTGGGGTCTTAAGTGGTTTGTAAAAACCATAAAAAACCCTGTAAAGATTGCTTGAGTGCCAGGTAAATTGTAAATTGTATCTAAATTAACTAGACCCTCAAAATCCTATCCTAAATTTAATATACCCTCACGTGAAAAACTATAGTACTGTGTGTGTGTGTGTGTATATATATATATATATATATATATATTTTTTTTTATATTATAATTATTATAATTCTATTAAATATATTATATTGAACCTTCAGCAACAGTTTGCTCTCGTAAAAACGGACAGGACAAACTTCCCACATCACTTCCGCTTATAAAGCCGTTATCTAATCCTGCCATCTTGAAGTAAGCCTGCTCCCGAGCAGGTTCAGTTCAACGGACCTGTTACTATGACAACCAGTCCCGGATGAGCGTCGAAGAACCGAACAATCCAAGATCATGCAAAATCGGCAACAATCTAATCCAGCTAAACGAGTTAGCGAGGTTCGAAGAATATGCCCCATCTCTCATTGCCACAGGTATGTTTGTGGACATCCATGGAGCATCACTGGATTCAATTTAAAGAAGACCAGCAGTGAAACACCATTCAGCACTCAGCAGAAATCAATCAAGACAATGTGCACTGAACTGTGAAACAATACAAAACAGACACCAGGGGCATATTCTTCGTACGTCGCTTACTACATCCAAGATCAGTTGACACATCCGGGATGAGATAATCGCGCTTACTATGAGCTGGATTATTCAGTTCTTCGAACGCACCTGTTCTTGACGATTAGTATAGCTGGATTGAGTTATCTGAGATCATTGCGCGTTCATGTGCTGGTTTAAAAGGGGATATGAATCGATAGTAGAAACACTGATTAGAAACATTTTGATTGGTCAGCGAGCATGCTGAAAGAGCGCGCGCAGTTTTTCTTGGCGGCGCGTCGCTGAATTTCAGTGTTTAATTAAAACACAAAGCAACACTTTAAAGGCTGCAAAAGCCAGGAGAGAGGGCTGGCAAAAAGTTGCCGACAAATTACATTTGTGAGTTGCCTAGTGATCGTGTGTGTAATTATATTGTCTTATATTAATTGTATTTCATAATCCTCTTTTATATTAGAGCCACCGCAGGACCCACTAGAACTTGGCAACAAGTAAAAGTAAAATGCAAAAATATTCTACAAAATGGTTTCTTTACTACTGTTCTGCAAAAAAAAGGTTAATTAATGAAATAGAATTGCAAGAACTAATAAAGCAAAAAGTCCGACTTGAGATTGAATTGCTTCAAAAGGAACTTCAAAGTTAGTCAAATACACTAATAAACACACTGTACTATTGATGACCTTGCATGATTTATTTATTTCATTCCACAGGCAAGAGATGATCAGCTGGATTTGTAAAAATTAAACTAAACTGTGTGCAAAGTTCCCTCTTTTCAAAAATGATACTGGACAATTCTGTCCCGTGCAGCTCCAACACTAGACTGGTCAAGTGTACTGGCTGGCTTTCTGATGGTGGCAATGTGTGTGCAGTCTATGGCACCAATCACATTAGAGTGATATTTACTGGCATGGTCATGATTTCATAATCTCTATGATCAATTATAATGTACCTGTAATAGCGAAAAAGCTCTCTTCAACAACTTGGGGTCTTAAGTGGTTTGTAAAAACCACAAAAAACACCGTAAAGATTGCTTGAGTGCCAGGAAAACTGCGAATGACACGACAGACAGCACTTTCACAATGTTCTCTGCATCTCTAACAGTTTAAGGAACGTGCCACTCGCAAAGTAGCGCAAGGCAATACACACAGTTTGAGCTGTTGTTAATGCCCGACTAATTGTATCTAAATTAACTAGATACATTATACCCTCACGTGAAAAACTATAGTTTATATATATATGTTTTATTATTATTAATTTTTAAATATTATAATTCTATTAAATATATTATATTGAACCTTCAGCAACAGTTTGCTCTCGTAGAAAAACGGACAGGACAAACTTCCCATATCACTTCCGCTTATAAAGCCGTGATCTAATCCTGCCATCATGAAGTAAGCCTGCTCCCTAGCAGGTTCAATTCAATGGACCTGTTACTATGACAACCAGTCCCGGATGAGCGTCGAAGAACCGAACAATCCAAGATCATGCGAAATCGCCAACAATCTAATCCTGCTAAGTGACTTAGCGAGGTACGAAGAATATGCCCCAGGGTGGATAATATGGGTAAATAAGTGTGGCGAGCGGGACGGGAGCGTCACGAGAGCCGGTGGCATGATTGATAATGATAAAAGGAGGAGCGACAACAGTGAAAGACTTTATGTTGTGTTAAGAGAGATAAAGAGAGATCGGAGACCGGTGGCTCACAGGTGACGCTCATTATCAATCATGCCACCGGCTCTCGTGACACACTCAACCTCGACCTCGCCCTGCTCGCCACAATAAGGTATCCGGAAGAAAATTTAAAACCCATGAAATGCAGCGTGACAACATACAAAACTACACAATGAGTGACTGAAAAAACAGGGCTGATATAGACAGAGGTAACAAGGTAATAACACAGTTGGAAGTGATCAAAAATAATAATGAGTACAGGTAATGGTTATGTGAAATGCAGCATGATGCTAATATAGACAAGAGTGCCCTCTAGTTGCTATCATATGTTCTGGCAAGCCTAGTAACATATATCATTATACTTCAAATTATTAATTAGCTTTTTTGTATTTTCAGTGTTTTTTTAAGTGATTTTGTCATTTGTATAATTTTTTGCTCTTTTAAAATAAAATTATTTAGGTTTCATTTAGCCTATTGTTTTTTAGCCGTTTTTTTTCCCACTTTCGAAGCAACATTGGAATATTCTCTTTTTGTCAAGTTTTTCCTCTGACATCTATATTATAAATAAAATATTTAGATTTGTGTTCTTTTAGTTAACAACAATAGCCCTGGTAGGCAGAGCGCTGTAAAACTGACCAGATGGCAAACAGTCCAATGAAAAACCTCCTGTGCTAAAAACATAACCTATCATTTTCTGAAAAAACGAAAGTGAAAGTGATATTGCTATCCTTGTTTGTGATTTGTGTTGCTATCCTTGTTGCTGTAGGCTGCGGTGCAAGATTTTGTTGAGAACTGAGAAGTACAACTGTTTGTTAACTAGCTTTTTTATACATTTATAAAGGCAAAAAGAAGCTGAATAACAGAATGGATTCCAAACCAATTTTCTCTGAAGAGGATCTCTCCTGTCCTGTGTGTTGTGATATCTACGATGAACCAGTTGTATTGTCTTGCAGTCATAGTTTGTGTAAAAACTGTCTAGTGAAGTTCTGGGCAACCAATGGTTTCAAGAGTGTCCTGTTTGTAGAAGGAAATCCTCTAAATCTGAACCTACATGCAACCTTGTGCTGAAGAACCTGTGTGAGGTTTTCTTAAAGAACCAGAGCCAGAACGCGTCAGATAAATCAGAGTTCTGCATTCTGCACCATGAGAAACTAAAGCTCTTCTGTATGGATGACAGACAGCCTGTCTGTTTCATTTGTCAAGCATCAAAGAAACATAAAAATCACGACCTATATGTCCCGTTGATGAGGTTGTGCAAGATCAGAAGGTAAGCATTTCAAATGCTCAGGCATTAGAAATAGCATCTAAAAGTTGATCTTTTTGACTTTTATTAAATAGTTGAATTAAATAGTTTTCCTTTGCAGTGTTTTTGATCACAGTACAGATTTATATATTGTCAATTGTTTCCAGACAGAGCTCAAGACTGTGCTGAAGCAACTACAAGAGAAACTGAAGCTCTTTAAAGACATCAAACACACTAGTGATCGAACCATAGAGCAAAATGAGGTAAGTTGGATCTATTGTGTTCTATTCAAAGGGACCAGTACAACACTTCAACAACAAAATAGTCTCTAAATGTAGCCTATAATCAACGTACAAAATAATGTAATCAATTAGTGTCTCTAAATCCAAACAGCATTTCAAAAGAATGCGTAAGTTTGCAAATGTACAATGTAGGCTAAAGTGTGTGCAAACTAATGCCAGGTACACACTGAATTGTTTAGTCTCAGTTTCCACTAGTCGACAGTTTTATGGATATGACCATCCTTGCTACTCCGTCCGTGACCTGTCAGTTGAACACAGCCATCTTGAATGACATCTCAATTCTCTAATTGCACCATGAGTTGCCAAGGAAGCTTCCTTAGGAGTCATGAGCGATGATAGACAGAGGATAGACTATTCTCCTTTAAACCACTAGATAGCACAAATATTCAGCTCAGCACTTTTCTTCACAATCTCGCTCAACGCTGTCTCGGACAGCAAGACAAAGCTGATTTGGCGCTAATTTGATCTTTTTAATGTTATATCAAATATGTTTTTTTTTATACATATTGTAGGTTTATGTAGCAAATGAGAAGACTGAATAAGACAACAGTCTTGATAATATTTACCAGTTCTTTTCAAGGTCATTAAAGTAACCGTTTTTACAATAACGGAAAAATATGTAAAAGTATTGTATTTGGGGTAAAATAATATATAGTAATAATAAAGTGTCTGTATTTTAAACATCAGCATATTTAAATATTGAAATATTTGTATGTATCAAAATAGTACAAACTTTACTAAAGTGATTCTAAAGTATAGACAGTTAAAAGCATAATTTCCTGTGATAATATAGGGAGTAGTGAACAGCATATTGTGCTTAAAGTGTGCCTTTAGCCCTTTTAAAAACAGATGAATATACAGAGCAATATGCATATGCATTTATATTGGTTGTAAAATACTTATTTTGTTCAGCATTTCAAGGGTTTTATTTGCATTATCCACTCACAAAATTATGCTGAGGCATTTTGGGCTAGGGTTGTGCGATATTTATCAACACTAACTTTGCACACACACACACACACACACACACACACAAACAAAAACACTCCAAAAGTTCAAAAAAATTCACTCCATGATGAAGCCTGGAACACCGCTATAATGCCATGAGGCCAAAATATCCTTGTATGAGTTTTTATATTAATAACATATTGATTTGCAATATCACACAAACAAAAATGTTAACTTAAATCAGTGCATAAGCGTGATCACAAATTTGATATTTATTGTGTAGTTCAACACGTAAGAATTGTATATAGACAAGACAATATACAGTAGTCTGTTTTTGCTCTGTTCTGCCAACAAGCAGAATTGTAAACAAGGCCGGGATTGGGCTGCCCCCTACTGGTGGTTTTAGACAGGCCAGCATAAGCTGCCAGCATAAGAAGAAACAGTAAGTTGGAATGAACTTTGGAGAGTATTAACATAAACAAGAGAACATTTACAGAAGTGAGAATATCAGATATGCATCAGTGCACTTGATCTTAAAGTGGCAGCAGCATAATAATTCCGTATGTGTCCTTAATATTAAAGAAGTGGTTTTAATCAATTTTTTGATAAAGACATGTTATATGTCACAGCAGTTATAATAATAATAATAATCAGTTACATTTATATAGTGCTTTTCCAGAGCTCAAAGCGCTTGGGAGGGGGGGGGGGGAATCTCCTCAACCGCCAGTGTGCAGCATCCACCTGGATGATGCGACGGCAACCTGTGCCAGAACGCTCACCACACACCAGCTAAGGAGAGGAGACAGAGCAATGAAGCCAATTAGTGTAAGGGGGGGATTAGGAGGCCGTGATGGACAAAGGCCAATGGGCAGATTTGGCCAGGGATGCCGGGGTTACACCCCTACTCTTGCGAAGGACATCCTGGGATTTTTAATGACCACAGAGAGTCAGGACCATGGTTTAACGTCTCATCCGAAGGATATACTATACCGGGGCGTCTATATATCACTATACTGGGGCGTTAGGACCCACACAGACCGCAGGGTGAGCACCCTCTTGGCCTCCTAACACCACTTCCAGCAGCAACCTAGTCATTCCCAGGAGGTCTCCCATCCAGGTACTAACCAGGCTCAAGCCTGCTTAGCTTTAGTGGGCAACCAGTCTTCAGCTACAGGGTGATATGGCTGCTGGCATGCTGCTGCTTATGTCTTCACCATATAAGACGCTCCGGAATGTAAGACGCACCCAATTTTAAAGGAGGAAAATCTAGAAAAAAAAGATTCTAAACTAAATACTGTAGTAAAATATTTTATATCAACTGTATAAAGTTAAAAGCAGTTTAAGAACAATTGTATGCCAACCATGTAACATATTAAGAACTATCTTTACTCTCATTAACAGTCAGTAAAGTCAGTAAACAGTGAAAGTAACAAAAATAAGGCTGTAATGTTTTTACATAACATACATAACATAATTGAAAATCGGCACATGGGCAACTAGCAAGCTTTTGCAGGCCATCTGAGCTCTTATTTTGGGTTGGTACATGGATAGTCTCTTCTTTTTCCTGCTCTTTTTCTCTCTTGTGCCAGTTGACTGACTGTACACACGAACTGTGATGTCTGTACCGTAACCGTTCGGGACAAATACATGTACCCTTACACCCCTAATGGACACTATTTGCGCATCACTTGCATACAGTATTGAGTGGATAAATTACTGCAATTAATCATAATTTATTTTTAGATTTTGCTGATTATGAAAACACGATGATCGAGATAAACCGATTATTTTGCCACATTCAGTCCAGCCTTTAATTCACTGCGGAAGCCCAAACTTTACATCCAAATCAGCCACATAAGTGAGCGTTGTAAAATGTAGTGTACTGTTACTAAACATGTCATTAAAAGCTGCAAAAGAGAATTAAGCTGCAAAAGAGATACTGTTGAGACGGACATGAGCAAAGTATATTGTGGGCTTCAGATACACGCTTAAAAAGTCATATAACCCACACACAAACATTTCTAAATGCCATTTTGGTTAGTATCCTCATATACAGACAGTTATTAAATCTTAAGTGAACGTAAACACTGAGAAAGAGCGAGTGCATTATATTGGATCCGTGCATTAGCTTTCAAATTAGCTTTCAAATCTGTATTCATTCATATTAATCAAACAACAGACAAAGATAAAATCACTCACTGCTCTTGAAGATAATAAACTTATTAGTTACTAGTTTTAATAAAGATTAGTCCATATTTAATATATATACAACAGTGCTGTTTTATCCTCTTCTTCTATAACAATAAATGTAAAACTTTAATAATCCCTCTAATTCTAGAATAAGGAGGTCCACATCACAACTACACCATTGGAGTCACTTTCAGAACTTACTTTATTATTATTATTATTATTTATTTTACAGCTGATGAATGCTAAAAACATTGACAGGCAATCAGAATGCATCCTGCTTTAAATCCATCTATGTTTGTTTAAAAATATGTGTTTTTAAGTTATTGTTATAGTCAGTTTTATATTTTTAAAGCATCACATTGTGTATCACAGTGTATAGCAGTAGGTCATATATTTGTGCTGTTTGTGTATACTTCCAGGTTAAGGCTAAGAAAACAGAAAAGCAGATTAAGGAGGAATTGAAGACACTTAACCAATTCATCCAAGATGAAGAGACAGCCAGGTTAGAGGCTCTGAGGAAGGAAGTGGAGCAGAAAAGTCAGATGTTGAAGGAGAAGAGTGAAGAGATGAGCAGAGAGATCACGGATCTTTCAGAAACGATCCAGTTCATAACGGAGGATAAGCTGGGGATATTTCATTCCTACAGGTTTGACACTGTCATTTATATTGATTATAGATAGTGTAGAGCCGTTACATTTTCTTAATTAAAAAAAAATATTTAAAAAAAAATCTTTAATCTTCATGCCCTTCTTTAGAACTTCAACAAAACCAGGGAACGGTAAGTCATCTCTTCAATCCTTTCTGTTGTTTAGATCCCAAACTTAAAACTATACTGATTCTTGATGTTTTTCAAGAGTCCAAAGTACAATGCACAACAATGCACAGCAAGATCCAGAAAATATCCCGGGATCTCTGCTAGATGTGGCAAAACATGTGGGAAACCTCAAGTTCAACGTGTGGGAGAAGATGCAGCAAATTACTCAATTCAGTGAGTTTTGCTAATCATTACCAACATGAATGGTGTAAATCTATGCATGCATGTTGAGTATTATCTCATAACTAAAATTATATTCATAATAATTAATGTCCACAGTCCAGTGTTTTGTTGTTTAATAAGAGGATAATTTGTTCATTTTTATTTTCCAAAAACCTTCCTTGAGCTCTTTATATAGATAGAAGTTTACATTACAAGTGATGCAACATCCTCAAAGAACACATTTGAACATGTTGAGATTTAAGAGAAGGCATTTTCTTGCACCTTAATAAATCAGTACATATAAATCCATATTCTTTCTCTCTAGCTCCTGTTATTCTGGACCCCAACACAGCATCAAAACATGCCATTTTATCTGATGAACTCACCAGTGTGAAATGTATTTCACATGCAAAGTGTGCTGAAAAAGAAGATTGTGAGGGTAAAGCATCAGTTATTACAGACTATGATAATGGAGAAGTAGAATATGGTCATGATGATGAAGAAGAGGAAGAAGACATATATGGAGGTTATGAGGATAGTGAGGATGCAGTATCACCCATTTCTGACATTCATGATAATGAAGAATTAGAATTTGTTCCTGATGAAGAGGAGGAAGAAAATGAAGAGATATATGGAGTTTGTGAGGATAGTGAGGATGCAGAATCACCCATTCCTGACAATGAGGATCATGAAGAATTAGAATTTGTTCCTGATGAAGAGGAGGAAGAAAATGAAGAGATATATGGAGTTTATGAGGATAGTGAGGATGCAGAATCACCCATTCCTGACAATGAGGATCATGAAGAATTAGAATTTGTCCCTGATGAAGAGGAGAAAGAAAATGAAGAGATATATGAAGTTTATGAAGATAGTGAGTATGCAGAATCACCCATTCCTGACTATAATGAAGAAGTAATTATATGGAGTTTATGTTGATGATTATCATGATGAAATTGTGGAATATGAACAAGAAATTGAGAATCCTGGGATGAGGAATGACGATGATTGTAAAGTTGAAGAAAGTAGAGAGGAGACTCTGCTCTCACAGCTTCCTGGTAAAGAGAGACTTTGTGATCAAACATTGGTTCTATGTTTTGAAGGCTTTATGTCAGGAATGCACTGCTGGGACACTGAGGTTGGAGACAGTGCAAACTGGATGATCGGCGTAATGGAAGAGTCCGTCAATGGATGCAAGGAGGACATTTGGAAAATTTTATATTTGTATGATCATTATGAAATAGAATCCCCAAAACAATCAACTAACTTGTTGGTGAGAGATAAAATGCAGAGGATCAGAGTAGAGCTAGACTGGGACAGAGGAAGAGTGTCTTTTTAAATGACACACATCTGCACACATTCAAACACACATTTACTCTGAGAATCTTTCCAGTTTTTGCTAATGGCAGTGAACACATCTCTCTACATGTCCTACCAATGAAGTCTTCCGTAATGCTGATCCAGCCTAAAATGAAATGATATGAAAAAGTATCAGTATCATTTTATTTTAAATAACAATTTAAATGAATTAAAAAGACACACTTATAGGTACATAGGGAATTAATAACTTGAAATTAATTACTCTAATGACTTGAAATGAATGAATCCTGTGTACTGTAACTTGTAAAGGCATGTAATTTCTTTGTATATTCATTTATGTACTTGATTATTCTTTATTCTTTGCATTGTTTGAATACTCATTTATGAAATTATTTATTATTTAGGAATTGCAATCTTGGGGTCAGAGAGTCTAAAAGAAAAAAAATCTAATAGCCCCTACTTAACCACATTGGTTGGAAGGGCTTCAAGAAAAATTCTCCAACATATTCAGAATTTCATGACAGTAGATGGCTTTGTTGCAAATGGATATAACAAAAATACCCCATGCTTATGGTTAATTATTCTACCGGATCTGTAATGGAGGGCCTCATTGACATCCATACATTGAATACTATGGGGTCCAACAACTGTTTGATTACCAACATTCTATCTATCATTCCAACGATCATTCTATAAAATATTGTGTGTAAAGCGGAAGAAAAACGTCAGACTGATTTTAAACAACTTGAGGGTGAGTAAATGATGATAGAACTTTCATTTTAGGTTAACTGTCCCAAAGTAAATCCGTTTAGGAATGGGGTGCAATAACCACTAGGTGGCGTCATGCTACTACGTTGACAGGAGTGATGAGGAAGTACTGTATTCTCTGTGAAGCTTCCATTGGCAACGTTCCTAATAGAAAAGTGATACATTTTCAGAGGTATGAAAAATAAAGCTTGTTGTTGCTCTTAAAGCTTGTTGTTTTGTAGAAAATCACAGTTAAATATGATATGAGAATAGTAAGAACTAAAGTTAGGTTTTTTTATTACTGTAGTTACCATGTTCTGAACATTGTAGACCTTTATTGTTGTTTTTCTCCATCAAACGTAATCTAACTAGATTGTCAAGTCTAAAAACCTTTATGATTATTTTGATCTGAAATATTTTCTTATTTTAAAGGAGACCTATTATGCAAAATTCATAAATGTTTGAACATAAATGTACACAACCACCGTACAATGGTAAAATTCCTCCTACTCCTCTTTTTCTAATGCTTATTAATCATAAGCACTGTCTCAGAACCTTTAGGAACAAGCCATCTTCAGATTGTAGCTTTTGTGAGGACACAAATGCTTAGACCCTCCTCATGACTGCTAACAGACTCTGCCCTTATAAGCATAGACGTCAGACTGAATGAGCTATGCACAGTGAGCCATGTTTATCTCCTCACCAGAGAATTTAACAGCGGGATTCAGATTTTTTTTCAAACATTCTTATCAAAGCTACTCTTTCAGTCAAGGGCAGAGACTAATTTTCTGTTTGATTCATATTAACAGCATATCTAAAAGCAGGTACTGTATAATTATTTTGTTTTCACTTTAATACAAATCTAATATAAACATGCAATTTCTTTACCTGTTGTTTACGTTCACAAACACAAGCCACTGTGTTATGTTAACTTTGACTGTTTTGACATAATGTATGCATGCTTCGGGTGTGTGCGCTGAAAAGATCTTTGGTTACTTTTGTAACCTTGGCTCCCTGAGAGGCGGAATGAGACATTGCATTACTACGCAGTGGGACCTCCTCTCTGTCACATAATTTCTGAAACGTTTTAGGATAACCAGTTGATCTACCGGCTCATTGTCGCAAGAAGCAACACTGGCTGACCCAAACACAGCTCAACCAATGGTGACGCCACTAGGTGTGCTCACTACTGATAGGTGTAGCTAAATTAATGAGATCAGTAGCTAAGGTACACCAAAATGTGCAAAATAGTGGAAAAATACTGGAAAATAGTGATTTACCGCTCTCAAAAGGGAACCGTATATCAGTAGGTTAGACTAAAATGGCTTTATGCATATGGTCATATGGATAATAAACTGCCTTAGTGGTAAAGCGCTGTAGTATCATTTGAGCAAGACCTGGAGTGACTATAATAAACACCATATAGATTGTTTTATTTCTTGGAAAGGGGAAGGAGCAGCAGCTCAATTGCATTTAAAAACACATCCACAAAAGCAAGCTTTTTTTCCCCTTTCACTAAAAAATACTTATTTACTATATGGGGTTTGTGGGATCTTTTGAGTTGAAACATGGCAGACAAATTTTGAGGACACCTGACACATATTACATCTTGTAAAACCTTTAAAGACATGCCGCTTCTCATCTAGTCTGCTAAGTTCGGTTTCTAAATAGAAAACTGCACCCCTCAGAGTAGATCGTGTCACCATAGAAACACATAATTCCCACCAGAGGACATGAACAACTCAGAAAGGAATGTCATGTGTTGTCCTCTTGAGCCTGCAGTAATTTTTACAGGGCATGAAGACAGCATTTTGGTTTGTTCTGCGATCCATGTAGCTTGTTTGTTCTTGCTTTATTTGTTTTGTATGTGACTACTTCCTTCTCCAAAGGTTCTCAACTTGTAAATAAATAAATGAAAATAATTTTGGCTGATAGTCAAAATTCAGAACTACAAATATAAGTAAAATATATATACTATAAAAAAATTAAACACTACATGGCGGATGAGAGCGACCGAAGGTGATAATTAAGTTAGGTTTAAATAAAGGTTTGAGTGACTAATAATCAAAGTTAAACCTGATTCATTTTAAATCACTTAATGTTATCCCCCAGCAGGCACATAACGTCATAAGACATTAACATTTGGTAGAATTGACATCAACATCAGGGGACCAAAATTCAATGTCAGTTCAACGTCAATTTGCCAATGTCATATTGACATCAAATACTGACAGTTGACCCCCCACCCAACACAAAACGTCAGCAAAATAGTCTCATCCATTTTTCTCATCAAACTCACCCAAAATGGTCTCGTTCATTTGAGCTCCGTTTGTGCTGGATTGTGCTGCTAAAAGTTTTGTTTGTGCTGTTTCGGGTTTTAAAATATTAAACACTGAATTAAAGGTCAATGACATCATCAGCCACTCCACTTGCTCCAAATTCACCCAAAATAGTCTCATCCATTTGTGCTTTATTTGTGCCGGCTCGATTTTTAATTTACGTACACTTCAGTCTATCACTTATGTAACAAAATATTAATTAAATTCTTTTCTTTGATTTTCAGTATTTTTCCATAGAATAAGGATGAATATTGTCTGCACGTCTCACCAGATAGAACATGCTATCAGAATGTTTTGAGAAGTCTTTCTGTTGATCTTTGGAGCCTGAGCCGAGTTCAGCCTTGGAGTCCTGTGTATCTGTGTGTGTGTTAATATGATCTGTATTGGTGAGGAGATTAACTGGCATCATAAGGAGACATGACTTATGTTCTCGACAATCTGATGCCTAGAAACGCATTTTTTTAACAGAGAAGTCAACCATGTGATCGACAAAGATATGCGTCCGACTATCTGCTCTTGTGTGGAAAATTACTAGTTTTGTTTACCCTTCTTTCTTAGCCAGTCAGAATCATTTAACCTTCAGTAATGACATAGTTAGTAGCCTCTGTTAGAGTATAATTGCTGTAATAATGTAATTGTAAGTGGGGCGGCCTACGAACTTCTTGTAAGGCCGAAACTGGCTTCTGCTGATGAAACTGCAAACTATTCTTCA
The DNA here is from genome assembly GCA_037043235.1 of Rhodeus uyekii. Taxonomy (NCBI): domain Eukaryota; kingdom Metazoa; phylum Chordata; class Actinopteri; order Cypriniformes; family Acheilognathidae; genus Rhodeus; species Rhodeus uyekii. The sequence goes on from JAWRVZ010000026.1 coordinate 818,502, forward strand.
GTAAAATTTCTTCTATTGACTGCACTTCTGACTCCTGGTCTTCATCCATCATATCTGGTCCTCAGGTCTTTAACTGTAATTCCCCTACAGCGCAAAGGACAATGGAAAGAAAGTCTGTTACCGCTAGACCGCTAGATGAGAAAATAGAACTGTGTTACTCGCGGTGTTGATAGGAGGTGTAGTTCGCGATTGGTTAGAGCCAGTGGGCAATGAAGATAGTCAGACAGCGGGTATGGTGTGGTGTCATGTGAGTAAGTAGGGAGTTAGTGGAGTACCGCAGTTCCTTATTGAGCTATTGTTGATGCTGTGGTGTGGTGTGGTGTGTTGATGTTTTGGTGTGCTGTCTTCTGGAGCCAGACCATACCGGCGAGTAGAAGTACAGGTGGTGGCAGCAGCTTATTACACTAAACATTACAATGTAAAGTGACTATTGTTAGACATTGTTCTTGTATCGTGGAATGTAAATATGTCTGCATAGCACCTAACTACTTAAAGCTATTGATGTTTTGATAAAGAAACATGCTTGCATGAGGGATAAAGAGTGGGACATTCATGATAAAATAAAGTGAATAGACACAGAAGCCCACCTTTTGCTTCTTTTATCTTATGTTTAATAACAAATTAAAATACTAACTGTATAGTGATATTGTAACAATGGGAACTCACAGGCAGAGATCCAATCGCTTGTCTTTATTAAGAGTGGTCGTACAGGCAGATGGTCAGGACAGACAGAGAGCATACAAAACGATAATCCAGGCGGGGAAGTCAAGATGGGCAGATAACATTCACGAGCGATAATCCAGGCACAGGTCGGGGCAGGCAGAACAGAATCAAACACAGGTCACAGCAGAATCGGTGACAGGATAATGCCACTCAGAAATGTTAGCACTGCTAGAACAAGACCTCACAATGACAGTGCGATTGACAGAGTCTTTTTTAGTTTGTTTAATGGTTTGCAGGTGGTGTGATAATAAGTCATATAATGGTGCCCAGCTGGTGCAACAATCAGTCCAATGTGTGGGTTTCTGGGAAATGTAGTGTATGTGTATCAGTATAAGTGTGATAGCTCCCTCCAGTGGTCAGAGGGAGGAGCGCGGAGTTCGTATTCATAACAGATATATTGTTATTGTGAAATAAAATGTCTTTAAAAATGAAGCCATTAAAAAACATTTATGGGAGAATACTACAAATCTACTGTGAAGTTTTTGTATAAAGTTGGTGAGTACATTTTTGCAAACCCACGACTCTGTCAGTGACTCAATAATTAAACACATTAATACTAATTTCTATGTGTGTGTTTCCCATTTTCATCCTACAAGTATGATACCTTGAATAATTTAATGGTCTCATCAGGTACACTTCAATATCTCAAGACATTTCACCCTCTTAATATAAACAGCTGCAAACAATTCAAATAATAGTTGGTTTGTTTTATTTTGGTGCACTGATTTGCAAAAAATTTACTCTGGGTAACAAATTGATACAACCGTTTAGCTTGTTATGATACATCTGCAAAAATGTATAACTACTGTCTCAAAGCTGAGAGTATACTGTTCATATAAAGCAGTGGTTCTCAAATAGTGGGGCGCGCCCCCCTGGGGAGGTGCGGAGCGATGCCAGGGGGGGCGCGCGTGACCGTGGGGAACATGCTTTTTTTTGCCAGGGAGTAGGTTTTCTTGCACTGAACAAGAGCAGCAGATATGAAGTTCAGATAACAAACTCATCACCCGTTGACGTGTACGATCACACTGGTGTTCATGTGTTACGTGATCAATCGCTAAATTCACACGTGTTTTCACAAGCTATCTGGCACTGATCCAAAAAAAGACGTGTTCAGAGACCATGAGCATTATAAAGGTTTTTAAGCGAAAAACACATTCACTTCCACATATCTGAGAATCTGAATAGCAGGTAGTTGATGACAGAGCCAACAAGTTGGTCAATATTTTGAAGAAAAAATTAAAAACTAAATAAATGTTAAACATCTATCATACAGCGCTTTTTGTGACTGCTGTCTGTCACGTGACAAACATGACGCGTCGCCACGGAAACAATAAAGCGAAAGTTCCAAAATAGGGGGAGGGGGGCCGCGCGAAATGTTTACTTCTTCCTAGGGGGGGCGCGACAGAAAATAATTGAGAAGCACTGATATAAAGTGACGTGATGTGTGGCCAAGCATGGTGTCCCATAATCAGAATTTGTGCTCTGCATTTCACTCAACCAAGTAGGGGTTTAGTGTCTTGCTCATGGGCACCTCAGTTCTGGGTAATGAGAGTGGAAGAGAGCGCTGTTCATTCACTCACCTTCCTACCAGTAATGAGATTCGATATCTATGAATACCAAGGAATAAATCCTTACATTTGGATTACACTTTATTGTGAGGTGTCATCTTTACCGTGTAGTAATATATTTCATCATTTACTTAATGTAGGGTTAGGATAGGATTAGGATTTGGTTGAGGGTTTGTTGCTTGCAATTATGCATAATTTACTGTTTTCAGTAAAGACACTGTCTCTAAGAATGTGATCAGATAAGAATAATGTAAACAATAAAGTGTTATCCATTAGATTAGATGATGCTAAAACACATTAAACGATGAAAAATTATTTTATTTTAAATCACCTGACCGTTTATGCTGAGCTCATTAAACTTCTTAAAGAATGTAAATAATTGTTATTCATATACATTTTAGTTTAGCACAAACGGTAAAAAATATTGGTAAGCACATACTATAATAAAAACATAACTCTTTTAGAATGAATGAATAGCAGTAATTCTGTTAAACAATCAAAATAAGAATGAACTTTTTATCCCACGCGCACTACACAGTTAAACTACTAGAGAAAGAGAGTTTGTAACAAGTATTACAACGAGACCATTTCCTGTTTTAAAAACAAAAGTGTGTGAGAGAGTGCGTGCAGATGCCATGACTCATTGCAAGTTAATGGAATGGGACTATTTTGCAAACATTCGCGTGCGCGCGTGTCTGTGTGTGCCAATCTTCATTCATACTACAGGTCCGTCCCTCCCCTGTCTCAGCACAGTAATTCATTTTGTAACACAGACGTAGTCGGTTTGAAGCTGCAGTCCGTACCTGACAACCATAATGAGAGCTGTGATCTCTATACTTATGTTTCTATATGCGGGATATCATCTGGCTTTCCAAGAACTGAATGGTAAGACATTGCACTGAAGCTCGCAGCTGTAGTGAAATTACAATATCAGCGATTTTTTTTTCTTCCGCCTCTAGCTGTTTTAAATAATAGAGATTCTCCCTGAAGGCTGTAGCAGAACTTTAACACTTTGCCATGAAGCGATTGCAAAGATGGAGATGCCAGGACTGCATTCACACAGCCAAGAACGAGAATGATTTAACGTGTTTCACGTGATTTTAGAGATGTGCATACATACACTTTTTACGCCTATGGCTTTGTGTTTTTCAGGATGTCACACAACGCATAAAGTGCTACAGTGTGAGAACATATTTACCTTCAAGGGTTTTACATACCAGGTGCCTGAGAACATGTCAGTTTACCTGAGAGATCGCCATTGCGAACATGGATGGTCTCACGCGGTGGGCACGCCTTTAACATTTAAAGACAAGTTACTGTATAATAAATATATTTAATGTTTTTTTGTTTGTTGTTGTAATTATTCCGTTTCTTTTGTGTGTAGAATGGAACATTTATAGCTGAATCAGCTATCGATGGGGAGTTGGGATCTGCTGTGGCTGTGACTCCTGAGAGCCTGACATTGAGCATCTGTGCCAATCTTCAATGGGAGATTCGCTGTGATCACATTCCGGTATAGTAACAAATGTCTATCTGTCTGTGTGTACACAAGAAAATAAGTGCTGAACAAAGAAATGCTGAGCATGCTACAATGTCAATTTTGAATGGGCAGGCTAGGTTCTAATCATATTATTTTTTGTTCTGTTCTAGTTTCACTGTGTCTTCAACTATACAGGTAAGCTATAAAAATAAATGATATAAAAATGGGTCATCATTATGTACTTTACCATATATATAATTTATGTACTTAGCCTCATGCTGTTTCTGAACAGTGTGGTTAGAATGTGAAATGGGATTTTTGTCAGAATGTCAGAATTTGTAACCATTCAATTTCATTAGTTTTTGTAATAGTTTTTCAGCATAAATAAGGTGTGCATTTGAGTGTATTTGTTTAAAGTGAAACATCGAGCTACACCTGAATTCCGGCCTGGAAATGACACGTTTTCAGAAGACAAAGATGGTAAACAATGTAAACCTCTTAAATTAGTTAGAAACTCCACTATTACCTGACTTTATCTTTAACGTATTAATATGCACATCTCTCTCTTGTCATTTTGTTTCAGCAAATTCTCCCAACTGGCTAACTGCTGGAATTGTGGGTAGTGTGATTGTGTTGTTTACCATCATTTCTGTTACCTCTATGTGGTTTTTAAAAAGAAAAAGTCTTAAGTAAGTACCTGTTATAAATGTTTGTGTTAGGTATTGTTAGAGGGGTGTACATACTATTGATATTAGAATATTGATGTGGCTCCGTAGCTTATGTTACACAATAAGCAAAAAAAAAAAAACATGACCAGTTATATTTTGTTTTGCAGAATGTGTCATTTGTCTTAGAATATTTGTAAATGTTTTTCCTATTTTTTCCAGTAGGCCCGAGGACAATCGTTCACATGAACGTGGATCTGAGACAGTACTGTGAAAAATGAAAGTCCAAGTCACAATCTTTAGTCATCCATATTTGAAGTGAGTTCTGTGAAAAGCTCCATGTCATTATTTGTTTGCAGATGGGACTGGCATTTTTTATCTAAAGCAATGTAGTTCTGGCTTTTAAAGCGTGCTTTAAAGAGTTAACCCAAAAATTAAAATGATCCCATCATTTATTCACTCTCAAGCCATGTTAGATGTGTATGACTTTCATCTCACAACCAAACACAGTCAGAGTTATATTAAAAGAGTATCCTGCCTCTTCCAAGCATTATAATTGGAGTGAATGGTTGTCAGGGTTCTGCCACATTCGGTCTAGTCATTTCTTGGTTTTGTGGCAGAGCTCTGACACTATGTCTCATGATTTGTGTGTGCGAGCGGCTTCGAGTGTCGAGTCGCGCACTCTTGTCTGTCTAGCGTCTTGTGTGCGGGTCATGATGTCCGGACCCGATACTTTGGTCTGGTTCAGTTTCGGTTTTGTGTCGGGATTCGGGCATTCATAACGTCCTTGTCGTGAGTGCGCGAGATGAGTGGTGGCTCGTTCTCACCCTCTACGTTATGTGAGTCGGCGCAGTTTCGTGCTTTGCTTGAACCGCGTCCTCTTGGGCCTGTGTGCAGTGTTGTAAGCACGCGGTTCGTGTTTACATCAGCCACCTTGTGTTTTCGTATCGCTGCAGTTTGGTCTTCACCAGCTGCACGCTGTCTCCGTGTTCATATGAACACGTGGTGATGTGCATCCGCATCGGCTGCATGTTCATGTCTTGTCACTGTTACCCCGCCGTCTTGTTTCCTTGTCATTAGTTTTATTCATCCCAGCTGTTTCTTGATCAATTACCCTTCCTCCTGTGTATTTAATCCCTTCGCGTGTGCTACCCGTTGTCGTGTCGTTGTCTACACTTCGTTACTCCTGTGTCTGAGGTTTCCTGTTAGGTATTGATGTAGGTTTCCTATAGTCTTGTCTTGTTATTCCAGTCCCTGCCTAGTCTGTCCAGTTATGTTCTCCCCCTGGATTTTTTTGTTTAATAAAAGCCCTAGACCCTGCATAATTGAGTCCTCGCCTTTCCCTTCACCCACATCCCTAACAATGGTAGGCTAAATTCTGAAGTCCAAAAAAGTGCATCCATCCATCATAAAAGAAACCCATACAGCTCCATGTGTATGCCGACTTCACTTTATGTTCTCCTGCTGCAATTGTTTAAGGAGGTTGTAGACACTAATGGTCCTATTATACAGTCAATTATTAACAGTACACTGTAAAAGATTATGCAGGAGAGTGTTAAATACAACTCGTGCAAATCAGTTATAGGGGAGCGCGGGGCACAAAGTATGTAATACAGACTTTTTAGATAGTTGCACAAGATTCAATATGACGTACAAATGGGCTTTTCAGGCCATCTTTTGAGAAATTTCAGCGAAGTTTGGATGAGAACCACAGGAGAAACTCTTTTGGCAGCATGTTTGTATTTTTTGTTTTAGTAGTTGTTTTTCGGTTTTCAAAGAAAGAGCTAACATACTTTCACACAATCTTATATTGTTATGATTACCATCTTCTTGGCTAAAAGATGGTACCATTTTGAAAGATGTGAAAAATATATAGTGACTGCTAGCCTGTCCTGAGGTAAACAAGACAGCGGGGTTAGTTGTAACATGGTGTTACAACTAAGCCGCACATTGTATAGCCTACACCAATAATCAGATATTTTGCATTGTATTAAGCTATTAAAAATTTTCATGTCATTACATTGTTCAAAGCATAGAAAATTTAAAAAAGAAAAGAAAAAAAGATATTTCATTCATAAGTTATGCCTATGATCATCAAGACTCAACTTTTTTAAAGAAATAAAAATACATGAATGAACATCCATTGAATAACATGCGTTACAACTGGTATACGTTACAACCGTTACAATCAAGTATATTAGTTAGCAAGTATAATGTAAAAATAATTGCACTAAACTGTTAACAGTAAAATCTATCATATTTAAACATAGGTAAAACGTACTCCAAAATACTAGTTATGCCATCACATAATTGGCGCATGAGTCAACATCTTAGTCGGAAATCGCGGGATTCACATTTGACGTCTTCCAGCGGGACTGCGACGCTGATGGTAAAAATTATTATTTTATTTTTTTTGGTGATGGTGATGGTGTTTTTTTTTTTTTTTTTTGTTTCTTGATCATGTTTATATCCTTTTTAATGCAAACGTTAAATTATTTGATGGTAAGATATACTAAAAGATTTGTGATTTGCTCGCTTATGTTATCTTGTCGGTACAACAGCCTTGCTGACAGATACGAATTTGAGGTTGGTCGATATAGCTTTGATAACGGAGTACACCTATACTGCACCTGCAAATGCAATCTAATTAAAATATTAGTTGTCAATTATGTTATGTGTACATTTGTGAAAAGCTAAATCACAATGCATTGCGACTGTGATTGAGAGAGACGATTGATATCCTGAGGACAACGGCGATCAAAGCAGAGAAAAGAACTAGAGCACTAAAACTGTTAATGTGTTAATGTTAAAATGTTCTTCCATTTATAAGATCTTCAGTGTTCTGTGTTAAAGGCGATCATATCATAAAGTAATTTTATATTTGATGGTCTGAGAACGCAAACTTTGAAATTAGTGTAATGGAACATGTTAATATGCTTAAACTAATGTAAAAACAATGATATGCTTTTTGTTTTTCTTTTTAACAGAAAGATGAAGTTGAAGGCCACACAATCCAAGTTATGAAAGGGTTGCTGATGCACAATCTCAGTGTCTTACAAGGAAGAAAGGAAATGTGTGTTGTTATACATTTAGGCATTTGGCACATGCTTTTATCCAAAGTGACTTTCATTGCATTCAAGGGGCACATTGAATCAGTTCTTGCTTTCCCTGGGATTAAACCCATGACCTTGGCGTTGTAAACACCAGTTAAACACTGATTGGGCTACAGGAAAGCTTATAGAGGGTAACATTGTACGACTGGATGTGGAAACACCAACCCCATCAATAAAATGCATGCTGTGGTTTTGCCCTGAACCTGGAGTACCCCAAAATCCTAAAATACAATGTGTTCCAAAAACTTTTGTTGGAACAGGACTCCACAAAACCACTCAAAAAAGTCCATAGTGTTTTTATTTTCTCTGTATAAGTTAGTGGGTGCTGTCAACCTTTTGATTACTAACATTCTTTAAACAGAAGAATAAAACTCATTCAGATTTTGAACAATTTAAGATGACAAATTCATTTTTTACTCAAACTATCCCTTTTAATTACTGTTTAAAAATATATTTTTTTAAATTCACAATAAAGAGTAATAGATGAAATATCCCATGTCTGCCCATTTTTAGGTAAATTTAACCATCTCTGATGAGTAATGTTTCATTATTTCTATTGACTTTATTATTATTATTAAGTAGATTAACTATTTTCTGCTAATAAAGGTGTTATAATTACTTAATTGTTAAGTAAAATAATTAGCTGTGTGATGTATTGAGAAATATTAGGTAGCCTTGATAGCAAAAATATTAAAAGAGTTGGACAAGTAAAATATTAAAAGCGGGATAAGTAGGTGCCATAAGAAGAAGCCCACCCCTAATAAACTTTTGCAGAATGTATAAATGACTTTTTAAATAATTCTTATATATATATTTGTTAAATATAACAGTGTCATTAAATGTAAAATACTAAATCAGCTATTTCTTTTACATTTTTATTTTGACAATTTAGTAAAGGCAAAATTTTAAAAGGCACAATTATTCTATAATGTATGCACAAGCATATGACCTTTACTTTTCTAATTGCCCATATTTTTATTGATGATGTGTCAAAATAGATACACCGTGAAATCGATTTGAATGTTTTCACTCAACTAATCTAGGTTTTAATGAAAGAAAATATGTATGAATGTACATCTCATTCATGGAGATATTGAATAATAACCACATTGGTACTTACAATAAGTATTACATTTACAAAATAAGTAACAAAATTCTGTATTTTTACTCCACAAATCCAAAAAGTGATCTGTTCACAAATTCCTCAAAAAACGTTGATATTTAACATAGCTATTGAAATATCATCACAATTTACCAGAGAAATGATATTGAATGACATCACAAAGGTTTCGCTGACATCTCACAAATCATGAAATGACGGAATAAAAAACCCTGGCGTATAAATTCTGTGAATTTCCCCTTTGAGTAAAATAAAACAATTGTATTGTTGTAAAGCTATGCGAAATAAATAGGTTTATTTGATGCTTTCACACAGTTCAGCGCTACATTTTAATTGTGTTCCAGCGGTAGAAACGCGTTCAGTTTCTTTCTATAGCGTTCATTTTTAATTTCATTAATTTTTAATTTTGATAAAAAAAATTATTTACAATTATTTAGTTACCACTTTTATTTCAATCTTCCATTTCTGGTTCATCTTAGTTTTTCAATATTTTAGTCTTAGCTTTTAGTGTAGGCCTATACAGTTATCTTACATAGCCTATCACAAAACGTTGCGGGGAAGAACACCAGAAAAAAAAAAAAGAATAAATTAAGAAATTGTTCAAACCGTCTTTCTGTTGCTTTCATTTAGGCAAGATCTAGGTCAAGGCAGGATTCTGGTTTCTGTGTGCTTGAGTGTGTTCACGTGACCGTTTCTAGGCCTAATTTCTCTCACCCACACACACACACTCATTAAGGAAACAACACTTCCTCGAGCTGTATGCCTTCTGTCAACGCTCACTTTATTTTTGGTTGTGTTTCTTTTAAATCCATCAGTTACGAAGTAAAAATATAAAACCTAGCATTTAGGCTATTTTTTATATAACGGCAGCCTGTTTTTTTTATATAACGGAATAAAATGTTATATATATTTTAAATCGTGACTTTTTATCTCACAACTGAGAATTAGGGGAGCGCGGGGCACAACGTAACGCGGGGTAAAAAGTAACAGCGATTTTTTAAATAGTTGCACGGGCTTAAATGGGACGTGCTAACGGGCTTTTCACCACACTGTTTGCACACGTCTTCTGGCGATCTTTCGAGAAATTTCAGCGAAATTTGGATGAGAACCACAGGAAAAAACTCTTTTGAAAGCATGAAAATATTTTTTGTTATAGTAGTTGTTTTTCGATTTTCAAAGAATGTGTGAAAGTATGTTAGTCCAATCTTATATTGTTATGATTACCATCTTCTTGGCTAAAAGACGGTACCATTTTGAAAGATGTGAAAAACACATAGTGACTGCTAGCCGGTCCTGAAGTGAACACGACACCGCGGGGTTAGTTGTAACACGGTGTTACAACTAAGCCGTATTGAATAGGCTGCATCAATAATTATATATTTTGCATTGTATTAACCTATTAAAACGTTTTTTCATGTCATTACATTGTTTAAAGCATAACAATATAATAAAAAATATATCCCATTCATAAGTTATGCTTATAATCATTAAGACTCAACTTTTATTAAGAAATAAAAATTACGCCAATGAACACCCATTGGATAACATGTTACAACTAACCCGCTGTCTGTTACAACGAGCCCCGCTCACGGGGTAAGTTGTCACATTTCACTCCTTGCGCTTTTGGTGATACTGCGCAGAAACTGTAAGTCCGACGAACATCAAACCAGTGCTCATTTGTAGGAGAGGCTTGTGTGTTGTTTGTATAAAAATATGGTTTGTCTAACCAAATTTCTTTGTTCATTATTTGGCTAAAACCAAAAAGTGTTACGTTTGTCCCCGCGCTCCCCTATATCATAATATTTTCTCAGAATTATGAGATAAACTAATCTGTTTATAATAAACCGATTCTGAGGAGGGTAGCGATTGTTGTGCATTTGATTAGAATGGTTAGCTACAGGCTATTCAAAATATTTCAGGTATTGTATTGCTGACCCGATTTTACAAACACACACACACACACACGATGTGTAGTGTCAACATTAACCTTATACGCCTTATTTCGCCAACTCTCATTTCTCTTAATGACGCCCGTGACTATTGGACATTTTCAACATTTCAACCACGTCCGGTTGTAGGATTGCGTGGCTACGACTAGATTACTGAATGGACCATATTGTAATAATTGTCATTTTGGCCGCATCTGACATGGGTCACATTGACAATACCTGAAAGGTTAAAATAAATACGATAGAAACTGCATTTATGGGTGGAGTAGGATAAATGCACGAACTAAGTGTTTAAAACATTCGTGCGCAGTTCAAATGAATGAGAAAGATTTCCCTCTTTAACTTAACGTTGTTCAAATTAACATGTCCTCGCCCATGTCAAAATCATGGCGCATTTTTAAAACTTTGGCTAGACTTGACTTAATTCATGATTAAATTTTTAGATTGAATTCAAAATCAATTGTTGCATATTCAGAATAAATTTGAATCGTAATGACATTGTATTCAATTAAAATAAAACAAAAAGTATTTTTATATTTAATTTGAAAAGGAAAAAATAATTTGAGATCGTAAGTTTACGCAAGCAGAATATACAAAATGTTCACAATTGTTTAAAACAGGTTTGATAATAAAAATGAATTTTTTTTAATGGTACTGCTATTTTAAATTTCACATAACAGATATTTACATATAGACTATTGAATTTAGGCCTTCGGATGTTAATAGCACGGTTGGAAAAGGTTACTGAAATACAGCGGGCCGTTTGACTGCTCAGCTCAAGACAAACAACACACTCGGAAATTACTAAACTATTTTTGATTTTTCCAGGTAACAAAAATAAAGGTATGGGCTTTTGAACTGGTTTAATATGTAAATGCAGCTATTATTTTGCCTTTTCCAGAGCATACTAAAAAAATAACATGCAATCTTTTTTAAAGAGAGAAATATAAAAATAAAATAAAAATCATACTCGGCAAGGCCTCATGACCACAAATAAGATTGCAATAGGATGATAAATTAGAAAACTATTACATATTTTAGCAGAAAAAAATGGCCTGGAAATTTATCACGGAGGCGCGCGAGAGAAATCTGCTACAAAACACAACATGTGGAATAAAACTAAATGCATGCTACACGTGTAATTGCGGTGTTTTGTTAGCTATAATGTATTTCACGACGATTTTATTTAACATATACCTACAAATTAAGTTATTTGTTTTCGTTTAATCCCCAGAAAGTTCTTTTTCATGGCCTCATGAATGACAAAATGATGCAACAGTGCTATAATCTGTGAATCACCTGTCCATACAGATATAGGCATTCCATTCCATTCACAGGTGTCCAGTGCTAAATCTTCTCCTGGTTTTCCTCATCCTCCAAGAGCTGTGCCTATTTTCAGTTTCATTCCTTTGGATTCCGGACCTCTGTGGCAGATCCAAATGCCCTCCGTCCTCTTTCTGAACCTTTCCCAGATCTGAAAAATAAAATGAGAAAAGCTTTGCTATTGACCAAATATTCTCCAGTTTCACTTTCAAACCACTAAGCTTTTCAATGTCAACAAAATAAGACTTTGTGTATCATAGTTGGTTTTTATTTTTATTTTTTTATCTTTAAAATAAGCAAGAGTTTGGAAACTCGGCAAGAAACCGCGTCTGTCGACAAAGATTACATAAATGTGTTTATTTATTGCTAAAGTTATTCTAAATCGTTTGTATACCTAAGACTAACAAAGCTACACATCCACGTGTACGTTTGCATAAATGATGAAAGTCAAATGGGAGACTTGATGTCCCACTTTGACGACACAGCTCAGCATTAAACGGCACGTGTTAGGTTTCCTCCTCCCTCTTCCTGAAACAAACTGAATTCCGCGCTCCCTGCACTTAAGATAAGGCACTCTCTATAGATCTCACTGTGGCAGCCTTTTCTCCATCGAGGTATTTGAGAGGTGAGACCGGGTGGAACAGGAACTCATAACACCATGATCCTTCCGATGGCTGTCAAGACAGCGCTATTAGGTCTATTTCTTGCGAAGTCAGCGCGATCTAACGGTATGTGTTTTCCACTGTAACAACAATTATTGGTACTTATCATGCGTGGTGAACTCAGTAGGTTGACCATTATGTCGTTTCAACATCACTGATGATCCATATAATCATTTTAAATGAGAAGAGTTATATCGTGTAGTTAAATGAAATCTTGCATTTCGGACCAGATTGCGATGCTAATCAGCAAGTCTCATGTGAGCATTTGAGCTCGGCTGTGGGATTCACTTACACACTGCCCCCGAACATCACATGCTCTGGAGACTGCGAACCAGGATGGTACTTTCAGGTCGTTTGTTGTTCTGGATTTAAATCAATGTATTTCTTTATTTTATAACAGTCAGATGTTTTGTAATTCAGCTTGCTGTTTTTTGTATAGAACGGGACGTTTATTGTTGATCCATCCCTTAATGCCGATGATAAATGGTTACCAATTGTACAGAATGTGACGTCTAAGAACCTGACCATCAGGGTCTGTGGGAACCTGCAATGGCAACTTCACTGTGGCACGGTAGGAGCAATTAATGTGTGGGGAAAGTGGGGGCGGTTGCAACACTTTTGAAATTTACCCAGACTGTTTGTATTGGAAAACCAAGATTTTAATGCAATAAACCCACAATTGCCAGCTACCCAACTACAGTATTGTAACGTGTACATATGAAAATATATGTACAATTTATACTTGAATAGACAAAGTCAAATGTTGCAAAATTTGGGCATATATAGGGGACAGTTGCAACATTTATTAAAATCATTATTTTACATATTTTTGTGTATATTTACATATTTTTTACATATTTATTTTACATTTGTTTGTGTACAGACAGGGTAAAGTAACACATTTTAAATGCAACACTGTTAGCTGAAACATTGTTAGCTTGACAGAATAGCGTACTGTATTTTCTGCACTATAAGGCGCACATAAAAGCCTTACATTTTCTCAAAAATCAGCCGTGCGCCTAATAATCCGGTGCACCATGTGTGCACTGAGTTCCAAGATCTATAAAAATGTTGTTGTGCGATTTTGGTAAGTGCTCCGCTTGATTGACTGTCGGACCATTACCCACTGACACAGGGAGGTAATAAGTAAGGTATGTACGCTGGCAGCGCTTAACCCAAGGGTGGGCAAACTATTTGTCTCGTGGGCCACATTGGTTTCTTAAAATTGACAGAGGGGCCGGGGTGAAGGTCGTACCTGTGCATTTATTTTTAAGGAATCCTAGAAAACCTGTATAAAGTATAGTTTGGTCTTAAATCACTTGACTGGGACACGTGAAATTGCAACAAAACAATATTAATACAATTTAATCGACAGAAAACCCGTAATATGCAATGTGACTGAATCGTATATTTGCCTCAGCTCTAGATTGACAATCACAGGCGTCCAATCACAACTAACCTCTGGAAAAAAGGGAACTAACCAATGACGTTTGATGTTACTATATTACGAGAGCAAGCACCGCCCCACGACTGACAAAAATAAAAATGCTTGCGCGAACAAAAACAGCAGTCGAGAGCGGGCGAATGTTCGCCTGTGCGCAGATTAGATGTCACGCGCGCGCGAGTGATTAAAATGAGCTCGCGGGTACCCGTATTTAAGTGTAGCTCTGTTTTCCGCTCGCGGATCTAATTTACACGCGCGCAAACATCAGTTTTGCGCTCGTTCCATTTTAGCACGGAATTAACGCCATAAAGGGGGGTGTAGAGGGGTTTGCGACACACGCCTACTCTCCAGCACAGCTTCAGCGCCACTGCCGCTTGCAGCCGCGACAGAGTGACATTACAGAGAAATGTAAAATGAAGGAGGTTTAATACAGGTTCGGCAAGTTCGGCAGGCCGGATTAAAAAGCCCAACGGGCCGGATATGGCCCGCGGGCCGTAGTTTGCTCACCCCTGGCTTAACCCAATCAGAGAACATTATGTAATACATACAGTACATACGCTGGTAGCGATAAACTAATCAGAGAACATTACGTAATACGTACAGTTCGTACGCTGGCAGCACTTAACCCAATCAGAGAACATTAAGTAATACGTGCAGTATGTACATTTGCAGCGCTTTACCCAATCAGAGAACATTACAATACGTACAGTGCGTACGCTGGCAGCGCTTAAACCGATCAGAGAACATTATGTAATACGTACAGTACCTACGCTGGCAGCACTTAAACCGATCAGAGAATATTACGTAATACGTCCAGTACTTACACTGGCAGCGCTTAAACCAACAGTATGTACGCTTGCAGCGCTTAACCCAAACAGAGAACATTACGTAATACGTACAGTACGTATGCTGGCAGCGCTTAACCCAAACAGAGAACATTACGTAATACGTACAGTACGTATGCTGGCAGCGCTTAAACCGATCAGAGAACATTACGTAATACGTACAGTACGTACGCTGGTAGCGCTTAAAACAATCAGAGAACATTATGTAATACCTACAGTACGTACGCTGGCAGCACTTAAACCGATCAGAGAACATTACGTAATACGTACAGTACGTATGCTGGCAGCGCTTAAACCGATCAGAGAACATTACGTAATACGTACAGTACGTACGCTGGCAGCGCTTAACCCAAACAGAGAACATTACGTAATACGTACAGTACGTATGCTGGCAGCGCTTAAACCGATCAGAGAACATTACGTAATACGTACAGTACGTACGCTGGTAGCGCTTAAAACAATCAGAGAACATTATGTAATACCTACAGTACGTACGCTGGCAGCACTTAAACCGATCAGAGAACATTACGTAATACGTACAGTCCGTACGCTGGCAGCGCTTAAACCAACAGTACGTACTACGTACAGTCCGTACGCTGGCAGTGCTTAACCCAATCAGAGAACATTACGTAATACGTACAGTACATAGTTTACTTCTGCCACGCCTCCAGTAGATTTACTACTGCTGCTGAGAGGGAGACGGGTGTTGTACCGAAATGCATGTAGATCAGAAAAAGATTTATTACTCTCCTCTTTTTACTTGTGCATGAATTATATTAAATATAATGATATTTAATTATTTTTTTTCACATGATGGGTGGGTGTTTGCACGTTCTGGGTGTTTGCTGTGTGGAAAAAAAAAATTGAGCGATAAGAGAATATGCTCAAGGAAGCGTGCATTAATGAATGCACGCAAGGGGGGAGTCAGATTTCGGTACAACACCTGCATGTTTGATGGTGAAATTGCCCAGCTGTTCAATTCAGACACAGAAGATGATGACTTTGATGGATTTGGATGGATTGATTAAAACATAATGTGAGTGTATTGTTAAATAGTAGAATAAAGTTCAACTAAACTCACTGTTTTGCTTCCGTTACCTTTTTATTGTAGAGTGTATTTTTTTAGCATGCCCCTTATAATACGGTGTGCCTTATGGTGAAAATACGGGAGACACATGATAGCTATACCTAGAAGCTAAGAAAACACAGATTAAAATTATATTACTGTACAATTTCTTTTGCTAATTTTTCAGACAGTATGACAAAAACTCTTGATCATAAAAAATTACCCTTTTACCTTAAATAGACATTCTTGGCTGATGTCTTCCGGGGTCAGGGGAGGGTCTAACGGAGCATGTGTAGAGTAAAGCCCATCACTCTTGCCAATCTCTGATTGGAGGAATAATCCTTGTTGCAACCTTCCCCATTTAATTCACACACAAATAAACACTCTGCTCACTTGTTTGTATGGTTATAAATGCAATGTGCTTCATTGTTATGCCATTAAAATATATTTTTTCTTCTGTTACAGTGCATTTGTTTGATCAATTACACCGGTAAGCATAACGAATCCGCACACAAAACATGCTCTAGAATTTAACACTTTTTTTTTTTAGTGTGTATTTTTTAGTTTATGCTTTTGATTGTATTCATATAAAGTTTCAGAAACGAAATATCCACCACAAGACGAACAAGATGGCAACCATAATGACAACGGTAAAAGCAATGGTATAGCCTATACATTTTTAATGTTAATTCGCCTTGCTATTTGACTACTCTAAATCCTGATTACCCTTATCTATTTTGTATATTCAGCAGGTTTACTTCCGTGGGGGATTGCTTTAATTGGGATTGTCGGTACTGGTGCCTTTATCGGCATTTAGTTTTGCTGTTTCAGAAAGGTGAGTGAATTAAAGATATAGCCTAATATGTAAGGGTGCTGTTGTACTTCTGTCGCATTAGAAGAAATAAAGACCATTACAATTAAGTCCCATAATATAGTAGCCCATGTAGATTTTTGTCTAAGCCATGTTACACTTTCACTGAAAGACTTCTGCCTTTTTTGCAGGTTGAATTGTGTAGTGGTTAATGCTTTGTGTCTTCCCAACCTGCTCCAGAGAGACGGACCCTATAAATACATGTTCTGTCCCTGATAGCACAAAAGCCTCAGTGAGGTTTATTTGATGTGTATGTTTACATCTGGATGTTTACATACGTATTTTGGAAGAGTGCTCATCTGCAATATATCTCTTTCCTGTCTAGACATTCCTAGACATTTAGATTTAGAATGCATGTAAAACTGTTTCACAGCAGACGCTTTCCAGATTAAATGCTCTTTAGCTGTTAAATGTGTGAAAAGTCCCACTGTAAAGCTGTAAATGATCAAAATAATCACTACATGCTGCAAGTTCTTTATTTCCACTTATTAATTTCTTGTATAATTTTAACAATCATAGCATTTCATTGTTTTAGTAGCTCTCAGCATTTAATTTTCATTGATTGTTGGGATTTGTGTTTGTCTTTTAATCCAAATGAAACCTTAAAATGACAGTTCACCCTATAAAGAAAATTAAGTCATAATTTATTCACCCTACTGTTATTTTAAAGCCATATTCCCATCTTTCTTTTTAAAGCTTGATGCATGTCACTATTCAGTGCCATTATATGGATGAGCACGAGTGGGACATGGTTTAAAAATTCCCCTTTTATTGTCCGAAAAAGACAGAACAACATGTGGCATTAGAACAACATCAGAACAATCCTTTTAAATCTGGCCTGTGCTATAGAAGCCACTGACACTAAAATTAAGAACATTTTTATATCTGATAAAGTATGCTCATTACTCATATTGGGTACTATTTGTCTATACTGAGTGTCCTAATTTAAAGAAAATTAAAGGAAGATGTTGCATGCTATTTATGATAATGATATTGATCAAAAATAGTAAAAAAAAAAAAACATTTAATTTTTTTTAGTATATTGTACATTCTTTTGCCTTTGCTTTCTTCTTGTATTGTTAATGGGATTTCTGTTAATAAAATCTGAAAAGACTTTCCATGGCTTGTGATTGACAATCCAACTATCTTTCTTCTAGCTGATTTGCATATTTAAAACATATCTGTGTACATTAAAAATAACTGCTGGTGGTAAAACTCTAAATGTGCTTATGCTGTGGGGCTCATGAAACTGCAAACCTACCAATTGATTAATGCCTAAACCTCACATTAAAGTGCCCCTGCTATGTTTATGACATTCAAGAGTTCAGTGAAAAGACAATGCTTCACTTTCCAGTGCAGCTTATAGTCACAAGAAATAAAAATCCCCCATAGACTTTCAACGAAACAGAGCCCCACCTATCCCAGAAACCAAATCATAGTACACATTTCATAAAATGTTCCTATTTTAACAGAACTGCTTTACTCTTAGATTCTACACAGACTGTTAGAGCAAACACAAGCGCAGGTGTGGTCAGCGATAGCAATGCTAGTTAAACAATTTTATTTCCCTGTACTCCACGTTTCAATCTGAAACTGAGTAGACCAGATCTATCTATTATTTTGGAAAAAACAACAACATTTTACTACTTCAGAGGCCAATTATACCTTAATTCTAGTAAATATAAAAATTGGTATCCCATACAGTATGCATAACTCATATAAAACCATTTCACTGCAGAACTTGAGATATTTATTCTACTTTCTACACCTATAAAACCTCATTTCTAATAAGTAAAAAACAAACAAATGGTCACCGTTAATAGGGGACTTCCCATTCAGTGTGCATACCTCATATAAATCCATTTTACTACAGCATTTTTTTGCAGGTACATCACATTATTCAACTTCAGAGGCCTATAAAGACCTCATTTCAAATATGTAGAAAAAGAGTAATGGTTAGTTTTTAAAGAGGATGTCCCATGCGGTATGCACACAAACAATTTACTGCAGCATTTTGGATATATTTAACATTTAACTACTTTACAAGCCTATAAAGACATTTCTAATAGTAGTAAAACAATTATGTTTTTATAGGTTTTTTTAAGAAATAATATGTTAAATGTTTCAAAATGCTGCAGTAAAATGTTCATATGAGGCACAGGCGGAGTTTGGGGGGGGGGGCTGGGGGGGCACTGCCCCCCCAGACCAGAGCCAATTAATGCCTGCCTTGTGCTGTGAATATGTTTTTTTGTTATTACAGAATTCATATTTTCTCGTTTTATTTGTTTTATCTTATTAGTTCTGTGTATAGAATGAGTAAGATGTGGCTAATTAATTTTTTATTACTGTAGCTTTATTACATTCTCCCGCGATTTGCGAATGTCAAAGTATCGCGGTACGTGAGTGGACGCTCTTCTCGTTCTGTTTTACGCGCTGAATAAACAAAATGGACATTCGTCGTTTTTTTTAATAAATCCACTACTAAAAGTGTCAAATCTATCAGAAGAGAAGACAGTGGACATCTACGCATCTCGGAAAAAGAGGCGGCTTCTTCTGCATTAGGTAAGATATTGTAATGTCTGAAGTAGTTCTATGACAGGTCAAGGGAGGATCTGTTTATTAACTTTAATCGGAACGAAGAACACACTGTAACAAGCGCACCCGTCTAACACACTTTTTGCCGCACTTCTGAACTCCCCGTGTTAACCCTATCACTGCCGATGCAAAACAAAACGGCAACTACAAAGAGTCTGTTCTATTCGCTGTTCTTTGTATAAAACAGTGGTTCTCAAATAGTGGGGCGCACGTTACCCTGGGGTACATGCTTGCTTTGCACTGAACAAGAGCAGAAGTTCAGATAATCATCCCCTCATCCTTTGATGTGACCTACGATCACGCCGGTGTTCATGTGTCACGTGATCAACCACTAAATTCACACGTGTTTTCAAGCAATATCTGGCACTGAGCCAAAATAAAAAGACGGGCTCTGAGCTTGTCATTTATCACAACAACTCAGTGTTTTCAACCACATAAGATTTCTTTTCGGTTTCAACAAGTTGAGCCAACAAGTTGGTGACTATTTTGAATTATTTATTATACAGCGCTTTTTGTGACTGCGGTATGTCAGGTGATAAGCATGACGCGTTACCATGGAAACAATAAGGCGAAAGTTTTTGCCGAGAAATGTTTACCTCTTCCTAGGGGGGCGTGACAGAAAATAATTGAGAAGCACTGGTATAAAGTCATTGTTCATTGTAAATGTATTTTAAATGTAAAATGATATATATATATATATATATATATATATGATATAAAAAAAAACGGAGCTCGTGGTCTGGTGCCCCCCCAAGCACAAAAGTGAAACTCCGCCTATACATAGGTGTCAAACTCAAGGCCCGCGGGCCACATCCGGCCCGGCGTGTAATTATGTCCGGCCCGCGAGAGCATTTTATTAATGACCCGCGAGATGGCCCGCGCTCCAGCTGACTCGCCGAACACTTCCTGTATTAAACAGGAAGTGGCTAATGATGCTTCGCGCTCGCTAGTACCGCGCGATTGTTATCGTCAATTATCCATAACTGTTCAGGCTCGGTACACAGTGCTTGTGCGCGAAATTCAGGTGTTGATCATCGGATGAGAAGAGCCCGCCCTCATGGCAGAACGTCTTCTTGCATGATTGACAGGTCAGACAGCATATCAGCGCCAGCTGTTAGAGTAATAGGACAAGCGCCAGAAAGAAAATACAGCGCAAAAAAAAAAAAAAACATTACGTCCTTAGGGACGTAACAAATATATTGAAATATTATTACGTGTAAAAAAAAATGTGATATAGTTTGTAAAATCTGCTATAACCCATAGGTTATATGCGGGAAAATACGGTATATGTTTACTGACATACTGCCGGTATAGAGCGCGCCCGATCGTGACGTAGTTTTACGACAGCCGCCATTTTGGGGGACCACTTCTAATCAATGTCATGGGGGAAGCGACGTTAAAGCCAGTTTTATCGCAGAAAAAAAACATTTTATGTAAATCTAGGGAGAAACTTGAGCGTAAGAGTCAAACTAAATATAGAGATGGACTTGAGAATTTTGAAAGAGAAAGGTACGAGGCAAAAATAGCGTTAATAAAGGGACAGGATCCGTATGAAATTGTGACCTGGTCTACGGACGTCAATCTTCTACCGAACACAACATGCATTAATGTTCTCAACTATCTGGTTTTCACCCCAAGTCCTTATACAGCCGAAGATCTTCAGTGTTACAAAGGACTTGACGCTTACAATCAGCTAGTGTGTGGCTAGGTGCGAGAAGTGTCCTGTGTCATCAATGACAGATGTGTAACAACTGCCAAGGTAGATGAAATGGTTTTCATTAGCAATAAAGTTTATTAAAAAAATAGAGGCATTCCTACTTTCTAATCCAACAGTTTGGACCAAAAATATTTTCATTTAACATCTTTATAAACTTTTGTTACCTGAACAGATCTTGCAAAATGCTGTTTATTGATGTCCTACACCTGTATGAAAAGCTAAGATTAAAGTATGATTTTTTCTACAGAAAATACACTCAAAAACCCCAAACAGAGGTCAGGTGTTGTTACATATATTATCGGCAAACTGTTGGATACCGCCTTTTTGCAGGCACATAATATAGATGGATATAATGCTTGATAATTGCAGCGCTTTATGTGTGTGTCGTGGGATGGTTTTTATTCACTGTAGATCCGGATAAGCACATCCATGTGATCTAATCATGATCTACATTTGTTCACCTTTAATTTTATTACGTTATTGATGTGCAAGAAGCAAATAGTGTATGTCCAGATCTGGATGATAGCATTGAATATTTCTGACGGACTACTAAGCCAATCACTCTCTCAACATGAATTCGACTGTTTGCATTTCTCACGTCTGGCCTTTGACAACTGTTGTGTACGATCACCTTGGTGTGTTATTACCTTAGGCAGCCTAAAATATGACTGTTTCACAACATGATTAACATTCGGTGCGCGCTGTATCCAGCTCTACTTGTCCCCCATTATGGCGGCGACGGTGCGCGTGACGTCATACGGGCACGCTCTATACCCGTGTGTCTCATTTGCGGAGCTAATGTGGCAGTAATTAAATAATTTAATAAGACGGCACTATAAGACAAATGACATAAGAGCAAATTCAACTGAATGATTTGATTTGTTATTGCTGAAAAGCAAAAATTGTATTTAGATTTCCAGGTTTTGTTATGCAGCATGTCCATATTTTGAATTTGTATAATTTTGACAGGATATATTTTTATGGAGAGCAAAATCTTTTATATATAAATCTTTTTAAGTTTTATATAAAATGACATAAGAGTAAAGAAATTTGAATGTTTGTTCTTTTAACTTTTACTTTACTTACTTGTTTACTTTATTTCTAACTTGTATAATTCAGACAGGATATATTTTAATTTTTTTTAAGTATTTTTAAAATATTTTTATATTTTTAAGTTATTTAAGGTTGATTTATTCCAGAATAATATTTCTGTCTGTTTTTATTCACATCTAATTTAAAAAAAGGTAAGTTTTAAAAGTTTAGTTTTAGTGTTTTCAATAAATGTTTATCCTGTTCGGCCCGTGACCTAAAGTTTTTTTGGGATTTTGGCCCCCTGTGCAATTGAGTTTGACACCCCTGGCCTATGATATGAGGTGTGCATACTTTAAGGGACGTCCCCTACAAAAACTGACCATTAGGATTTCTACTTAATAATAATCATAATGGACAGAAAGTATTGTTATATTTTGAAAGCAAGAACTTAATACATTGTATGTGTATGTATGTATATATATATATGTATATATCAAAGGCAATAAAAAGTTATCCTGTTTAGGTCATAAGTGAATAACTTATTTCTCATAATGATGGTGGTGAATTTGCCTTGAACAGTTGGCTAAAATGAAGACACTATAATTTTCCTTTCCCTCTTATAAAAAGCATCATAGCAAAAATGAGAAGTTGCTTACAATGATAATATAACAGATCGCTGGACAAGATATCTGCACTCCCATTTTGTTTTCTTTATGTCTATACTAACTAAATCATGCTGGTTTACCACAGCGATTTACATTACTAGATCTGTACCAAAAACCAGCTTAGACCAAATTCCTTTAAGCAGGATAGTCTCACAGTTCATTTGACTTATTCTACGAAATGCACAAGCTAACAGGAGTTATTTAATTGTACCATGTTATCATAGTTGTCATGATCAGACAACTTCTGCACAAAAATACAAACGAGTTGTGGCTAAAGTCTTTGGCTAGGGACCCAGCATGCTGAGTTGAAACGTCACTGTAACCTTGGTAACAGAATAAAATAATCTGTAAAAAAGTAAACAGCACTGGCAGACCCTGTCACACCCATTTATTAGAAAGAGGGTGAATGAAAAGAAGCAGCAGGAGGAAATCACCTTTCCAAATGTTGTTTATCACTATACAATACAAAGTTGAAAGAATGAGGAAATATCTGACAGGGTGAATTCTTGGTTACTGAAATTCAAATCAAGTATAAACAAAAGCTTGTTGTTTCATTGTAAACATGAAATTATCCTTCTTCTGTGATTAGTCAAGTCAAATTTATTTATATAGCACAAATTCAAAACAACCATAGTTGAACCAAAGTGTGTTACATTGAAAATAAATCAGATATAAGAGAATTTAAAAAATATATATATACACATACACACACACACACACACACACACACACATACACGCATACACGCATACATAAATTATACAGAAACCAATCAATTAAAAAAAAATGTGGTAAAAGTAGGAGACTCTGTGAGATGGATACAGTGATCAAAGAATGATATCACAGTTGCTGTAATTCAAGCCATAGCCTATCTTGCATGGTTCAGTATTCAACATTAGCTTAAATTTTGTCAGGGTTTCCCAAAATAGGGTTCATGAAGGAACTGTACAGTTTAGAATATTTTAAAAATGTTTTTGAAAGCAAAGGCCTTACAAATACAGTGGAACCCAGTTATGTCGACGGCCTCGGGGGTTGCAAAAAAGCGTTGAGATAACAGATGATCGAGATAACCAAAAGCCAATATGGCGATTTGTTTGATGAAGCGATCTGCATGCTATAAAAATATACATACACTGTATATGTTTGCTAACAACAAAAGACATTTGTGCATCAACTAAGAGCAGAGATTGTAACGGACATTTTATGTTTATGTTGGGAATATACCTTTAGACGGCATATGCTGTTGTGTGCGCGCTGTTCTGGTGTGAGTGTGCTGTTCTGGTGTGTGTGTGCTGTTCTGGTGTGAGCGCGCGCGGGGAGGAGAGTGGTTTTGAGTGAGGAGAGAGATGGCAGCTCTACCGCTGACTGTTATATAGCATAATCTACTGTTTCTATTTTCCTTCTTTTATTTGTGATGTTGGTCAGAGTGTTTTCTTTTTCCTGGTTTGTACTAGCGCTCTTTACATGTTTGAGAAGAGTGTGCTGGTACGAAACCCAATCGCCTCGAGTTTTCTTTAATTTCCATTTAACATCTGTGCAGTCGTCAACCACTCTGACTGCCGTTACAAGATTTACCAGTATACAATAAAAACCACCTTCGATTCTAGATACAAACCTTTAATTATATTCTCCAACATTGCAAACACAATTTCGCTCACAGCGTAAACACAGTCACAACACACATAAACACAGTCACTCATAACACAGTCATTTCGCTCTGACACAGTTCTGAAAAGTATTGTACACACGGTTACTATCATTTCTTTACAAAGTCTAAAATACCTTGTTGCTTTTTGCCTTTAACGGTCTGCTTGAAAACAAATGCTTCTAAGCTTCTATCAGTAACGACGTCTTTGTCGAAGTCAATGTAATCTGGGAGTTCCTGGACAATGAAGGTGAACTCCTGTCCATCCTCTTCCAAGATAGCATCTGTAAGGCTTGATTTTTGCTTGAGTGAAGCGTTATTTGGAGTGAGCAACTATACACACAGCGCATTAGTCACAGAGATCAATATAACCGATGTTAAGTGGCGACTCTGTCAGGAGTTGATTAGATTTGCAATGCTGAGAAAACACTTCTTCAAGTGAAATGATCTTTGTAAATCCAATCAGTCATGCTCTGTGGCCTTTCAATTTTCCATGTAATTATAGCCACATGACTAGTGGTGTCACATGTCTGTCTGGTCATGGTTTACGTCTGGGTTGTTGTGAAAAAAATTGTTTTATTTAATAAATGCATTTTATTCCTTGTCCTGAACTACACAACCGTGACAAGTGGCTTGGTCTGTGTGTGCAATTCCTCAAACAACTTTCTGAACATCCTTTCAGAACAATAGGCTTTGTTTAGAAAGGAAAACTTTCGAAAGGAAACTTTTAAACGAAAGGATTTAGCTTAATTAATCGACAGCACATCGGCTAATCTTCAACATGTTTGTTTTTTGTAAATGGTCTCTCATTTTTGATAAATGTTTTAATAACAATTTTATAAGAAATTCCTTTAACGATGGATCCACTCCTCCATGAAAATCCAAATGGATTAAACCTCACTGTACAGTCTCATCTTGGTACAGCATTTGGAGATTACCATATAAATATGATATTTACTTTATTCTCGAATAAAGTAAAAAATAATTTACAAATTTATTCAGATGTTATCCTGTAAATGTAACCATTAGTAAATATATTATACTGTTTGTGATAGATGTACTTTTTGTAACACGTTGTTCGAACATATATTTTTATTTTTTTCCTATTTACTCTGAATTATATTTGTACTGCACATGTGTAGAAATGCCTAATTTTGCACATGCGCAGAATAAAACTTACGTTTTCGTATGTGCATTACCAATTGTGTTTCCAGTATGGATTGAGTAGTGACATGCATAACTCTGAACGAAATTAAATGACATTAGGCTGTAATGTGATTGGTTATGAAGGCACACGTGATCTAAGTTGACTGTTACACTTTTTATAATGACAGAGCCACGGACCCTCGTATCTTCTATTAATAAGACCATCTCTGGCATTGCATACCTTCAAAAGCAAATAGAAAAAGCGATAATCACTCATTTTAATATTTATTTTATTCATAAAATAAGCACACAGCATATATATATATATATATATATATATATATATATATATATATATAACCTCGAGATACGAGCGTCTCTACATACCTTGGAGTATTCCAAAGTACGAGCAAGCCATCCGGCAGATTTTTGCTTCTAGATCCGAGTAAATATTCGAGATACGAGCATGCGTACTGACGCCGATACCGACGCCGATACCGACGCATGTTCACTTCAAGTGTTCACTGACTTCTGTACGCGTCGCCCGCGAGCAAGGTGTGTTATGAATTATTCTTCATAATAGCGAAACATTCTAAGAAAGCGAGTAGTAAGGATGGTAGTGAGAAGAAGAAATGCATGATGACCATGGAAATGAAGCATGAAAAAAAACACACACACACACAGTGAAATGCTGTGTCAGTGAAAACATCTAATGCAGTAGTTAAATTCACTCAGCACTGCTTCAAACCTGGCCTCAATTATTAACATATAAAAAAAAAATAATAAACAGATAACTAATGTTGTAAATCTACATTAACAGTTTAATTAAAGGGAGGGGGGTTCAACTAAAATGGTGCCTAGGTGTCTATTATTGTCGATAAATATGAGCGCGGTGCCCGTGAGTCATTTGCACGCACTTATGATCATATGTACAGATATGTACTGTGATGGCTAAGGCCACACTTTGCAACGGGCCCAGTGTATATATTTTTCATGAGTATGTATATGTTAAGTTTGTTGTTATTGTTTTTTAGATGTGGGGGGGGGGGGGGGGGGGTTTGCGTTTTCATGCATTATGGGGACTTTCCATAGACAATTGTTTTTATACTATGCAAACTGTATATTCTATCCCCTAACCCTGAACCTGCCCATTACAGAAAACTTTCTGCAGTTTTACGTTTTCAGAAAACATCACCCAGTAAGATTAGGCCCATCAGCTAAGTTTTCCTAATTGGGACCAAAGAATGTCCCCACAAAAGGAGGACATTTTTTTGTCCTGAACCACAGACACACATTTATTTGTATAACTATTTATGCGAGCAATGCAATCCCTACCTCCTATGTGCCGAATCCTTATCCTAACCTTAAAACCAAGTCTTAACCCCACTGGCCAAAAGATCATTACTTTACTCACTTGTGTTCTCACTCTGATGGTCTAAAATTCACTGTCACGGTAACGGCTTGTTTTGTTTCTAAACTTTAGTCTAAACTTCCTGTGGTTGAAAAAAAAAGACTGCAGTCAGTGGTGAAAAAAGTACCTAAAATCCAGTATCATAGTAGAAAATAATAAAGTCAGTCACTGATCAGAATATTTTAAAGTATGTGACTTTTATAGTTCTGAAGTAGGAAAATAATTTACTTTTTATATTCAAACACTAAAGAATGATGATGAATATTGTCTGAACCTCTCACTGAGTGTTGGGGAATGTTTTGGGGAATGTTTCTTGTTTAGAGCAATAGCTTGACCAACTTCAACATTGAAGAAGTTGTGTATCCTGTGTATCTGTGTGTGTGTTAGTATGCTTTGTTACAGATCAGAATGAGTGAGATTTTCAATTGGGAATGTAGAGAGACATTATGAGATAATGTAAAAAAAAATACAACAACTGTTCCTTCCTTGTCTTCACTTTACTTTAGTCCCTCCATTCTACTGGCTTATATTACTTTAAGAAACGTTCAAAACTTTGTATTGCGAGCATTTTTTGGGGATAAAAGCGTCTGCTAAATGAATAAATGTAAATTTAAAATGTAAATGTTTTTTGGGACAAGTTGGCATCTAGAAACTATGGAAGCCCATTTCCGCCACATTGCGTATGAAAACTCAAAATTATGACATACGCAAGTCGAAATTATGACTTACTAAGTCGAAATTATGACTCTCTGTCTTGCGAGCACATTCCAAACGACACAGGATGAACTGTGAACATAATAAGGAATACTAATCGATATAGCACTGAGCAAACACACTTTTGAAACGATTTTGAGCAAGAACAATCTTTGGCGCAGAAAGAACAAAACGGACGTTGCTGCGGTAGCAGCTTTCATTGAACAACAACTTTAAACCTCTGGCCGATGTCATGGTTATAGATGGATCCACAAAGTTATGATACACACGCCTCCTCAGTCTCAAATCAACCCCTTCGCCATCTAAAAGCCGCAACAGAACTCGCACCGTTTCCCTATCAGTTACAATACTGCACCCATCTATAACCATGACATTGGCCAGAGGTTTGAAGTTGTTGTTATAACTTTATGATTAGTAAAACTACGATTAAAGTATTCCTTATTGTGTTCACAGTTTATCCTGTGTCGTGTCGGATCAAATGTGGAAGGCAAAGTCATAATTTCGACTTAAGTCAGTCACTATTTCGACCTAAGTCAGTCATTATTTTGAGTTATCATGCGCGATTTTTTTTCTTATGTGGCGGAAATGGGCTTCCATAAGAAACACAGGTTTGCGACCTTGCGAGGTCACTTAGTGCAAAAATCTTCTTGTCAACCATCGATGACGTCCATCAATGCATCCATCAATGTGTCCATTTCTGAGTATCTATTTTTTTTGCCAATCACAGTCACTCATGACATACTTGTGACCTTGATGTAAAGGAAAATTGCTGTAACAATGTGAATGTGCACGGGGCGGTTGACAAACTCCTAGCAGAGTTTTGAAGCTGGCTTCTGCTAATGAAACTGCTAACCATCTGCAGTAAAGATGCAGTAAAGACACATACATATACACACACACACATACATACATACATATATATACATACACACACACACACACACAGTGAAATGCTGTGTCAGTGAAAACATCTAATGCAGTAGTTAAATTCACTCAGCACTGCTTCAAACCTGGCCTCAATTATTAACATATAAAAAAAATAAAATAAACAGATAACTAATGTTGTAAATCTACATTAACAGTTTAATTAAAGGGAGGGGGGTTCAACTAAAATGGTGCCTAGGTGTCATATGCTGATAAAGTACTCGTTGACCTGGGAACTTCCCGCTAGTCTGTACGGCAGCCATTGATTTACAATGAGGTGCCTGCTATTGATTTGTTGAAAACGGGCACAGCTATTTTATGAGGTTTGTATCAAACATCTGTTGGGTTTGAGGGTGACCCAGACCCAAATGATTCCTTCAGACAGACCAAGTAGAATTCCATTGAAACTCTAAATCAATATGCAGGAACCAAAATCAGGTGGGACTTCACTCAGTCTGAGCTAAATAATGAAGTACACAGCTTTAAAACAACAAACCTTTGTAATAGTGTGGTCCCAACCACTTAACATGTCCGCGTTAGGTAGTTTACAAGAGACAGATTGGTTTGGAGATAGCACAGCTTGAACACAACAAGGGAAACACCAAGGATTGTTCAACCCCTCCCCAAAGACCAATTTCCCTCATAGATACAAAACAGGCCACCTTCTTCTAAAATACCTTTGAATGGCCTCTCAAACTCAGGGCTGAAATCTCTTAAAAACCACAGAGACTCTTATCAGAATGCATCAGATAATCCTAAAACTTTTTACACCTCAATAGATGGCATCAATGAAATCTGCATAAAATGTATCGCATTTTCATTGTAGAAATCATGTCTAAACTGTGCTCTCTGTACTTTGCGAAGAGTTGGAACATTAGGAGCCCATGTGACTTAATGTTAGGTTTTTGGGGTGAAGGAAAGAGCAAGGACTCAATTGCAGGAGAGAAGGGTTTTATTTACAATAAAAGTGAAACAAAAACTACCCCGAGGGGGAAAAAATATAACTTGACATGACAACTTGACATGAGTGACGACAATGAAGCAGCACAGAAAAGCAAGCACGGGTAGAATAAATAGGGAAGACAAACACCCAAACCCTGACATAATACCGAAACAGAACAAGACCAAAGTGTCAGGATACGAACACCACACCTTGCACGCAAGACACATCACAGACAGGAGAGTGCGCAACTCAAGCAAACTCAAAGCTGCACTCACACAGGAAGACACAACAACGCAACAGTGTCTGGGCTGTCACAAAATCACGAGAAAACTGGGCCAAAGTGACAGAACACTGATACCATCTGCCCTCTAAAGGTACTCCACCTGGCATCAGGGCGAGGGTGAGGACCAAAGGTGGCACTGGAATGGCCTTAGGCTCATGGATCACCTCTGGGCCTTTAGTGATGGAGGAAGTCCTTTTCTTCCTCCTCCACTTACGAGGGAGTTGTAGCTGGCAGCAGATTCTGGGAGGGCATCCTAGACTTGTGAAGGTGAGAATGTCCTCTTCTTCCTTCTCCGACTTGACTCGAGGCGATGGCGCTTCGAGGAGGTGGTCCTCGAGCGCCTCTGGAGGCACTGCAGCTGCCAAGAACTCTGCTGGGTGAAGGGGTGGTAAGAGCTTCCACAAACCCCAAAAGCTCAGGTGGTCCAGCCCTCTCATTCTCCACCAGATGAGAGGCTCATCAAGGGCGTAGTTGAAAAGGTCCTTGAGAGCCCTGTCGTTGAACCCCACCCCCATCCCAGGCGAAAATTCTCAGATCTGCCTCTTGTTGATGGAGGGAGCTCAAAGCCTTGAACTACAGTATCCGATTGTAGATTGGGCTGGAGTTTGTGGCAGTTGGTGTAGGATGTGAGCCCTTCCTCCGCTCACTTGTTCTACTTTTACATAGGACATGAGACTCAACAGAAAGAAAACAAACTAAGTTAAGCTTTTCCGTACCACAAAACCAATCAACTAACCCAGGAAAACCCCTTTTTGAACAAAGGACCTCAACGATTGGAATACCCAAAGAAAAGAAATTGCAAGTAGCCATACCAATAATCAATAAAGACTTGTTTGTATTTAAAGAGGATTGTCCTTCTGTTATGTGCTTACAAATTTAATGTCTTAAACTACTGATCTTGTTGCCTTACTAATAAATTATGTTTCCACTATAGTTTGGATATGATTTTCATTGCAGAGCTAATAGTTACGGCCTGTTAAATTGAACACTGGATGATTCATTTGTTCGGCCATAAAATAAGTGAATCCTTCACAAAAAAAAAAATCCCTATAAATTCATTCATAATTATTACCTTTGAACTAAATTGACCCATTTCCCTTACATGTCTCTTGTCCCACACAATGAGTTTAAGCTTATTTAAACATTTGACAAGGTAACATTTTACATTAATAACGTTGCAAAGCAGTAAGGTTTTGTTTTCTAAAGTGCAATATTTTTTGTTTATATTAGGGTTTGTGATGATTTTTGTCTATATTTAGTCAGCATTATTGTATGGTTTTAATT
This sequence comes from Rhodeus uyekii, assembly GCA_037043235.1. NCBI lineage: Eukaryota > Metazoa > Chordata > Actinopteri > Cypriniformes > Acheilognathidae > Rhodeus > Rhodeus uyekii. Next base: position 849,690 of record JAWRVZ010000026.1, read on the forward strand.
CAAGTTCAAGTTTTTTGTACTGGTTTGTCCATGCTGCTAGAACGTCTAAACTTTCACAAAAATAAAGGACAGAACTGTTTCTGGTTCATTACACTTATTGCACCTCCCTGTAGGATGTTTATTGATTTTATGTAAACTAAAATTTAACCCTGTGTGTCCTATGTCAAGTCTAAAGATTAATGATGACTCTTTCCTTCTTAATACTAAATTCCAATCTCCTTTTCCCACTGTTTTCTGAATCTGAAACCGGTGTCTCCCCTTGCTCTCTCTTTCCCAACTCTTCTGCCAGATGTCATGTGCAGCCTTTCGGATACATTTTTTTGCTTCTGATTTACTCATATCAATGTGTATCTCTACATTTCTGCTTTTAAGTGAGCTCTTTGCCAAAATATCTACCACCTCATTGCCCTCCACCCCTACATGTACCGGAAGCCAAAGAAATCTAATATAATTTCCTTTACTATTTATCCTGTATAATGACTGTAAAATTTCAAATAAAATATCCTGTCTACTATCAGAATGACCCAATTGTAAACTTTCCAGGGCTGCCATTGAGCCAGTATATATAACTGCTATCTCAAAATTCATTTGCTCCACCCACTGTAAAGCAAAGAGAATTGCAACTAATTCAACAGTGAATACAGAGTTATCTGTTGTTCTCTTTTTGATGATATTCTGATATTTTGGAACAAATAGAGCTACTCTAGTTTTTCTTGAAATTGGATATTTTGATCCGTCAGTAAAAATATATTTATTATTTCTCTATACAATACATTTACCATGTATTGCTGAACAACATATTCTTCTGATATTTTCTAATTTTTCTTAATTTCTTTGTGTTACTGAATGTCTATATTAGGCATTGGAAACATTCATGGAGGAATAGCAGGCAATGACACAGTTTGGCTAAATGTTGAGGATATTCCCCCTTCCGTGTAAGTGCTTTGGGTGTCTATGATAAAGCACTATATAAATGTAATGAATTATTATTATTATTATTACTCCACATTATATACACATACCACACACCCATATATTGATGAACTTTGTGTAAGATCACATTTCGAATTTCAAATGTTGCTCGCATGACATCAATTATCCATAACTGTTCAGGCTCGTTACAGGCTCGTTATGCTTGTACGCGAAATTCACACAATAAGAAAACAAACACAAGTCAGAATCAGAAGAAAAAGAAAAAAGCAGTCTCTCCCGCTGTGCTGTTTAGCAGCACGTCCCTTTAAGAAGCGTGTTGTGTTGATCATCGGATGAGATGAGAAGAGCCCGTCCTCATGGCAGCATAGCCAATCACGTCTTCTTGCATGATTGACAGGTCAGACAGCCTATCAGCGTCAGCTGTCAGAGTGATATTGCAAGCGCCAAAGACAACAACCCTCGCAAGAACAAAAAATGAACATTTATTGATGTACATGACGTGAGTTCTTAAATTAGTATGTACATGCTCGTGTTTTTGGTGTCTTTTTTAAGCGATCGGCATTCATCAAAAAAAAAATTACATACACTACTGTGTATATGTTTGCTAACAACAAAAGGCATATGTAAAACCACCACAATAAAAAACACCTTTGATTCTTGATACAAACCTTTAATTATATTCTCCAACAATGCAAACACAAAGATTGCTCACAAAAAAAACGTGTAGGATGCTACAGCGTGTTATCCCTCAGACGAGATCAATGACAGGGAGTGAACTGTGAGCGGACCGCGATCCACGTGCAAGGCAAACTCAGCGCATGCGCAGTGAACTAGGTGCGCAAATTAGTCACGAAATAACCATGTGAAGTGGCGAATTTGTCCCTTTTTTGTGCTCAAGATATTAGATTTCGGCAACATAACAGAATCGACATAACCCACAAGAAAATGCTAAGACAAATAGGGAGTTTGGCGGTTCCACTTCAAAAACGTTGACATAATAGTATTGGCAAGTTAACCGTGACTCGAGATAAGTGAACTCCACTGTACTTCTAAAATTACTTTAATTGCTTTGTCAGTAAGATGCTCAATCATATTATAACATCTCATCTTCTCCTGGAGATGTCTTTTTTGCCCTATTAATAGCCCTTTTAAATTCATACTAAGAAAAAACGTCTTGGGTTACGAATGTAACCCTGGTTCCCTGAGGGGAACGAGACGCTGCGTCCAAAGCGCTAGGGGAAATAGCCTTGCGTCAGTCACGTGAAGATCTGTGCAACCAATGAGAGACGAACGCGTGTGAATGCGTCACCGCCGGCACGAGCCGGTGACGTCATGAGGAAGATCATAAAGTGCGTCCGAAACCCGGAAGCGCCAGCAAAAGAGTGTCTGAAGCGGGCACGGAGGCGCAAGGAGCTGAGGCAAAGACGCAGCGTCTTGTTCCCCTCAGGGAACCAGGGTTACATTCGTAACCCGAGACGTTCCCTTTCAGGGAACTCGAGCTGCGTCCAAAGCACTAGGGGAACGCTATACCAACGCCACCTCAGCGACACCGGCATCCGGGTGTGTCCCAGCTCACTGAGAGAGCACCCTGGTTCCCGGGGCGGCATCAAGGTCCAATTGGTAAAACCTCAAGAATGTGTGCGGCGAGGACCAGCCAGCCGCAGCACAAACATCAGACAAGGAAACTCCAGAGAGGAGAGCATGGATGCCGCCACGCTCCGAGTGGAGTGGGCCCGGACCCTCAACGGAGAAGCATGTCTGGCCGACTCGCAAGCTAGACAGATAGCCTCGACTATCCACCTGCTTAGGGTTTGCTTAGAAGCTGGAGCCCCCTTAGGGGTCCTAAAGCAAACGAACAGTTGCTCCAACCTACGCCAAGTGGCAGTCTTGGGACGTAAGCGTCCAGTGCTCGCACTGGACAGACCTTGTTCTTGTGCCCTGCTCATGATCATCAAATGGGGGAGGGCAGAAGGCCTGCAGCGTGATAGACCAAGCCACGTTAGTGGGAACCTTGGGGACATAGCCTGACCTCGGGTGGAGAAAGGTTTTTCCATCCCGGGCCGAACTCGAGGCATGAGAGAGCCACCGAGAGCGTCTGAAGATCCCCGACCCTCTTAAGCGAGGCAATAGCCAGCCAAAGAAGGGTCTTAAGAGAGAGGAGCTTGATAGGGAGCTCCTCCAAAGGTTCAAAGGGTGCCTGGGACAGGCCTTGGAGTACCACAGACCAGTCCCAGGCAGGCACCCTAGTCTGTGCCGCAGGTCTCAGCCTTAGTGTGCCAAGGAGGAAACGAGTGACTAGGGGGTCCCTGCCCAAGGACACCCCACCCAGAGGTAAATGGCAAGCTGATATGGCAGCTACATAAACCTTCAAGGTGGAGGGGGACAACCCTGCCGCAAATCTTTTTTGCAGGAACTCCAGCACTTTGCCGACTCGACAGGTTACTGGGTTCACCTGCCTTTCACTACACCAAGACGTGAAAAGTTTCCACTTTAAGGCGTAGAGTTTCCTCGTGGAGGGAGCTCTGGACTGAAGGATGGTCTCCACAACCTCGGCTGAGAGACCGGATTCTATGAGCTGGACCCCTTCAGAGGCCAGACCCACAGCTTCACCAGAACTCCCGGGAGCAGAGTGATCGGGGGAAAGGCGTACATGCGTAACCTCGGCCACGCATGTACCAAGCCCACAGAGGGCAGCGGGTGTTCTCTACTGAGGCAAACAGGTCGACCTGTGCCTTCCGTATCTTTCCCAAATCTGCTCCAGATAAGAAGGGGACCAAGAGTTCTAGCCCTCGGGGACAACCCCTGGTTTTCAGCCACCACTGCAGGGGTCTCATGCCCAGCCGGCCCAGTGGAATAACACTGGAGCCGCTGCATGAGCCCCAACACCCTTGATACTCTTGACGGCTGAACGAAAGGCCTGAATGCGCCCGGGGAAGAGCCGAGCAGACATGGCCACTGAGTCCCAAATGACTCCCAAGAAAGTGGTTCTCTGCGTGGGAGAAAGTACACTCTTCTTGGTGTTCAGCCCTAAGAGTGTCCTCGTCCTTAACGGCTAAACGAAAGGCCTGGATGCGCTCAAGGGAGAGCAGAGCAGACATGGCCCCTGAGTCCCAAATGACTCCCAAGAAAGTGGTTCTCTACGTGGGAGAAAGTACACTCTTCTTGGTGTTCAGCCTTAACCCCAGCTCCTTTATGTGCGGGCACAGCATCTCAATGTTGTGCTGCTAACTGCAGCGACTTGGCGAGGATAAGCCATAGTCGTCGACATAGTTTAGGACACGATAGTTCCTTGCAAGTGCAGCGGAGCTTAGAGCAGCGTCCACTCCTAGGTGAACGTGCGGGGCGAGAGCGCCAGACCGAAAAGGAAGCACCGATACTGGTACGCCTTCCCCCCTGAAGGCGAACCACAGGAACTTCCCACTGTAGAAGGATGGAGACGAGGGATTATACGTCTCTGATGTCAACCGTGCCGGACCAGTTATAGGACCTGATCTGTACTACGATCTGCTTGAGCGTCATATCTCATTCATATTGAATTTTAGACGCATAACTGTCCGATTTAAGAGACGCAAATCCAGAATGGGCCGCAACCCTCCATCTTCCCTTGGAACTATGAAGTACCGGCTGTAAAACCCGGACTTGCTGTTCGCGAGGGGTACATACTCGATGGCCCCTTTCGCCAGCAGAGTGTCTACTTTTTGCTCCATGACCAGAGCCTGCTGGGCAATTTTTACTAAAAAAACTGTACTGTGAACATATTCACCACTGAGCCAGGGCTTCCGGAACTCGGGTGGAATGCTCTAGGACCCTCCTTAGAGGGGGTGGTTTTCCCGTGGCGGGCTGACTGGAGCTGCACATGGGAGACACCACCTTGTTGCGGCTTAGCGTCAGGACCACTTCGTTCTAGCCTTCTTAGTGTTAAGGAAAACCCTCAAATCACCCTTTTTACCCGAAGACTGAACCGGACTTGTCGGCCTGACTTTCCGGGGTTTACCGGAGGAAGTCGGGTAGCGACACTTTCCTTTTGAGCGGCCCTGTGTGCGGAGCTTTGAGACCGCGAATGATCGGCGGTCTCACGTGGAGGGCGGCGGGGAAGAACTTTACCGAACGCCGCCTGCTGTCGTGAGCCTCCTGGAACTTGTCGACGATGCTTTTTACGGCATCGCCAAACAAGCCCGAAGGGGACAGAGGGGCATCCAGCAGCACAAATTTATCTTTATCCTCCATGGCCGATAAATTGAGCCATAAATGTCTCTCCGTGGCCACCAGAGCTGCCATGGAGCGACCGACAGAGTAGGCCGTCTCCCTAGCGGCCCGAAGAGACAAATCCACGGTCCGGCGCAGCTATGACACTGCCTCCGGACCGATACCACCGCCCTCGTTGAGGTCCCCAAGCAACTCTGCCTGATCGGCCTGCAGCAGTGCCGTAGTATGCAGGCACGCAGCAGCCTGGCTCGAAGCAGAGTATGCTTCCCCCACCAAAGACGATGTGACGCGCATTGGCTTGGTGGGGAGCGCCAGTGCTTTAATACATAGTGTTGAGCTCCGACAAGATTCGTATACATAGCACTAGCGGTGTATGAACTCTTTCGGAGGCTAGCCTTCTCCATGATCTAGATACCTCGGCATGGAGATCGGAAATAAAAGGCATAGCTCGGTGCGGGGGAGTGACGTGAGCAGACAGGTAGCGCTCGTCCAAAATACTTTTTCTAGGACGAGCACTCCTGGTCTCCGCCGGCAAATCCATATCCAGACGCGAGACCGCTCGCGCCACAACCTCAACTAGCTCCTCAAATGCCGGTGAGGAGGGTGGCGAATCCTCCCCACCGAGTCGACACTAGCTAAATCCATGTCATCTGAACTAGATAAGGTTAGTGCAGAGCCCCAGCACGATCGTCTCTCGGGGAGCGCTCGTGACTGGGACCCGCCTCATCTCGTGAGGGCTGAGATAAGGGAGGACCCATCCCAGCCGCCTCAGCGAGATCCATTTGATTGATTCATTTGTGATCCCCATGACTGTGAGCGCCACAAAATCTCGGCTACTGGAGGTCCAGAACCACGGGGAACACTAGCCTGAGCGGCCTCATACAGACCGCCAGGCGGGAGCGGAGCATATGCAAAGAGGACTTCTCACAGTCCTTACAGCCGGCACCCCAGGCAGACAACGCGCATTTCATCTTGTGTATTTCATGTGTATTTCAACACACATACCATGCGTTTTACACATTTCATGTGTAAAAACACAAGATTTAAATGTCTGCTCAACAGCCATACTTTCACACACAATTCCCTGATTTTTAAACTAAATTTCGTTTCTCTCACACAGTTACATTAATCACTCTCACACAGACACAGCACGCTGAAGACACGGACGCGGTTTATGCTCTTCCTCATGACGTCACTGGCTCGTGCCGGCGGTGACGCATTCACACGCGTTCGTCTCTCATTGGTTGCACAGATCTTCACGTGACTGACGCAAGGCTATTTCCCCTAGCGCTTTGGACGCAGCTCGAGTTCCCTGAAAGGGAACAATATCTAGTGTGCTTTCATTTGCGTTACATTTCACCAGTATTTCAGGATATTCTTTTTTAGCCATTTCTCTACTCTTCCTAATTTCCGCTGTTAGATTACTATTAATGTGTACCTTCACAAAAACTTTAGCCATTTGTTTTTGCCACCTCCTCTCCATTATATAAAACAGGCATATTACTATTCTTTCTAATACCTCCCAATACCCTTATCATTCCCCATACATCCAAAATTTGAGTGTCCCTCCCCAAAGTATTGCAGAATTCTCTCCAGTACAACTTATTTTCTTGACTATTGATTGTGCCATTTTATATTCTATTAATTCAGGAAATTAATACGATGATTTAATCTTCCGGAGAGTAGCACTCCTGTTTTTAACCGCTATACTACACTCACTATTCCACCATGGAACTGCTTTCCTTTTATTTTCTTTTTTCCAATTACCTCTTCTGCTGTATTATGTATTATACTATTAATCCTTACAACACATTAATCTACATCACCTTCTAATTCAGATATTTCAGTTATTTTACTGCTACATATTAAATTAAAAATTTCCCATTCCACATTTCTCATCTTCCATCTAGGTATACATTGTTCTTCTAAAAAAAAAAACACTTCCACACCAATAGTGCAGTATATAGGGATAATGATCACCTATGGTAGATTTGTTTATTATTTTCCATTTTGTTTATTACTTTTTTGCCAATTCCTCAGATACTTCTGTAAGGTCAAGCACCAATTATTTTCCTCTTACTACATCTAGTCTAGTACCTTTACCATCATTAAGACATACAAATCCCAATTCATCCATTAATTCTTCAATTATATTACCATTAAAATCTGTATAATCACTCCCCCATATGGTATTACGTGCATTAAAATCCCCACACCAAAAAACCTTCTTTCCATTATATCTCCCAATATTCCCAAGTGTCTCCTTATTGAGTTTTTTACATGGATTATATAAATTTATCACAATAATACTCCTATTACTATACCATACTTCCACAGAAACCACTTCTAGCTCCTTATTATTATTATTTTTTAAATTTAATCCTTGTTTAATAAAGGTAGCTACTCCTCCATTTCCTAATTCCCTATTCTTACGTACTAACTCATACCCATATAAAATAAAATCAAGATGAGGTTTAAGCCATGTCTCTTGTATACATATATTATCTGGTTTCTGCTGTACCTCATCTATACATTTTTTAAGTTCCTGTCCATTTGATATAAGACTTCTGGCATTCCACTGAATTACATTCAGTCCTTTCATATACCTTCACCTTTACCTTCTGTTCCTTGTGTTCCTGATATTCCGCCTTTTAGTGCTTCATTAATTGAGTCAACTGTTACATCATTATCTTCAGGCATTTCTCTGCTGCTCTAATAATTATCTTAATCCTTTCTGTTCTACTGCTAGTTTGTAAAGAACAATTGACCACTTCGGCCATAAAGGTCAAGAATTCTGTACGATTCAACACTACTGAATCTTTGTTAAGTTTGCACTGATGGATTTCTTTTTCAGGATGTTTCACTACTTTTATGTTTACAGATCCTATTGTCGCTTGAGTTGAGTTTTTTACTCTTTTGATTGCTTCTGCGTGTGATATTCCTGGTGCTACTTTAACTTTCTGCACTTCAGCTGCTTTTTTCCTAGCTTCACATTCTCCATACAGCACAGTGTTCACCCCCACAGTTACAGCATTTCAATTAATCCTTCTAATAGGTGGTGCTACATATTCTCTTCTCGTTCAAAAACCCAACCTTCACTCTAGACGGTAAAATGTCTTCTTGAAAGTACCGAAAGACTATCCTTTTTTCACCCCATTTCTTACAAACGTCAATCGATTAACTTGTATCACTTTAACACCCATAATGTTATTCTTGATCTCTTCTCCAGACATTTCTACTGGTACTCCATACATCACTCTCAGTCACAGCTCAGTGCTGCCAACCCCCACAAACCCTCGCTCAGACCGCGCGATCACGTGATGACGCCACTTCCTTTTTCCGTCCTTTTGTCCCCTCAGCCTTTATACAACAAAATCACTCCACCTGTGTGTGTGTGGATGTTCGCTATCTTTTTCTAGATTCTGTAGCTCCATTATGTTATGAAACTGAAAATTGTTTTGTCAAACAAAATCTCTTTTTAGGATACTGTTATTTAAAAAAGAATTGGTAAAATCCAAAAAAGCTTTACAGATCTTTACTGGAAAGGGTTTAAACAATGTTTTCATGCATCTTTGGAAAAGTCCTTAACAGTTTACAATGGTGGCCAATAATGGTCCCAGTTCCAAAACCTTTGTCACACATCACTGGACACCTTCAGAACTACAAGTCCCATGAACCTCCCTGATCACCACTTGCACTCATTTCCCATTCATGCACACCTGGCGTCACTCACCCTCATCAGTCTCACCATAAATAAACCTGTTTCACACTCACATGTTTGTTGGATGTTGTTTGTGTTTTAACTTATGTTGAACATAAGTTGTTGTTGGCTTACCAATGGCATCATCTGTGGATTTACTTTTGTTTGTTTTTCAAATAAACCTCTTTTGAAACCCTCCTTGTCTTCTTCCTCCTCCTCAGCTAACAACTTTAAGGCACTAAATAGACCTTTCCCCTTACTCTGAAAAACAACAGACAAAAGCTACCCAGGGTCCCTGATCACCTGTGTGAACAAAGTCCTGCTGGAGAGAGACATGAGGACTGTAGATGTGGCAAGAGCATTAAACTGCAATGTTCATAATGTTAGATGGTTTAAGACAGTGTTGTTATTTTTGTAATAACTGGCCTAATATCATGATGCCAGTCTTTAATTAGTCAAATTATACCCATACTGGATGTCTGATATTTTGAATCTAATTAAAACCCTGTTTTAAAACTCTTATGTCTTCAAATTTGGCTCAGATGTGCAGGCCAAAATTTATGAAAAGCATTTAGATAAATCATGTTTGATGGTAAAGTGGGGTCTGCAACATGAGAGAGAGAGTGCATGTGTGGTTAGAAAGTATGTAGTTCCATGTGGTAAAAGCATGACCACTGTCAGGAAATGGGATAAGAGGTAGACAGAAAGATAGAGACTGAGTGCTTCCTGACAAGCCTATTAAAGTTTGTTCATCGTCTGTTATGTGCTGCCTGCTGTGGCATTATTTTTGAGTTTATTAATAAAAACAATGGAAAGTATTCGATTACTTCTATGTCCTTCCTCTTTAAATCTTCAAGGTCAAGCTTATTTAAGATCCCTTATGTAAAATTTGGATGCAGTATAATAGACACAAATAACACACAACAATTAAAACACACAATAACATATTCAAATAATTTCCATTAATAGTGTTTAACTGTTTGTTAAAGGAAAAAAACAAATATTTGTATTGGTTATTCTTCATCTTTGCTATGTATATACACACACACATATACATATATATACACACACACACACACACACACACACACAGATATATATATATATATATACACATACAAAGTGCAGATTGCTTTCAATTGGCAGACATATGTGTCTCTCTACCCTGGCATAGAAGGCAACACAAAGGTTTAAAAAGTTTAAAAATATTTGCTTATTAATTTAATGCATGTTATCCTGAAATGGATAAAATATTGTTAAATCTGCTTTGACCATCAATTTAGTACCTGATACCAGAAACAAGAATATCATGGAAATATCTTGCAAGTTATTTACAAACATTGTAGAGGTTGTTTACAATAACCAAAAAATAGTGTTTACATATAAAAGGTTATGCATTTAGTTCACTTTTGAATTGAGCTGCATAACTTGAATATAATAACTTCCATTCTCCTGTTAAGAATTCAGACACTGTTAGTTGTTAACTTGCTAGTTGTGGTAGTAGTTGAATACAATACTATTTATCAAATTTTCAATAAAATTCACACTTACCCTGCTAGTGTCCATGATCAGAAAAGTGCAATCCTCAGTTCAGAAATATAACGCATATATATTTTTCTTCCCTTTATGTGCTTTCGGATTTGCAGCTATGTTCTCTCATGCAAGTTGCATAGATTGACTGGAATGCATTACACAAATGGAATGCTTAAGATCCCGCCCTGGATAGAGGAAGATATGAGATAACAGAAAAGGAAACTGTAGCAGCTGTTTATCATCTGTCATCTGGTTCAGACACTTAAGAAAAAGGGAAACAGTGTTCTTACTGAAAATAACTAATATTTTTTACAAGACACAAGTATAACTATCACTACTGATCACCTTATTGGTGTTTTGGTTCAGTGTAGAAAGGAATCAGGAACAAATTTATTTCGGCAAAACACGATAAACGAAAACAGACTAAGACAGACTATTTTTTGCCGTATGGCATTTTTGGCTTTTGGGCGCACGTAAACTTTTAGTAGTGATCCTACGCACAGTTTTATAAATGAGACCCCAGGAGAGCATGTGAGAAGCCAGGAAGTAAACAGAGGACAGGACAGACAGGATACAACTGGTCTTCAATCTTACAAGCAAAGGTGCCAGGAAAAATCAAAAAGGGGTTCTTCTCCATAGGCCAAAAAAATAACCTTGCCTAAGGTTAAAATAATGTCTGTAGCTACTTCGAGATGAAAAATCAATACCATGCTTTTGATAACAGGGGTGAGCACAGAAATCTTAAGTTTTGATGGAACAGTTCCAGAAGATATTGACATATTAATGAAATTAGGTCCTTTAGGTGTAAGAAGTTAATTGAAAAGCAAGAAGTTAATAGTAATTTAAACTGGAATAGTCTATACAAGTATTTTGCTGCCCACACTTTTTTGAGTGCTGATCTACTCTTAAAACGATGAACTCAATGAGATCTACCAAGAATTTTTTTTAAATTATTATTTATTTAAATAAATACACTTCAAATGCATATTGCTACTACTGCATGTGTCTTTACATGGAATTCATATTTTAATCAAGGATAAACATCCACTAAATATTTATTGTTGATTTTCAATTATAACACTAAACTCAAAATACCTACAGCACAACAGATACAGATACAGATTAGAAGCATATACAGCAATGTCTTATGCGTGTTCTCACTCATCGCTAACAGATCCACTTCTGTCCTCTACAAGCGATCCCAGATCATATGCACCACCTTGAGGTGAAGCCTCCACTCCCCGTGAGAAATCCCATTCCTCGATAGCATGTCTGCTCCGCAGTTTAGTGTACCGGGGATTTGGAGAGAAGATGTTGATCCGCCCACAGAAGGAGGCTTCGTAGCCAGCTCGAACAGGGCTCTGAAGTGCACGTGGCCTTGGTGATTTATGTATGAAACCATCGACATATTGTCAGTGCAAATCAACGCATGTTGCTGTTCCACTTGTGGCAGGAAATCCCTGAGGGCTAAACACGCCGCTTTCAGCTCCAGGGGAGTAGATATGCCACTTCATCTTTGACTCCAACCACAGACCTAAAGTGTGTACATCCTTGCATGTTCACCCACTGCACTGGGGGGGGGGGATGAGGGGAGCCGACGCAGGGCGGTTGGAACGAGCGTTTGAGCATCACATTACTCATCACCTTCATGCGCTTTTGAGTCTCTGAGAAACACCGAACCACCAACTCCACCGTGTCACCACAGAGACTGGTGGGAGCAATAGGACCATTGAGTGCAGATGAGAAAGGGCACAGGTGTGCTGCCATGGTTTACTCGATAGGGGTCACGTGCACATAACCTCGGGCTTCCGCCCTGTCCACGTGGGAAAATATAGCCAGCACCTACTGGGTCACAGACCATGCCCTTACCACATGCTCAGGCACATCAGGGAAAAAAGGCAACGTCCGTCTCAAAGCGGCCTGTTGGTGGCCAGACTGGAAGTACCAGGGGTCCAGTTTACTCCTCGTGGGCTCCTCTGGAGGACTCCAATCCAGCTCCAGCTCCCTGACGGCCCTTTAGAGAACTCTCTGCATCGGGGCGCTCTGGCTCGAACGCCGCCCAATCCCTGTCCGACGCTGAGAGGGATATAGAGTCCTCCTCACTACCAGTCCCAAAGGAGACGAAGTCCACGGCAGGAGGTCGGACTGCTGGAGATTGGGGAAACGGCAGAGGACGGCATCACCAGGCCATGTCATCACCGCCAACCCTAGAGTGGGGAAGGGGGCCACCCAACGGCTCACTGGCGGCAGTAGGCCTCGTCCCCGCAATACCGTACGCCATGTCCCTACTGGATCTCAGATTGGCGCAGTGCGCAGAAGATGACTCCACCAGAGTATCCTCAGCATGGGCCAGGCCCAGACAAGCGACATAGTACGTGTGGTTGTCCGGCGGGTCCACACAAAAAGTTACACTTTTCTATTATTCTGTAGAAGCGTGAAGGAAAGATTCTGATGCAATTTCCACACTTATGCTGTTTATACTGTCTGGTCAGCTAGTGCTGCATCTCGTGACAATTAGCCAGTTGGTCAACAGACGTTATCCTATAAGGCAGGGGTGGCCAACCCGCTCATCAACCACCACCAATGTGCAGCATCCACCTGGATGATGCGACGGCAGCCATATTGCACCAGAACGCTCACCACACACCAGCTTAATGAGGGAGATTAAATTTAATAGATTAAATAATTTTCGTATTACCAAGTAACAAATTTGACATGAAGCCAAATTGACATTAATGCTCATGCTAAAGTCAGCAATGCTTTGCCCAATTAGCTCCAAAATTTGCATGTGTCATTGTCACCTCACTCTGACCACAAAACACACTACTAGTCGAAAAAAAAAAACACGTTTCGGGGAAGCTATAACCAAAGATATAACCAAATTTACAAATAGGCTAATAACTTTTTGATTACATTAACCTATTTTAAAACAATTGTCTTAAATGTTCCATGGATAATGCCATGAACACATTCCAAATTTGCCATAGTTGGTCAAACTGTTCACCATGATTTTTTTTTCTGTTCACATGACAAATGTTTTCTTTTAAAACGACTTTTTCAAAATGCTCCTAGAACGTTAGTCCGATTTTCACCAAAATCGAATCATATCATCTTCAGAATGTGCCAACAAATAGTTATGATTCTGGGTCGACAGACAAAAGCGTTTCCATTGATGCTGCATTTCTGCAATGATTTGGCCAATTGACACCAATCTTTGCATGTGTCATTGTCACCTCACTCTGACCACACTACATCAGCTTGAATTTATTTGTCCAGTTATAGTCCCAACTGTTGGTCAAATGTGATAAACCGTTAAATCTAATTACTATTGACTGTATTGATTATTTTTCAGCTATTTAGACTAAAGTCATCTTAAAATGTCTTTAGTTGCTTGCTACCATTGGTCTGATGCTGCTACCCATGTTGGCATGACTTATAATGCCTTCTTTCTGCTTGGCCCCTTAACGGCTGCTTGTAGCTATATTTTGGAAGTGAAATCTGAAAGGTGAATACGGAATATTACCTTTTTAATAATGAAAAAGTGTGTGAAATGTTTGGAATTGAAATAGCCACAACTTATATATACAACCAAGTTCAATTTCAGCACATAAAAGTGCAAACCTTAAAAATTCAATGCATTAAGATGCAAGCATGGCTATTGCAAATGCATTTTTTATTTTTTTCAGTTAGTGCAGTTCACCTGTCACAGTCATGCCATGTCTCCTCACTCTTCCTGTTTCCTTCCGTGTGTTTCCCTGTGTCATGTAATCTTTCCCTCAACTGTCATGTAATCACTTCCCTCGTTAGTCTTGTCACCTGTTCCCCATGCTTCCTTGTGTATTTAAGCCTGCATGTAATTACTTTGTGGCTAAAGACTAAAATCGTATTACTTAATATTATTAAGTAATTATTGTAATATTATTGTATCTGTATTATTATTCTTTATTAATATTCATAATCAGTTGTATTATGTACAGTGCACAAGCTTGATTGGAGACTGCATGAACATGTGAGTTATTTTCAAGTCTACACTATAACATGGCTGTGGTACTGTAACCAACACCCGCAATCCCTCCCACCCCACGAGTCCTCATTCTGGGCATTTAGGAAGATGACTTGCTCACTTGCTACTGACTTTGCTCATTTACTGTAATCTGTGGGCGTGAAACCACAGTGATTTGCGTAACATGACAAATAAAGCTGTTGGACAGATTAGATAATTCCAGTTCGCCAGACATCAAACCAGAACCACACACTAATTATGTGGCATATTACAATTGGCCTTTGAAGGCTCTAACCGCCACTAACCAGAAGTGTGTAAATACGTGTGTAAACTTTGTCAACATAAAACCATCCATGCCTTCAAACTTTCACCATCAGTGGTAATGGGTCCAATTCCAGAATCGACTGCCATTTCAATATGTTTAATTTTGACTGATTTGTGATGAGTGATTTATAATCAAGTTATTGACTTGCAATTTAAGTTTTTGAATGACTTCTTCAAATGTACAAACTTCACTCAGTATAACAAATTATTAGTTAAAGCATTTACTTTTATTTATTTTTAAATACCAAATAATGCAAATGAATATTGTCTGTACTTCTCACCAGAACTAGTACAAGTTATCAGTGTTTTGAGAGACTTTCCTGTTGATAGTTGGAGCCAACTTCAATCTTGAAATAGTTGTGTATCCGTGCGTTAGTGTTCTACGCAGGAACCTTTCTGATGTTGCGTTCTGTGACAAAATTGTTGTGCTGGTGATTCTCTTTCTTTTTCTCTCTCAGGCAGCGCTCCAAACCGTCTACAGATTATCCTAATTAGCTACAGCGTGGAGCTTTCTAATACTTTGAGAGTGTGTCACAAATATAAGGCAGCGGTGAAGCAGAGCTCAAAGTCCATGTACGGAGAAGGGCTACATATTTTATTTTGGTTTAACACAATCCCCAATTTTTTCTGCTGTTTTGTGTTAATCAGGAAGAGAGATAAGACAACTGTCTTTTATTTTATGTTTTGGAAAATGATGTGTTTAAACCCCTTAAGGAAGACCTTGTTTTGTTTATTTTGGCATGGCCCTCTCTTGACAACTTGGAATTTAAGTTGATTAAATTGCTCATAGATTTTTGTTTCACTAAATCCCTAGGTGGAGCGTGTGACCAAACGCTGGTCACGGGTCAGAAACTAACAGGGAATTTGACCAAAACTGAACCTGCAGGTTTAAACTAAATCTAGTAATAAAATTAAATAAAGTTTGATTGTGGCATTAAATTTAGATTTGCTAGTTGCTTAATATTTTTCAGCTTTGTGTGCTATAACTAATCACACACAACTCATGTTGAGCTTATAAATGAAATGGCCAATTGGAAGCTTTAAAATTAATAACAGTGCGCGAGCTCAACTCTGAATGATGAGTTAATTGTGCACTTTCGTGAATACTCCATCATAAAGTGATACACATAAAAAGAGATTTGGTGATTGTACTCTTTAGAGTGTCAAAACTAATCTAAATAGGTTTTTCTATTTACAACGTATTTTTGCAGTGTTCAACAATGTGGCTAATCGCAAATCAAATCTGATGATTTTTTGAACGCAATGGCCAATCAGACGTGTTTTAGCTAGAATCATATCAATAACCTACACATCTCAACTCTCATCACTAAAGTGCTTATGGCAGCCAGTAAAACATGCAGGAAAACATGTTTTCTTCCCATTCTGAAGCGGTTCCTTTTATTATCACTACACTGTCGCAATCTCACAAAGTTCTGCTATTTAATTAAGCTGAAAAAATGTCCTTTTTGTTTGGGGTTAAATTACTTTTTAAAGTAAAATTATAAACAAGATGATCTAAGTGTGCAGATCTCAGCACTGGACAAAAACTGTGTTTTTGATTCAATAGTCTGCTATTATGTGACGTGTCATGCACCACCTTTCCAGGTGACCATCCTATGGCTTTCAGGGCCTTGCTGTGACTGTATTGGGCAATCGGGGAGATGTCCATATCTCCCGAACACGAGATGATGAAAGAGAACAATAGGTTACTGTTTGTAACCCTGGTTCGCTGAAACATCGAGTGGACAGATCCACCAAGCTTGCCCCACATCCTGCATGAGAAGCGAATATGCTCACTGAGGAAAGTGCATGCAGGTGCTTTATACAGCCTGGCAATGGGGTGGGTCCCTTATCTGGCATTGGACACATGCTTCTGTCTGTCATGCCACACTTGGTGCTATTGGATGCTTCTGCAGAGTTCAGGTATGGATACCCTTCCCACAGGTGGATCTCTCCAATCGATGTTTCAGATAACTGGGGTTACGAACAGTAACCTATTGTTTTGTGGCTGTGGTGTGTCACGTGACAAGCATGGAAATAATAAGGGGAAATGTTTTCGACGCATTTGCTCATGACAACAGTACAATTAAAACATTAAACATTAAGATTAAAAAGAGTTCAGCAGTCTGACAGCTATAGGAAAGGTGGTGCATGACGTGTCACATAATAGCAGACCACACACAAAGTGAGCATGCAACACCAGCAGTGAAATAATATAACATGGTAACATGCATTAATGAAAAAACCTGACCAATACATAATGACGAAATGGTGTCAGAGGAGAGTAAAAAAACCATGCTTAGTGACATTAATAAGCTGGGCTAGGCAGCCCAGGCTTAAAAAAGGGGTTGAGGGCCTAAGAGCACAAGGCTATCGTACTAAGAGTCCACACCCAGGACAGAATGAGCTACCGGGGTCCTGGTGTTATCCAGCTGGTAGTATCTGACAAACGAGAGGTCTAGCTTCTAGTGACACTCCCTCATTCTCTGTCTGTTCTTGTTTATGCTATGATGTGTGTAGTTTGGTTATCTTCCTATTCTCCTGAGTTTTGTCAGTAAGGCTATTATATCTTGATGCTCCTTTGTCTCTGTGCTGTTTACATGTATAACCCATGACAGCCATTATGAAATATGGTGGGGTGTGATTTAGGCATTTAGGATCTGAGCATATAACCCTACCCCTAAACCTAAAATAACAGGCAGAAACAACTACAATCATAGATTATTCCAAAAGTAAAAATATTCCAAATGTTCCAAGGCCAAATTATTGATCTGTGTGAGGAACTGACCAAAAAGCGATCATCAAGGTCTATGTCCACCGTAAAGCTCAGATCCTATAATGTAATTTAAATCCTGTCAATGTAATTTAAATATTGTAGACAAAAGAAACAGTATGTCCTATTTTATTGTGAAAAGCCACTGTCTCTCATGTGTCTTGTGAACAATTGCAAAATGGGTGTACAACAATCCCCCCTTTGTTGTGCATGCAACAGTGGACAGCCCCAAATGGAACAAACCTCCTAGGGCTCTAGAGAGCTCCGGGGGAAAACAAATTACCAACACTGTCTCAAATCAAAAGAGCCAACCCCAATATTGCTGTGATGCTTTTGTTTTTACATATGACTTTTACATATGGCTTAATTTTGCTATTTGGTTGGCAAGAGTACTCTAAATGGTTGCTAGGGCGTGTCTAGGGAATTCCCAGGGTGAGACTTAAAGGTCGCTTAGTTTCCGATTACTCTCAAGTGAGTAAAACCAACTAGACATCAAGTCTCTATGACATTGGAATTCAAAAATCCTTGTGCTCCATTTTCAATGTAAGTCTATGATACAGTTGCTAGGGCGCTCTGGATAGTTCTGGATAAAGGTGATATTGAAGACTGCTTACTAACCAGGCAAAATGATCCTAACAAAACATTTCCATCACATTTTGATCCAAAAATATGATCTCATTGATCCCCCTTCAATGTAATGAAACAATGTTTTGGTGGAAAAAGACAAAGTATAAAAAGAAAAAGAAGGCTGCAATTGAAGTTCAGTTCTTAATACTCCTCCCTTTACTGAGCTGATGTGTGTTTACTGACAGTGAATGATGGTGTGCTTCCTGAAGAGGGAAGATAAACTGGCTGTAACATATATTGAAAGTGTCTGAACACTGCCTGTAAATACTGAATAAGACAATATTCACAGGTAGTGTTCAAGGGCTCACCTCATGTGACATTTAATCATGCTCCTTTTACAGAAAATGCACTAACCACGAAGTTGGGAAACCAACCGATTGTATCTCTTAAGAACAATAACAGCGACCTCAGTGACATGTAGTCATGCAGTCAACAGTGACATGCAGGAGTGTTCAGTGCAGTCATATTCAGAAGTCTGCAACAACCATTGTTAAAACACTGACTAGTTGTGCAAATGGCAATTATGCAAGTATAACAAAATTATATTTGAACCTAATATAGCCAGTGCATACACATATAATGTATTACTAGTTAAATCCAGTTTGCACTGACACTGCTTCAGATCTGCCCTGAAATTTTAACATGAATGTCAACCATCACTTGGTAGGAAAGGAAGCTAGCACTACTAGATTGGATCAGATTTGTATTAAATGTCGGTTTAAAGCATTATATGTGTAATTAATGATGTTAATATTTACTTGTAATGCATGGAATCACTATACTCTTTGTAATGACTTGTAATTATTTTTTTAAGTTCTAAACCCTTACTGTCTAGGTGCAAAATGTTTATTAAGGATTTCTGTTCATAAAATGCTATAAGAACATTTCAGTGTGTATTTGATTCTTTCTTTACCTCAGACCATTTTACAAAGAATGCCGTTGAAAAGACAAGAGCAGCACTGTTAATTTATTGGCTGATGACTCAACCCTTGACATTGACCAAGTCTGTAAATCATTATGTCATTTGACAGATAGCTGAGTTCACAAAGACACCCATTGATTTGTCTGACACTTAAGTGGTCTTTGAGGGTGTTTTGTGTTGAATGAGCTGGAAACCTCAGTGTCAATCAGTTAATCACATCTGAACAGTGAATTTAATCCTGAATGCAACATTTCAAAATGAATACTTAGACACTGTGCCCAATAAGGGTTGTTTCATTTAATATAGATGAATTTAAAATTATATATATATATATATATATATATATATATATATATATACATATATATATATATATATATATATATATATATATATAAATCTGATAGTACAATTCTGATAAATTGAATAGCTTTTATTTTTTCCTCATGTTCCCCCACAAGCGTCTATAGATAGCTCCCACAAGCCTCGGCAGGTGCCCGTGACGCCATCTTGATAGGCAGTAAGCACGAAGTTTAAAGCAGCAGCTGCTGGTAACAAAAAAGGAAATCGTTCTGCGGACAAAAGACTAAACATTTTTTCATTAAAAGGAAAATGGCATCCAAACCACCACTAAAGGAGAAATACAGGGATGGATTAGATGAGCAGACAAGGCTTAGATACGACCAGAAGATCGCGTGTATTGGAATCGATCCATATGAAGTGTCGAGCAAGGAGATGTCTAGCGACGTAGATTTGCTCCCAGCAATTTCGTACTATGACATTGTAAACTATTTGATACATACAAAAAGTGCTTACTCATCAGAAGAACTTAGAAGTTTGAAAGCAATGGAATCGTACAATCAATGCTTCACTGGATGGGTAAAAGATGTTTCATCGATGAGAGTCAACAACAAAGTACTAGTGACAGGCCGAGTAAGTAAACCAGTGTTAATATCAGGGATGTGCTTTTCGACTAATTTGTTAGTCGTTTAAACGAAAATTTTGTAACCGACTAGTCTAAAAGTAATGCCGTTAGAAATAAGGTCACGTTTCTGCTTGTTGTTTCCATGGCGACGCGTCATGCTTGTCACGCAGAGAATCGGCTTTACAACACGTAAATTCAGTCATTTCTCTCAAAATGCATGACAGTAAGTGTCCGGTGAAGCGGGAGAAGAATATGAAGTTTATAGTAACCTATGCAATGTGTATCTGATTTGAATAAAACACCTTGTCAGTTTATAATGAACTAACTTGAGACAATCACACCAGGCTTCTGTTTACTTCTGACACCATGATTTAATTAATCTAAGATGAGACAAAAATCCTTTCCCTAACAGGGATTTGAACCTGAGCTACGCTTCGTTGTCCCCGATCCACGATTAGTACAGCCTTTCACCCAACAAGAAACTACCATTATGAACGCTGCTTCTGCCTATCGAGAGTGCCCGTATGTGTGACGTCATGTGGGAACTATGTATTCTGGGAGTAAAGTTGCATCCCAAATTACATACTGTCTGAGTAGGTACTACATTTTAATTGGAATATACTTTGCGACTGTTAAAAAAGAATATTCTATGTAGTATTAAATTGGGTGGAATTAATGAAATTTGGACATACAGTAGCTACTACATCTGCCATTTTGTCACGGTCACATGACTTACCAGCTTCAGTTGAATCGCTACACTGCCTTTCATGAATCATATCCCATGGCCTCACCCCATGTCATAAGTCATATTTCAGCTTTTAAAAACCGTTCATATCCTTGTAAATCTCCTAATTACAACTTGTACTTTGGGAATGTTCGGAGAGCTCTTACTTGTATCACTGTACCATGTGACCAGAGCAGATTAATTTAGCTGTAAATAGTGTTTCCATATAAATGCATGATTCCCAGTCTAAGGACATAAACCACTCCAAGTGGAACGGCACGTTGTCATCTCAAACTTACAGTAATTTCGGCAAGGCATGAATGCAGCCGTGTCCATCGAATGTGCACTTCGGAATCACAACGGAAGTTGTCGGTCCATCTGTTTTTCTTATACTATGGATTCGGCCATACTACTCTTTTTGGCATACTGTTTTTTCGCATACAATATCATAAAGAAGCTGTGGTGAGGCTCAGCGGGGACTGCAGCAGGAGAGAGAGTAAGTAGGTCAAGTGCAAAATGGCAAACACCTGTCTCGTTGCAGTATCCACACGCAGCGGCTAGGAGACTTGACTCCAAGTTTAATTTCTTTACACTGTACTTGTACATGTGAAATGACAATAAATTATCTATCTATCTATCTATCTATCTATCTATCTATCTATCTATCTATCTATCTATCTATCTATCTATCTATCTATCTATCTATCTATCTATCTATCTATCTATCTATCTATCTATCTATCTATCTATCTATCTAGCCTAGAGAGACCAGATAAAAGCAGCCCGGAAATGGAAGAGAGTGAGAAACGCCTAAAATCCATTATTGCCAACTACTTGAAATAAATATACATACATTATACTGTTATGTTATATTATATTGTTAGTTCATGATACCTAATGCACTAACTAATGTTCATTTATCGATCTATCCATCCATCCATATGTACACTTGGATATATATGTACACTTAAATAACCACAACTGGCTAAACGCACCAGTTTCATAGCCAGTTGGCTAGCTGTTTCGCAACCTTTAGAGGTATTGCAGAGATATTTTAGAAAACTTTTCTGTTTATTTTTACCAGGAGCAAAAAAATAACAATCTATTGTAAAAGTTTACATAGTAATACACCCATGAACCTGCACAAATGCTTTATATATTGTTTATGTAAGGAATCTCACAGACATTTAATTCTGAAACGAGATTATTATTTCTTCTTTCACACTTCATATTTACAATGTCACATTCTTTCACACTCTGTTTGCAATACAGAAAAATTTAACTGCACTGTATGTTTAAATGCCAGGGGTTTTCCAAAGTACAAATGGTTTCACCTCAACTCAGAGTGTAAAGCTGTAGGCTACCAACATCAATGTCCAACAGCCAGACTGTGCTAAAGAAATCACCAGGAAATGATGCAGGGGTGAACTCTAATAACCCTGACTTCAGCCACTCATATGCCAGGAAAATAATCACACCACCTACTCTCTCTCTTATTTCCTCTGTCTTTCCCCCCGTTTGGTGTGATAAAATATAGCTCCTGGAATACTCCTTTCCCCATTTTATGCTGAGTCATCCGTCATTTTCACTCCACCAATTCACAAAGAAAGATTTGCTAGCTTCCAAGAAGTGTCAAATAGCTACACACATTTATGTCCAAAGTCACTAATTATTTTGCTTAGTCGATGTTAGTGTTGACCTAATTATTCACCCAGAACAATGATTGCAATATCATTTAAGTTCTTTATTTACATAATATTGTTATGAAACAAAATTGTGCAGTTTGAAGCTGACATTTGTAATAATAAATACAATTTTATTTATATAGAACGTTTAAAGCCGCAATGCACAATGCGTTTAAACAATATAAGATCACAATACAGTCATAAAAGAGATGTACACAACATATGAAAAAGCCAAATGTAATATAAATATAAAATATCAAACTCCAAAAACTATAAGACCATCTATACAAAGATATTTAAGACACGTCATTTAAAAAAAGACAATAAGATTAAAAACAATAATATTTTGTACTTTTGTTTAGCACTTTTTTAATATTTGAAATCAGTTTTGATAAATGGTTACACAAAATTGATGCAATTCCTCCAAAAAGAAAGGCTATTTCTGATAACTGGACACAAATCTCTACACAGGCTTTTTATTTACATGTACAAAAATGTATAAAAATATTATGTATGTGTCACACTTTGTGCGCTGGAGTGCGGAGAGAAACACAGGAACTCGGGAATCAAACAGAAATTACTTTAATTCAAAAACATGGGAAAACAAAGCGGCACACTCTTGTGCAGAACTCACCAAGGGTGACAGTATGACGGAGAAGGCTGTAACACTTTCCAAACTACTTCCACTGGACCCACAATGCTTACATGAAAAGACCCAGTGTAGATCGACATTTGTGATCAACAGTTTTTTCATAGATTTTTTATGCATCCATTTAACATTTTCCCGTCTTATTGTCCGTGTTTGTACTGACAGTGACAGATGAGAGTACATTTAAAATCACTCTCTGATCTTTTCTAAAGAAGAACAGATTAAATCATCTTTCTTTTCACTGGTCAGGGGTGTGTTCTGTTTATTATGATTTGTTCTTATGGCCAGAGGTCCCAGGCACATGCACATAGCTTAATCTAGAAATGATTTTTACATAACTTGATAAGCAATGACAGTTAACTTGACACTTGCTTACATAGCTATCATTCACAGAGAGGCACAAAATCACTCTCCAGATAATTTTCGTTTAGTGTTCCTTGCTGGTGGAACAATCTCTTCATCAGGAATGCAGAATCTGTGTCAATATTCAAAAGACAGTTGAAAACTCATCTCTTCTGTGAGCACCTAACATACCAAATTAATAACTAAAGTCTATATGATTTCACTTTCCTTGAGTCCCTCTATTTTCCTGGCTTATACTACTCCGAGCCATGTCTGAAAGTTTGTATTGTGAGCATTTGTGTACTTTTTCCTCTTCACCACAATCGCTTTCTGTATTCCTCAGTTGTAAGTCGCTTTGGATAAAAGAGTCTGCTGAATAAACGTAAAAATGTAAATGTAATGAAAAAACGATTAAACTCACACTGTGACGAGAAAAATGGAAAAGTTCATTTTCTGCCAGGACAACTTCACGGAAGGGGTGGAGCAAAGGAGTGGCCACCACGGATATAACCAAATATAATTTCTTAATGATATTGATCAAGAAGGACCTCAATCATGTCAATACGATAACGTTCGGACTGCAAAACTCTTGCAACACTCGCAACACTTAATCACAGTATAACACCAAGTCAATTAAACCTCAAGGATATCAATCTGTCTAATTAGGAACCATCAGTTATTGTGAATCAGTTTCACCTGTGTTGGTGCAAATGAAAGTGACAACAGGTTCACTGGAGAGACAACAGCAAAACATTTTATTTTGTGGGTGGTCATAGACAGTTGCTCTCTCCTTATTCTTCCTGAATGATATCTCTGTGTTTTGTTAGAGGCAGTACCTGCAACCCAATCAGGTTGCACAGGGAGTCCTGCTCCTCCAGGATGCCACATCCATATGTGCCATCGCAAAGAGGTTTGTTATGTCTCCCAGCACAGTTTCAACAGCATAGAGGAGATACCAGGACTATTGCACAAGAAGAGCTGGACAGGGACGCAGAAGGGCAACAACCCTCCAGCAGGACCAGTATCTGCTTCTTTGTGCGCGAAGGAACAGGAGAATCACTGCCAGAACCCTACAAAATGAATTCCAGCATTCTATTCTTGTGCGTGTTTCTGACCAAACTGTCAGAAACAGACTTAATGATGATGACATGAGGACCTGACATCCTCTAATGGGACCTGTGCTCACAGCTCAGTACTGTGCAGCTCGATTGGCATTTGCCAGAGAAAAAAGGAATACAAGTCCCTTATTGGCGCCTCGTTCTATTCACAGATCAGAATTTTCAACGTATTATTAAACGTAAATACAGCTTTTGTGTCTTTATCAGCTTTCCGGCATATATACTGGCCCTGATAATACATCCACATACATTTACAGCTTACTCCATTTCTGTAAATCAGTTTTTGTGAATGAAAGACCTGTTCATTATCACCAGCTTGCACCTCCTGCAGGTGAGCGACTAACGACAGATGGAGATCATGCATCGTCACTCTACTGCTTTTCCTGCAGTTCCCAGATGTGTCATGTTGAATGTACTGTCAAATTTGAACCACTAAGCTTATGGAAAAATTTGTAAAGTGAAATATTTTGGAAGTGAATTCAGAACGGTGAATATGGACTATTGACTTTTTAATAATGAAAATGTTTTGAATTGAAATATTCACAGCTTAAACATAAAGCCATGTTGAATTTTAGCCCATAAAAATGCAAGCACTAAAAATACAATTAAAATACAAGCACAGTCACTGTATAATTTTTTTTATTATAATTTATTTTTTATTATTTGTTGTTTAAATGTTTTGGTAATAAGGTTTGATGTGTTTATATTCATGTTAGTTCAGTGTATTAACTAATGTTAACGAATACAAATTGTGATCTTATCTATTAGTAAATGTTGAAATTAACTCAAATTAATAAATGCACTACAATGAATGAACTATAATAAATGAACTACAGTGGAGTTCACTTATCTTGAGTCACGGTTAACTCACCAATCCTATTATGTCGACGTTTTTGAAGTGGAACCGCCAAACTCCCTATTTGTCCTAGTACTCGCGGTCCGTATGGTCGCTCTGTCATTAACATTTACATCGCTTTACTCACAGCGCAGCACTCTCTGAAGTGAAAGCACATTCACGTTCTTACGAGAGCTGCCGTGGGTCCACCCCCATCCCAAAGCCTCATCCGCTCCTGTGTGCACATAAAGCACACAGAAGCATCCTTCTCTGATTTGATTGGTCTTCTCAAATATTTTGACATTGGTCAGTAACGAGCGGTTACCGACCAATGAGTATGAGGCTTATATTGAACGAACACACACACACACACAAACACATCCTGCTTTTGTTCTGAAGTGAGCTCTGCTCAGCGCCGCTGTGGGAACACGGTTATTAAAAGACGGGACGAAGCCAAATTTGTTGAGAAAGCACATTAGACAGGCAGAATGCAAGAAAGTATGCAATCTAGTACAGCGTGATGACCTCACGAATATGTTATGACTGTTTACGCTGTGAGCGAAATTGTGATACAATGTTGGAGAATATAAATAAAGGTTTGTATCAAAAATCAAAGGTGTTTTTATTGTATACTGGTAAATCTCTGTTGTTAGTTGGTGCACATATGCCTTTTGTTGATAGCAAACATATACAGTGTATGTAAATTTTTATAGCATGCCGATCGCTTCATCTAATAAATAGATATATTGGGTGTAGGTTATCTCAACGCTTTTTTGCAACCCCCCGATGCCGTCGACATAACCGAACTCCACTGTATTTCTCCTTGTTGGTTAGTTAGTTAAAGGTATAGTATGATTACCCCTTTGAATAATGTAGTTAACTAATGCTAATAAGTGAAACCTTATTGTAAAGTGTTACCATTTTCTTTTAAAATGAGAAGTACTGTAAATGTTGCACTTTTTTAAAAATGTAATGTTTATTTTTAAATGTAAAATAAAAAGTATATTTGACATCAAATATCCATAATCTGTCTCTTTATGTATTTGTTACAAAATGACCACGAAGGGAATATTATCTCATAACACCTTAGTCAAATGCAAAACACTACAATGTTACATTATTAACAACATTGATCAAAATGAATATCAATAAATAATCAGATCGTGCACTTTTTAGTAATTAAGGCATTATTAATGAATATTTTACATATATAAATCCTATCAAATATATAAAAACTGTTGGGTGGAGCCACTGTGATCAGTGCGACCAGCCCAATGCATTTTTTTTCCGGTCGGACGCGACCAAAAGGAGCCCAATTGGGCGGGAACCCGCCCAATATGGCAACACTGACTGTGATAAGACTCGCCTCCAGCTAGACTGTATCGAATATCAAATCAGGAAGTCACAGAGTGGGGTGGGGGCATTCGGATTTAGTGTTGAGAATGGCGAGACGTATTGCTTTTCTCGGTAAGTCCTTCGACTATTACTAATTTATTTTACATTTCTATGTACAAATATCCATCTTGCGGGTTTACTGTAGCAACAAAATAACATGGAGGAATGATTTTACCTGCGGATTTATTCACTTCTTACGCGGCTTCTTTAGGTATTTTTTATACCCCGAGGAGAAAACAGTGCGCTAGTATCATTGATTTGCTTTTTTATCTTTACATAAATCTCACGATCTATAACTGTTGCTCATTTGATTTCACATTGTGCACCGGCAGTTCTATCCTGACGCACACAAATAGCTTAATACATAATTCATGATTCTGTTAATAATGATAGATTAGATCACATTGCATTGTGGAAATCACACAACTGTCTAGTTTGTTGTTTGTGGGCAAGGTGAAAATTGTCATTTCCTGTTGATTTAAATAAAATAAAAACATGGGGTGATATATTTATCTCGATGTGATTGGCTGCAGTAATAGTATGGTGTTGATGGATGGGATTGAGGAGTTCTCAGTTCAATATATTAATATTTCAATAGTCATTATAACCAGTTTAAATCTTGTTTTACAGAAACAAAGTCCCCTATTATATTAAGTTTATAGCACAGATGTAAGAATTATGCTTGTATTTCTCTCAAATTCTGTTTGAATTTGCATGCTGAAGCAATAATTTTCCATCCATTTAAAAATTCCCCTGTTGTATTGCATCAGATTTTGGAAGTCATGTGAGGCACTGTCTGAGATACACTTTCTCTCCCTACAGTGGATGTGGAAGTCCTAAAATGGATGTCTATTATTGCATCATACAAGATTGTTTGGTTTTGTGTTGCAGTCACTAGTCTCTTTACTATTGATAATATTTTCTTTCTAAAACAAAACTAAAATATACATTTAAAGACAAAGGGATTTCCAGTAGCCATGCTAGACTTTTTTTTCTTTGCCTTTTTAAATGACTGGTGGTCATTTTTGACTATTCATGTAATTAAATATTAGTCGTACTATATCATACTTTTGGATTAAAAAACATTTTCTGCCAAAAGAAAATCAGTTTTGTCATGATTGACTACCTTTTGCTGTTCTAAACAAGTATGACTTGGCTTCAGAATATTGTTAAAGTGTTGTATTGTGAGAGGCGTAGAGGTGGTGTCATGCATCAAATCAATATTGTGATAAGTGTATCATCACACCCCTACTATTAGTTTAGGTGTAAAAAAGCAAATTATGTAGGTTCTATTTTTATTCTATTTTTTTACACTGTGCTTGTTACATATGACATTATACTATAATAATTAACTTTATTAATAACAGTATTACAGGCAGCATCACATAGTAATTAACGTCATCCGGTATGTAATAGATTCAAAGATATTGCATCACATACAAATCAGTTTTTTCCTATGAAAATAAATCACACTGTATTTATCCGTTCCGTTTTATTCTGTGGCCTACAGGGTTCAATGCTGTCTATGATTCTGTACACAAAGCATGTGCACAACATTTGAATCTAACCATTATTTACTGCAGTATCTTGTACCTAACTATTCTGTTACCTTGTTGGCACAGTCAAGAGTAAACAGAAAGGTTTTATAAACTTCATATAGCAGAATGTACAGGGGAAAATCTGTTAGAATAGATTATTGAAATTAATTACTTTAAGATATAACAATACTTGCTTTACAATAACAATACTTCATTTATTTATCAAAGTACAAGTGAAATGGTTACCAGTGGTTGCTGAAAGTCTGATGCTGTAGCAGAGGAACAAACCTGCTTCAAACTGAATAATGTTTGGTTAAAACCAACAAAAGGAAAGTATTGTTGTGCTTAGAGTGAAGAAGAGACCCAATACTTTAATAATATTTTCCAGACAATGCTTAGTTAAATATTAAAATGTTAAATGCTACAAAGAGAGCTATTTAAAAAAAAGATTTATATCACCCATTTTTTACATTTTAGAGTGTAAATAAATCTTAAAATATGTAGTTAGCTCACAAATTTTAGAAAGTGGGCAGAGAATAAGTTGAAGTTTCTGTGTGTTAGCTTTTGTGATACATTAAATTATTTTTTTATGTCCTCTTTCAGCTGTGGCCGTTATATTGTGCATTGTACTGTCATCACAAGCAACTGCTGTCCTGCAGTGCACCGGGGAGAGACTGAATAATGGAAGTTTTTTCTACAACGCTTCATATGATTTTAAGGAGGACATCCATGACTGCGAAACCCAATGGCTTGTAGATGTAAATATTTTGTGTTTTTATAAAAATATAAAGTTGTAAGAATAAGTTTGTGAACCCTTTGAAAATATCTTGATTTCTGCATTGACTACTCATAAAAGTCAAAATTAAAGATGAGCACAATCTGACAAACTAGTAACACACAAGCAGTTGTAATTTTTATTGAAGACATTGAGTGATGTGTGTGGACATGGCCAACTAGGAAAAAGTAAGTGAACCTGTTTATGACTTCAATTAAGAGAGAAAACTGCCATATAGATATTTTAATATCTCAATTTAGCTGTTTGTATATTAGGCTGCTGTCACTTTAAGATCTAACGCATAATGCGCATGTACTTTGGGTGTGAGCACAAAATCTGCGTGAATAAGTAAAATTATGTGCAATAGATGCAGTCGCATGGCGAAATTTAAGCCCTGTAACACCGAGAATATTCATCCAGAGCAAATGTAAAGGATATACAACTCATACCGCCAACGTGACTAATTAGATTGACTGTGTTACATACCACTGTTGAAATCCACCTGTATTTGGCAGTTGGGCGGACGTTAATGTCAAGCTGCAGTACAATATTCCCGTGAGAGATTGTGTAAGCTCTCTGTGACGGTTTCTATTTATTCCATTTATTTAACTTTATTTAATTTTTAAATTGCAATGTTGAGCAGCACAGCCAATCACAGATGCATCTTTTGAGTGTTAGCACAGAGTTCACACTTGGTTCACAGGGTACTTTGTCCTGTTTAGATGACAGTCTTAGTCTGCCACCACCAAAGATCCTGAACAAGACAATAACTCAAAGCACAAAATATAATTGTTTGTTATTAGTTAAACCAGATTGGATTTGTTTGCAATTGGGTGTTAAATTAAGATCAGAGTAATCAAATTAAGATTTTGAGTAATCAAACAAATTCAGATGTTTTCAAAGGGTTATTTGTTACTTAGTAAAATTAAAATTCCCCTCAACTGATTGCCTGGTTGTTAGCTAACAGTTTTTTTTCATTATTCTCTCTCTCTCCCTATCCTGATCAGGGAAAAGTGGTAGGACTTTGTGAAGCAGGTGGAAATGCAGAGTATCGTCCTCCAGTTATGATGGCAACAGTAAACACGGCCATTTTACAGACCTGCCCTGAAACACTTCAGTGTTGGCTCATCTGCCCTAGTGGCAATGTGAGTGCAATATTGTTTATATTTAAAACGTCATTAAATTAATTTAACATATAACTGAACTGATACTATGCTTTATGCTTTCATTGCATATTTTGTATTTATTTTGCAGATCTATGAAAAGAAGCAGTGCACTTGTAAGTAATTAATTTACTACTATATATTCTTTATGAACATGCCTGTTTATCTTGACAATAGGATACTTACTCCGTTAAGTATTTTCTGTCTGCAATACAAGCATACAAGTATTCCTGTAGCTCAAACAGTAGAACAGGTGGTAATAAGGTAAATTGGAAGAACTATTGCATCTGGCTCTTGTTGGCAGATTTTGCAAATGTGTTATTAATAATTGAAATAGTTGATATTTTTCTACTATTTCCCTCAAGAAATAAAATTAATTTCTGTTAGAGATTTTATCTGTTATGTTAAAGGCTTTTTATTTTCTTCCTATAAATGGTGAAGCAGGTGCTTAGTCTTCTGTACACTCAGTTTAGCAAATAGTAATCTCAGGTTACTAAGAAAAAAACTTGATCTTTTATTGTCCTAGTATGTGCACTTACTGAGATATTGTATTGCAGGTGGTACCACTCCTCCGACATCAGTGGGTAAGGACAACTGCTTATGTTATAGTGTCAACCTGTATCAAAGTTGTTAAGATGAAATAGGGTGTTTGGACCAACAAGGTAGTATCCTGTTTTAGAAACCAGAATGTTTATACATGTTGTCACTTTTTGTAAGTTCTTTAGCATAGCATTTTAGCATTTTTCCCATTCATTTTGTCATATGTAAAAGTTTATGAACCTAAACAAACATTGCAAATGACTGAATCTAATAAAAAAATGTGGTACGGTTAAAATATGAAAACGACTACATATAAATATTATTTGAAGATCATTGCTAAATATTCAAATATGTAAGTAGTTTCTGAACTGTCAGGCGTCAGTGAGGGATGAAGGTGCGAAGATGAACACTTTACTTTTATTTAACAAAAGTCGAGGATACATTGCTCTCAACGCAGTATCGACGAGAACGGACACAGACTTGTTTTTATGCTTGCTCGTTTGTTTTTTCCAGTGGGCTTTCCTGACTGGAGGAAACATGTTGGGATTGGAGTGAGTTGTGGATTGTTTGTGCTCATCTTGGCCATTGGCATCGTGCTTTATTTTCGTAGGTGGAGGTGAGGTATTCTAAAAAGTTAAAAGGTTTTTAAGTACTGTCATGAACAAGCTAAACACATGGTTTGTATGATATTTGTCTTTTAATATTTGTATAACCAACAACTCTGTGCTTATAGGTCAAGATATTCTCGTTGTGGCACAAGTCCTGCTCAGGTCCTGCAACAAGTCCCTGTTTGATACTGGTATGAAGCATCACTCTTTTCTTTCTTTTTTTATATAAATACTGTGTTTATGATGTATATGAATATTACAAATCATAATCTTTAGTTTATTTTTATATATATATATATATATATATATATATATATATATATATATATATATATATACCATATTATATCTGTCAGTCAACTATAGTACAAACTGCAGTGACTACAGCTTCTAAAAGCCGTTCCCCTTCTTCTTCTTTTAAACCAGGAGAAGTTCCATCTTTGCACCTGGGCATTTCATCTTCACCCATATATTATGAACTCTACTCTTATCTTTTATATTGCAAGGCCATAACCATGTCCTGGGTGGAAAAAAAATATTAAAGGGTTTAAAGGGATTTAAGGGAATAACGAAAAATAATTAGAATTTATTATAAAGTATTTAATAAAATATTTACAAAAACATTATTTCAAAATATGCACACATTCACTTTTTGCATGCATTTTGGGCATTTCTAATTATTGGCAGGGATTTTTCCCCCTCAAACTCAGGTGGTTACGGCCCTGTTATATAGCATTAGCTCTATTATTCTATTTATGCTTAGCATGTTAGGGCTTTATAGCTTGTATTAGCTTTGTGTTTGCCTTTTTATTTATTGAATTATGATCATGACTCTAACTAACGTAAATGAAGCTACATGTTAAAATTATATTTGGTTATATATTATAGAAATATATATTTATACGTAAATACTACATATGAAATGATATGTCTATTATGCAAATGGACATGTATGAATAACTCTATATGTGTATACATATAATTAACTAAATTATATTTTAAAATAATATATTTAATTTATTGTATATCTTAACATGTAACTATATTATTCATAAATATACTTATCAATGGTCTAGTCGGTTTGTGGGAAAGGAACTCAGATGATTGCATGGCACTATAGGGAGTGTAAAAGCAACTGCACAACCAGGGCGAGTATTTCTTAAATTGCTGCTGTGGAAGCGAAATGAAATGCTGTGCCAGTGAGTACACACATCTAATGCAGTAAAAGTTAAATCCACTCAGCACCTGCCATTGCTTAAAAAATATTCTACATCCATTAAATCTACATTAAAGGGATGTGGAGGAGGGGTTAAATGAAAATGGTCCCCATATGTGCTATGCTTTCCACTGAAAGTACTTATATTGATACAGTGTCCACTATCACTTTGTTGCAAATGAAAGTGGCTAGATTTGAATCAAAGCATTATACGTGTCATGGTATTCAATAACAATATTTGTTTAGCGATTGAATTGCTCAGCATACTTACTCTTAATTCTTAATAATTACTTTACTCTTTGTATTGACTGTTATCTTTTAAACACTTAAACCCCTGCTGTGCAAACTGCTTGTTAGGGGAATTTCGGTCAATAAAACACTGTAAGAACATTTTAATGTGTAGCTGATTTCTTTTATTATACCTCAGATAATTAGTTTAGCAGCTGAGAAGACAAGAATAGAACAGTGATGGTGTATTGGCTGATGGCCCTGTCTGTACAGCCAAGCTCACAAATATGCACTTGGTGTGTTTATCTGACATTAGTGGATTTGAGGTTTCCAGCTCATTCATTAGCCTCAAACTACTCAGTGTCAATCTGTTCTCAATATATTAGCACTGAATTTAACCTAAAATGCAACATTTAAAGCTGAATATTAAGAAATTCCATTTACGTCATTAACAAAAGGGATTCTACAAGGTGTCTGATTAGATTTGTTTTATAATGTTTATTAATCATGGTTAATGTTTTAGTAGTTAAAAAAATATTTCTTGCATAAACAATACATAAAGCATGCATTTAACATTTAAAATTGCAATTAACAAAGTAAACTTTTACTTAAACCTAAACCATTTTTAGTTTTTTGTTGCCGCTGGTTACATGTAAAGACTGGTCAACTATTTCCTGTCAGACTGGTCACCTGATCAGCTCTTTCCCGACATCTGTGAAGCTTCCCAAAGGTTGTGAAACAGCTAGACAATCAAATTTGAAAAGTTGCTCAGTTTGGCAATCTCGTGGTTAATAAAACTTGAAGCTGGAAACTGGAAACGTGGTAAATCTTATTGGAAGAACACTGTAGCCAGAGCTACTTCTCTTTATTTATGTACATGACGAGTCATGCAGGTACTGGGGTAATAAAAATAATACTGCGCTAATAAATAAAAACTTATTGTAGGTGTACTATAGTGGTTCAAGATAGGACCAAAATACTGTTTGCAAGTTGGATTTATGATGTACTCGCTCATTTTGCACAAATTTTAAAAGGAAAAAAAGTTACAAAGTGTAACTTTAACCACTTGACATGAAAATATACTAGTATATTTTAGAATTAACAATAAAAAAATTGTAAAACTACTCATTATGATACCTACAATTAAGTTCAATTAAAGGCCTGATATATTCTGTACACTTAAATGTCAGAGCTGGCTAAAAGCAACATTTCAAATTTGATTGTCTAGCTGTTTCACAACCTTTGGGAAGATTCACAGATGTCGGGAAAGAGCTGATCAGGTGACCAGTCTGACAGGAAATAGTTGTGTTTACATGTAACCAGCGGCAACAAAAAAAATGGTTTATGTTTAAGTAAAAGTTTACTTTGTTAAATGCAATTTTAAATGTTAAATGCATGCTTTATGTATTGTTTATGCAAGAAATATTTTTTAACTACTAAAACAGTCTCTGCACACATATTACTGTGATACATATTTTGTCACAACAGTAACAAACATTACTGGCGAGTGCTGGGAATTCCCACAACATGTGACATTGAAGATCTCCTCAGAGGTTACAGCTGTACCAAGTTCACAGACTCAAACACCACTGCTAAAGAGCAGCCAATCACATGTGGGTATAAGATCACCCCATATAATTACCTCAGCAGTCTTCAGAACAGGAAATGATGTAGGAATGATCTGTAATAACCTGTGTCTTCCAAAACAGATCACACCACTTTCTGTTTTCCCCCAAGACAAAGAAATCAGGAACATGCTCAAATTCGTGATTAAACTTTCCACTGATATTCGGAACACCTAAGTGTAAAACATTCTGAAGAACTCCTTTGTCACAATAATGAAAGATTTTGTGGCTTCTATGAATTGTCAAATCGCCACACAGTGATAAATACAACACATGCTTTCTTTGCTTTGTGTATGTGGGAGTAAATCTATTCATTCCATTTACACAGAGCACTTAGTGCATCATCATCATGTACAAAGCTATTCTTAGTCTTATTCTTAAAATAGCTAATGTTAGTCATATTGAATTTTGTTGTAAAATAAATAGTGTACTTGAATGCTTTGGCGTATCATAAATCTTGGAATGTGTTGTTGGCTACATTCATCAATTTTGAGGTCAGCAAAACTAAATAAATTGATTACAATGTTTGATTAAGTGGCATAACGTCAAACAGGCTTTTTATTTTTATGTACATGGTAATAAAAGAAAGAAACATGACCCTTCCACTGGACCAACAAAGCATTTAAAACAAAAAAAAACAACTAAAATTTTTTTCTATATTGTATTGACTGTTCATTTCAAAACACCCTCTCGTCCTCTTTAAAGTAGAACATATTACACCAACTTGCAGTAAACAAAGGGGTTATCGGTCTTCATTTTAAAAATTCTAATTAGACCAATCTCCCTTTTTTTAACTAACTTTAAAACATTAGAACCATTCTTGGATAAAAATGATTAATGACTTTTTGAGACTAGCCTAAGTAGTTTATGCAATCAGCGTGGAAACAAGGAGGGTGAACAAGAGGGTGTTTTTTTGGGTCTCCACAAATACAAATGTTGTGGAACTTTCCGCGACTGAAGTGGTTTGAGGTCTTCACATTATTTAACACACAACATCATCAAGACCATATGTGAAGACTTTGATTTAAAATGCAGCACACCATTTTAAGCTCTTGAGTAATGTCTTACAGATCAAAGCATAGTAAAATCAAATGACTCAAATCAGAGAAAATGCTTTGCAGTCTTACAACATAACTTAAGCCATTGTTTTCAATTTGCAGGTAATGCTTGCAACTTTAACACATTTCTATCCTCAATGAAGGAAAAAATAAATGTTTTTTATAAGAAACTAACAAACAAATATAAAACCAGGGAATGCCAACATTCACTGTAAACAAAACAAAAAAAACGTCCATTATTGTCTGACAAACTATTTTAAAGGTTGGTTGAAGTGTCAAATGTAGAAAAAGTAGATATTATATCAAATAAATAAAATAGTTTTAGTGCATTTAGTATAGGAGCAACTTAAAATCTTAAAAAGCATGAACTTACAATATCAAGTTTGAGGGTAAGGGTCCAACTAACAGCAGCTAAGCATCAGTGTTTTTACAGAGTTGTAAGCATAGTGCACCCTACAAATGTTTTGGTCAACTAATAATGATTATTCGTTTTAAATAATGTCATGTATTTAGTTTGCATTTTTCAATTGAGCTTCAACTGTTATTTTACTTAAACACCACATCCACTGACCTGTTAAGAACACACATACATGTGTTGTAATGTTAAATACATTTGTTTGTTTAATAAAATGCATAATGCCTTACCAAGTTGGAGTCCATTTTCCATTTTCTTTGTCCAGACAGCAGAGTAATCCACAGTTCCAAAAACAGAGTTGCATAACCTCACCATGACTCACCAGCTGCATTTCTGTACATAAAATGCGAGAGAGAGAGAATGAGAGAGAAGCAATTATTTTTGACAGTTTTTGTAACAGGTGTCTAAGTCTGGGGTTGAATTCTGGTCTTCTAGTCAACTGAAATGCTTCTTTACCACCGTGTTATGGTGGATGTCAGACAACTGATGGACCCAAGGGCAGAAGAATAACACACAGGCTTAGATGACTGAACTAAAAGTGATTTACTTGAGAGTCCAAGTTCAAAAGTAACATAACAAAACAAGAGAAGAGTGGTTCTGTGTCTAAAATGTCAGCATCCATGGTTAATTTTAGTTTTAATCAAATAAAACTCACTTTTTTCAGAAACTATTTTGAAATGGAAATAAAGCAGTCAGTCAAGTTTGCATTGGAAATCAGTTTACATACTTCATTTCCACTTTAAAGGTTGAACTATCAAATGTGGAAATGCATACACCTTTGTTAAACATGCATATTTCACACAGCATACAATATATAGCATGTATTACAAACATAGCATACAATACTGGCCTTGTTTTTGCCTGAACCATAGTTGGCAGTTGTGTTTGCAGTTAGTGAGTCACCAAGGTCAGTTCTCAGTAGCTCATGCAGTCAGTAACAATTGACTAAATCATTAGCTTAATGTCCCTGTCTTTTTTTCTAAAGAGGTCTATTACAAGTAAGAAAGTATGAATGAATGGTTGTGTCTGCAGGTTTTTGTTTCTTCCCTAAGATGTTTAACTTATTTTATTCAGTAGGAAACCAGAATGTCCATTAAAGTGCTAACCCTCATCCATTTTGTTAAGTTCCCACATGCAGCCAGAAAGGTACTTTCCAGTTGTCTTTAAACACACACACACACACACACACACACACACACACACACACACACAGACACACAGCATGACCAAACAATTAGAGAAAATGAACACAGTTTTGCATTTGCTTGTGTTTTACATTGTTCCATTACTTTTAAATTACATTTTTTAAATTTTGTTAAAGATAAATATTTATACATCAGATTTCAATAGGGTTTATTTCCCTTTCTTGTGATCTTTTGTAGTTCATAAAAGTAGTTACATTAAATATTACAGTACACCTCCGACTAATTTTAGGTATTAATTGAGTATAGTGACAGAACAAATCATAATATTTAAATTCTGCCATAGGGCTACAACTTCACTGATTACTTTGACATATACTGTATATCTAATTATTGGCAAAATACCTATTGCTCAACAATCAAGAAAAGAAATTGTAATAGCATAACAATGAGGTAAATAATGAGGTAATAATAATAATGAGGTCAGCGTATTTCTAGGTGTCGGCATGTGAATGAGTAATGTTATGATGGAAAACTAACCTGAAGCAGAATACTTAACACGTACGCAACAGGGTTAGTGTATTTGCAGATATTTCATCTGTGAATCATACGATTGTGCAGCACTTTGTATATTTCTTGATTTAAACATCAAGTTTATAATTGAGATGTTTGTGGTTTAATAACAGCCCCAATGAATCATAAGTATATGAATTGTTGTTCTAAAATATATGGCTTTGATATCAAATGTGTCCATATAGGATCTGGAGGGTTATTTTGTAGCCATCCAGGCTGTTAAAACAAACTCTTTGAATCAACATTGACTCTCTTTAAGCAGGAAAGTCTTTTTTTCAGTGCTCTAACTGCCTTACAGACCTTCACTATTAATGATGTGAACAACTGTGACTCATTAATATGAGTCTTCTTTTTAAAGTTCTAATCAGATGTTATTGAATCTAGTGCAATGATTCTATGTTTGACAAAAGAACTGAATAAATGATCACAAATTTACCTTTGTGATCAGTTTGATGACCTTTAGTCACTTTAGAAGAGGTCTGACTGGCATGCAAAGTAAAACCAACAACAGTGTTTAGGGGTGTTTAAATGTCACAACAGGACACTAATATTCAAAGTATGCACTTTGTCACCAGCATTTCCAGTCATACTCTCCTGGTGACTGTTTGGATCATGATTCTCCACTTTTAGTGCCAAGCAATACAGCACAAAATGGCCAGCTGTAATGTCACTATCTGTACTTCTGTATTTACTAGGTGTGATCGGCTACCAATCACTATCAGTCGAAAATCTCTTCTAATGATTTGCAGATCTCATACTTGACATGAACACCTGGCAAATGCGGGTGGATTTAATCAGCGGCGCGTAACGCAGTCACTCCTATTAAAACACTTCGACGGGTTGGATTGTACATAAAGGCCTATAGGCTGTACACTTTTCAATTGTAGTATTTTAATGATAATATAGATTTTTTGATACATTTCGATACTGAAATATTTGAAACGCTTCCGATATTAATTTCCCGCAGAATAGATAAACAATTTCAGCATGCGCTTTCTCGCTCTCTTATCTCTCTCACAGCGAGTTATAAATCAGCTTTCGCTCACTCACTCGCTCATTTCTTTAGCTCTGGATGAATATTGTTTACGTTAAAACGTTGGCGTAAGCGAAATGTTGAAAATCACTTTTACACACACTTGAGATTTTCACGCCGACTTGAGCACTTGGGGCAAATACAGGAAATACAAATACAGTAAGTGTGTATCTGGATAGGCCAGAAAGCTGCCCTCAAAATGTCCTTCAAATTGGGATGACCTTCAGCGCCGTAGGATCGAGGCTCCTATTCGAGAAGCATCTAATGCATAGGTGTCAAACTCAAGGCCCGCGGGCCACATCCGGCCCGGCGTGTAATTATGTCCGGCCCGCGAGAGCATTTTATTAATGGCCCGCGAGATGTCCCGCGCTCCAGCTGACTCGCCGAACACTTCCTGTATTAAACAGGAAGTGGCTAATGATGCTTCGCGCTAGTACCGCGCGATTGTTATTGTCAATTATCCATAACTGTTCGGTACACAGTGCTTGTGCGCGAAATGCAGGTGTTGATCATCGGATGAGAAGAGCCCGCCCTCATGGCAGAACAGCCAATCACGTCTTCTTGCATGATTGACAGGTCAGACAACATATCAGCATATCAACATATCATCAGAGTGACAGTACAAGCGCCAGAAAGAAAATACAGCGCAAAAAAAAAAAAAAAAAAACATTATGTCCTTAGGGACGTAACAAATATATTGAAATATTATTACGTGTAAAAAAAAAAGTGATATCGTTTGTAAAATCTGCTATAACCCATGGGTTATGAGGGAAAATACGGTATATGTTTACTGACATACTGCCGGTATACCCGTGTGTCTCATTTGTGAAGCTAATGTGGCAGTAATTAAATAATTTAATAAGACGGCACTATGAGACAAATGACATAAGAGCAAATTCAACTGAATGATTTGATTTGTTATTGCTGAAAAGCAAAATTTTTATTTAGATTTCCAGGTTTTGATATGCAGCATGTCCATATTTTGAATTTGTATAATTTTGACAGGATATATTTTTATGGAAAGCAAAATCTTTTATATATAAATCTTTTTAAGTTTTATATAAAATGACATAAGAGTAAAGAAATTTGAATGTTTGTTCTTTTGACTTTTACCTACTTGTTTACTTTATTTCTAACTTGTATAATTTAGACAGGATATATATTTATTTTTATTAAGTATTTTTAAATATTTTTATATTTTTAAGTTATTTAAGGTATAAATTGATTTATTCCAGAATAATATTTCTGTCTGTTTTTATTTACATCCAAGTTAAAAAAGGTACGTTTTAAAAGTTTAGTTTTAGTGTTTTCAATAAATGTTTATCCTGTTCGGCCCGCGACCTAAAGTGTTTTGGGATTTTGGCCCCCTGTGCAATTGAGTTTGACACCCCTGATCTAATGTCTCTTAACGGGAGTTCTGTAACATGAAACTTAAATGAGCCAACTCTCTACACATACCGACACACCATAGATGTTTTTTTTTTAAATACAAACCATCATTTTATTTCAGCATAACAAGCAAAGTATTTATCATTATGTACTTCAAATAACATTGCAGTTACTGTCAAAATCAGCTCTGCTGTTGTTCATAGCAGTAGTGATGTTGTGCAATGAGGACCTTGAAATGTGTAGTGAGTCAACATCCTTTTCCATCCTTCCCAGTACCTGAATTCGTGATCACAATATACTGGTTGACAAGCTCAGGAGATATAGGAACACAACGAGATATATGGTCTATCTATTCCTTTTATAGTGTGCATTCCTTTCTGACTATGGGGATTTTGATTTCCCCTGCCCCTCCTCTTGTGATTTTATCTCCATACCAACAGAAAACAGGTCTAAAGACACACCTTTTAAAACTAAAACAAATGTAACATATACTGTAACCATTTAATGATGTGAGGTGTGACACACACACACACACACAAAGCTGAATAAGTCTTTTGACAATTGCAATTTCTAGCCTCCTCAGAACAAAATATTATTAGCAGAAATATCTGGGCCCTTCTTGTAGTATTTAGTATATTTTTAGTTTGATAATGTCAGCATCACAAAGAACATGAAAA
This sequence comes from Rhodeus uyekii, assembly GCA_037043235.1. Classification (NCBI taxonomy): domain Eukaryota; kingdom Metazoa; phylum Chordata; class Actinopteri; order Cypriniformes; family Acheilognathidae; genus Rhodeus; species Rhodeus uyekii. Next base: position 890,364 of record JAWRVZ010000026.1, read on the forward strand.
GAAGTAGGCCTATGAGTTTTTATTTGTGGCTATGATGTCTCTGTTTCTATGTTTCTCTGTTTCTTTTCTGTTGTATGAATGTGTTGGATAATGAGTCCCAAATATCTGGATAACAGCACCACTGTAGACTAGTTCTGTTTTTTATAAAAGGCAGTGGCTTTCAAATATCACCAATTCAGCAAATGGCACCTTCTAAAAAAAAAAAAAAAGTATTTAAAAACAACACCCATTTTAAAGCTACGATGACGTACAGAGGGTGTTACAGGAAATAAACAGAGCTACATGTTCTGCACTGCACGGTTCACTTTACTCGCATCATGCCGGCCGCTCAGACGCTGTTTCTTTTGCTCTCGTGTCTTTCTTTTATCACTGGAAAATCACTCGAAGGTAAAACAGCTAAATCTTTAATTTTTAATTCTATTCAAGGACATCGTTTTAAACGAAAACGTTTATTCAATGTAGATATAGTTTTATAATGACGAGCACTGATGTGTGCCGTTAACGAAAAAGAGAGAGAAAACGGCGTATAATTAGCGATTTACGAAATTATGTATAAAACATAAAAAACGTATAAAATTGACGTGTTAAAAGTAGCTTTCTCTCAGAGAACCATGACATTCTGAGTCGAGTTGATGAGAAGTTTGCCTATTTCTGCTCAACTCAATGGATGCTGGAATACTGCATGGAAATGCTACGATCGTTTTGACTAATCTGATTAATTTTATCGCAGATGAACCGTGTAATGGGACGCAGAAAGAAGATTTCTCCTACGACTTTGTCCTTCCAAACGCCGTGGCTCTGAACGTCCTACAGGACGCGTGTGACGCCGAGTGGACCGTTGATGTGAGAGTCAACACTTATCCTCCTCTAACAGGCCATTCTGTATTTTTATTTTAGTTTTAATCGAGAATTAAAATGCCACCACAACGGGCGAAAGGAACTTTGTAGCCTTTGACAACACACTTCCCAAAGTGCTGTATAGCAACAAAACACATGGCTACTTTTCTAAGCATCTACTTGGTCAATAAGCATGGACAAATATGCGTTATAGGTTCAGTGATAAAATATGTATCTAATATGTTTTTGAATGTTGCAGATTTATAGTTAATTTCAGAAACGTTGTAGCATATTTTGTTGATTGAAGATGATTAAATTCAGATTTCTTTTTGTTGATTAATATGAATATTACTTGAATCCTCATGAAGTTAAGGCCACATGAAAAAACTCATTGTAGTCAAAATGGAAACTAATCAAACTGCAGGCTGGTAAAAGCTTGGGGTAAAGGGCCCCTCTAGCTGTAGAGCTAAATATATTTTAGGACCATTGCCTTTTAGCCCTGTTGCAGTTTTATATTTTCTGTGCTTTGTCTGATACTATTCTATTCATCACTAATTGTTAAAATTAGTGTTTTTCTTGTCTTATACCAGTGGCAATAGTAAAAAGAAGAAAATTATGTTAAATGTTTCACCATGTTTATGATTACAACTGTCCCCTAGGGATTCACCGCGATCCTGGAAGGAAGTGTAACCAACTATTCTCATCCATTCAAAAATGTAACTCGCCATGGAATCAGTGTGAAATACTGCCCAGTTTCAGTCAAATACCATGTCTCTTGTCCCGTGAGTTCAGTCAAAATTATTAATCTGCTCAGAACAGTTTTAAAGGATTGTATTTATTTACACATCAAATGTTTTTGATTCTCTTGTAGATTTACACCAGAGATCTCACATGCCTTTGTAAGTAGTTTTTATTTTTGCTCCCTATAACAGAAGCTATACAATTATTATATTACAAGAGTACAATCACATTTGATTCTGTGTGTTTTATCAGGCACCAATACTACCTACAACAATCCAGTTTTTAACACGTCTCTGCCATCTAGAGGTAAATGAGTGAAACACTAAATATGCCTGAGACAAGAATGACCTTAAACAGGGGTGCCCAATACGTCTATCGTGATCTACCGGTCGATCGCAAAGGTAGTGTTGGTAGATCACATGGAATTATCAAAGTAGATGTCAGCCCAACATCCGTCTTTACAATGAAATTTGTCAATTGATCGACATACAGGGCAGCCAGTCTGACATCTGACCTTTACTGGCACACGGGTCAATGCGCATCCGCACAACGGCGCCAAGTGATGTTCTGCAGTGTAGTTAGGTTCATGTAGTTACGCAAGCTACATCAAAATACACTGTGCATTTAAAGAATTCTCAATATATTCATAAATAGGTAGATCAGTTTGATTGGTCATTTTATAAGTAGCTCACAAGCCCAAAAAGTCTGGGCACCCCTGGCCTAAAAGGTTAATCGGCTACTTTTGTTTGTTAACAACGAATTGGGGGTGCATAACTGTATATAACAGTCAGATTTTGTAAATCCATGTAATGACTTTTTTGTAATAATTGCATTTACAGATATTTCAGCAAAGAGACATCACTGTAAGTAAAGTCAGTCAAAACATACATGATAAATGACTAAATAACCAGCATTTGGAAAAAAAAAGTGATCAGGAAATAGTTTTTACTCCTGTCTGACAAAAATGTAGCCACATTTCAAGACATTGCCAACTTGAATGCAAATCACACAAAAACACACACAGTTTCTTACCAGACTTCACTGTCTTTATGTTGAAGTTTATAAATTCCACAAAAAGCAAAAAATTAACAGCAGTAATAACTATCCTCGTCTTGTAGCTTTAGGTTGTGAAACCCCGAAAGTCAAATGTCTCAGAAGTTCTCTCTAAATCTTCCGTTGAAGCTTGCACAACAGCTTTTACATTCCTGTTGTGCAAGATTTAAAAAAAAACACTCCCAAGAAAACAACGAACAGGAATCAGGGTCAGAAATCCCTAATAGAGAAACCCATGACCAAAAACAACTGCCGAAAGCTATGAATGATCTTTAGAAGTTTAAACAACAAATGATTAATAGGTTTGTTCAGAGGTTGTGGAAAGTAAACTAGAGTTCTGGTGATGAATACAGTAGTGAAGTGGTGACATAGCATAGCAACAGCATTTTCAGAAATCATTTATCTTAAAGCAAGTGTCATGAAACCTGTGTATTGTTTACTGCATGTATTTATATTTGTTTTTTCTCCATAGATTGTGCCATTGGTGTTACTGCCACATTTGTCGTAACTGTTGTCATCTTGACTTTCTTCATCTGCAGGCCAAACAGGTATTAACACATTAATGGATAAAAACTAAATAACTACTTGCAGTTATAAGATATTCGTTTATTAACTAAGTTTATCTTATTTATTAACAAGTTTATCTTATTTGTATTTCTAGAAATGCAAAATATGGTGCAACTAGTGCCTAAGCTGATGAAGAAAAGCATCCAGGTTGAGGAAAATTAACCTAAGGAGGCATCTGTACCCAACAAACAACAACACATAACGTGGAGTTATCGTGTTAGTTACATATTATCCCATATGCATGCAATACACTATTATATTATATTATATTATAATATATTAAATTATAATATATTGAATTATATATATATATATATATATATATATATATATATATATATATATATATATATATATATATATATATATATATATATATATATATATATAATCTATAGCTCTTTTTACAATACAGATTGTTTCAAAGCAGCTTTACAGTGATAATAGTAAATTAATGCAACAAAGACTGTTTTGGCTGTACAGCAGCTCCAGAAGAAAGTCATTGCCCAGCTTAAGTAAGTTTTGATTGTTTTTGTATTTCTCACTGTAAAAATCATTAGTTATTAGCTTAGGGGCTGCTTATACAGAACCGTTATCAACTGAAAACAGAAAACTCATAATGCACTCGGGCCGTTCCAACGTGCAAGCTTTTGAAAATAAGTTTTGAAAACGATATTATTATATCTGTATTATTAACTATGTATTATATAAAATTATATTATATTATATTATATTATATTATATAACAGTGGAGTTCGGGTTATGTCGACGGCCTTGGGGGTTGCAAAAAGGCGTCGAGATAACCAAAAGCCAATATGACGATATGTTTGATGAAGCGATCAGCATGCTATAAAAATGTACATCGCTCACAGTGTAAACACAGGCACAACACACATGTAAACACATTCGCTCATAACACAGTCATTTCGCTCTGACACAGTTCTGATAGTATTGCACATGCGGTTAATATGGTTTGTTTACAAACTCTAAAATGCATTATTGCTTTTTGCCTTTAACGGTCTGCTTGAAAACAAATGCTTCAGTAACGACGTTGAGATATTTGCTTGAGATATTAGTGTTCAGCGACATTAAGGAATCGACATTAAAGAATCGAAAATGCTAAGACAAATAGGGATTTTGGCGGTTCCACTTAAAAAACATTCACATAATAGGATTGGCGAGTTAACCGTGACTCGAGATAAGTGAACTCCACTGTATATTACATTATATTATATTATATTACATTAAATTATATAGACCAACAATAATAGGACTGAAATTACATTACATACAGTAACACAATAGTGCATTTAAAATAAAAAGTGAACTAATGATCACATGTTCGTAAACGTAAACTTCTCCGTTAAAATCCATGTGAGTTCATGCAATTCAGTTTATGCAATTTTAGATTACTTATTTGAAAGAATAAAAAGAGCAGTTTAATGTCTATCCTTTTATTGTTCAAGTGGTCAAGGGTGAAATGGAATTTAGAAAGTAATTAATATTAATAAATAATGCAATATTTTTAGAGAGACTAATTAAAAAATATTTGATATTATGTTTATTATATTAAGGCTCATATAAACGTCTCAAGTTTGTGTTTCCTCTAAGGTCACACTAGAGGTCACTGTCTGCATAGATTTAAACATAGTGGTCTAGCCTTCTTTCTTGTTTTTGCTCCTATTTTATTTTTAAACTTGTTTCTAACCATTATTTACTCTTGGTGTTCTGAAACATATTCTGAAACTCACATTAAACTTTGCGAACGGTTCTTTTGAAGTCTGTTCTTTTCAACTGTAATTCTGTCGCCTTACGGGAAGGTCAAAACTGGAGTGTTTGTGTGCGAGTGTGTGTGAGAGTGTGTGAGCAAGTGCTTTCAAGATTCAAGAATATTTTGAATCGACAATAACACGACTCAATATGTGCAAAATAACCCGTTAGCGTGCTGTAAACAAACGACACTGCGCACATGAACGAGAGATTTAGAAATTATTACAAAAGACTAGTTCTATAATTTAGCATCGATAAATTAGTAAAATATCACTTACCAGTGGATATCTGTCTCAATTTGTGAGCTGAAGATATCAAATGAGGATCCCAGTTAACGGAACTAATTATGTAGGGTTTAGGAAGTCAACACTTCTTAGTATTGTTTTCCCATTCCGCGTTGACAAAAGAGGGACTGGTGATATCCAATGGAAAACAACACTGAGTCTCTACTGCAGATCCACGAACTACCGGTAATGTGTTATTTATTATTTATTTATTCGCAAACAAAGATTGTAGACAAATTAGCAAGTTTCTCCAAATTAGAACGATCAAGTTTAAATATTAAACAATCATAAATTCCTGTGGGCTACAAATAAAAATACTAGGGAAACAAAAAGGTAAAATAATCCAGTCAGTGATTACTCTTTGAACGCTTGTTTAAATATTATAATTAAAATTAAAATACAGGAAGTGTTTGTGTGTGTGTGTCTGTGTGTGTTGCCTAGCAACAGAATGCGGGCCAAGAGTCGTCGTCAGGTGTTTGGGGACAGCGCGCTGTTATGGCGGAGAGAAACGCTCTGGAGAAACTCGATTTCGGCGCTTTAAGCCCCGAGCAGCAGGAGAAGCTGCATCAGTTCAAGGTATTTCATTCTCTACTGCTGAAGGTTTTTCACGAGTCGGCAAATTTTATTGGAGATGGATAAAGGTCTAACAACTAAGTACAGGATATGTTACTTATTAAATAATCTGTATAATTTTTGTCAAAGCAGATGTTTCGAAATTACATTGTGAGTTCACATTTCTTACTCCAGATCGAGACGAGGATAGCTAATGAAAAATATTTAAGATCTCATCCAGAGGTGGAGATGTTACTGAGTGACTTCCTAAGGTCAGTCTTTATGCTATATTGTGCTAGGCTGTTCATTTATTATATTCATCCATTCTTTCTCTCTCTAACAGGGATGTGTTTCTGAAAAGGCCTACAGATATTCGTGAATTTGCAGCAGGTAGGCTATATCGTTTTTCAACTGTTCCATGTAATAAAAGTAATGCCTATTTGTTTATGTGACACATTTGTGCATTTTCTCTCAAAGAACTTGATTGAAAATAGTCTTCTGATAACATTAAGAGTGTGTTTTATGCTTTTTTAAATCCCCATGTAAATAGATATTGAGCTTATATTACAATAGAAACGTATCTTGAGTTGACGTAATTAAAGACGTACTTGCATCTTGAGTTTATAAAAATGATGATGATGATAATAGTAATATTATCATAATTATGTGCAGTATTATGTTTAAATTATACTCATGAATTAAAACCAGCATATCTCTCTCTCCCTCTCAGTTCATTTTAGTGATCCAGGACTGTCAACGAAGATTCAGTCCCACATAAATATCCAATAATAGTAAAGTGTGGATTAACATTTTCTCTTTTTAATAAAGCATACAAAAATGATCAAATGTGTGTCTGTCATGATCCCTCTTTATACTGTGATATATATGATATATGTTATATGGTAATCATATATAGTAACTGTGTTTGAAAGCATCTTTGCAGTACCTCTTCATTATCAGCAACAGTTAGCGTGACTGTATCAGGGGAGAGGACAGTCCAAGCTTGTTTGCTAAATGAGTCCACTGGGATGAAAGATGGAACAGGCTGAACTGAATAGGTCTTTCTAATCTTTAAGTACAACACAGAATCCAGAAAAGTTGAGACATTTTGTAAAATCCAATAACATCAAAAACTTGATTTATTCATTCTCTTTAACCTTTATTTAACTAAAAAAAATTACAAAGAAAACATGTTTACCCTGCCACATCGTTTCCTTTTACTTACGCTTTTTAAATGTTTGGGAATTGAGGATGCTGATTTTTGCAGTTTTGCAAGTGGATTTTTTGCCCAATCTCACCTGATACAATACAGCTGCTCAACAGTCCGTGGTTGTCGTAGTCAGATTCTCCTTCTCATGATGGGCCGCACATTTTCAATAGGAGACTGTCTGGACTGCAGACAGATGGTCAAGCACATCCACTCTGTGATGAAGAGTGTCTCAGAATCCTCTTTGCTTGTGAAGATTGTGTCTTTGGTGAATGACCATTTCACTATTAATTTGCCTCTTTCTCTGTTGCAGCCATCAAAATCATAACTAATTTGCCCAGTGAAAAAGAAAAGGTCAGTTACGTAACAGACAAAGAGAAGTAACAAATCACAGATTCTTGATTTTATTAAATTATTCAAACTTTTCTGGATTTGGGGTTGTCCAGACATACTGAGGCTGGCACTAATGATTCATGATAGTTTTCTATTTCATATTACCTTAATTCTTAGCTGCTTGATAGAACAATTTAAACTACTTATTTTCATTAAGTCTTTATTGTTTTGCCCTGCATTTGAAATTTAACGTTGTCATCCGACTTTATGCACTTTCTCATTCAGCTAGTAAGTTTTATCTTTTTAATATAACAGTTTACAGTTTGACTACCCAAGGGTTAACATTCCTTTTTGGATTTAACAAGTCACCAGGGATCTAATACGTTGCTGCTCATTCAACAGAATCATCTAATCTTCCACTCAATGTAACAATTGACTTTAGTACGGTCCATGAAACTCATTAACCCCAAAAACCTATACAATTAAGCATGTCAAAGCAGAAAGATATATTCAGTCTGTTTCAAATAATAATCTAAACTGCAAGTAGAGAAATCTGTGACTTTATGTCTTATTATTTAAAATCACAGACCAGTATTTAAAAATAGCAATATAAGAGAAAGTCTAATGTTACTCCCTTAAATTCACAAATGAATTTTCATAGGTGCCACACCTGCACAGATAGATCGTGTTCAATATTCTGGGGTGGGAGGGGTTGAGAGGACATGAGAGTGGAAAATCATGTTGCAATGAACCCAGTGTGCACCTGTTCAGCAGCTTCAGTTATACTCGTGTTTCAAGATTTCAAGATCATCACTCGCAGTGAGTACCTCCATCATATTTTTAGTCTATACTCTTAAACATCATAACTGCTAGTTTATTGCTTTATGTTATTTCAGTCTCTCGTTTATATTAATATTGGGGATACCCATGTTCACTGAAAGAGTTAATAATAATAACAATTCTTAGAGCAATACCATTTAAATGTTTTTTTTTTTTTTTTAAGTAAAGCTTGAATTTAAACAGGACTCTTTTTTCGGACAAGTGAGTAAAAGATCTGTTAAAATGTGTACATATTATAAAGATGATTATACATTTGTCTCCAAGTCTCCAAGATCCAATGGGTGTCTTTTTACTTGCTCTACCACCCCCAAAATTAGCTCTGTTGGTTTAACCTACTGTAGTCAGGTTGATTCAGTTATATTAAATTATAATTTTGGATTAAACAACACCAGTTAATTTACATGTAACCACATGAAGCGCACCTTTATTTTTCTTTTCTGTTGGGCAATGTTTTATTAAGATTTAATGATTTAGGCGTAACATAATGTTACAGTAACATAATTTTTTAAGACCAAAACAAATAAGATATTCAAATAAAAGGAAACCCAATCATCTGTAAAATTGTTCTGATCTGCTTTGTCATACAGCTACGCTAAGTCTGAAAGGTTGTTTTTCTCAAGCTGTATTCCAGTGAGAGTGATCTCACACTGGCAGTATCCTAGCACTCATCCCAAGGTGGATGCGAGAACAATATATGCAGAACCTGAGAGTCGGTTGGCATTCCTACAAAAACCATAGTCACAAAAATAACATAAGATCCAAGTTTAAGTGCGAACAGAACACATATACAACTGGGGCGCTTTAAAATAGGAGGAGACTGGTATGATTCTGGTTTTTGAGTTAAAATGATAAATTATACAGTCTACATTTAATGTACCGCTAATATTCCTGGAGAGGTTCTATCCCATTATTTAGTGTGTATTTTGTTGCTATTCAAACATCATTCCAATGCATTACATAAATGGTTTCTGACGTTTAATTTTTGTTCTTGAATGTTTAAACAATGCAAGCTATGGAAACATTAATGTAACTAAATGGAACTGTTTTGCATGTAATCAGATATGTCTGGTTTGTTCATATGTGATTTACCTGTGTCCGATGATGACATTACGGATAATAAACCAGTTACTGATATCTAAATACATATATGCATTACCCAATATGATGATTTATTATGTCTGTGTGTGTTCATTGCATGTGATGAATGTGTTCAAATGTTCTAAATCCATATTGTCTATAGAGCCTCAGTTAGAGAAAGAGAACGGAGAACAACGTGATGGGGTTTTACAGAGAGAGTTTGATCCTCTCTCTTCTAGTCCAGTGGGCTACAGGTAAACCAGTTAATAGAACAATTATATACAAAAATTATTTGAAGCTTGTTGAATTACAGCGAACAACAAAATGTCATTAATTTCATTATAAATGTTCTGTGTGTATGTGCTGTTGTTCTACACAGCAATGTCCCTAGGTATGATGGCATCAGAGATGCCTGACTATAACAAGTCAACAGTTCACTTTCCAAAAGTACCTGCAGACTTCATGGAAATGGCCAAGAAACTGGTAACGACAAGATCGTTGGTTGCATCTAATACTGAAAACACTATAACAGACGAAATGGGTCACAAATGAAACACTATTTTTGGAACCAATAAATTTGCTGTCTGTTTTGTCTTGCTGAGGGCTACTTTTGCACAATTTAACAAAATTACAGCTTGATTTTAAAAAAAAGAAAAGAAAAGAAATGGAATATTCTCTACACTGTGATGGATAGTGTGGAAAGGCAAGGAGAGGAGATGAGATTGTATTCAGCTTGTATACGTTTATTAACTGAAATAGCAAAGATAAAATAGGAAAAGGCAACAGTTTAACAAACAAAATGAAATAAAAATACTGAAACCAAGAACTGAGGAAACTGTGGGCATTAAATACAAAGGTAAACAAGTACTTGAACAAAACAAAGATGATGATAATTCATAGACGCAAACATTCAACAGGACGCAAGGGAACAAAGAGACAGGAAGTAAACAGGGAAATAACAACATTCACACTAAGAGTAACAGGAAGAAAGAATGAGCACAGAATGTGACATTCAAGTGATAATTACTGTGATTTTCCTTTACTTCTTCTCATGACTTGTCACATAATATTCACTTCAGTCATGCTCTTGACAGTCTCGTTTTGAAACAAAATTGATATTCAGAATTTTCACACAATAAACACTGAAATGTTTTTTATTTTACTCTGTGTTTATGTTATGTATGTATATATATATATGTATATATATATATATATGTATATATATATATATATATATATATATATATATATTTGATGGACCATTATTATGTATAATTTATATATTTAAAAGTGTAAAGTCTGGATCTGATAAGAGGAAACGCTCCTATTTATAAAATTGTGTCATTAACCAACATTATGGTTTTTTTTTAGCTTTTATTCATTTAGAACAAATTGCACTTTCCACTTGTGTACATTGTTTCATCATTTAATATCTACATTTCCTTTCATTTTTTGACAGATGATCACATGCTCCAAGAAAGGTAAATCTCTGAACACATAAAGACACATTTGCCATTATCTCAAAATGACTGGTGTTGCACCTGTACTTAATGCAATAAATTATGTAGAGAGCTATATTGCATAAACCATATGCAAATGCAAGAGTCCAAGGAAACCATGTAGGATATATTTGCATATTTCAGCTGGGAAATACATTTCCATTCAAGCTCCCCCACTCCCTGAACAAAATGTATTAATCTACTACACATCATTATCTGTAAACAATACTGTAGACAGCAATAAATCCAAATTGACATTTTGAAGTCTGATTGCAATTATAGTTTCTCTCAAGATTCAGAACCAGCAGATGTTTTTCATTTTGTTTCCAGTCATAAAGAGATAGTTTTGTCTTTGTCATGCATTGTGTCTTAGTTAAATTATGTGGTTGTTTTGTTTAAGGTTACCATGTGCCTGTAATGAACAATTCACTGAACAGGTAGACTGCCACTTAAATGATGATATATTTCCAGGTGTATATTTGAATACTAATGATCACATTTCATTGCATGGAAAACATATTTTCCCTTTTATCTCTCAGCTCATACGCACAAAACCAGATGATGGAGAGCCCCATCTCCATGTTTCTGGAGCTTCTCTCCTCACTCTCTCCACCCTTCTCCATCCTTCGCTCCAATCAGTCCAATGACACAACAGAAGAGCAGAACACAGCCTGGGTAACTCTTACTACCCCGAATACACTCATATGTTTAAATAGCAGCTTCCAATTGACTAATTTTGCTGTTAAAGACACTTATAGATGCTAATCACTACTTCTTACCCAAAGCCTAATCCCAACCAAACAATACAACTTTTGCCAACTTTAAATAAGTCTTTAGTTGTTGTTTTTTTCACATTTAGCTAAGTTCTGGGGACATTGTTTGCCAAATTGCTATTATTATATACAGAGATACGGGAAGATAACACATTTATTTATTTTCTGTTCATCCTGATGGAAAATATACAATAAATTCAGAACTTTGCTGAGAAGATGCGGAATTGCACCAACATGGGCCATATGATTGATTTCATGAAGAACACTACGGTTAGTGCTAGAAAAATATAACATAATATAAATATATTTAATATTCAATTAAGTTAACAATTAAATTGAATAGCTCTTATCTATGTGGTCGACATTTACACACCTTCCATACCTTATTTTTTACATTTGCACTCTTAGGACAGTCATCGTTGTTTTATGCGGGCATTCTTGGCTCCTCTCTCCTGGATGACCCTTATGCAGAACGGAACAGACCTCAACAAAGAGGATCTAACAAAGCTTTTATGGGTGGCTAAACCTTTCTTAGAAACAATGCCTCCATCTAGCTTTGTTCTGCCAGCATTTTCAGAAAGCTCTCACCTGGTGGAAATGTAAGTGTTTTCCTTTTTATTAAACTCAAATGATTGAATAATATGGAATATCTTTACCTTATTTAAAACGTTTGATGCAAAATTTTGTTTCCCTGTTTCTCTCTGTCATCTTACCTCCCTCATTATGCTCAAGGATGAAAGTGTTTAGTGAGGTGTTCAGCGTTCTCTCTGAGGAACAGAGGACTGAGATCATAGGGTGGGTCAAAGAAAGAGTTGCACAAAATGAATTTAACTGCAGTCTGAAACCCCCTCCCTCCAGCATCCTGCCTTCTAAATCACTGGAAAAATCTACCATGCGTAAGTTATGAGTACACTAGAAGCTTTTATCAAAACAGATTTGAATATTTTAAATGAGATGTGATAGAATTTAATATAACAATAATTTATGTTTAATACAAGATACAAATTGTCACATAGTCTTTAGTTTTTATGGACATTGATTAGCATCATAGTTGTTATTCATTGTTCTCACTGTGTATTTAAGTTGCAGTCTTCTTGCTTGTTTGGTCACGTAAACGCTTGTGTTGTGTTTGCTTGATAGCCTATATTTGAGTTTACCTGTGGAGTTCAAACCTCTGAACCTGATCCTCATCTTTTTCGTGCATTCCTGAAACCGTGCGTGACACAACACTGACGACAAAATTGGATCTTGCAACAAAATTTGCAGCAATTGCCCAAAAGTTTGGATTTTTAAAAACTTTTCTGCACAGTTCTACCATCTCGCCGTCACCACTCCCTATGATGACGAGATGCTGAAATCATTGTATTGGATCAAGGCTAACTATCAACATCCCTTAGACTTTTATGCAGGCTTCTGGTTGTATCTAAATACCCATCCTCACTCAGTCCTCAGCGACTGCCACCACTCCTCCGGGGGTCAGGGGTCCTCCATCACCCTACGGTCCTCAACCCCTTTGACTCTGGCAAACTTCGCCCTCCCTCAGGCATCACCTACGTCCTCTGTCATACAAGCTATCCTCAGCTCTCTGAATACCCACTTCCATCCCAGTGGGTTTTTGCAGGGGCTCTATCACGGCTGACTAGGTCATTGGCGTTCCATCGCTCACCCTGCTCTATGACTGCGCGAGGGGCTCTTCTTCCAGTGGCTACCTGTCTGTCGGTTGTCACCAGGATGATGCCCACCAACTCATGGCTCCTTCCTCCATCCACTCTATTGTGGCCTATCATCCTGGTCGTGCTTTGTGTCAACAACATCCGGTCTCGCATCCCATCATCTCCTCTCTGGTTTCTGCTGCATGCTTTTACCAGCCCTTCGCCTACTCCTCACCTTCCTCATCTTCTCTGTTTTGGCAGAAGTTCATTCTTTCTGAGAGGAGGCAATATGCCACGTATATGTTCTCTCTTTTTCATTTTCATGGACTTTTAGTTTGTTTTCACCAGTTATGCGTTTCTTCGTTTTCCCGCCAGTCTTTAGATACTGTGGACATTGATTATCATCACAGCTGTTTGTCATCATTATCACATTGTCTTTTCAGTTCTTACTTGTCTGTCTTAACACTTGCATTGTGCTTGCCTGTCTGCCTGTATTTGAGTTTACCCACGTGGTTTATTAAAACCTTTGAAACTGGTTCTCATCTTTTTCCACGTATTCCTGCAACCGTGCATAGCACAAATAATCTATTCAACAATTCTCTTGATTAATCTAGATCACTCTAATGACCATTCATTCAAGGATGTGGCTATGATGACCAAACCAATAGCTGAAGCAACTGACCACCCTGCAATGAATGGTAAATTTGAGAAAAGTGGATGAAAAAAGTGGCAAAGTGATGAAGATGGTAAAGAGGAAACATTGGGCAAGAAAGTATAAATACAGAGACAAAAAAAAGCATGTGGTGGGAAGAAAAGAGCATTGTATGGATAATGACAATGATACAGTGGATCATAAACTGAGGAGCGGAAAACGGCAAAGATAAACATTATTGAAAAATAAAGAGAGAAGAATGATTAAATCGTGTTAAAATTATAATAATTAGTTGTTTGATTATTTGATTTGATTATTACATTATTTTATATAGTTGTTTATTTATTTGCACTATTTTTTTTTCTTACAGAGAGCTGTGCAAGCAAACATTCAACGTTTGTCAGTCTATCTCTTTTTCTTTCTTTTTTTATCTTCAACAGCAGTCCATTCATGTCCTCCCAGATTGCCCTGGCTGAACGCCAGGATGTTGCCAATGATGGGGCCTTTCCTATCCCGGCTTTCTTTAGAGGAAGTAAAGGTCATCCCTAAAGAAGTGGTCAGTGTCAATGATATGACAAATGCAAACCAGTATCATAAACTCTTTATGTGTACTGCTCCATGTTATTTGTTTCTCAGAGCCAACCATACTAACATAACCCAAACCACCTAAAATTCAATGACTATGATCTTTCTCTTTCTCAGCTATGTGAGTTTTTTAGGACTCCGGATTTCTCTACATCATTTCAAAATGTTAGTGGAATACAGCCCGCCCTGGGCAGGACACTTTTTCAACGCTTGAAACAAGAATGTTCCAGCAGTGACAATTTCACTCAACACATGGACAGGTTAGGATCTGCATCATGGGTGTGTGTTAAATGCATGTCTTTGGTAAATGAAAGTCCAGTTAACATAATTACTCTAATTCCTCTGGTAAAATGGTAAAAATAACTATGTGATTAAAAACTTGAAAATTTAAAATAAAAAATAAAGAAAATTGTGAGACAGTCAAACTGTGAGAAATAAAGTTATAATGACAAGATATATAAAGTTGTGCTGCGATAGAGAATGTCCCATTGTGACATATAAAAGTATCAGTTACAAGGAAAAATGTGAAATTTGAAGTTATGTAAGTGACAATTATAAGACACGAGATTGGAATTGCACAAATAAAGGTACAATGGGAGATATAACAATTGTGAGACATAGTCGATGGCCATTTTTATTAGCTAGACCCTTACTAGTACTGGGTTGTATCCTTTTTTTCCTTCAGAACTGCCTTACTAGTTCGTAGATTCAAGAAGGTACTGGAAATGTTCCTCAAAGAATTTGGACCATATTAACAAGATAGCACTTCCTTGATGTGAATCTCCCTTTCCACCACATCCCAAATGTGCTCTTTTAGATTGAGATCTAGTTACTGTGAAAGCCATTTCAGTATAGTGAGCTCATTGTCATGTACAAAGAAATCATTTTAAGATGATTTAAGATTTGAGAGATGTGCACGCGTGGCTCAAAGAAGCCATTGGAAAATGCTTGAGTCTATCTACTTCAAGGTTCAAAGTGTTGTGCATTTAGCGATGCTCTCTTGCATACCTTGTTGTAACAAGTGGTCATTTGAGTTACTATTGCCTTTCTATCAGCTGGAGCCATTCCTCTGACCTCTAGCATCAACTCGGATTTTCACCCGAGTGAGGATTTCCATGCCTCACACTGGATATTTTCTCTTTTTCTGACCATTATCTGTAAAGGCTAGATGGCTTCCTCATTCTGACGCTCAATTTGAACTTCAGTAGACAGTCTTGACTGTGTCTACATGCCTAAAAACTGAGTTGCTGCTATCTGATAGGCTGATAAGATATTTGCGTTAACAAGCAGATGAACAGGTGTAGCTAATAACGCGGCTGGAGTGTAAAGTTTCAATTACTTGTACCAAAGTTGCAATTGCAAAACATAAATTCAAATTGTCTTCAAAACATCTTCAATTCAATTTCATCAACTTCTTGTTTTCACAGATTGGGCTCTATGGTTTGCTTTTTTGATGGCGCTCCGTCCCTGAACCTGAATCTTAGTAGGAAACTGCTGTCTCAGATTAATACCTGTAAAAACCCTGAAATAGACAAGGTCAGAATTGCCACTTTATTGAATCATTGCTGCTCCCATAAATTTGTAACGTAACTGTAATCCAATTGTTATTGCACTCAACCCTCCCTCAGGTGAAGAGACAGTTAGTACACAATATTCTGGAGAAAGATAACAGTTCTTCCAAACCTGAGATGCTCCAGTCACTGGGATCCTCTGTGTCTGCTCTTCCCTTTTCCTGGCTTTCCCACTTCACTTCTGAGGATCTGAGCAACACCATCAGCAGCTTGAGTCAGGCCAAATGGAGCCCAGCTCAAGCTAAAACTTTAGCTCAGAGACTGTTGGTGGATTCTAAGGTTTGATATTCTGCTTAGTTGATATGAACAGTTTTTTTTGTTTTTTGTTTCTTGATTGACCCATTTATCTAATGTTTTCTTTTGTAGAACATAAGCGGTGAGATGCTGAATTCAATGGGTTCATTGGTGAGAGGGGTGGCCAGCGCCGTCATTAAGAATGTGAAGGCAAAAGGTCTGCTGGGAAATGAAGCCCTGAAAACTATGAGTGAGAAGATGTCCTCCCTACAAAGAACAGCATTATTGGAAGCGGTAAGAAAAAGATGAGTTTGTTCAGACAGAGATGGAAAAGAAAAAGAGAAAAATTCTTATTATGACATTTCACACTGTAATAATGGGGGACACTTATCCCCCAAGTTGTCTTCATTCTAAATCCTGCATTTAATCCAGGGTAAAATTCCATTTGTAATTTAGAAGCTTGGAAGTTTTTCTAATTTAGAAGTTTAGTTTTTTTTGTTTTTGTGGTGTTGACCCTGTATCGCCAAACAACGGTGGTTTCAATAGCAAGCTAGCTATTCAATCCTACCTGAGTGCTCTTCAAAACCGCACCTCCTTTGAAACACATTAATGCACACATCAGAGTCTCCAAAGCATCACGAGACATAGCATAAAGCACATGACAAAACAATAATAATGAACATTAACAACTTACAGAGCTATTACTTACCACTTGACTGCTGCAGATTCCTTTCAGCCTTGATAGTTTTAGAAAATAACAGGTTTCCATTTCATAATTTCGGTTACAACATGGCATGAACGCAGCATGAGCTCATTGTTTTGGTTGTGAAGGCGGCTGCTGTTTGTTTGCGGCACTATGATTGTCTGTCCAAAACTCTGCATAGCCTTATGGAACCAGCTGATGACATATGATGTCTGTGTAAGCAGCTGCGTGGAGAATTTGAAATACACAGGACCAAAATACACAGACTTTCACAGAAGATATACAGTATTTATGTTTTAATATTTAGACCACTTCTATTATAGATTGCCATCAGGATGTAAAGAGAGTTTAAACCAGTATGGCAAAAAATATGTACTACCCCACCTTAAATAGCAGCAGACAATCAAGATCATGCAAACAAAATCACGCAAAATCACAGGAGTATGCGCAATGCTGAGTCTTTATGTAAACTTATCGCATTCTGTGTTCGTCCAATCAGTGACACTGACTCCATAAATACGCAAATAAGAACAAAATACCAAGGATTAGGAGGGAACAGTGGGAAACGAATACCCAGGTTAAATTGTGAACCATTGGTAATTTATGAGTAATGTGAAAATTGAAGGAAGATAACCCAGGATTCTGTTTTACCCGAGGTTTAGAATGAGAGTGGTAACTATTTCAAGTGTGAAAACTCTATTGTTTGCAAATCAGTGTAGTGTCAATGAAACTTCTAATGTTTCCTCTCTCTCTCTTTCATTCTCCTTCAGTTCCGCCATGATGTGAACGCATCTCAACTGGTGAAGGAGTTGCCAGATTCTCTCCTTTCTTCTCTGTCTCTATCCACATTGGAGAAGGCAGACATCAGCTCTGTGGACCAGTTGCAGGGACGTGGCTGGACTCCTGCTCAAGTACACAAACTATACATTAATAACAATAAAAATCCAAACCCATTACAATTTCATTAATTTTTCTCTATTCTGTCCTCTCTGTAGTCGGCTTTCCTTTTGAAGAAGATTTTGGGCAATAGCATAAACCTTGGAGAATTACGGTGAGACTCTTTACCATTGCAACATAAAACAGTTAACTTCACATAGCTCTTCTTTTTTCAAATAGGAGAGAGAAAATCTTAAATAAAAAAATAACTAAAATAATAATACTTAAATGAAAGCGAAATTGGTACTAAATAAATTTATATCTCTATAGTGAAACTGGCACTATATAACTGGCACCTCTTATTTTTTGTAGGTCTTATAGAAAACACATACCTCAATAATAAAAATTAATGTTTTTCACTTAAGAAGCAGTATCTTGATCAAGCTCACTGTTTTCAACAGGAAGCTGGGTCCGGCTGTACAAGGTCTCACCTGTGAAATGATTGAAAAAATAAATCGAACTGATGCTTTGGATATGGCACAAACACTTAACAAATCCTGCATGTGGCTGTCCAGGGTTCAGGTAATCACATTCATTCATTCTCCTAACACGCATTCTTTACATCAGTTTTGCCACTTTTCCTTGATCAAATCTATAAAAAACTGAATTTTATGTTCTTTCCTTCTCAGATCCGCTGTGCAGCTCAAAAACTCTTTGCGAGTCTGGAAGAACAGAGACCAAGATATTTCAGTGACATTAAAAACTCTGAGCTCCAGGCCATCCCAGCTTTGTTGCTTATCCATCTACCGTAAAAACATAATGCTATTTAACATAAATTTAAATCTAAATTCTTACTGATTCAATTTAAATTAAGTTTAAATCATATGCTAAGACACACATATTTCCCCTCTCACACATATCAACACTGTGACGACACGTTCAGAGTGGAGAAGATACAAAACCTGTCAGATACTGTGTGTCCTGCTTTCATGGAGAAGATGAAGCAAGCGAACCTATCCTCTCTGCCAAACAGTTCTCCAGCACGCTACACACTTACCAAAAGAGCCATCAGCTGCCTGGTAATACGTGCACACGCTTTTCTTCTCATCCGTTCAACCCACACATATGCAGGTTGGAACCCATTTCCCTGCTGTAATGTGATGCATTTCTGAGTAAAACAGGATATTCAAGAAGGAAAAATGTAGAGTGGGACCTATCCATCATGAGTTGATTTTATGGTGTGCATTACATACAATAATGCAGTCAGACATAATGTGTGTTAAAGAACAATTTAAAAGGCTTTCCTTGGATTAAAGCAACCAAAAAAAAGAAGACAAAAAAGAAGAGCGTTCCACCGACTAAAGATTTGTAATAAGGTTATTACATTAACATTTTAGATATCAGTATAATTTCTCAATTCTCGATTCTAATTTCAATGCCAAAGCAAAAACTATCCTGACAAAAATAAAGTTCAAACATTATTAAAGTAAACTGTCCTTAATGAAATAAGATTGACAAATTACAGGTAAATGTCACAGAATACACATTTAATAAACAGTTCATTTGAGAGTTTTCAGATATACAGAAATTATACAGAATCAGAATCAGGCTTTGATGCAGCAAAAGCGGTGAGCTCACTGATCAAAGATGTCCAGTGTTTAAGCAGAAAAGCACCCTAATCTTTATCCTGTATCTGTGCAGAGGGGGAACGTGTCTGATCTGTCTGCAGAAGAGGTTTTGACTTTAGGCCCTCTGGTATGTGAATTAGACCCAGCCTGGATCTCCTCTCTGAACCCTGCGGCTGTGAACTCCACCCTGAAGGCTCTCGCGTCCTGTCAGTATATCCAGCAACAGCACAGAGAACATCTCTTCAGATTGCTTACGAGCACATACGGGTAACAGCATCACACAAACCACAGTGGGTTCACACGACCTACAATCTCACACATAACCTCCAACCACAGATCCCACATCACTGCTTTTCTTTTTAATTGTTAAAGAGACTATTCCAGGTGTGGCATTAAGAAAAGATTGTAAACATTTAAAAAAAAAAGCTTTACTTTAAACAACCACCTTTTTCCAGCCTTAAAACCAGTACTGGAATGAGACATTTTGCATTGCTGTAACAATAAATAAGTATTTTTGTCTTTTCATTTAAACAAGGGACCCTGCTTACTGGTCAGAGGAGGACATGAGGGCACTTGGTCCTCTTTTGTTACTTAATAACACTGCCGTTGAAAAGCTGCCATCCAAAGTAAGAATCTCATTTATTTGTTTCACAGGTGATTTATTTACATTTCATACATATAAATTAATAACTATTTTATTTGAATTTAATTGGCACTTTTAGTCCTCTATACCATAACAGATGTGTTGTTTATAACTGACTTATATAACTTATATAACTAATATAACTTATTTTTCTCCACAATCTTACAAAATAAAACTTTTTATTTACTAATTGATCCCTCCGTCCTGCTCCTTTGTCTCGCAGAGCTGGCTTCAGCCACTTCTCTCTGACCTGTTGGACAGTTTTCCCAGTCAGCCTGTGGTTCCTCCTCCTAAGGAATTTCGCTCTTGGCTTGATCTCTCTGCGCTTCGCCGCAAACTTTTTGAGCTCAAAACAAGCAGCGCATTACTAAGTCGCAAGAAGCGTGACGGTATGTGTGCCAGAATGTATATTATATGGTAGAGAAGCAATACATTTGGGAAACCGGACAGTTAATGATATATGTTCTTGGTGTTCTCAGAGAACAACCAATGGTGGACTTTATAAAATGATGAACTTTCTGTCTTGATTTTCCCTTTCTTTCACAGTGGTGTCTACTCTAGTAGAGCCTACACTCATTAATATTGAGGACCTAAAACAGGGGAATGTATACTGGACTCCCACCCAGTTCAGTAAAATGTCTGTGCAGACTTTCAAGGACGCAATGCCCACATTAGGAGAGATAAACAACTACAGCACAGAACAACTGGCTGCACTCAGAGCAAAAATGTTGGAGGTACACACACACACACACACATACACACTGTTTAGTAGACCTATGTTTTTGAAGCCATGTCTTTATGAGGACTCATGAAATGTCTTTATAAACCACTTTGCATTGTAATACCAGCTAGTGCAATACCCATGTCATTATACAAATTTGTATCTTCATAAATCATATAAACAAGAATGCACACACACTCACACAATCCACACACACACACACTTACACACACTTCAAGGTTGGAGTCTAGATTCTAAAAATATTACACATACGGTATGTACAAAAACAGAATCTATTGTCTATTGTTTATGGCAGGCATGGGGTAATGTGTCCATCTTGAATGAGTTCAATATTACTTACCTGGGCTGCATCTGCCAGAGTTTCAGTGTTGAAGAGTTGGGCAACCTCAGCATCACTTCACTGGACACTTTGGAAATACTGACTCCCTGCAACTTTACCCAGACACAGGTAATACAAACAAACACACATTCAGTCACCAAACAGCAGCTTGAATTTACATACAAAACATGGTAAAAATGCTGTGAAAGAAACACGTGTATTTAATCACACTAAAATAAAATAAAAATTGGGGTCCTAAAGAAATTAATACTTTAATTCAGCAAGGATGCATTAAACTGATCAAAAGTGACAGTGAAGACATTTCTCGTTTTCAAATAAATGAACTTGCTATTCATCAAAGAATTCTGAACAAATATTGTGTCAGTTTTCACAAAAATATTAAGTACTACAACAGTTTTCAACATTGATTACAAGAAATGTTTCTTCAGCAACAAATCATCATATTAGAATGATTTCTGATATATCATGTGACACTGAAGACTGAAGTAATAATTCTGAAAATTCAGCTATACCACCACAGAAATAAATTATATTTTTAAATGCATTAAAAAATAAACCAGTTCTTTGAAATTGTAATAATATTTCACAATATCTTACCAACTATAAACATTTGAATGGTAGATTATTTATTTATTTAGTGGTATTTAGCATATACATACACATTACATTTACATATACTAAATAAATAAATAAGCGAAAGGAGAAAAACAAACAAATACTGAAAGTGATGGATTCTGCAGCGGACAGCAGTCTGGAAAGCCTTTGAAAGGGTGAATGAAATCAGCGTGGCTAAGCTAGGACGTCTGGAGATGGTGGGACTGGGACAGTTTATCTGTGGTCTACAGCCTGTCCAGATTGATCAGCTCAATTCTACCAGCTTCAGGTACTTCAGGCACATTTTTGTGGCTATATTTTCATTTTTAAATATGTTTATGTACACCGTAGCACAACAGAAATACTGTTAAACAAATAGTGTATACAGACCTGGTCATTGTGATGTCCTGTGATGTGTCTTTATCAGGGAGGCAGTCGAGGCGGTGGGCCGTACTTCTTGTCCTCTGAACGTTACAGAGCGTCTTAAGGAAAAAGCAGTGGCTACATTTGGAAAGCCAGAAAATTGGACATCAGCTCAAGTTATTGAAATGGGCAACATCATTGGTGAGGAAAACTCCTTTTAAGTTTAATATGTAACTAGTTAACGTTTAAAATGTGAGAACCGCCTGACACTGAATGTCTCTCTAGCTGGTCTAAGCACTGTTGAGCTGGGACGTCTAAACTCAGCCGTCTTGCCATTCATTCAGCTGTCTGCCATTCCTCTCATACCCTCGGATCGCTTAGCTGTAAGTTTTCTCTCTTTTTGCAAACTTTTATCTTTTATTTAGATACTGGTTCAATTATTATCAAATGTAAAGTAAGGGATTTCTAAGAAACAGTTGTTGAAAGTGGATAGGACCGAGCAAAGTGCCATGCCTGCTCATAATGAGGGAGGAGAGAGAGTAACCAAGAGGGAGATTTTAAGAAAGATTGTAGAAAAAGAGACGACTGTGAGACATTACAAAAGAGAAAAAGGTCAGAGGAATATCACTGGAAAACTAAGGGTTATGATCAGGCAAGAGTTTTACATTAATATTAGAAAAGCTGGAGTGAGAAGATGATAACAGATGCCAAATTTGCATCGTTTCTGCTACATATGTGAGTAATATATGTTTTGAGTGTGTGCTTGTTTGCATATACTTCTATATACCTAATGTTCATTTTCTGATGTTCTTTGTTGTTCTTTCATCATCTTAGCCTTATTTTGCTTTTCTTCAGCTATGACAAAGTCTTAAACTCTTGCATTGCATGTTTGTGCATTTTGGGGGCCGAGCAATGAAAGGAGGGGTGTGTTTGTTTGGGTTGATTTGTTAAACAATGTTTCTTGAAAATCACTTACTGCACCTTTAATTGAGTTGATCTGTAAGTAAACTCAATTCACCTTAATGTAATACAGATTGTTTCAACAGCTTCACAGTGATAAATAGGAAAATAGCAATCAAACTTCATCAAATATAAGAAAAATAAAATTTCTGCTCTAAATAATACAATGGTCTCATTATTCAACTGAAGTTGGTTCAGTGTTCAGTTCAGTTGAAAAAGCTTTACTGAAGGCAATAGTGCCTTTATTCCCTTTGAGTCACTTCAAAGTTGATTCAGTTCATTAAGTGTCGAAAATTCATCAATTATGAAACAAAGTCGATGCTGTCAGGTCACATGATAATGATACCATGATTAGTACGTCCAGATTACATTCATTCTTTTTTAGTGGTCACAAAGTAACCTGCTTATTCAAAATAAGTACCTAATCAAGAGAGTGCAATTTTGGATGGAGCCGTTAAAACCCTTCACTAACAGACTTGCAGAAGGGCCCTTTAAGAAGGGATTCAGGAGTTCACTTCAAATACGGCATTTGGAATTTTCCCAAAATAGTTACTAGTTATATAATTTGTGTTCAGGGACTGTCGGTCAGCCAGCTGAAGGCTTTGGGTCCTGATAATGCTGCCATGGTCACGGAGGCTCAGCGCGCAGGGCTGAGAGTCGATCAAAGGGCTGCACTGGATGAAGCCGTGGGACTGAAAACTGCACGTGCTGAAGTGCCTTCTGGAAGCTCCACTACAAGCTCCAGTGTTCCAGCCCCACTGCCATTAAAAGGAGGCGAGTGACAGGAGAAGGTTGAAGAAAATCAACATAACCTCACAGCAATTCGTTACTATTTTATATTTTGCTTAATAGGTGGCTTACTTGTTCAAATTCAGATGATCTCACTTGTACATTTTCGCATGATTCTTTTAAATCCCACTAACGGGTGGTTCGTCGCAATGAGTTTCTTTTAAAAATCATACGTTTTTGTACAAATTCATACAAAATCGCCACCTCGTAAAATAGTTGCGTTTTCCTCTGAGATCCGGGATCTTCTAAGTAACCATTACATTTGGATCTTTTAGTTATAAAAGCAATTGTGGTCTGAAACTAATTTACAAGTCTGTTTCTCCTCTTCCTCCAGGCGCAGCAGTCGAGAGCATGACAGGATGTGTTCTCTTCATGCAGGCCATCTTGCTGGTGTTACTTGGATACATTCTCTAAGAAGAAGGGTCAAAGGATGGCATGTGTCAGATGGCAGATCCACATGTTGATGTATGATCATGTAAACCAGTACATTAGTATCTGGTCATTTAAGAATTGCTATATATTTCTAAATTATATTTAAAACGTAGTCACTGCTTCTCATTTGAACTTTAAACTAACGCCAAAGATAGAATGGTGAGGCAGGGGTTTGAGAAGACTGGGGTCTATCCCATTACATTTATTTTAGAGAGAAACTATATTTGATAATACTGCTGTTTAGATCTTTAGATTATTAGAGAGATATTTAAGTGCATAATCAAATTGTTTAATTACAGTTAAATGTTTGTATTAGTGGTTGTGTTATTTGGTAACATAATTCAAATAATTTATACCCCAATATGAGGTTAATAAAGTCTGTCTGTAAAAGGGAGCATGTGTGAAATTTGAATACAATCAAACCAGAGATTTTTACATCCTCATGTGGTGTAACAGAATCACCAGTTTGCGTCTGATGACCTTAGGTTCATGTCAAACTTATTTCAGGTGCACAAACCACAAAATTGTGTAAGTGGTCGCACCTACTTTGTCTCTTGTTTATTGTTGTCAGGTAAAAGAGAAGTTATGAAAATGATTCAGAATGGCTGGTGTGCCTCATATATCGTTAAAGAGTTTAATGAAACATATTTGGTCTTCCGTACTCCCAGATCCCTTGCAAACATCTAGAATTGCAAATTATACTACCATTAAGTTTGGGGTCAGTAAGGTTTTATTTTTCTTTTAAAGACATTGGTACTTTTCTTCAGCAAGCACACATTAAATTAATAATCAAAGTAAATAATGACTGTAAAGACTTTCACATGTTTACAAAAACCTATGGTCATTTGAATTTTCTATTCATAAAAGAAATCTGAAAAAAGTTAAAATTCCACAAAAATATTAAGCAGCATGATGTTTTTCAACTGATAATACTAAGAAATGTTCTTGAGCTCCAAATCAGCATACATGTATTAGAATGATTTCTGAAGGATGATGTGACTCGTAATGATGCTGGAAATGCTTTACCATCACAGGAATAAAAGATTCTAGTTATCCAAGAAAGATTTGGGCTAATAGTGAAGGTTAATGAAGAAAAAAAAAAAGAGATTCCAATAAATCTCTTTGAATATTTCAGATGATAGTCCATTTATATCTCTGGAATAATATGTATATTTAAAGGATTGCAATTGGTAGATTTCAAGTGAAGGGATTTATAATTTGATCAGTTGATGATTTAGCCATTACAAATTATATTTTTATTTATCTCAACAAAATCCATATGAAACAGCCAAAAAAGGAAAATGCAAGAGGTTACAGTACAACAATGCTCTATAATCATCTTTAAAAGAAAACAATGTATAAGGCACCAATAAAACATTAGTCCAGCACAAACATAAAAAAATTAAAATATAACTTTTTAACTTCAAACACACAACACACATTCCTCCCAGCGAGGAAACGATCATCTGAGGCCTTTAAGTGTAATCTCGTCTTAAAGAATCTTAAGACTAAATGAAGAAGGCACTTATTTTGTTCTCATTCTAAAGATCAGCAACTATTCAGCAAGTTTCCTAATTTTAATCTATGGAAACACAGAAGAAATACAGACATTAAACATAAAAATGATGATTCAAGCACAAAGGAGTCACCTGATTCGGGATCATTTGGCTGTGCTAAACTGTTAATAATTAAAGTATTTTATTTGTAGCAAGCTGCATTTTGCATTAGAGAAAACAGACTGTAATATTTTTGTTTGCACAATGGAATCAGTAGGCACAGAAATATAGCAGGACTGGTAAACGAGTGCATGACACTTTGAATATGTTACGAACTCAAGACGACCTTCTCCCAATCTCTCAGATCAATTACAATCACTTTATAGGTTGATCAAACCTAAATCACTCCTCTAAAGCATTACTTGTTCAACAACAGACTCGACTTTTGCAAAACTGCTCTTACTAGAGATACTACATATTACAACCATGATTTGACCCAATGCAGTGCATTTCTCTAGTTTGTGAACGTGGAGTGTTAAAAGCCTGCAACAAACCCAAACGTTAATAATCTGCAGACTCTCAATTACATGGCCAACTAATACTTGCAGCAAACATTTTCTGCTGAATCTCACAAAAACACTGCTCACATTTCACCCCGATCAAAATCTGGAAAAATTAATAAGAAATTATATGTTGCATAAAGAAATATATACCTACTTAAAATAAATATAAGCTTTCATAACAATTAAGAACATTTTCTTGCCAAAAATGGTGCATCTGGACATTTTAATTTAAGACTTTGTTTCTAGATTGTCATTACCAGTTATTTGTTATTGTGATTGTGTAATTTAAATCAGCATAAAGGGCTATAAATTATATAAATAAATTGAAAAAAAATATAAAATGTAATATATCTTTTTGAACTTTTTTTATTACAGCAATTAGAATTGGTGTGCTTAGTTAAACAAAAAATTTTCAAAATTAAAATTAGTCCTAAAATTAGGCTTAATTTTCTTCAAGTAAAATATAATTTCTCATGTTTTGCTTTTGATTTTGGGGTGACATGCGACTCAGACATGCTCTTGCCAGGTTTCATGAGTTTCACCCTCTCTACGCTGGTTTGTCTGTTTTGAATGCAGTGATGAAGGCCATGCCGTGAGTTCTGAAGTGTGTATTGAGATCAGCAGGTTTGCTAAAGTAACGTCCACACACCTTGCAGGTGTGCTTACCTTCCCCATCCTCTACCTGTGTGCCCCCTACACTCGACGGTGACCCCGGGGACCCTGCTGCAACTGCAAAGTCAGAGGTCACATGTCCAGAAGATGAACCAGTGACAGGAGACGCCTCTGGATGATCGGAGGGGGAATTACGCACACGATGGCTGATGAAGAGATGCCTGCTAAGGGAGGAGGCGGATGCGAAACATGCCCCGCACTGCTGACACTGACATGTGCTGCCCCCATCACGGTGACAGACAATATGCTGGAGAAATTCCTCCCTGTCCTCGGTGGTAAAACCACACGGCATGCAGCGAAATCTTGTGGCTTCCTGTTCCTCAGCTGCAGTTCTTTTGCCATGCCTGTTCAGGCTGCTCTCAGCC
The DNA here is from genome assembly GCA_037043235.1 of Rhodeus uyekii. NCBI lineage: Eukaryota > Metazoa > Chordata > Actinopteri > Cypriniformes > Acheilognathidae > Rhodeus > Rhodeus uyekii. The sequence continues at coordinate 917,757 of JAWRVZ010000026.1, forward strand.
AATTGGCTTTCTGCTTCAACCGAGGCCCTACCCAGAGTAGCACCATCATGCTCAGATGAGCTGTCAGCGGCATCTGTGATTTGAGGAGCTGCCTGAAAGTAAGAGAAAAAGATTGAAAGTGGCAAAACAACAGGAAGTCATTAACTTTCAATGAGTCTTATGAAGGGAACTATAATTATAACTTTATTAGCATCCACACCAACTCACAATAACGTTCTGTCTATTAGTGCTGCAGTTATATCATCTGCCGATATAAATGCGCATGATCTTTAAACAACGGTGGATTCTGATGTTTTTAATCATTCATAAACATGAATAAAATAATTCCGAAAGCGAACCCAATTATATCACTTCTCTGTGCCACAATCAATACAGTTGTGGTGAGGACTTCCCTATTCTTTTACATTTAAAATGATATCTTAGTATAGTGTCCTTGGTGGGAAAGAGCATTTAGTGTTGGTACAGTGTGTCCAGAGACTTGAAACATTTCTGAGAAGTTTAATTTTATGTGAATTAACACTGCCATGTCCACCTGACAATGTATTACCTTTCTTCGTTTGCCTGCTTGTCTTTCTCCTCCATGCTGAGCTGCAATATGTTTTTCAAGAATCAGCTTACTGCTGAAACTTCTTTTTCCATCTGTACAAAGTCTTCAGAAATAGAGATGACAGTAAATAACTTCTAAAGGATCTCAAAGAAATATTTGTTAAACTTCCTGTTTATTTATACCTTGGCAGAAGGATAAAATTGTGATAACTAATAGACAAACACTGCTGAATTTGGATAACTACACAATTACAGTAGTTGTAAAAAAAAAAAAAAAAAAAAGGTACAACATGACTTGTTTTCAAATGGCACTTGATATTTTGTTTTACAAGTAATTCATTAGACATTCATACATTTTTTAAATGTCTTATACTCACTGGCAATAAAAAGCTCTTTTGATGCCTTTGTGTTTGACACGAATGTGGCGTCTTAAACTTGAGGATGAAGAGAAGGAGCCTTCACAAAGAGTGCATGGGAACTTCTTCAGCTCCTTAAAAAAACAAAAAAAAGTCAACAGCACAAAACGTTAAATGTGTTTTATATACACCGTTAATAATCATTATAGTGACTATGATGTATATGAGACATTGTTGTTAGAATAGGCCTACTGGTACAGGATAAAATCAGAATTTGTTTTATATTTAACAATGAAACAAAAACACACTATAAATCATAAAATTATGCGTGTTTTTCAGAGAAAAAAGGATATAAATTCTTCTTAAATGTTACTGCAATAAATTTTGTCTTGCATTATTAATAAATAAAATAATATATATACCGTTTATTCGAGTATAACGCGCAAAATTTTCTACCAAAAAAATAAATCAAAGTTAGGGATGCGCGTTATACACGAGGGCTGGGCTGGGCTGGGGTGGGGTTTGTTTTGGCGGCCGGTCCTTTGAGGGCGCCGGCGAATTGTGAGTTTGCGCTGCGCATTTTACAGGCTGTTTAAGTAGCAATATATGCATACAATAAAAGGCAGACTCGTGAGTGCAATTCAGCAACTGTATTCAAACATAAACCGCGGCAACTACCGCAACCTAGCCCAGAGCGATCGATTGCATGATACATTACATTAGGCTGTAACACAGGCTGCAGCCTCTCACTGTACGTGAGGGCGAAGAAGAAAAAAACGTCCCCTCGCCGCTTCATTTCCTCACCCACACGTTACGGAGAAGACAGGCATTTTGTGTTTTTGTGAAGACAGGCATCAGCAATAAAATGGACGGCACAGAAGACGACCTGCTGTGGAATTCAGACGCAGAAGAAAGCGAAGAAACGATGTTCCTGCCAACTGGGACACTGATGAAAAATTAACTCCAGAAGAATGGGAGCAACTCTTTAGTGTCTCTGATGTTGAAGGATTTAAAAAAAATATTTTTACTGGTAATTCTATTTCGGTATTGTGTTCATTAGTTTATGTTGTCAATAAATATATGTTATACAAGTTATACAAGTATATTTTTTACAATAAATGTTTTTTATCATGGCTGCACGTGTTCAACAACATTTTTTGTCAATTACAATGCTTGGTGTGAAACAACATTTTATACCGATTTTTAATTGAAAATTTGGGGTGCGCGTTATACACGTGTGCGCGATATACTCGAATAAATACAGTAATTTAAAAAGTGTTTTCCATTTTAATATGTAATTTATTACTTTGATGACAAAGCTGAATTTTATTTTCATTACTTCATTCTTCAGTATCACGTGATCCCTCAGAAATTATTTTAATATACTGACTATCATCAATGGAAAAGTTGCTTAATATTTTTGTGTAAACCATGATTCAGGATTCTTTGATGAATAGAAAATTAAAAGTACTTATTTGAAGTAGGTCTTTTTGACATTATAAATGCCTTTACTGTCACAATTTACCGTATTTATTCGAGTATAACGCGCAAAATGTTCTACCAAAAAAATAAAAGTTAGGGATGCGCGTTATGCACGAGGGCTGGGCTGGGGTGGGGTTTGTTTTGACGGCCGGTCCTTTGAGGGCGCCGGCGAATTGTGAGTTCGCGCTGCGCATTTTACAGGCTGTTTAAGTAGCAATAATGCATAAAATAAAAGGCAGACTCGTGAGTGCAATTCAGCAACTGTATTCAAACATAAACCGCGGCAACAACCGCAACATAGCCCAAAGCAATCGATTGCCGATTGCATGATACATTACATCCCGTAACACAGGCTGCAGCCTCTCACTGTACGTGAGGGCGAAGAAAAAAAAAACGTCCCCTCGCCCACACGTTACGGAGAAGACAGGCATTTTGTGTTTTTTGTGAAGACAGGCATCAGCAATAAAATGGACGGCACAGAAGACGACCTGCTGTGGAATTCAGACGCAGAAGAAAGCGAAGAAACAGATGAACACTGGGACACTGATGAAAAATTAACTCCAGAAGAATGGGAGCAATCTGACGTCGAAGGATTTTAAATAAATATTTTTACCGGTAATTCTCTTTCGGTATTGTGTTCATTAGTTTATGTTGTCAATAAATATATGTTATATAAGTATATGTTACACAATAAATACATGTTTTTTATCATGGCTGCACGTGTTCAACAACGTTTTTTTGTCAATTACAATGCTTGGTGTGAAACAAAATTTTATACAGATTTTTAATCGAAAATTAGGGGTGCGCGTTATACACGTGTGTGCGATATACTTGAATAAATACGGTAATACATCTTTACTAAAAGGTATTTCTTTCCAAAAAGAACTGTTCCGGTAAAATATGGACAATAATAGTTATTTTTTTAAGATAAGGCTGGAGAAATATTTTTGACAAAGTAAATAATCTGAAGTGTTGTTGCGTCCTGACCTTGCCATGCTGCTCAGACATATGGGCAATGTAGATTTCTTTCTCCTTGTAGCGCGTCTGGCACTGTGAGCAGCTCCAGCTCTGGATATGTGGGGCAGCGGAGCTCCCATCCTCTCTTGCCACTCTTCCTCTGTCTTCATCCCGCCCCCACTCGTCCCCATCAGAGCTATCCATCTTTACCAAGTTATTCGGTGCCGAAGTGTCATAAATATCCCTGTGGGAGTCCTAGATACACATTATGGTCAAACATTAATATTTTTTATCAATGAAATGAGCTCATTTTTACCATAGCTAAATAAAACCAACCTTAACATGCTCAAGGAGCGAAACTCTCTGAGTGAAGAGCTTGTTACAGTCGGGGCATTTAAAGACGTGCATCTTCTGCTTAGTTAAATGAGTGTCAAAATGAACACTGAGTAATGCCTTCTGGGTAAAAACAGTTCGACACATCACGCATTTGTAGATCTCCCTGTCACAAAAAATAATGGTTATTAGCACCTCAAAAAAAGTGTTCAAACATTTAAAGTCACCATGAAATCAGACTTGAAAATTCAAAGAACATACGTACATACACATTACACTTACTTCGACTGTCTAGCTGTCTCCAGGAGTTCAGGATGCTGGGAGGTGCAGTGAGATTCTGCACCAGAGGGTGATTTGAAAGCCATGGGGCAGGAGGGGCATTTATGGAATACCTCACAGTGAGCCGTCTGCATGTGAGTCTTCACAGCGTTCAGACTATTCACTCCTCCGAACACCAAATGACAACAGGGACATCTGCAGAAAAGAGGAAGACGCTCCTTCATAAACCAATGAATAAAAGTATATAGTATTAGTATTATTACAACTAGTATTTATTACAACTATGCATGGATACCTATATCCAAGACGACGCGAGTAGTGCAAGCAGGTTTGATTCAGGTGAGTGGTGAGGTCATGAAGCTGACATGTGACACCACACTCGGGACAAACCAGTGGGGGGAGCTGCTGATGTAACCGGCGGTGAGCTGCAGAACTGCATGAGTTCCACAGTGGCATCGGAGGTGAACACTGCATACAACACTAGAAAGAAATCAAAACGTAATCATTTCGTAAATAATTTTAATAACTATATTATTAAATCATCAAGATGGCGCCGCGGATGGCTGCCTCGGATTTGAGCTCATCAGTGATTGTCTTGTTTTTGTTTGTTTGTTCTGCTTTTAAATTCATGTTGTGTTGTATATGTGCACTGGAAGCTTAAGCACCAAGACAAATTCCTTGTGTGTGGAATTAGTAATTGCTATATTAAAAGCGTTGACTATTTAATCAGTACTATTATTTATTTAAAAAAAGTTTAAAATAATTATTAAAAATTCGGATATTTCGTAGATTACAGTACTTTTGCAGACGAGCAATGATGAAAACCAGAAATATATTTTTACTAAAGTATGTAAAGTGTTCTAAAACATTTTTTGTGAGGTGTTAACAGGGAAAATGCAATTCTAAACTACTGGCCTGACTAGACCAGCAGCAAAAAAATGCTTATTGTCGAGTCCAGAAACACACACATACACACACACACACGCACTCACCACCATGTCAGTGACACCAGAATCCACCTCTTGAAAGTGTGCTGCCATTTCTGCCTTCCCCTTGAATGAACTCCAACACTCTGGACAGCTGACAACATTGAAAACAACAAATAGCAACTTAATCTATCAAACACCCACAGTCTACATTCTTTTCAGATGAATAACTTTTTCCTTTTATTTCCCCATTCATTCAAGCATTAAAACTAAATAACCATGATCTGACAGTGGGTGGTTACCTGTTTTCAGAAGCTTGTGACAGTTGGCCACCACTTTCTTTAAGGGCAGGCAGAGCAGGAGAGAGCATACCTGTAATAGACACAGAGTAGTGTAAGCACCTACTACACACATCTAAATCATTAATGTATATGAGTGAACAAAAAGTATTATTCTAGAATCTAGATACAGTACTTAATTCTGATTGGACAATTGCGCCACCCAGGGGTATCCTCTATAACAACAAAGTTAGAACTATACGGTTGCTAGGAACGTTTTTTTTCTTTATGGATGCGTGTTTGGTGAGCTGATAAAATACTAAAACCTAAATCAATCAACTATCAACTTGTGTAGAGTTATTTATGTCATCTGGGTCATCTCACTCTCGTTTCATACAAATGCAGCTGCTGTCATTTTGCAACATTTGTTTTGTACACTGTACTGGATAGGCAAAAAGCAGTTTAAAACAGTTTCCTCTCAAATCAAACTCATTTCCCAACAATTATTTGTGTGACAAATACTGTGTGCTCTGCTTCCTGTCGGGGTCCTGATCACCCTGTAGGGGTTTCTTCTGCGATAACAAGTGGCTGGATGTACATTATTCCTTACTTATTGTGGTCAATTTTTTACAGCACTGTTAACCTATTATAATTTGCAGTTAAAGGATAAGCCAGCAAGAATTCAGAGACTTTTCTTCGGAAATAGGAGTCAATGTTTATGGCAGAACTGTACGATCTATATGTACATATAGTAAAGCCAAACGGAAACCAACAATAGAACAGAAGAAACCTAAACAAAAGAAAACAAGGGTACATCGAGCTAAAGAGAATGAATCATGGAGTGTGGATGAAAGTGATTTTCAGTGATTCACAAATTTGCATTGGCCAAGGAGAAGATGCTGGAACAATGAAACAAAAAAATGCTGCCTGAAGAGAAAAAAAAAAAAGAGTTTCCTAATTAATTTATGATATGGAGTTGCATATTAGGTAAAGAGCCAGGGTAGGTGGCAATAACCTCCATAGGTGTACATTTTCAGGATGATAATGCATCTGGACACAGAATAAAAAGTGTTAAAGCTTTTCTTCAGGAAAGGCATTTCAACTTAATGATATGGCCAGAAAACAGTCCAGATCTCAATCCAATTGAAAATGTATGGTGAAAAATAATAATTTATTAAAAGCAAAACAAACAAAAAACCTGGTCCATGAAAAGCTGATCTGTCAACCACTATTTGAGAAAGTTGGAACAAGCTTGATGGGGAGTGTTTTTTCAAAGTCAATGACCAGAGCTTATTCTTTTTTGATGATTATGACGATGATTCCATAATTATTTCCTCTACATTGAGAAATTCCATACTTTTGTTCCACTATTTGATCTACTCAGGGGAAAATATAAATTAATTGGTTTAAGAAACATTTCATTAAGCAGAATGATAAGCTATTGACAACAAAAACTTTTTTGTAACATCTGTAAATTGTTTGTTTGCTATAAAGTAAAAAACCTGAGTAGATATCCTCAAAGTCTGGTGATTCCTTACTTTTTGCCAGTGGTTATATTTCTGGGTTTTTGAGGAATAAAAAGTTTATTTTCTTTTCCTAATGCATCAATAAATACAGTGAAAGAAACACAAACCTATAGGTACGGTCTCCTGCTGGCCAATCATCTGCTCCACATTGACAGGACTCATGACGAGGTGTGAACACTGCATAACCAGACCCTTCTCTTTGTGCTCTCGTGCGTGGAGCAGCAGGCTACATTTATTGAAGAAGGCCAGGCGTTTGGAGCAGTGGTTACAAGTCACCTCGATCCTCATTGAGCGCCGATCATAGTGTCTCGCCAGGCTGCGCTCCAGGGCAAACGCATCCCCGCACTCAAGGCAACGATATCCCGTTGAGGGCAATCGAAGACCCCACTCAGGGGGAGGCATAGTGGAGAGGTCTGGCTGATAACTTGGCAGTGGATTCTTACTGTTGAGGATTTTGTTGAAAGCCTCGACAAGACTAGACTGGCTGCGTGAGATTACAGCTCCTGGACTGTTCACAATAGAAGCAGGTTTGGCTGTCCCAGGATTCCCATTCATCGCTTTCTGCCCCAGAGAGCGAATGTTAGCCCCAGGCATGGATGAAGAAGAGATGGATGGCAAGGTTGATGTTCTGGTGATATTGACTGCAGTGGCGGACAGAGTGGTGGCCATTTGATTCTGTGCCCTGCTGGCTGCAAATAACATCGCTGTGCTGGCATCATGAAGGGTGGACATGGGCAACTTCGTCACCTGAGGTGGTTCTTGAGGAGCAGCAGCAGATTTCTGAATCCTGTTTGCTGACTTACGGCCCCCTGCTTGAACTTTGGAGCCACCAGGACCCTTGGAGGCTCCTTTTTTGGGAGCAGCTTTAGATACAGTACGTGTGATGTTTCCAGCAGAGGCTTTAACAGTCTTGATTCTCACTTTGAGAGGCTTGGCAGAAGTCTTTCTGGAGTTGGTGACACCTTTAGAGCCTGAATCTACTAAACTAGGCTCTGTAGATTTCTCTTGAGTTTCCTCGGCTCCATCATCCTCTTTTTTTAAGGGAATACCGCTCTTCTCCTGCACACTTACACTCATATCAATAACTTGATCTTGAGGGGCTTCTTCTCTTCTCTCCTTCTGTTCTGGCTCATTGGCTCTGAGCTGAATTGAGGGCAGAGATGTATGAGGTTGAGGGATTTCTGGCTCAGGGCTCTCAGGAGAATCTCGCTCCTCAATTATGTGCTCAAGATCTTTTTCTTCAGCCGGCAAATGATTTTTGGAGGTCATTGATGTTGGGTTGACACTGCTTTGTAGAAGTGTTGGAAGCTGGACAGAGGGCTCTTCAATTTGAGTGTTACTAATGGGTAAGGAAGGGGACGAGGGAGAGGGCAGCTGAAACACATTTGAAGGGGACCGCTGTATTCGTGGTACCTTGGGAGAAGAACACAAGTGGGAATCCGGGCTCTCCGGTATGACAAGTACAGGAGGACTATCGAGGTCTGGTTCGGATTCTTCATCTTCAGATAAATGGCGGCGGACTCCTGCCCTCAAAGTGCCATTTAATGGTTGTGCTTCCTCACAGTTAACTCTGGGAGTAAAGTTTGAACTGATTAAATGAGAAGATAAGATGGGGGGATCAGTCATGGGTAAAGACTGAGGTGGGGAAAAAGTGCTAGCAGTCTGTTTAGAAGAAGTGCCATCTTGGTTGTCATCAATAGTACTTCTAGAGGAAGAGAGAGACCAAAGTGGTCCGTTGGCCTGCATCTGGGACAGAGTTAGTGATGGAGAGGGTTCTGTAGCCACATCTGGGATAGTTTTGAGTCCATTATAGATGAACGGATCTGGAGAAATCCGGCTATCTTCTTTGGGACCTTTTTGGGGAGACTCATGTGCTGCATCAGCAACAGGAAAGTCTCCGGTTACATCCTCTTCGGATTTGTCATCAGAATGTACACTGTTTTTTACAATCACACTGACCATGGAGGGGTCATTGTGAGGAGATAAAGGAAGAGATTCAGGGCTTTCCGGGGGTCTTAGGCATGGACTTCCACTTCTCTCCTTTTCAACAACACCACTGCGTTCATTATGATTAGCATCGGTCTCAGACTGAATTGCTTCTTTGGCATCAATGTCTGGAATGTCAAATGCTGCCAGAAGGTCATCGAAATCTGGTGTCTTCATGTCCCCCATTCCCATGTAGATGACAAATACCTGCATTAAATGACATCCTATTAGCATAGATTTGAACACTTGTTCATAATGTAGATAATTGTTATACGTGTTCAAATGCATCAACGCGTTTAAAAATATGAATGTCATAAATATGAGAGAATTATGCCAAAACAATGATGTACTTATCTATATAGATGGCACATTATCATAGATGTGGCACGCGTGTACACACACACACACATATAGATAGACAGACAGACAGATAGATACACACAATTATATATATAGTATGATTAAACGTAGCTAATACTTTAAACAGGGGGAGATAAAGTCAGGGGTTAGTTACAGGAAGCAGGCTATCAAACGTATAACGTTAATTCACATTACACTTAATATTACTTTAACACTTATTCAGTAGCTTTGCTCAGCAGCCATTTATGTTGGAGTACACGGTAGTACACTCGTTTAATCTACAAACATGCACTTTACAGTAATCTTTTCATAGGTTAGACCTTGGGATATTAGGTGCTTTTTGCACGACAATTCGACCACCTATTTATTTAATTATTTTTTACAGAGAATGTAGTTCAGCAATTACAAAAAACTAAATTCTCAAGTCGCCATAACGAAAGTGATCTGTCACACAGTAGTCGTGCTAAAGTGTAGCCCAAAAGCTACAGTCGCTTAAATCGCAGTCTGCAACGTCTAACGTTGATAATACAGCAAACTTAACATTCATAAGATGATGACGATCATAATTATTAGTCAATTTTAGCATAAATATGTATTATATAACTATAGCGATAAATGTCTTGCCCTATGTGTGGAAGATAAAACTCTTGTTTACCTGTCCAAGTGTTCTCGGAGTGACCCAGGACGGCGCACAACATTTGCGTCACCTCAGAAGAAAAACAAGTCTTTCCAGCGAACACATGCAAACGTCAATTCTGTTAGAAGTGAACTCCAGAAAAGAGAGCAGTTGATTTCTGCAAGCGTTGTTTGCAAGCGTCCAGCTGCTTCACAAGCGGCCGTTGTCGAGAAACTATGACGCAGTATTTGAACACGTACCTGTTGCGTGTGACAATAGCGACACGAAGTTTATACTCATGATAACCGCACACGCAGAGCCACTTACTGAGCTCAACAGCCCCTTCACTCCGGAAGAGGAAGTCAAAGCAGGAAATGAATGGCTTTAAAGTGTGAGTGTTCATGACGGAGCGAGTCCAAGTTGCTCAGTAATGTCCAGTTGTGGTTTGACTTTGACCAATTCTTCAACTGAATCGGATCTTTTAAACGAATTGGTTGAACCGCAAAGTCTTTAAAACACCATCCAGTTTTTCTTGCCATTCCAACATGAGACTGTGGTGTTTAACAATCGATAAAAAATATTCATAACAACAACAACATAACTACAATTATAGCAAGCTTTTAAGATACTCATTAAATGTATGTAACATGCCGTAATTACCTGACGACATACAATAATTAAGTTAACTGAAAGCAACTGTGGAAATGAATAGGATTTCTCATAACTATTCAGAAATTACCAGAATTATGTATCATTAGTTTTAACTCTCTCTCCTTCCATCCACAATACATTTGGCTTGATTGAGCTAGTAACTGCCCTTTTCATGAATATTGCATTTAATCTTAAGTAGGCTAAACACCGCTTAAGATTTAAGCATTATGAGCTACTGCAATAACAGTTAACTTTATTGGGCAACTGATGTGTTTTTTAAAAATCATTATTTTAAGTGAAAAACATTTTAATGTGGGGAAAATAATACGTTTACCTTTAACATAAATGAGGAAGATATAGTAAACAAAAAAAGAAACAATGAAACATGAAAATTCAACAATGAATGTGCTTTAGAGAAGAATAACACGCTCTTGCTGTGGACCTAAGTCTTTTTGTTTACAAAAAGTTCCGTATTTATTAAAACTGTTACAGTGTGGCCAGTATGTTAATAAATTATTTTTACAGATGTTTAGTTGTTCTGTTTTTATGGTGCCAAATTGTGTTTGGTTCAGGGCTTTGTAGTCCAGTAGCAGGCATTTCAAAGCGTGAGGCACTGTTGGGGGCGTGCTCTGGGTTTTACTTGCACGCAATTGGTCATTTCAACCGCCACTCACTCATCACGCTAAAGCCGATTGGTCAGCATGTACGATCATCATCAGACAAACCTTTTTGGTGTGCAGTGTTTGATGACCGTGGAATTTATGTTAAAATAAATAAAATAAATCATCAAAATGTGTTCGATCTAGGAAAAAAGCTTTAAACGTTTATTTAAAACCAGCCGAAAATTAGAAATTCACAAAAGAAGAAAGCTGGAGGCATAGGCTCGTTAGGAGAGGTAAGCTAACCCAGTTAGCATCAACACAATTCAATGAGGCTAACTTGACTCTGTAACTGATCTTTTTTGCACATGCTCACATGTCGGTTATTTGCGAAGACCATGGTATTACGTTTCTTAACTTTTTTTTTTTTTGCATTTGTTTTAGTTGCATATTTGACCAGAATGGTTTATAATGGTCTGTTTATCCCTCTCATCGTGTGTTGCGCGCGTCTACAGACTTAGACTAGACTTGCAGGATTTCTAGTTGTTGACCATACTGACCGCTTTCAGGTGTTAAATACGGATTTCCTCCTTATGTTGAATGATCAGTTAATATGCCATTTACAGCTATGATATCTACATGATCAGGATCATGTTTACATTTTCTAAATAGATATTTAAATGCTTACAGACAAGTTCTTGTGACGAATATTTGCTACTTTGATACAACGGGCTGAAGTAGGTCAAAGCAGTCATCATTTAGTATGGCTTTTTGTGGCTTTGCATATTTAAACTGAATTTTGAGCTGACAGAGCATCTTTTGAGTCTGTTGCATAAAAGAAAATTGATCTAACCTCATTCGTCCTAAAAATAAAAATTGGGTAACACTTTCAACACAGTAACATGTTTCAGTATTTATTAACTTTTGTAAATACCTGTTCATCATTGTTGGTTCATATTATCTCTGATCCATTAAGTATTATTAACATGCAATTAACGTTTACTAATACATTATTAAATATAGACATTAAATATAGTTAACGCCGGTTACAAATGTAACTGGTTCTATGACTAAGTGGAAGACTGTCAGAGGCACTAGTGGAAATACCTCGTGCTCAGGCTTGACTGAGAATCGAATAACGAAATTGTCACCCCGTGACTCATGACGTGTCTTCAGCTATTAAACACCTTAACGCGTCAAATCGATCTTTAGATCATTCTTGCAATGTCGAGTGACCAGAGACACAGAACCACATTTACATTTGTAACCAACGTTTTATTTCCTATCACTCCAGACCACCAGAGGCAGTGCTGAAAGCACTATTGGAAGAAAAATACCTACGCAGTCACGAAGAATCCTCTTGCAAAACATCTGGGCAGGCAGAAAGCACTTCAGAGCAAAACACTGGCAAGAGTCGCTTTCAATCTGTAGAAACGTGAAAATGTTTAGGTTGAACCCCAAGTTGCTGCAGCACAAATTTCAGAAAGCGATACTACTCTGAACGCTTCCCAAGATGTTGCCAATGCAAGTGTAGAATGATTGTGAATAGATGAGGGTGCATAGAAATAGAAATGACCTGCATCACCCAGTGCACCAGTCTCAGTTTAGAAACTGCAACACCTTTGTGTGCATCATTAAGATGAAACAATTGATCAGTCTTACACCAGGCCGCTGTCTTATCAATATAAGTCTTCAAAGACCTCACTGGACATCGCTTCATCCGTATGTCAGCTTTATCTGCTGGTGGAACAGCCAACACAGTAGTCTGGTTCATAAACTGGAGACAAGATCTTGGGTAGAAATGCTGGATTGGGCCACAATGAAACCCTACTCAAGCCACTACTCCAGTGCAAACAGTGGGCACTCACTGATAACACATGGAATTCACTCACACACTTCACTGTTGTAATGGCCAAGAGAAGTGCCATCTTAAATAACAGCCATTTATTGTCAGACTGTAACATTGGTTCAAATGGAGTGTAACACAAGGAAGGGAGAACGTCTCCGGTTACTCTCGTAGCCTCGGTTCCCTGAGAGACGGGAACAAGACGTTGCATCGAATGCCTTTGGGAACTCCTCCCATTCACTTAACTAACTCTGTTTTTCTATTCTTCCAAAGGTATGGAGGTGGATACCAGTTTGAGCTCAGAAATGGAATTGGATCCAGAGTTGGAGGAGGAGTTAGGGGTGTCTTTGGACGAGCTGCGTAAGTGGATCGAGGAGCAGGTAGACGGGAGCGAGGCTGTGCAGCAGAGGAAAGCTCAGCTGGAGCAGCTGCAGGACTGGGTTGATAAGAGGGAGAAAGAGGTCGCTGATATGGACGCTCTTTGCTCTAATGCCTCAGAGTAAGTGTAAAGTGTGTGTGAGTTTATGCACTACAGAGCTAACCACTTATTGTTTCTGAAATGATTAAGTATTTGCCTTCATAACAATGAGACTTCAGTCAAGCAACCAAACTGTTTCTTATAATTTTTGTTGAATGCCTAGATAAAGCATCTTCCAATATTACAGGATGTAAATCAGCACAAATGTCCCCAAGTTATTGCAACACAAATAACCATCCAGAACCAGCTCCTGCAATCAGTGTCCCAGTGATATCTAAACCTGATCCAAGGATCCAAACCTGAAATTATGGCCAGGTTAGCCCAGACTACAACAGCACTTGTCAGAACGAAGTCATTGGGGAGGGACAAGAATGCTTTGGTTTTCTCCATCTTCCTGTAAGTCTGTGAATCGTGGACACTGACAGCTGAGCTAGAGAAAAACATTTGGAAATGTGAGGCTTTTAAACGTTTCTGAGCATAAGCTGGAAGTGCGCAACACTATTAGGTAACATGCTGAGACCTATGATGAAGAACTCCTGGCAACAGTCAAAAGAAGGAAACTGCAGCGGTATGGACATGTCACCGGATTCTCCATGCTGACCAAAAGTTTTCTCCAGGGCATAGTTGAAGGTACAAGAAAGAGTGAGAGACCAAGGAAAAAGTGGGCAGACAATACTGCTGTGGTGATGCATATTTGGACTGTGATCCAGTGGATTACGGGGAAAAATAAAAGATAATTTTTCTTATCAACAATGAGACCAAGTCAAATAGCCAAACTGTTTCTTGAGAAATATACAATACTAACTGCAATATACAAATTCTTCCCAGAAACTTTGCCTAAAATATCATGGGATAAACAACTTCAGTAACTGAGACACTTTGCAAAAACACTGTACAAGTTCAGCAGGTGCAAGTTTCCACTCCATCAATTGGTCTGTTTTAGTGAAATCCATGATTTGGAAGAAGTGCATGAATCTGCATGTTTTCACAGGTCTGTGGTTCAGTGTGAAGCTCTGGTGAAGGACGTGTACAGTAAGATGGGTTTAGTGTATCGGGAGAGCAGTTCGGAGGATGAGAGTGTAAGCGGGGCAACCACTTCTGAAGTCATTGAAATTGATGACGATGATGACGACGATGTCATTGCTGTGGGATGTTGTAAGTTAGATGTTTTTTTTGTTTGGTTTTTGTTTTATGAATGGACAAATTTTACAATAACAAGTGTTTTTGGTTTTTTTCTACAGTGGTTCCTCCCAAGAAGGTTGTAACTCCAGCCAAGGACCCAGCGGTAAGACAGATGAGCCATTTGTGTAACTTGACAAAACTGGTGCGGTCAAATTTATCATGTTTCAGTAAATTTGAATGGGCAAAATCCAGCCTTTTCAATAAGAATCCACATGATCAGGAATTTTATGCGTGGGCGTTTTATTGGGTTCAAGTTGGTCACACACATTCACTACATTGACAAACAGAAAGCTGATTGGTTTGAAAGTGACATACACCGCTACACTATTGACACTGAATCTTTTTGCTTATTTGATGTTTCCTTTCCTGAATTATGTTTATAGTTGAAGGAGGCTTCAGCTGCCCTTCAAAGAACATCTCAGCAGGTGCAGAACCTGGCCCAGACAGTCAACAGAACAGCCCCTTTGGGTATCACCGCGTCCGTAAAAGCCCCCACCACACCAACCCATGGTGCTCTGGCTGTTCCAGCAGTGTTTATGTCCTCAGGCCCAAGGAACGCACCCACTCAACCAAACCCTAATTTAAAACAGGATAACATCAAGCTTGATATGACACTTTTGGGTAAAAAACGAACCAAGACGTGGCATCGTGGAACACTTGTTGCCATCAAACAAGTTGGTAAGTGTATGCGGTTTATTGAATAGTACTGTTCTGTACATATTATAAGTGCCATGTAATCCATTTTTAATTATATCAATTGTTCACAGGAAACAATTTTAAGTACAAGGTGAAGTTTGAGAATAAAGGAAAGAGTCTTCTCTCTGGCAACCATGTGGCATTTGACTACCATCCAACACTGGAAAGACTGTTTGTTGGTGCCCGTGTTGTTGCCAGGTACAAGGATGGCAATCAAGTCTGGCTCTATGCAGGTGTAGTTGCTGAGATGCCCAACAGTAAGAATCGCATGAGGTAAATAAACAGATTTTGTGAATGTCTGAATACATTTTATGTGGTCAAACCAATATGTTGATTGAATGTTGTTGCAGGTTCCTTATCTTTTTTGATGATGGTTATGCCTCATACGTGGGCCTGCCTGAGCTCTACCCTATCTGTAGACCATGTAAGAAACATTTCCTGACATTTCTGTTTTTGCAGCCTTCTTGATTCAGTAATGTCAAACACTTATGCTGTTCACAATAATTTGATTTAAGGAAAAATCAAATAATGTAAAAATGAAAATAAATAAGAAATAATTGAAAAGTAAATGTATAATAATTGCATTAAATCATTTGTTATAATTGATCATTTTATTTTTCTCTTTCTCTCTGTCAACCTGCATTTAGTGAAAAAGACATGGGAAGATATTGAGGATGCTTCTTGCAGAGATTTCATTGAGGAGTACATCACGTCATATCCCAACAGACCCATGGTGTTGCTGAAGCCAGGGCAAATTATAAAGACGGAATGGGAGGGGACATGGTGGAAAAGCCGTGTGGAAGAAGTAGATGGCAGCCTTGTCAAAATGCTTTTCCTGGTCAGCTTGGCACTACATACAGCTTGAAGTTTATTAAAGATAAAAAAAATAAAAAATCAAAGCAGCATACATTGCTGAGAAAACATGTTTACCCCCTTCCTGAATTTTTTTTTGTTTTTTGTGTGCATGTTTGACGCATTTAAATGTTTCATACCATCGAACAAATTTAAATATTAGTCAAAGATAAAGTGAACAAAAAATTACTTTTTTCAAATTAAGGTTGTTGTCAAGGGAAGACAAAATCCAAACCTTGTTCAAACATAACTGTGGTTTCTCACACCCGAGTTAAATTTCTCCATAAATACCTATTCTCAATCAACAAATCACTTAAATAGGACCTGCCTGACAAAGTGAAGTAGACCAAAAGATATTCAAAAGCTAGACATCATGCCGAGATCCAAAGAAATTCAGCAACAAATGAGAAAGAAAATAATTGAGATCCATCAGTCTGAAAAAGGTTTAAAGCCATTTCTAAAGCTTTGGGACTCCAGTGAACTACAGAGAGACCCATTATCCACAAATGGCGAAAACATTGAACAGTGGTGAACGTTCCCAGGAGTGGCCGGCTGACCAAAATTACCCGAAGAGCACAGTAACGACTTAATAATAACAACCTTCGTTTAAAAACTACATTTTGTGTTTACTTCTATGGTCTTTGACTAATATTTAAATTTGTTTGATGATCTGAATCATGTGACAAACAATTAGGAAGGGGGCAAACACTTTTTCACACTACTGTACATTTGCTACTAGATCTTTGATTGTCCTTTAACATTTATGATGCTGTGTGTTTATTGACATTTGAACGTGAACAATTTCGTTTTCAATGTTGTAGGATGATAAGCGGAGTGAGTGGATTTATCGTGGCTCTACACGACTAGAACCCATGTTTAATCTGAAAATGAACACCGCTAACAGTCAAGAGAAAAAAATTGCTGGTCAACAAAGACAGCGGCCTAATATGGGTAACAGATTGCTTTCTGTTTGTCCACATTGCAAAGCTCAATACCCTTTTCATGGGAGTCCTAAAGCCCGTTCACACCAAGAACGATAACTATATTAGCGACTGTAACGCAGCATGGTTTAAATTTAGAATGATTTTTACAATTATATATTTTTCATTTATAATTCTTGTCTTTTGTGTGAACAGGACTTTAGTGTTTCTATTTATGCTTCCATTTTGATCTTATTGAAATGTATGCATAAATATTTCCTATTACAATTGATATCTTAAATATTTGTTGGTCTATTCCTTCTCTGCACTCATTTTCCAGTTCAGGTCTTACTAAAATGGTTTATGTGTTTTTAGGAGCATTTAGGACAAAGGGCCCTGTAGTGCAATACACTAGTGAAAACAGTTCTTCTGGTGGCAGTCGGCCTATAGTCCCACAGCTCCCACCACCTCGGCCACTGCCTGCCGGACCTCCACAGCCTTCCCGCACAGAGTGAGTGCTTCAAGAGCTTCTATTTTTTTCATAATAATGAATTGGATCTAGGTGAATTGTTAAACCATCTTTATCTTTTTCTCCTCCATTCCAGGAGTCCCACTTTAAAGAGTCAAATGGCTAAAAAGAGCACTGGTCCAGTTGCACTGCAGCCTCGTCAGGTCGTGACCCCTGACCTCCAGCCCAAACCACTAATCGGCACTGTTCAGCAAAACAATACCTCCAGGTTTGTGAGATACCCAGACACTGAGTACTTTTCTATCAGCATATGCCATATTTTTCTGCATATATCCCGCAGACGCAGATAATCCGCATCCTCATATAGCCTATGTTTTTTTGGGGTTTTTTTTGTAAAAAATCGTTGGCATTACCCGCACCTTTAAATAACCCGCAACCATAGATTGATTAACTTTTTTGTGTATGTTCACATTGTCTACCATTACTGTTTTTAGAAGGACCGAATTCGTCAATGCTCACACATGGATGACGAATGATACTACAACTACTACATTTTCACTCACCCACCCAACATGCAATTTTGTATTTACGCCATCAAGTCAGTCGGACCCGGTCCATATTCATCCCTCTGCATCAGTTCAAGTTAGTCACCCTGCCTCCACTATATCCCGGCTGCCGGCAGATTTGAATTTTAAATCCAGGTACTTGTGAGCCGGATATGCAATGGTGTGAGGTCCTGAGGCTGAATGCCACAATTGTCCATTTCAAATGTAGCTCGCATGACGTCAATTAACTGTTCAGACTCGGCACACAGTGCTTGTGCGCGTAGGCTGTCTCTAGGAGCTGTGCCTCAACTACAGCTATGTACCGGTAAACGCGGACATTTCTAAATAATCTTGTATTCTTGTGAACTGTAGATAGTTTAAATAATTTCTCTTTAATAAAAAAAAATGAAAAAACGAATGTCTTACACAGCCGACTTCAAGCTGGTATAACCCGATATAACCCTTTAAATTAATTATAAACCGGTATAAATTTGGTATAACCCGCGGGAAAATGCGGTACTGTATACTAAACATCGTGAATGGTGCATTTCCTTTTTTGCCTCTCTTTGTCAACATTTCTGTTTGGTATTAGTTTCTTGAGTTTTCTGATCAAGTGGAAAATGCTGATAAATATAGTTAACAGCATAACCGTTAAATAACAGTTAAACATGGTCCAAAGCGTTTTGTAATCCAATCATTCAAATCAAATTCAGGTGTATTCAGAAAAACATGTATTTTTTGCAAATATATTAAATGTTAGAAGTTTATTTGATGAGCACAATGTACCAACATCTTGTTTTCTTATTTGCAGGCTCTTTCTTCTGCAGTCTGGACCTGTGCATACGTTAACGCCAATCGCACAAACGCCCCATAATTTGCAGACAACCGTATCGACCTACACAAGTGAGCGTATTCCTCAGGAGCCGTCGTACCAGGCCCCAAATGACCGACTCTTCTACCTTATGCACAACTGTACTCCAGACTGTCTGACGCGCATCCGGCCCACTCGTCCCAACCTGCATCGAGGACGCAACCCGCTTCTTACACCACTGCTCTATGAATTTCGGCGCATGACAGGCCGTAGACGCCTTAACCGCAAGGTTTATATGTCTTATGTGTTTGTACCATTGCTCAGTGAAATTTTGTGTTTGAAATCCAGTAAGTTGCTCATGTGTATTCACCACAATGACCAAAACAAAGCTGCTTCATCTGAAAGTGTGTGAACATTCCTCACTATGATGAATACTGATGGATACTAGTGATGTTCATTCATCACTATACTATAGACAATAGACTATTGGCCTTTTTTGTCTTTTGAAATGTTTTTCCATAGTTGCAAATATCTCAAGAGCATGATGATCAAACTAATGAACATACTGATTTATTTTAACCATCTTCCTCTCTTGCTCAGATGTCATTCCACGTCATCTACAAGTCCCCATGTGGCTTGAGTCTGAGGAATATGGGAGAGATCCAGCGCTATCTTTTCCAGACACACTGTGACTTCATCTTCTTGGAGATGTTCTGTCTGGACCCCTATGTGTTAGTTGACCGCAGATTCCAACCGCAGAGGCCGTTCTACTTCATCCGAGACATCACAGCTGGCCGCGAAGACATTCCGTTGTCCTGTGTGAATGAGATTGACAACACACCTCCACCCAATGTGGCTTATAGTAAAGAGAGAATCCCAGCAGATGGAGTCTATATTAACACCAGCTCAGACTTCCTTGTGGGCTGTGACTGCACTGATGGCTGCAGAGACAAGTTAGTATACTTGATTAACTGTCAAAAGAAGTAAAAAAATGTCATGGTGAAAAACAATGCCTCGTTAAATACTCGTTAAACAATGTCTCGTTTCTCAATATGTTCCCATTTAAAAAATGTTGACCTTGTAAAAAAAATCAGTAAAATGTTTTCTATTTATTTGTGTAAGTATAGTTTAATAGTGTAAATATTTATTTTTGCGCAACAATTTAATCTATGATTAATAATTACTAATGATTCCTCAAGGTGGCAATGTCTGATGCACAATGATAATGTGGTATTTCACTCACAGTTGCCGCAGGCAGGTGGCAGAGCACGTACTGTGCACAATCAGATAGTAATGTCACTGTCACTTAATGGATAAATGATTGCATTCAAAATAATTCTGAAGACATTCAGAATAATTGCTTTGAGAATATTTTTTAGATTGCGACTATGAGCGAGATGCTGAATGTACTGGGGAAATGTCACATGATTATGACAGTGGTGTAAAAAACATCTACTCAACGAAATATGCTTTAGTTTATTGTTTTAGAATTGTTATTAAAATGCTGGAAAAGCTGTATACTATTGTGGCATTTAGAAATCCATCCATGTCAGATATATTATAATGATTGGCAAAATATTAATGCTTTTAAGGGTTAAACCATTTCAGTCTTTCTCCTTCCTTAAAATTGTCTGCAATCTTAGATTTAGCCAATCTGCCTCAATTCAATCAACAACAGATGGATAAAACAGTCCACAAGACCTGATTTTGTGATCATCTATTTCACTGGGATGTACAGAAGATTTGTTGCTACTTCAGTTTTATCGTAGCTTTAACAAAATTACTTTACTGCTTTTGTTTTTTAAATAAGATGATAATCTCTGCCCAAGTCAATGTAATGTGGCGCAACCAACATGCAGAATAACACATTAAAAACTAATTTATATCATAGAGGCCTTGCAGGCCCTCATGATGAACACTTTTTAATCACAGGACAAGATTAGTTCAGGCTCTTAAGTTTTTTTTAACTATGTTTACACCACATTTAGTTTTTACAGTCATAGAATTGAAACTTATTTTTGAAAATGAATGACCTGATTTAGTTTGTTCTGTACCTTTGCTTGTCTGTAGATCCAAGTGTTCGTGTCATCAGCTGACTCTCCAGGCTACAGGATGTACTCCAGGTGCACAGATCAACCCCAATGCTGGATACCATCACAAGAGACTGGACGAATGTCTCCCCACAGGGTCTGTGACGCATAACCAACCCTCCACATTGTCTCTCTCATTTTTGATTTGTTGTTTTCTGTCTCCTTTTAATTGTAACGTTTCTCTTTTCCCTTCTCAGAATTTATGAATGCAATAAACGGTGTCGCTGTAATGCGCAGATGTGTACTAACCGTCTGGTTCAGCACGGTTTGCAAGTCCGACTGCAGCTCTTTAAGACCCAGAATAAGGGCTGGGGCATTCGTTGCCTTGATGACATCGCCAAGGGCTCCTTTGTTTGTATCTATGCAGGTATCGTGCTTTTGAATAAACTTAAATCCATCACTCCCACGTTAAGTCTTGCATAAGCTTTTCCCTTTTGTTGTTTTACATTTGAATTTGTTTCTTTCTCTCTCAGGTAAAATCCTGACAGATGACTTTGCCGATAAAGAAGGTTTGGAAATGGGTGATGAATACTTTGCCAATCTAGACCACATTGAGAGTGTGGAGAACTTTAAAGAAGGTTACGAGAGTGAGGCCCACTGCTCCGACAGCGAGGGCAGCGGGGTGGACATGAGCAGGGTTAAGCTACCTGCTTCCTCCCAACACGGTAAATCCACCATCAAGATGGAGGAGCGTAACAGCAGCACTACCGGCAAAAGTGAGAGACCTATGCACACACCTGACTATTCTGCTTGTTCTACGACTACTAATATCCATGTTAATGGGGATAAAATGTAATGACTGTATCCGACTCAATACAGAAATTGGATCCTACTATGGTGAAGTATTTGCCCCCTAAAAGTGTTTAGCCATCTAGCCTGTATTCATTGCATTCAAAGCGGCCTTTTCTAACTTCAGACACCATTGCAAGTTTACACAGGTCTCCTAGCAGGTGTAGTTCATCACATGCAAACGTTTTATGAAATATTTGCATTTAAAAGCTTTCTTATGTTTCTTTAAAATAAATGACTTTTGGTTTGATTTAGTTTTTTAACTGCTATGTGCATGCATTTTAATTTTAGTCTAATTTCATAAGTTAACTTCTTTTTCTTTTTGAGATTGAGCACAAATTCATTTTTATAATGTATGTCCGGCAGGTGAAGGATATAATATTCTTGTTTCTTTCCCACTTACTAGGCCAAGATTCATCTGAAGAGAGCGACGATGATAAAGATGAAGACTCTAATGAGGATGACAGCGACAGCTCAGATGACACGTTTGTAAAAGACACATATTACACCACTAGCTCAGTGTGGAGGAGCTACACCACCCGCAGACAGGCCAAGGGAATGAAGGAAGGTGAGGACACACAATTCTAAAGAGAGGGGAAATGTATTATAACAGTGAGACAGTCACTAGAGGGCACACTTACAGTACAGTTTTAGTTATGTGCGTGTGCGCGCATCTAGAGGTATATATTGTTTATAAGAAAACAAGTGT
This sequence comes from Rhodeus uyekii, assembly GCA_037043235.1. NCBI lineage: Eukaryota > Metazoa > Chordata > Actinopteri > Cypriniformes > Acheilognathidae > Rhodeus > Rhodeus uyekii. The sequence goes on from JAWRVZ010000026.1 coordinate 940,039, forward strand.
GTGTATATTACAGTGTAAACATGGTTTATGAGGACACTTCCTGTGTCCTTGTGAACTAAATGGCTTAAAAACAGACAAAAATTTCTTTCCTTTTTTTTTTCGCACAAAAAATTCAAAACATGCAGAACGTTTTCTGTGTTGTATAGGTTTATTTTAAGGGGATAGATTACATGTACCAAAACATGTTAAATATATTATGGTGAACGAGTCTTGAATAGTTGACGACAACAACAATAAAAATAAAAACAAAAGTTTTTTTAAATAATTGTTTTTATTTTTGTTGTTGTCAACTATTCAAGACTCATTCACCATAATATATTTTTACTATTGTTTCTTATGCAAATTTTATTTTTCTGGTGAAATGTATTATCTATAATTAATACTTAGTATTAACTAGTTTAGTATTATTATTAACTGTTATTACGTGATATATAATGGTAAAATGTATATTGACCTGATGATAATAAGAATTATTATTATTATTATCATCGCGGCACAAAAAAGGTTGGGGACCACTGATTTAAATGAATGAAGAATAACAAGATACTCCATACTATGAATGTAAGTTAATTAGTTAATTTCAGAAAGTTCACTTCCTTATAATTTTCTGTAGAGAGTCAAGACAGTAAGGATGGACTAAGTGTATCTGCAGGTGAGGAGAGGAAGCCCCCTCCCATGCCAGAAGAGACTGGGAAGAGTAAAGTAGCCTCTTGGCTCACCAGCCAGTCCTCCACCAGCCAGTCCTCCACCTCTGCGAATCAGAGTATCAAGGTGGAAGGAGGGATGAAGACTGAGAAGAAAGTGAGTGCAGCTTTTCATACATCTGGTTTCTTATTTTACTTCTTGCATGACATGTCTCCCTTTCCTGTCCCTTTGTTCCTGTTTCTGATTATTTCACTCTGATGCACTCTCTACTCTCTGTCTCTCATCTGCCATTTATTATAATCTCTCTATCTGTCTTTTGTTTAGGATGTGATGACTCTCTCTGACAGCGATGATGTGCAAACTATCAGCTCCGGATCAGATGACAACAAGGAAAGAGAGAAAAAGACTCAAGGTAAGATGGAAGAAAAAGGCAAATTGCTTGCTGTCATCCATGCACTTCCTTATATGAGTGTAACCGATGCCACCATTCAGTCAGTTGACTGAATCTGCATGTTCTACTAGTTGATGAGAGGAAAACTTTTTTAACCCTTTAAATCTACATCTTTATAATGTGATGAGATGCTCATGTTGCTATGCAGGTGTTGTCGTATCAACAGGCTGCAAAACCTGAATTAGCTAAACTAGATGCTCTTAAATTCATCAAGTCCCTGTAACAAGCCATTATAAAGAACATTGTTTGATCTCTGTGTCTCTCAGCTGTGGTGAAGAGGCAGGTGGCGGTGAAGTCCACACGTGGCATTGCTTTGAAGTCCCACGGGATGATGGTGAAAACAGGGGGTGGGGGTGGAGGAGGTGGGTCAGGCCCTTCTCATGGACAGGGAGGTGGCGGGATTGAGGGTGGTCCTAAAAACACCCGCCAATTCTTTGATGGGGAGGAATCCTGTTATATCATTGATGCCAAACTGGAAGGCAACCTCGGACGCTACCTCAATGTAAGTACAAGCACAGATATGAGCAACTTGCATTTGACATTTTGCATTTTATTCAGTGGAATCATAAGTCTAAGGACTTTTTTTGTTCATGATGTTCTGCAACTACTTTTTTTTGTTCATGATGTTCTGCAACTACTGTTTTTAAAATGCTCTCTTCTGCTGTCTTTGTCCCACAGCATAGCTGCAGCCCCAATTTATTTGTCCAGAATGTGTTTGTGGACACTCATGATCTGCGCTTCCCCTGGGTGGCCTTCTTTGCTAGCAAGTGAGCATGACATCAATGTTTTTGTGCATTTAAATTAGGAATAATTTAATATATACATGTTACCAGCTAATATTTAATTATGCATCCTCATTTCCTCTATTTTCACATTTACATTACTGTTGGCATCTAGCGCTCACTTAAAGTCTCAATGAATACCCATTTTTCATAGTGAGCATTATAATGTTGTGATGCCTAAATTAATGTTTAGTATTTAAAATAATTAACATTTTTGTTTAAATAATGCATAATTTGCTTTTATGTCTCTTACATAGTATATATTTTGCTGATAATATTACAAATCAGTTTTAAAGTAGAAAGATCATTTTACGTTTTACACCATAGAAGACTGATGTAAGACATTTTTTGATTTGTGCTGTTTACACGAAAGTTTTTCATTCAGCTTGAGCTATTACTCATAATATTAGCAGATTATTTGTCTGTGTAAACATATCTATAGTTTTGTTTTGTATTGACCTGTCTGCCTCTACAGACGAATCCGAGCTGGGACGGAGCTGACGTGGGATTATAATTATGAAGTTGGCAGTGTAGAGGGCAAGGAGCTTCTGTGCTGCTGTGGATCTACAGAATGCAGAGGACGACTGCTGTAACGTGCACACACACACACATGCACTAAAGGTAGACATGCCAGTAAACGTACTTGGATCTACTGGAAGTTGGATTTGTTCAGTAAGGTCTGTGCTACTGATAAGAATTGAGCAGACACTGAATGGAAAAAAAAATTTGTTCAGGAACTTGTAGTAAAAACAAAAGTATGTATGCATGTTTTCAACTGTCCTGCTTCTCAGAATTCTGCCTTAAGCCCCAAATGGGCCCATGGCATCTATCACTATGATTACACGGTCTTTCCTGACTTTTTATTTTTTATTTTACATATGTCAATCTCAAGACTAATGCTTTGCTTAGTCAATCTTTTTGCTCTTTTATATATGTAGGTTTCATAATGAAGATTCAAGTTTTTTTCCCTTTCATTTTTCTCATGGTTTTGTGATGGTCATTGTATGCTACTGTGTAAATGTTTATGAAAACAGACAAAATTGTACTTTTGTCACAATTTCAATTAAAGTTCTCCAAAGACCAAAAGTGCTATCTTGTGCTGTGATGTTCACATGACTAAAGATAGTACTTCTTGTGAGTTCCTGGAAGATTTCGTCACAAAGACCAGCAATTTTGTAACATTTCCTTTGAGTCAGAGATTATCTCTATCTCAATTTTAAATCCATATGTAAACCCCTAATGATTCCATAGATTAACCCCTTTGACAGATTTGCATCTATTTTTTTGTATTAGTTCTTGCTCTTATTTTTTAAAACATACACATTCTTAATTTATAGTGACTTTCTCTTGTTTTAAACAGCCCGTGGAAATTATTATAGACCTTATACATTGTCTGTACAGTATAGAAATTAACTGCAACAAATTTTAAAGCATTTAAATTACTAAACAATTGTAAACATGATTTATTTTCATGAGGATGGAATATGTGATAAATGATATCACATAGATATCAAAACAATGTCACAAAACAATGTTTTGAAGACAGAAACAAATTATCCTGATTGACTGAGACCGCTTATGTCTAAATTGAGGGTTTTTTTCTGTTGTTTGAAGTAAAATAATGCTAATATTAATACCAGTGCATTATGTGAGAATTACTAACTTAACTAGAGTTTAATGGCATGTGGAAACGGCTAAAATACGTAAGTACATTTAAAAGGAACCATGCATTTGTGTGCAAAAGTCTCTACCTTTAGGTTCAGAGATAACCATATTTGGGTCAGCCAATCTGAAAGTTGTGTCACACTGACACAATCAACAACAGTTTTTTTTTCTGGAGGAAGTGTGACGCTGAAGTTTTAACTATAACAGAAGAACTCTATGCTGAAACTGAACTAAACAACCCAAAAAATCCTCTGAGTGACATTCCTTCAGAATGTGTATGGTAAATTACTTTAAAGCATGAGCTAAAAGGTAAATTAGTAAAAAATAAAATTAAAAAAAATAATTTAAATGAATGTTTACAAGAGAATTGTGAAGCAACACTTCTCTATTTTGTATTGTCAGTGTCTGAGTAGTAACTGTATCAGATTTTAAACCGTCAGATTAGAGGAAGTTAACGAAAGGAGGAGCTGGTGAGGTTTAGTAAAAGAGTTGTGACAACGGAAAGGAGGACTTGCAGAAATGGCTGACAAAATGGTTAAGTTTTACATGTGCCTGCTGAGACTGCTTATTCTCGGTACAATTTTAAAAGGTAAAGAAATCCTTATTTCCTTTATAACTTAGGGTCACAAATTTCATATATTTTTATATTAAAAGAATGTTGATGATTTTAATGACTCTACAAACATTAACACTTTTCAATAAGGTTTCATTAGTTAACCAATTTATTTAACATGAACCAAGAATGAATAATACTTTGCAGTTAATGTTAATTTCAATTTTTACAAATACGTTATTAAAATCAAAAGTAGTGTTAATTATCATTAATGTTACAAACAAATGAACAAGAATGTGTCAGGGAGGCACTGGACTCAATTGCAGGCTCAACAGAAAGTTTGTTCAAGCAATGTAAATAATCAAAAGGAAAACAAGTCTTTTGCGGCCAGAAAACCGTGAACACGACACGACACGACACGACACGACACGACACGACACGACACGACACGACACGACACGACACGACACGACACGACACGACACGACACGACACGACACGACACGCTAGATTCAAACTGGCAAGGTCGAGTTGAGAAGGAGACCAAACAACAACGATCAAGCACAAGACAACCGACACAAGAGGAATAAATAAGAGAGGTAATTGGGAAGAGTGATAACAGGTGCGGAGGCATGAAGTGAATAACAAGGGGGTGGGGACAATCATGACACACTGACAGCAGCCTCATGTAAACACAGCCACGTGCGTGGCGACAGTCACACAGACAACGAACACAGGACATAAAGGGGAAAGAAAGCATATCAAACAGGAGACGTGACAGAGTGTTTTTTTATTAACTAACATTAAAAAAGGTTAATAAATACTGTAACAAATGTACTGTTTCAGGTACCAGTGGAGTGAATGAGACTCATGTGTTCAGCAGTTCTGGTGAAACTGTCTCTCTGCCCTGTAATATTGATCTTTCTGACTGCACATCAACTACATGGAGCTATAATAAATACAAAGATTCAGAGACAGTTGAACTGATTGCTGAAGGGGAAATTAAGAATAACATAGAGAGACGTGAGAGACTGAGTCTGGGGTCTGACTGCTCTCTGAACATCAAGAAAGTCACAAAAGAAGATTATGGATCTTACAGCTGCCGACAATATGTGAATGAACTGCACGTGGAAGGAAATGAAGGAAATGATGCACATGTTTATCTACATGTTTTTCATGGTAATTTTAAATTTACATGGTTCACAAGTGTAATGAAAAGAGTGAAGTCTGTCTGAAAAGTCTGAAAAGAGTGATTTCTGTCTTATTTTCTGTTTCAGTCTCTTCATCATCCTCTCAGAATGATATCAGACCAGGCAGCTCTCTGACTCTCTATTGTCAGTTGTATGTATATAATGAATTCCCATGTGAAACTTTCTTCCGAACTGAAGGACTTCAGTTGATCTGGGTGAATCAGGCTGGTGTTAGTGTGATGACAGACTCCAGATATCTGATCTCCTCAAGAGACTGTATGATCACTCTGAAAACAACACTCCTGAATGAAGATCAGAAGAGAGGATGGAGATGTCAGGTTACTCTGAGAAATCAGCTGAAGATCTCAGACACATTTACTGTCAAGTATTCAGGTAAATTTATATCATCAAAACAATCTTATCAATCCATTTTAAAAGGCACTGATAATGTCAAGCACTATTAACATCATCCGAACAAACCAAGGTTACAAAACTTCTTTCACTCTAACAGAAGTGATTTGAACTCAAAACATTGAAACATTTGTTGGTATACATAATAAAGTCACTGAAACTTAACATTGAGTATTTGTAACCTTTTATGTTATGTGATGTTCACTGTACAAAATTAACGGATATGATCATATTTTTAAGGGCATGATGCATCTGACTCATCCTGTACAGATCAAGATGATCCTACACCACCAGTGACAAACCCTGAGGATAATTCAACTACAAACAAACCAACATCTCATGAACGAGGTACATCATAATGATGATGTTGATTAAGACATGACATTTGATTATGTTGTTTACAGATCAGCTTTGTCTAACTCCACAGAAAACACAAAAAAATGAAGGATGGCATATTTTACCATAAGACAATTATAAATGAAAACGGAAAGCACAGAATCAGGCCAAAACAAGGCAAAAGATTAAGGAAATCACTCATTACAGATGGCATCCGTACATGACATGTTTCCTAATGTCCTCTCTCCTTTAGAGATAATGATCTCTACTGTGGTGGCTGCATTAGCAGTTATTCTTGTTGCTGCTTTCTGGCTGATCTATAAAAAAAGACGTGGTGAGTTTTCTCATTTCCTCCATTTTATAATAATACAAATTTCATTATTGTTCAGATCTCACTTTGTCATTATAATACAACTATCATTTTCAGATTGTATGTGTCATAGAAGCACATATGGATGTTTATTAATTATGAAATGGACAGAAGTGTGTTCCTGCTAAATTCCTGTGATATCAATCACAAAGTGCTCTTAAAGGGATAATTAAGCAAAACACGAAAATTCTGTCAAAATTTACTCTCATGTTGTTCAAAATCCATAAGACTTTCGTTGTGTTCATCTTTGGAACATAAATGAAAATCTTTTTGTTGGAATCTGAGAGCTTTTAATATCTCCATTGACACTTTCTGTCATTCCATCTGACACTTTGATGCTTCAAAAAGTTCATAAAGAGATTGTAAAACTAATCCATATGAATTTAGAGGTTTAGTTCAAATATTCTAGAGACACGCGATCGCTTTATATGGTGAACAGATTGAATTTAGGCTTTTATTGACATAAATTCATCAATACACCCATCAATTGTGCTAAACGGAAGCTCTAGCATGTTCACTTGACATGTGTGAATCAATGAGCTTCGTTCTTGTGTGTTACGCAGCCCGTTTGAGCTTCCCTAAGAACCAATGAGGTTTGTTTCTTTCAGTATTAAACATGTTCGGTTGAGCTTCTGTTTATGTTTGCTGATCAATGTTTAACTGCGAATAAAAGCCTAAATTCAATCTGTTCTGAAAATTTGGACTAAATGGCTCAATTCATATGGATTGGTTTTACTATCTCTTTATGAACTTTTTGAGTTGCGTAGCTGTTAATGGAGAGTACAGAAAGCGTTCTGATGACATCAAAAATATCGAAAGTCTTATGGGTTTGGAACAACACAAGAAATGATGAGAGAATTTTCATTTTTGGGTGAATTATCCCTCTAAATCCTTGCCTTTTTTATTTGAACGTTATTAACATTGAAACATTTAATACTTAATAATTTTGAATACTCATATTTGTTTTCATCACTTTTTTTCAGATGATAAAAAAAGGACTCACAGCTCTGTGGTGAGTTCAGTAATGACACTGAATTATAATTGATTACTGTCTTTAGAGTTTAATAATGTGTGTAATTAATGCAATTTCTCATAAACTATTTGTATAACTATTTGTGTCATAATAACTATTTGTTATTTAAAGGTCAAAGATGTTAATGAACATAAAGCGACCTATGAAACAGTCAACATGCCCAATCCTTCAATGCCAAACGTCAAGGTGAGTGAACAAAATGACTTAAATCTTCATTAAGTTTCAAGTTCATTCATTGTATGTGTCTATTTGTCTATTAAAGTTAATAAAAACTTTAAGTAATGTAGTGATGTCTGATTTTTATCTGATGTTTAGGAAGAGACAGATGATGTGACCTATTCTGAGGTTACTTCTTCACATAAAAAGCAAGTACAAATGAACAATGTGAGTATCTATCAACACGTTCACTTACTCTTCCATGAGTGTTCAGTGACAGTCCTGTTCAGGAAAAAAAACCACCCTCTTTCTCTTATCCATGTGCTGTTGAAATGTAGCTCTGAATTTTATAAATTAGGTACATTAAGTATTAATAGGCATTGGTCCCAGATTGACTGAAAAAATCTGTGGTGTTCTTTCAGGATCATTCTAATGACACGGTGACTTACGCTGCCATCAGAACGACGCCACCTAACGATGAACTTTACGCCTCTGTGGAAAAGGAGAAAAAAAATACCCCTCACAAATAAACTTTGATGCAAACATTAAGCTGTATAAAGAATATAAATCAGATTTATTCTGAGTCTGTTCTGGGTCAGAAGTGTTAGCTTATTTTACCAGTTTTAATAAAGATGAGATACAAAATGATGAGATAAGATACTCTTGCTTTTGACATGTATATAGCCTGTTTCTTATACAAAAATATATCAGGTAAACAGTCTGAGCATTAGGCTTTCTTCAGCTTCTATTCTAATTATATTTTGCTGTAATATTCTAAAATGTGACAATGTAGGATGCGTATGTCATAAAATAAAATGTCAGGCTGTTTGCACGCATATAATGAGCATGAAAATGTCACATGTTAAAAAAAAAACTTTTTGTGTCTTTAAGTTAAAATAAAAGAACTATGAACCTGCACTTGTTTACTGGAATTTTTTTAACATTCAAATTTAAATTTAAAAGAATACTTATATGAATAATATTATGTTTTAGCCAGAGAATTTAAACTACACAAATATCTAAAAAGTCTGTAAAACAATTCTGTAATCATCAGAATTAAACCAATCCAAATATTTATCTCAGAAATGTCAGATTCAAATGTGGTCAGCTGGTAGTTTCTTGTATCAAGTAAACGACGGAGTGTGGCAACACTTATTAACCCCTTTTTCTTTTTGCTTTACTTATTTAATGGTTTGTTTACATTTTCAATTATCTTTAATATTTTGGTTGCAACTGTATTTCTCATCTGTTCTCTCACTGTTGAAGGCAGATAATCAAAATCTCTTGTCTCTTCTATTTACATTTTATATATATTATTTTATTTTTCCTATGTATACCTATATTCTTTTCTTTGCCTTATTTTTCATATGTTCTTTTCCGTTTTCTTATTTGAATGAGTTGTAAAGAGTGATTTATAATCAAGTTAGGCTTTTTATTAGTTAAAAACCTTTCTCTACTTTTCTGTAGTTTTCCATAGAGTAAGGATTAATATTGTCAGCACTTCTCAACAGATAGGGAATGTTATCAGAATGTTTTGGGTACTGTTTCTGTTGAGAGTTGGAGCCTGAGCCGAGTTCAGCCTTGGAGAAGCTGTATGTGTGTGTGTTAATATGGTCTGTATTGATGAGGTGATTAGCTGGCACCATAAAACTTGTTGTTCTCGACAAGCCACGTCACAAACCCGTCAACCATGTGATCAACGAAGATATGCTTCAGACTGTCTGCTCTTGTGTGGAAAATTACTAGTTTTGTTTTTCTTTCTTTCTTTCTTAGCCAATCAGAAACATTTAAACGTCATCAATGACGTGGTTAGCACCCTCTGTTAGAGTATAATTGCTGTAACAATGTTATTGTATTTGGGGCGGCCTACAAACTCCTTGTGAGACCTGAAGCTGGCTTCTGCTGATGAAACTGCAAACTAAACTTCACAAAAATTTCTTCTATTGACTGCACTTCTGACTCCTGGTCTTCATTCAACATATCTGCTCCTCGGGTCTTAACTGTAAATCCCCTACACTGTATTTATATATGTAAAGTATTTTGGAAACATTACTTGAGCTAATTTTTAAGGTTATGTGTTCTGCTATGCTTACTGTGTTACGTTACATGTTTTCCAGAGTGTTTTCAAAGCTGTGCACTCTCGGTTTCGGAACATATGATTGCTCAGCATGGTAGTTTGATCACATTGGTTCAACCCACATAGAGGAATGATCACTTCTAAACCAGTTTAGACTGATGGGTGTCATTTTCTGTTGGTAGTTCCTCTTCTTTCTTTTACCAAGTTGATTCATGCTATTGAAATCTATGTTGGTCTCAGCTGTAGAAGCTGGATAATCTAGACTTTATGGATCTACGCATCACTCTGTTCAAGTAGCACACGTCTTGGACAATTTCTAATTTATTTTTACTGATTACTGGATAAAATAATTAGTTTGAACCTAGGAAATTACAAGCAAATGAGGAGCTGATGGTGTTAAAAAGATACTAACAAAAACTGGAAATGGCTGATAAGTGTCTTATGTTTCTGCTGGGTCTGATTTGTCTCTGCTCATTTCGCTCAGGTATCTATCTATGCTCTACAGGACACCTGTTAAAATATATATATATTTAGATATGCAAATAATATATGTTTTGTTTATTAATATATAGCATAATGATCACTCAAATGTACTGTTTCAGGTACCAATGGAGTAGAAGGGATTCATGTGTTCAGCAGTTCTGGTGAAAATGTCCGTCTGCCCTGTAATTATGCTGTTTCTGACTGCACATCAACTTCATGGAACTATGACAGGTTAACACATTTAGAGACAGTTGATCTGGTTGTCAAAGGAAAAATGAAGAACAACATAGACAGACGTGAGAGACTGAGTCTGGGGTCTGACTGCTCTCTGAACATCAAGAAAGTTGCACAAAATGATTATGGAATTTACATCTGCCAACAACATGGTGGACAACAACAAGGAACTGATGGACATGTTTATCTGCATGTTCTTCATGGTAATTTTAGGAAATTATTGTAAACTGTATTTACAAAGTGGCAAACTCTCAATTTAAGTTCCCAGATTACAAAAAAAGAAAAGAAGTCTGTTGTGTGATTTCTGCCTTATTTTCTTTTTCAGTCTTTTCAAGATACTCTCAGACTGACCTCAGGCTAGGCAGGTCTCTGACTCTCTACTGTCAGCTGCATTCATATGATAGATTCCCTTGTGAAACTTTGGTCCGTAATGGAGTTCAGTTGATCTGGGTGAATCAGGCTGGTGTTATGACAGACTCCAGATATCAGATATCATTCACCCAAAGAAACTGTATCAGCACTCTGACTACAAAAATCCTGAATGAAGATCTGAACAGAGAGTGGAGATGTCAGGTTACTCAGAGAAATAAACCGGAGACCTTAGACACATTTACTGTCAAGTATTCGGGTAAATGTTTATAATGTTACCCATTTTTTACTTTTTACTTATCATCAAGAAAGAAAAAATAATAATTATATATTTATATCTGAAAATGAATCTTTTACAGCTCCTCCCGAGGCAAAGACACAGACTCCAGTCACCAGCTCAAAGGAAACCACAACTGTAATTAAACCAGGAACTTCTGCACAACCAGGTACATAATCAACTGTTCAATGTTTACTACTAAATGTACTGTACGTGTATTTAAATATGTATTTGTATAAGACCTCAACCACATTGACTGCCAAATATTCACGTCTGAACAATACTGCCTCTCATCATGTATCAGTTTTAGTAGTTTCTTTCAGAAATTCTATTAATGTCTTTCAACCAGGATAAACACTGTACAAGAACGGCAAAAATAAAAAGCATATATAGCTTATGTGATCTAATTTTTAAATTTGAAGTAATACTTAAAATAAAGTTAAATTCATCAACATTAATGCAATAACTGACAATTCACAACAATTATTTTACAGCCCTTATTACTGTTCATGTTCACTTTTAATACATTTTTAACTTTTCACATTGTTTTGTCACACATGTTTTGTGAAAAGTAAATGAACAATGAACAATATAGTATATTATAAACCAACATCCACCTGAATCAAACCTCTACTTAAAAAGTAAATAGAAATTGAACAAAGTAAATAAATGCCATAAAATGGCTGTTCATTGAGTTTGTGATAACAAGGTTAACATTTATTTATTTAATGATTGTCATATTTAACAGTATGGTTTATCTAAACATATACTCTTCCTGTATAACTCTGTAGCTGCTACAGTGACACCAGTATTTCCAGTCCACAGGACCCCCAACTTCCCTAAACCAGGTAATCATTGTCTTTCCCTCCACAGTGTTGCGGAGATACTCTTTTCCTCTCAAACCAGTCCATTTAAAGCAGTTTGTTTCTGGGGAGACAGAGTACCGTGGATTATGAACTTTGTTTAAACTAACTCTGAACAGGTTTGTCAGTGAGACTTTAAATCCTGGAATTTTGAGGTCTGTGTTCTAATGAAAACTTAAACACACTTAAACAATCATGTCTGTGGCATGATTGACAATCATGTCAATCATGCTGTAACTGTGAAAATAAGATGAAATCAAATTTGTAAAAATAATGTTTTAGCCTAATGTTGTGTTCAGACATTCAAATAATTCAAATGATTGTTGTTTCAATTCAGCTCATACAGCAAAACAGATTCCACACTCAGAAAGTATAATAGTTTCTAAACGTACCAGTAATATGTATTACAAAACAACTACCTTTTAATAGGTAGATTAAAACTGACCCTGACTGTGCCTTTCTGTAGTCTTTCCCTTAGTGATGGTTATTATAGTTCCTGCATTAGCTGTTCTCCTTCCTGCTGTTATGCTTTGGGTGATTTATACAAAAAAGACTGGTAGGTTATTGTAATTCTTAATATTTTATAATATATATTTGAACATGTGCTTTCAAGTTGTAGAATTGCCGTGAAGGTGTATAAGTGATTTAAAAAGCTAGATGTCTTCTTTTATCTGATTTGAAATACACTGCTAGTCAAATGTTTGAATAATTAATAATGTTTTAAATTATATCTACACTGTTCAAAAGTTTGGTATCGTAAGATTTTTAATGTTTTTAAAAGAAGTTTCGTCTGCTCACCTGCAAGGCTGCATTTATTTAATTAATCATACTAACAGTAATATTGTGAAATAATATTATAATTTAAAATAACTTTTCTATTTGAAAATATTTTAAAATGTAATTCATTCTTGTTAGCAAAGGTGAATTTTCAGCATCGTTACTCCAGTCATAAATTTAATAAATAAATGCTGTATAATTTTAATAAACGCTGTATAAGTGCTGTTCATTTTGTAAAGTGTTACAGTTTTGTACTCAGTATGTTTAGACTGTCACCATAATCCTAGTTTGAGAATTTGATAAACTATTGTTAATTACTGAAGTAATTTAAATTTTGTATTTTATTTATTCAATAATTGTGATTTTAGATTACGTTTTACATAATTTAAACACTATTAAATTATATGTAAACAAATGCTGCAAATTGAAGTTTGAGATGATTTTAATTATTTTTTATACTGTTTATACTTATTTTATCTGCCAAAATAAAACTTCATTTTAAATCTTGAGCACGTCTTGACTATTTATTGTTTGACTGTAATCATTTAGGAAATCTGTAAAATAAGTGTTTATCTGTTGAACTCTTAACACTGTCGTTTTATTGAAGGTGTGTGACTGTAATCATTTAGTAAATACCTGTAAAATAACAGTGTTTATCCATAGAACTCTTAGCAATATCATTTAATTAAAGGTGTTTGACTGTAATAATTTAGTAAATACCTGTAAAATAACAGTGTTTATCCATAGAACTCTTAGCAATATCATTTAATTAAAGGTGTTTGACTGTAATAATTTAGTAAATACTCGTAAAATAACAGTGTTTATCCGTAGAACTGTTACTGTTTAATTGAAGGTTTTTGATCATAATAATCTAGGAAAGATCCATAAAATAATTATAAAAAATCATAAAAAAACGGTAAATGACTGGCAGCTACGGCTGCCAAACAAAAACCGTAAAAAAAAGGTAAAATATCTTACTTTAAACACGGGAAAAATCTGTAAAATAACATGGTTTTTCACTACAATTTTTAATGAAAATTTCTGTAAAATTATTGTTTTTGCACTTTATTTGAATTAAGATATTTTACTTTAATTTTATGGTTTTTGTTTGGCAGCCGTAGCTGCCAGTCATTTACCGTTTTTTTACGAGAATTTTTTTTACAGTGTAAATAGAAAATTAATTAGAAAATTATATCTAAATAGGAGCAAAAGTGAATTCAACTTAACAGTTTCAAAACATTGCATTGATTTAGATATGTGGATGTGCTATTTCTTGCCCAGTTTCTTTTATCATGTTACATTTTACAGATACCAAAGAAGAGGCTGTTGATCCTGATGTAAGCATTATTTCGTTCTTTTCTTTTTTTGTCTATTTGGTAAGACAAATTTATGAATGTAATTATCTATACAGTATGAAAGGCAAAATGACAGTCATCTTTCAAATGTACCATATTTGTTTAATTGTCCATTGATGTTTAGTTGCTGACATATGTGACATATTCTGGGATTCCAGCAGAAAAAGTATCAAAGAGAGCAATGTGAGTAGATACTGCCACATCCATTCATCAGTGTCCACTCCTTGAACACTTGAATCTCAGTAAAATGACCCAAGAATAAAACATAAAGAGACACAAAGAGATTTTTTTATTTTTTTATTTAACAAAATAATGTTCAAGTAACTCTCTTTTTTTATTTCAAGATACTCTTTCTAAAATTTACTTCATGGAAACAAACTCAGTGGATGGTGGTGAGAAGAGCATCGGGCTATGTTGAAAAGTTTGTTTATGAATTCTGCTCTTAAGAATGAATTGCATATTAAAGACTTATCTCAGCTGTTTCTTCTTCTTTTGTCAATTGATTATAATTGATTATGGCATTTGTATCTTATTCTCACAAGTGTTTGTCCTTTCATATTTAGTTATGTCCATATTTGTAAACATCTCCTTGTTGAGTAACAGGAACCCAGCAACCTCTGTGCCAAACACTGCATGAATTTACAGAGAACAGGATGTTTTAACCAGCCATGCGCTGTCTGGAAGTCAATGAAATCATAATGTCCAAAATAGTGTGAGAAAAAAAACTGAACCCCCATTTAATCTATAATAGCACGATTTCTTCACACAACAGCTTTACAGTTCTTTCAACTTTTCATGCAGAACAGAATTTCTAACTTCTGTTCAACCATTTTTTTTATTATTATGACAAATGTTTCACTTGACTGAATTGAATCTGGCACTTTTTTTATTTATGTGATGTGAATTTTGTTGACTGGTAGGGTACAACGGGGCTAAAGGTGCACTGGGGTAAAAGGTGTATTAATAGATGAGGGACCTTAAATAGGGTCTGACTGCACTTTCACTTAAAAATAGCCTCCGGGCTGCTCATTATAAAGTCTTGCACATACCTACACAGAAAATAGTTTTTCTTCCCAAGAAAACTGAATTTAAAACCAGAATATTGGCTAGGGCAATACAGTATATCAATTACCGTAGTTGTAGGCTATACAATTAAATGGAAAAAAAGGAAGTATGAGGAAAAAATACTTCCTTGGAAAAAATGGAATTAATATAGAAGTGAATAGTGCCATGAATGCATAAATTGCTAACACATTCAAAAAACTAGGGCCCTAGCGGATCTGAAACTGCAGCCTCTGAAACTGCAGGAATACCACCACTTATGTTCACTTGATGCCTGCAATGATGTGCAATAATTATAAGTTATATTGATTTATAAACTGTTTATCTTTTTGTGTAGATGCTATTCATTATGGTTGCGGTATCTTGCTAACCATAGCCTACCACTCCTTTGAAAACATAAACTAATTGACAGAATAGTATTTATATTGTGCTAGGTGTATTAGATCTCTTACATGCTGCAAAACTGTGGGATATAGTTTATTGTCCCTATTTCTAAACTAAACTGAAAATTACAATTAAATGTTTATTATCAAAATACGTATTGTGATTCTGTAAACACCTTTCGTTTCTAATTTAAAAAAAGTAATATAAAAACGTAAATTCAAATTCGAAGTCAGTTATCAAGTTAACAAAGATTTAAACATAATATTCATGTGGTTTTGTTTCATTTGTAAGGTAGGTGACTAGATTAGTTTAGATTAGATTAGATTAGATTAGATTAGATTAGATTAGATTAGATTAGATTAGAAAACTGTATTAATCCTTGTGAGGGTTAATTAATTTGCCATCAATGCACATTGCAAACAACACAAATAAACAATTGAACATTAAAAGCAACAACACAATCAATCCATGCAAAGAATTCCTCAACTTCATTAAAAAACCTAACTGCAGTAGGAATAAAAGACCTTCTAAATCACCCAGTAGAACTCTGAGGCATCACTAATCTTCCACTAAAGGAAACGTTAAGTCCATTACATCCAGTGTGTAGTGGATGTCCTTCATTAGACAAAATCATTTTTTTTATTTTGGACTTCTCTTTTCCACAATAATCTCAAGAGAATCAGGAGTAAGGCCAATAACCAAACCAGCCTAATAAATTCATTAATCCTATTTTTGTTCATTATTCTCATTATTAATCCTATTATTTCAGCAGAGCACTGCATAAAACAAAATTATATTGACCTGCTTTGGTCAATATAATTTCAGACATTTTACCACCCAGCCTAACAAACTGAGGTCAACACAGAAGATCTAACGATCTAACAAAAAGAGAAAAAAAAACCACATGATTTTAATGGAACTGGTAATTGTTTCCAAATGACTATGAATTTTGAGCAACATAAAAAGTATGGCATCATCTACTCCCACACTTTTTCTATATTCAAATGGCAAAGGATCATGAAAAACTAACATCTGCCCACACAAATGACCAAGGATAATTCTTTCAAAACATTCCATTGCATGTGATGTCAAAGCTATGGCTCTCAAATTCAGTGGCGGACTGAGCAAATACAGGGCCCTAGGCAAACTTTGAAAAGGGGCCCCTCCCCTCCTGAAAAATTTATTTAAAAGTCCGATCATGGGCTGTATATTTGTATGTGTGAAATTGTAGCGGTTTGTGTCGGCTAACCGGGGGGTGCAATCGCTCTGTCGGGTGGTTGGGTGGTGCAATCGCTCTGTTGCAATTATTTAAATTGATAACAAGTGCAATAGTTCTTTGGAAGGGGCTGCTTGTTGGGGCCCTTGTATGCTCAGGGGCTCTATGTAATTGCCTACACTTGCCTAATGGTAAGTCCGCCTATGCTCAAATTCTTAAAACTACGACCCACCTTGAAATAGGAACAAGGACACAATACCACTAGTCTTTTTTACAGGTATTTTTGATAAAGACAAGGACAAAGAAAAAAAGTCTTGGAGCCAATCTGCTTATTTCAAAACGCAGGAGAGAATCTGTATGACAAAGATATTACATTGTGGTCTGCGGTGCATGGTGAAAGCAACTTTGCACTATAACTCTTCGTATAAAACAGGGCAGTAATTTTACCCTCCCTCGTAGGACGTGTCACCATTTGCTTAAAAGGGAGAGTGAATTGTGGTTAAAATCCCCGTTAATTATAACCAATGCATCCAGGGAAGAGAGTTGCATATCATGGAAAACTCAAAATTGTTTCTGTGGCAAACCTTTCATTGCTCAAATGTAAAGTTTTGCATAGTGTACTGTAAATCTACATTAAGTTAGTATGTAATCTTTTAGAATCTTTACTTTTTATATAAAATTCACATTTTTTATGACAGTATATGTATAGAACAAACATAAATTGTTTTATTCCTCAAAATACACTGAAAAAAGTAGAAACTTTGCTAAAGTGATTTTTTTGTACTAACTTGTACTTGTACTAACCTAAAATATTATTCAAAACCTAAAGTATTTGTATAAGCCCTCTGCTGGTGAGCCTTTTACCCTGTGTGTGGGGTAACTCGCCACCTCATATTTGTAAAAGATAAAAAAACTGACCTTTTTAACACAAAATCAGTTTCTTCATCAATAGAAACGTGTACAGTAATACCTCGGTTTACGAGCGACTTGGTATACGAGCAAATCGGTGTACGAGCATGGAGGGTCAAATCGGTATACGAGCATTGTATCGGTGTACGAGAAAAATTTTCCCTCACCCACGTGCATTTTTTTTGTGGAAAAGTCCTAACGCTCAGCATTGTCGCCCGCATTTTTACAAGAAATATCCTAATGACAGCCTCTCATAAGACACGCGGTTCCAACCCCTTTATCAGCCCTTAACTCATTCATTCTCTCAGCTTCGCTTGGTTTGGCTGCATCATTCATCACATATTTTTATAAATGATTTACAGCGGTTTTACCTGACACACCTGATTCTCATATCATCTGCCTATTTAGTTCACTTCTCTCTACTCTTGTCTTGTTAAGTCCTTCGTTCGCGGCTCCCGCGCGTTCGTTCGCGTCCGCGGCTCCCTCGCTCGTTCGTGTTTGCGGCCGCGGCTCCCGTGTGTGATACTGGATTATCACTTTGTTTGTTTTCTGCAATATTATAATAAATTCACTAATTTGCACTTGAATCCTTGGTTTCCCCGCTCCCCCCTCCTCCCTCCTCTCGTCTCCTCCAGGGCAGAAAGCTGAAATGCATTACAGTAAATTGTCAAGTATTTGTATAGTTTAATTGTCAATTATTAATTAGTATTTATATGAGATCTCAATGGTTATTTAACTAATTAATAGGGTAAAACCAAAAAAATATTTAAAATCGGCATTTATGGTCGTGTGGAATGAATTAATTGATTTTTAGTGCATTCTTATGGGGGAAATTGTTTTGGTGTACGAGCATTTTGGTTTACGAGTCCGCTCTTGGACGAATTAAACTCGTAAACCGAGGTATTACTGTATTGTTATTACAATCAAAACATTTTTTCTCAAGTTGTGCTTTTAGCCCTGTTTACCCAGTTTAACACTACGCAATCACTGGAAAGATAATCTGATGACAGTGCAGAATCTGACAGCACAGTGCTTCCTCTACAACAATGCTGAGTACAACAGTTTTGATCATCTTTCCATTACTCACAATGAGGATGTTGTGCGTAAAATCTAAAACTGTCCTCTAGATCAACAAACAGACAGTTACTCTGAAACAAAAATCCTGGAAGTCCTACAAATTAATCTGATCTAAATTTGAGTTTATTTGTTAACATGTGAAATACAGTATTTATCATGTCAACAGGTTAACAAAATCAAATACAGTCATTTCTCTGCTCATGATATTATAAGGTATAATTTGTATAATTAATAACTGATTCACTTATTTGTGACGGTTCTTGTTCACAGAGGCATAAAGTTGACTGCAGTAATTCTGAGGTCCAGCTGTTGCTCCTCTGAATGAAGCGTCAGTCAATTTATCATCACTATGAACCTGAATGAACATCACAGATAATGTCAATTTTGAGAGATGGTGATGATGAAAGTACAAAGAAGTGTTTACTTACCTTGTTCTTTCTGCCTTGGATTTTACTGTATGTGGGAATCTCAATATAAGTCACATCTTTCTGCTCCTAAACATCAGTGGAAACACGGTGAGCCAAAGCACAAAAACCTGTCCATCACTACTTTCTAAAGTAGTCTGATTGTTATGCAGGTGCTGCAAATGTTTTAAAATATGTTGTCATATGGAAAAATCTAATATTCTTAACAGGATGTTCATGGTTTGTGTTACTTTGCTTGTCTGTGTTTAGTGGTGGGGATTTTCAGTGACTCTTTTCTTTCTATTAAATTGTTATGCTAGTAAGTGGCAACAGTCCGAGACAGGGATAGCTGCTGGTCGGCATAATGGGCACGTCAAAAAAGATACACAATGTTTCAACAGAAAGTAACCTCTAATCTGACCCAACATCCTAACAGGCAGCTTTTGCGACTAGTTGTAAAAAACCTTTTGGCACACATGGGCGGAGGGGGGGGGGGGGGGGGGGGGGGCACTGCCACCCCAGACCAGATCCAATTAATGCCTGCCTTGTGCTTTGAATATTTTTTTGTTATTACAGAATTAATATTTTCTCGTTTTATTTGTCTTATCTTATTAGTTCTGTGTATAGAATGAGTAAGATGTGGCTAATTAATTTTTAATTACTGTATTTAATTTTTTTATTACTGTAGCTTTATTACATTCTCCCGCGATTTGCGACTCTCAAAGTATCGCGGTAAGTGAGTGGACGCTCTTCTCGTTCTGTTTTACGCGCTGAATAAACAAAATGGACATTAGTCATTTTTTTTATAAATCCACTACTAAAAGTGTCAAATCTATCAGAAGAGAAGACAGTGGACATCTACGCATCTCGGAAAAAGAGATGCTTCTTCTACATTAGGTAAGATATTGTAATGTCTGAAGTAGTTCTATGACAGGTCAAGGGAGGCTCTGTTTATGAACTTTAATCGGAACGAAGAAGAACCCCCTGGGGGGGCGCGCGTTACCCTGGGGTACATGCTTTTTTTTTGCCAGGGAGTAGGTTTTCTTAAACTGAACAAGAGCAGCAGATATGAAGTTTAGATAACCGTCTCCTCATCCTTTGACGTGTACGATCACACCGGTGTTCACGTGTGTCACATGATCAACCACTAAATTCATACGTGTTTTCACGCGATATCTGGCTCTGATCCAAAAAAAGACGCGCTCAGAGCTTGTCATTTATCACAACAATTCAGTGTTTTCAACCACATAAGATTTCTTTTAGGTTTCAACAAGTTGAGCCAAAAAGTTGGTGACTATTTTGAATTATCTATTATACAGCGCTTTTTGTGACTGCGGTATGTCAGGTGACAAGCATGACGCGTTGCCATGGAAACAATAAGGCGAAAGTTCCAAAATGGTGGGAGGGGGAGGTAAATTTTTACCTCTTCCTAGGGGGTCTTGACAGAAAAATAATTGAGAAGCACTGGTATAAAGTCATTGTTCATTGTAAATGTATTTTATATGTAGAATGAATGATATATAAATATGATATTAAAAAAATCTGAGCTTGTGGTCTGGCTGGCCTGGTTGGTGCCCCCCCAAGCACAAAAGTGAAACTCCGCCTATGTTGGCACACCCCTACCTTTCAACACACTGTCTCAGTTAATGAAGGTAGTGTCTCAGAGGACTTGGAATTAAAAGGGTCCTGACATGAGAAATCTAATTGCCATGATCTTTTGAGGTAAGAGATCCTTAAGAGATCCTTGAGATCCTTAAGAGGTCTTTATGTTTACTATCTCCTCATTATAATTAAAAAAAAACTGCTCCAAGCTGCTCATCAGGACATTGTGGGATTTGTGATGTCACACTGACAAACACATTAGCATATGACTTCCCCCAGAGACATCGTCGAATAGTTATGTATCATTGCACCATTGGATTTTTTTTATGGATTAGTTTTTGGAGTTTATTTAGGCAAAAGTTGTAATTAATAGTTGATTAATAGTGAGAATTGGACCCTAATCTAAAGTGTGACCAAAATATCACATTAAAAAATCCACATCATGACCCCTTTAATTGCAGTAATCATCTTGTTGCTAGTCTGTTTTTGTAGGTCTACATTGTAGTGTTGGTGAATAGCTTTGCAACAAGTACAATGTACATTATAATATACTTAACATACAGAGGATAATATGGGCTAAAGAATCTGTCAAATATGAATTGCTTATTAAGACTGATCATATGGTTCACTTACATTAGGGTTGGAAGTAGGATGAATGGAAATGTTGATTGTATTATTGGTTCCATTATATTTATCCATATTTGAGACCTTTAGACAAGAAACAGTACAAATATTCTAACCGGACGTTTAGCTGTTGCGTTTATCTAATATGAATAAAAACAGTATACAAATTATAGGGACAGTCCGTCCAAGTTTATAGATGCAAAAATAACCTCATGGATTAACCTCATGGGTCGTTGCTATTATGATACTTACCACAGAGTCATTTGTCCCTCTTCTGCTATCTGAGGAATATTTATCACAAAAACAGAAGCGTGAAATTTAGCATGACAATAATCAACACAGACCTTTTTAAATTGTTTGTTCACCTCAAAATGGAATTTGTGTCATTGTTTACTCAGCCTAATGTCATATTGAACACAAAAGAATAAGAAATTTGTTTCCATTTTATGGACAAACACACCCACATAGAGGCAAAAATTCTACCACATTACATAGAAGAAAGAAAATCATACAGGTTCAGAACAACATCAGTAAATGATGACCAATTTTTCAGAAATTACACAAATTTCAAATTTTAATTTTTTTTTTCAAAATTATTATTTATACTATAAAGCCAACGTGTTTATCTTTGAATTTTTTAAAATTTTGTCTGTTGTCATAAACTATCTGATAAAATCAAAAACTCACCACATCTTCTTTTACAAACCACACAAAAAATAACAGCAGGAAGGAGAACAGCCAATGCAGCAACAACACCAACAACTACAATCACTGGAGGAGAGACTTCAGTGAATGCATGAACAATACGTTTTTGACATTCCTTTTTCAAACTACTGGAGTTACTGGAATCAATTCAAAGTAGAATGATATACATACATACAAAACATATTTAAATACATGTACAGTTGATTGAACAGCTGATCATGTACCTGGTTGTGTGGAAATTACTGGTTTAATTACAGTTGTGGTTTTCTTTGAGCTGGTGACTGGAGTCTGTGTCTTTGTCTCAGGTAGAGCTGTAAAAGATTCATTCTCAGATGCATCATACTCTACTATATATGTATCAGTGGCGTAGCCACGGGGGGGGGGCCTGAGTGGACCTCTGTGAAAACGAAAGTGAAAGCACATATCGCCACGCACAAGACGATCGCACCCCCAAAGTCAACAATTGCGTGCTATGCGCTGCGCGCACCCCCCACCCACCCCCCAGTCAACAGTCGCGCGCAGTTTGGCCCCCTCATTTTAATTCGGCCCCCTCAAAAAAAAAAAAAATTCTGGCTACGACCCTGATATGTATGTGTATATATATGTATGTGTGTACATATACAGTGTGTATGTATATATGTATATATTCTTGATGATCAATGAAAAAGAGTAAAATATATGTAACATTATTAAATATGAACAATTTACCTGAATACTTGATGGTAAAAGTGGCTGAGGTCTTCAGTTGATTTCTCAGAGTAAGCTGACATCTCCATCCTCTGTTCTGATCTTCATTCAGGAGTTTTGTAGTCAGAGAGCTGAAACAGTCTCTTGAGGTGATCAGATATCTGGAGTCTGTCATCACACTAACACCAGCCTGATTCACCCAGATCAACTGAACTCCTTCAGTACGGAAGAAAGTTTCACATGGGAATTCTTTATATAATTGCAACTGACAGAAGAGAGTCACAGAGCTTCCTGGTATGATATCAGTCTGTGAGGATGATGAAGAGTCTGAAACAGAAAGACAGACTTCACTCTTTACATTACACAAGTTTTAAGAAGTTATCAAAAACAAAATGACAGAAACACTAACCATGAAGAAAATGTAGATAAACACGTGCATCAGCTCCTTGTTGTTGTCCATTCACATATTGTCGACAAGTGTAAGACCCATAATCTTCTTTTGTGACTTTCTTGATGTTCAGAGAGCAGTCAGACCCCAGACTCAGTCTCTCATGTCTGTCTATGTTATTATTTGTTTTCCCTTCAGCAATCAGTTCAACTGCTTCTGAACGTCTGTCATAGTTCCATGTAGTTGATGTGCAGTTAGAAAGAGCATTATTACAGGGCAGATGGACATTTTTACCAGAACTGCTGAACACATGAGTTACTCCAGCTACAGTCATATCTGAAACACAGTAAATTTGAGTGATCATATTTTACTTATTAATATATTAAAACAGGAAAACAAAAACAAACTGGGTCATGTAAGCTATAATGACATAGCAGATAAAAACAGTCTATATATATATATATATATATATATATATAAAAAAAAAATATATATATATATATATATATATGAATGACAGAAATGTCTTAACTATCCCCTTAACATGAACCTGACTTCTGAAAGTGAGAATAGGACATAATGGAATTTGCCAGTACATTCAATGATTAAAAAGTATGTACAAAAACAGCAAAAAAAAAAAAAAAAACAGACTCTACAGGGAGTGCAGATTTATTAGGCAAGTTGTATTTTTGAGAATTAATTTTATTATTGAACAATAACCATGTTCTCACTGAACACAAAAAACTCATTAAAATCAAAGCTGAATATTTTTGTATCAATATTTTAAGTAGTTTTTAGTTTTAAAATGTACAATTTTACAGATTTCTTTACCTGTTAAAAGTGAACAGAGAATTATCATTCCCAGCAGACACATTTGACACATCTTCTCTTTTTAATATCTTTTGACAGACTTTCCTTTTATCTGACCAACTGAGGGTTGATGAATGTCACAATAGAGCTGTAGTTCTCTAGAAATATTGAATTGTGTAATGGAGAAGCGTGTCAAATGTTCATGTGTTTTAATTTTTCAGTTGTTGCTACGTATTGCAATACAATATCGTCACACCATAGCAACGCTCTCCAATATGTTTTGCTTACTGTGCTTATTTATTTATAAGTAGCAGAGGGTGGTAAAAGGCAAAAAAATCACAGTTTTCTACCAACTTGCAAATAACGTTTCTTTAGTCATTTGGCAATCCTGCAAACAAACCCCTGTAAGCAAACCAACCTTACAGTTTAGTGCTGAACCCGGGATCCCTTGTATTGAGTTTTCTGAAATGTACTTTGTTTGGTTGTAAATATGTAGACATATTTTCTCAGTTGATCTTATGTAGACATATGTAGACATATTTTCTCAGTTGATCTTTTTAATGGATTAAAGCTGACCTTCTGACCATGGAATGGGTAAATCTGTTTTCATTGCTTAAAGGTATGACAGGAAAATTAGAAGGTTTTAAATAGCTTCAATAATCCCATTATTCTACAATCTGAGAACATTCAGATTATCTCCTTAGGTATGGGAAGAACATTTTTGATAAGAGTGACGTATCGTTTTCTTTATGGAGCAAAAAGGTTGAGCCTACTTTGTGCAAACTCAAGAAAGAGTACATTGGGATTAAATGTTCAGATGATGAAATGCTCAAATGCTGAGACATAATTGGTAAATATCAAAAGAAATCAAAACTTGGTGAAATAATTTAGGCTTTAAACTTCATATGTTGTGTGAAATGACAAGATGGGATGGTGCATGGTGCACAAGCATTAGAGTCATGAAAATCCTCAAACTCCAGGAGAACATAGCAAGCTACCCTAGGGCAAAGAGAGCAGGCTTTGCACTTCCTGTCAGCAATCTGCACATCCAGGTAAAACTCTTAGTGAGTTAACAACATTGTTTAATAGTTGTGTCTAAATTAGCTAAAGGGAAATATGATCAATTGTAATGTATTGTACATTAAATGTACAATACTTGCCTCCTCTTTGTCTCTGAACCCAGAGTTTTTTAATTATAAAATAGCACAATTCTCCCTTTAAACTCATGTTTCATGCAAAGAATATCATTCCTTATTTTTCGTTTCAGTCTCTTCATAATCCACACAGACTGAGATCAGACCAGGCAACTCTGAATCATTTGATGTCCTCAGCTACATATACTGTTACATTTACATGTTGATTAGTTTTTTGATTGTTCCCACGTGTGTCTTTTTAGCCTTTTTCCCCTTTATTCTTTGTTTGGTGTTTTCTCTGGATCCCTGTTTTCTGTACCCCTTTTGATGTTTTATTTGGATTATCAATAAACCCCAGCACTTGGATTTGCATCTTGACCTGCATTCTTTGCTCCTCGTATTACAGTTAATACCATGCAATTTCCTTCAAAACGGATCTGAATATTCTGAATATAACTTTTACAGCTCAGTCAAATACTAAGACAATGATTCCAGTCACAAGCTCAATTTCTGAGGATCCTTTAAACCAGAAATGCCCAATCATTCCATTAGGGGGAAAATTGAATTTTGAATATGAATATAAACATATTTGGTAATACTGTGCATTGCTGCAATTAATGCACACAATTTTGTTTGATTATTTCTAACATTTTAGCATAAGTAATTTCAAATCTCTGAACTTACAGTAGATTTATTTATATCAAGTCACGGATCAGAAGGCTTTAACGTAACCCTTGTGGGCTGTTTAAGAAGTCCATATTGAGTAAACCCTGTTATTTGTTCTAGACAAGGATCAGACGAACAGTTTAATCTCACAGACCAAATACACACACACACACACACACACACACACACGCACGCACATAACATAGTAAGTTGCACATGGCTCGATGTGTTCTCTTTCTCTCTCATGAAAAGCGCATGGATGGCTGCAGATTTTAAGGCCTATAGGTCTGCATGAACCGAGGCCTGTGAACGGAAGATATACAGGCAAGAGATGCAAAGGAAGAGAGAGAGGAAGATGGTATCTGACTTTTATTCTTTGGGAATGGTCTGTCCTCCCTGAGGTCAGTGACCAGTGACAACTCAAGCTTTCAGAGGGAGAATTTTACGATACATTATTTCAAGCAGAGCATTTGTATATGTAATTGGATTGGGGCTGATGAAGAAACTATTGCATGTTGCATGGATATCAATACATAATATACACAATCGTGCAGGTCATCAAAATACAAATTCATAGATAAAAGATTGATATATATGTGGTCTTGATTAATCGAATAATCATAAAACTTGAATTACAATAATTTTTGGGGGGAGAAACACAAACCTCACACGGAAAGAAGAAAACTAAATATCTATACCTAAGTACCATGTCACAGTAGCCAAAAACAATGAATGGTAAAAAACAATAGAAAAATTAATAGAAAAAGAAAATCACAATACATCCACACTATCACTCACTGATACACAACCTAACACTGAATAAAATCTAAATCCGCTTTTCCGACTGCTACAAACCACATCCTCCATTTAACTTCTGGATGTTTTTAAATTATGTGTATCCTGTCATCAGCCAATGAGTGCACAAGAAAAAAAAATCTCTGTGGATTATGGAGAGACTGAAATGGAAAATAAAAAATGATACGATATTCTTTGCATGTAACATGCAAAGAATATCGATATTCTTTGCATGTAGCTCAAAAGGGAGAATTGAGCTATTTTATAATTAACATACTCTGAAACTGACATAACCTCAGTTTTTTGAGATAACGGGTATTAATATTGCGTGGCTAGACGAAATAGGAAAGATTCCTGGGTTGAGAGACAAAGAGGACGCAAGTATTGTAAAATTATTTTAATTTAATCGTATAGAAAAAAGATAATCATTAGGGCTGAGAAAAAAAAAACAATAAATGAGCACAACCACTTTAGTTACAATACACAATTAACAGGCATAAATATATTGCTAATTTTAACATGTTTAAATGTGAAAGTGTTTGTAGTTCTGATGTGTGTTTTGAGAGCTGGAGGATGATTTAGTAAGGTGAGATTT
Organism: Rhodeus uyekii; assembly: GCA_037043235.1. Lineage (NCBI taxonomy): Eukaryota > Metazoa > Chordata > Actinopteri > Cypriniformes > Acheilognathidae > Rhodeus > Rhodeus uyekii. The sequence continues at coordinate 967,123 of JAWRVZ010000026.1, forward strand.
GTATAAACAGAGTGGACACATCTCACAACTCAGTATAAATACTGTATAGTGTTATGACCAAAGAATGTGTGTAATAATGTGCAATTTTCTGTTTTTTGGAAAACTATAGTTTGACTCAGACTCTTAGTTTGTAGTGTGTCTGGTTCCTGTTTCGCTTATTAAACTTTGATTGTTTCTTCAAGTGTGTCTTGTTAGTCTTCTAACATTTGTGTAAACTCTAGGGGTGCTTCTTTCTTTTTTGTGCATCCTTAATTCCTTTCCTCATGTTTCAGCTCAGATTTACATATAGGACCTGTGCATCTCTCTCATATCTTCTGGAAGCTTCCTCAATACTTGTTCATCACATCCTTGTGGTGCAATTAGAGAATTGAGATATCTTTTAAGATGGCTTTTGGAATTAATCGTATTTCTCATTCTTCTGCATTTTCAGAATATTCAGATAGGTATGCTGTACTAACTAGAAAGCAAATCATAAAAATTATAAAAGTGAAATGGTGATACCATAAAATAAAAACATTCATCATACATTTTTTGGAGAAACACAACAAATACATTTTTCAGAATGCTTTATTTTTTCAGTTGCTGTATTCATTTATTTTGGTGCACCTTTTGAAATCGCAGTCATGAGTTTCAGTGGCCGCTCAATAAAAACAAACCAAACTGCATTGAGCAATATATATTTATAGACACTTCTTTATCATGTCAGTGAAATGTAGCTGTAACACAGTCAGCACTAAACACTCAGTTGGTCAGATCAGAGGAAGTTAACCACAGGAAGGACTGATGATGTTTAAAGATAGAAATGTAACTATACAATGAAAAGAAAGACTGACAGAAACAGAAAATGGCTGATCGGAGTCATATGTGTCTCCTGCTGATCCTTCTCTGTCCACTTCTGAAAGGTAAAGAAATCTTAATATGATCTATAACAGGATTGTTCAATGAAGTTTCAAGAGGTTAAGTCTCTGTATTTCTTCCTGGAAATACTTTTTTGAAATAGTTACACATTTGTATTGGGGAAGCTGTACTAGTTTGTAAAAGAAGAAAATCTTAAACACTCAAAATAATCATCAAAGAGTTGGAAGTATTTCTCCCTACTGCATATGTTTATCAGGCTATTTATTATTATTATTATTATTTACATTTTGCAACCATATAGAAGGCATTGGGACTGATAAAATATAAGAGGGGTTTGCGTTTACCTCTTAAGAAAAGTATGGGCCATTTTTTTATTAAAAAACAAACAACATACATAATCTACGCTTTATTGTGTTCCTTTTCCATCTCTAAATAAATTTCCAAATTATAACATTGTTGAAATGCTCTTCATACGCTGATTGATAATGAATTTTTTTTTTAAATCGTCTAAAGGTGCCAGACATTAACTTATTCTTTTTCCACTGTCATTTGTATGACAGATGAAACTAGAGAGGATAACGTTCGGCGAGACAAACTTTAGAAGTTGGCTGAGAACGTCGCATGAGAAACTTTATTTTCGTATGTTGGTAGCACAAGTACGTTATGAAACCAGAAATTAGCAGGTTGCTAAGGTGTTGCTCAGCAGTTGCTAGGGTATCCGGGGTGGTTGCTAGGGTGTTGCTATGGTAACCAGACTGGTTGCTAGGGTGTTGCTAGGTGGTTGCTAGGGTATCCTGGGTGGTTGCTAGGTGGTTAATAGGGTATCTGGGGTGGTTGCTAGGGTGATGCTAAGGTATCCGGGGTGGTTGCTAGGGTGTTGCTAGGTGGTTGCTAGGGTATCTGGGGTGGTTGCTAGGCAGTTGGTAGGGCTGATTGTCAAATAGACCCAACCCCCATGTCTCTATGACTTTCTGATGCAGAGATATAGGTCTGGCTAAATGGTTGCTAGGGTACTCTGTTTGGTTGCTAAGGAGTGGCTAAGCCTCTGCCATTGATGTCACTTCAAAGGCTCCTTGTGAGTATGAATGATATAAACCAACCACTACGCCTCTACGACATTCAGAGCTGAAGATATCTCGCTTTGGATTTGGTTGCTAAGGTGCTCGATAATAGTTGCTAGGGCGTGGCTAGGAAGTGCTGAAGACGTTGGTGATTGGCAGTTTGCTGCCCAGAGTCATACGAGCCCGCCCTTCTCAGCCAACTTAATTAACTGCATTCTTGTTTTCCACAGCATTTTAGCAAAAGTATCTATATTTCTCTTCGTCTTGTTTCTACTGTTGTTAAAATCACCTCATCATCTGCAGATGTTCGTGTGGTGCTTTATGTCTTTATAGAGAGAGAAGCAACTTTTGTGAGGCGTGTCGCTCAAACAAGATTGGTGGTGGTTGAGGAGATTCCCCCATACTATGTAAAGCGCTTTGAGCTCTGGAAAAGCGCTATATAAATGTAACATTAATTAAGATCATGGAAAGAAAACCGAGACGACTTTTCTGTGTTTCACTAAAACACAATGTTCTGTTTTACTCAAATAAAAGTTAACACTTTGCGGTTTTGATGTCTTACTCTGATCTGTGTGAGTTTTGTCGTTCAGTGTGACCACATACAGCCTGACTGTGATGTTATTCATGCGAGCACGTTATTGCGCATGAGATGCTGTAACAGTGTAACAGCTCGGGAGAGCAGGAGCATGTGCGATGCGGAGAGGAAAGATGAGGAGAAATAAACGCGAAAACAAAACCACTTTAAATAAGAACAGAAAACGGCACTTTAGTGCAAAAACCAGGAGACTTGGAATACTTGGGAATAACTAGGAAAACGGCATCCACACACCAGGAGACATGAACACGACACGCTCAATGTCAACATTACAGGATCAACAACTGACAAAGACCCGGACACACGGCGGGTATAAATAGAGACAGACATGGGAAACACCTGGAGACACTGACGAGGTAATTGAAACTAGAAAGGTGTGGAAGGTTCTAGAAAGCCCCGGAAGTGAACAGGAAGTGATATCACGATAGACAGGGAGTGACAACAGGAAGTGACCCCATGACCTCAGTGACAGGGAAATGACAAGGACACAGAGAGACAGGACCAAGTGTGACAAACAGCGAGTGAAGTATAAAGCCTATAGTTGACACAATACATAATAGATTACTATACAAATACATCGCAAATATGGAAACATATGGATTCGTCCCGAATGAGAGAGTTACAACGGGAGCCCAACGCCGGTTATTTTCAGTTTCGCTTTAAAATATTTAGTGTTTGCATGTTTATAACTTTTTCATTCGTTCTGTTCTAAATATAGCCTATAGCTATGTTTATAGTGTTTGTAATATTTGTAGTACATTTAGCTTGTGCATTGTACATTAATGAAATGTGACTTAACCTATACAGTAGGCCTACTTGATTTATATATTTTCCTCTTCAGCAAATAACACAGCTTCGTAACTGCATAACTGAAAAGTAGTGTGGGGTTAAGCAGTTATTTAACATTCCTTTATTACTATATCAAATTACTACAGAATCAGGTTTGATTTGCGATCGCGTCAAATATTCGCCTATTTTCCACGTGCATCATCAAAAGCGGTTGATAAGAAAAGTGATGTTGATCATTATTAGCAGAAGTATGTCATCTAGTGGTTTAAAGGAGATTAAAGTCAAATGCATAATTATCCCCCTTGTAAATACGTATTCTTATGCGTATAGATATGACGCGTAAATTTAAGAAGAAAAAAGGTCTCTCTTAAAAACCTTTGAAAACCACTGTCGCTGTACACTGTCGTCGAGCTCATGTTTGAACCGATCCTCTTTTTTGAAGCGCTTTTCACTTTAGTAAAATGGCGCAATTATGTCTCGCGGTCCACCATTTGAAAACCATTGGTCTAAAAGACATTATACAAGATCTGTAAAATGTGAACAACCAACTGTTCACAAATAATGAAATTACTTTGTTGTAGAAACTGGGAAAGAGTCAGATTGAGCGCACATGGTTTTATCTTGCGGAGATTTTGTATGTGTATATTTTCACATTTTTCATAATCAAGAAAAATATTTGCTGTATGTCATTAAAGGTTAAATAATTAATATTACTGTTGATATTTATATTACTGTTTTATATTAATATGTAGGTGGAGTGAATGTGACTCATGTGTTCAGCAGTTCTGGTGAAACTGTCTCTCTGCCCTGTAATATTGATCTTTCTGACTGCACATCAACTACATGGAGCTATAATGAATACAAAGATTCAGAGACAGTTGAACTGATTGCTTAAGGGGAAATTAAGAAGAACATAGAGAGACATGAGAGACTGAGTCTGGGGTCTGACTGCTCTCTGAACATCAAGAAAATCACAAAAGAAGATTATGGATCTTACAGCTGCAAACAATATGAGAATGGACAACAACAAGGAACTGATGCACGTGTTTATCTACATGTTCTTCATGGTCAGTGTTTCTGTATTTAAAAAAGCAACAACTTAAAACTCACAAGTGTACTGAAAGAGTGAAGTCTGTTGAATGATTGCTGTCTTATTTTCTGTTTCAGTCTTTTCATCATCCTCACAGACTGAGATCAGACCAGGCATCTCTCTGACTCTCTTCTGTCAGTTGCAATTATATAATGAATTCCCATGTGAAACTTTTTTCCGAACTGAAAAACTTCAGTTGATCTGGGTGAATCAGGCTGGTGTTAGTGTGATGACAGACTCCAGATATCTGATCTCCTCAAGAGACTGTTTCAGCTCTCTGACTACAAAACTCCTGAATGAAGATCTGAACAGAGGATTGAGATGTCAGCTTACTCTGAGAAATCAACTGAAGACCTCAGCCACTTTTACCATCAAGTATTCAGGTAATACAACCTTCAATTCCAGAAGACCATTCGATACAGTGACATGACACAATGATAAATTCTGTAGCTCACTGTTTCACGCTGATATCAAGCAAATTGATTCCTGTGGTTATTTGTGAATTATAGTTACTTCTGAGCAAAATCTCACCTACGCCATTATTCACTGAACAGATTGTCTTCCGCCTTGACTTCTTGAAGGCAACATCATCAGTGACGTCATCATAGCTACACTGACTATTGTACAACTTTTTTCTTTATTTTTTTGCAATGTAGGCATGACAGTGAACAAGCACCATCTGACCATGAACTTTTACTCTCTACTTGACTACATCTTTTAATAAACATATGTACTCTTTGCTCCAATACATTTATAACAAGTAATGCACATTGCATTGCGCATGGCATCTATTTTTTTCAGCAAGTTTATTTCTGTTCGAAAAAAGTAATATCTCTATCTACAGGACATTGAAGGTACTATATCTTGTGCTTTTACCCTTACAGCTTTTAGTGTATTCATAAATATAAAGAAAAGAAAGCAAAACCTTTTGCTTTTATCTAGAAACAGCCTCTGTTTCCAACACACACACACATCTCTTCCCAATAATTGCCACTGTAAACAATGATAGATCACAAATATATGTCATGTGATGTAATGATTGAGTAATAAAATATGATGTTTATGTCCTGCATATGAACATTCATCTTCTTCAGCTCCTGTCGATTCAACAACACAGATTCCAGACAGTGATTCAAGCCAAACTACAGCAGCTCCGACACAAGGTACAGGATCCGCCACACATCATCAATCTCTCACTTCAGTGGTCTACAACAGTTGATTAAGCCCCAATAAAATAATTAATTCCATAATTTCAATATCTAAAACCTCACAGGATTCTAAAATTTCTACATCTGAAATGTTTTCATGCAGTGTATGCAGAATTATCATGTGAGTCTATTCAAATCGTATTTTTTCAAACACATTTTAGCAATTAAAAATGACATCAATCTTAATAACTTCTATTGATTTTTGGTTATAACCATTTATAAGTATTATATTCAGATCTCCAAAATAATTAAGTAGGTTTGTTTGTACAGGTAAAATAGGCCAAAAAGAGAGATTTAACTCGCTGTATATATAAATAAATAAAATTTCCATGAGAATGTTGCAATATTAAAAATTTACCAATTAAGGTGTGAGCATTAGACGGTGAAATGCTCAGCAGGGTCATAAACACACACACACACAAAAAAACATGTTAACCACAAAATAATTGTAGAATTAGGTGTGAATCCATCAGGAGGAACCCTTTAGTCTCCATGGCCACCCTTTTCCAGAGCTGAAACCTTTATAAAATAAAAATAAAATAATGTTTTACATGTCTTCAATACACATTTCATTGTTTATTATGTTTTAACTGAGCTAACAGACATGATCCACAGATCCAGCTGACACATCTGAAATTGAAGACTGTACAGCTGTTTCATCATTATTCAGAGGTATGAAAATGTTTATTTTATGCTGACAATTCTACACCATTGAAAATGTCTGTGAATTCGTAAATGGTTTGTAAACAATTGCTCATTATTTTATGTCCTTGTTTTCATCTACAAAGTAATTTACAGATTCATTTTCTTTCTCTCTATCATCTGTCCTGTAGTGATCATGATTGTTCTTGAGATTGCAGCGTTTGCTGCTCCGACTGTGATTCTTCTTCAGATCATCTGTGCAAGAAGAGCTGGTGAGTTTTGAGTGTCAAGAATGTTTCATATTCATATTTCAACAATCTGCGGTCATAAGAGAAATTAATGCGAGGTCACATTGTACTTAATTATTTTGTAGGAAGGAAAGACACACACCACCCAGAAGAAATGGAGATGCCTGCAGTATTAGAATAAAACACACTCTACAAATTAAAGGCAAGATTACAGCAAGATTTATCTTCATGTTTGTGGATATTATAATTTTCCAGTGTTCCAAATGATATAAACTGTTTTAAATATGATAATAAATACAGTGATCAATTTTTTTAATTGTGAATATTAACTGATGCTTTGTCATGACATTATTTTGATGTTTTTGTATATTATTTGTTCACTGATCATTACAAATGCAAAAACAAATCCTAATCCTAATAAAATATATGTATGATTGTATGAATAATTATACATGTTTAAAAATTCACAATTTGCAACCCTTGCCATTTTTTTTTTGTCTTCAAAAATAATAAAAAATATGAAAGTAGTGGAAGGTATTTGTGATGGAATTTTATAAATGTTTTCTTTTTATTCTTATTCATGATTATATTTTGTTTCTTGACATTATTGATTGTGACATTAATTGTACTCTCTATTCTGTATCTAACCTTGATACAGGATTAAGATCCAGTAAAATAATATGCTGTAATACTTATTGATTTCATAAGCCAGATACCATTAGAGAAATTTAAGTATAAGTAAGAATGCAACAATAGAAAAATGAATAAGAAAACAAGATTTAAAAAAAAATTAATCTCTCACCTGGATAACTTTTTGATGACATTGGATAAGCTTAAATGATCAATTTGAAATTAATACAAAGACTTTGTTTAGAAGAAAGAGGAAGAAATCTGACATCAAACTCCGGCATCATAATTATTCAGTTGACACTTGTATGCAGTTGAGGAATTCATTTAAATAATAATTCTTCTTGTACCTTTTCATGTTGTCATTATTACAGTGAGAGAATCATTTAAATTTTAGTTCATGTCGTCATGATGCATCATTTAGCAGATACAGTTGGAAACAATATACAGTAGTTACAATATCATGTCTAGAACAATTTGCAGCTGTAACTGCATGTTAGTGTTTGCCAGACTCATACGAGCAGATAGTGAGAGGGTCACTATTTCTTCCATCCAGATAAAGTCCTGGCACCAGACTGAGAGAGCAAGGCTGTTTTGAGCTGTAGTTCATCTGGACCAGTCGAGACATGTTGTCAGCATTATAGAATGACACCTGCTTTCTGTCACAATCCAGATACAACCCTATTTTCTGTGGTTTGTCTCGAGTGCTTAATAGAGTGTCCTTTCCATCACAGGACAGAACATATCCTTTATTGTGTTTAAGGTGGAGCAGGATCTCACTCTCAGCTGACTTTGTCTCTTTTTCCACTCCCATCTTAATCCCCACAGTCCAGTCAGGCTTTTTATCGACCTCTACTTCCCAGTAGTGCTGGCCCGTTTGAAAGTTTTCCACTGAAACTGTACCTGGATTGAAGTCTTTATACAGAGCAGACATTCTGTCAGCTTGTCGGATTCTGGCGCCCCATGGTGACACTTTTAAGTAAGACTCTCCAGGATTTTTCAGGGTTAAACTCTCAGGAACTACAGTACAGACACAGACAGATTAATTATGAAGTGATGAATCAGTTATTGAATGAGAGGTTATTGCATATCTTGCATTGAAAATTGTGGTTGTTTCGTTCTAAACCCATAAGAATAAAAATTTAACTTTTGCTTTTCATTTCCTTCATTCAAACGTTGTTTCTGTTTTTTTAGATTATTTCAACATAACTGGACTATTTTTGGGTTTATAGTTATAAGAAAATTAAGGTTAACGTTTGAAAATGTGCTGTTGAATTACATTAATAAAATGCTTGATGTTCAATATGCAAGTTCTAATTGTATTTTTTATAGTCAATTTTCATTTCTTCGATCTTTGTAATCATCTGCCTTTACACTGCAAATGTTTCTATTACAAATAAGGATGTCCAAGAATATAAAAAGTAAGTAAATAAATAAATAAAAATTACTAAACCCTATGTGCTAAGTTATTTTAAATGCAATCTTTATATTATATTTCTACAATTTAATAACCCTAAATTGTCTAATAGAGGTGTAACCACTAAATATGCTAAACATAGCATAATAATTCAATTCTAAAAGTTTTTTATTTATTCATTTATTCTTTGAACTGTCTGAATTATGAACTCTGAAGGTGTTTTATTAGTTTTATTACTCCATTCTGACATTACATTACACTAGATATTTATTTATTATTTTAAGATAATATATCAAATTTGGCCAAAAATGTCACATGTCACTGACCCATTTATAATATTTTCTTACAGAAAACAAGACAGATACAGAGAATGGTGACAAATAGGTCTAAAATCTAACTCCATGTAAAACTATTCTTTTGCTGCTTTGCAAGCACTGACAATTCATTGAAGGAATGCAAATATAGTTTTTACTTTAACTGAACTTTCAACATGTATGTTTGTCACATTCTTCACCTGTTTTGATGGATTGCAGCATCTCCTTCCACACAAAAAACTGCAGGTGAGTTTCATGGGGGCCAAGAAAGAGAGAATCAGGAAGTACAGTGAGATCTTTCACCCTTGACATATATCTGAAACAGAAAGTCAATGCAGCATCAAAAACCTCAATTCTACAGAAACGTGAACACCGACTAAAGTGATTTAGTTCTAATTGACAGCCTTGTATGTTATTTACTGGGTATTTGATGGTTTGACAGTGGCCTTCTGCTTCATGCTCTTTGTCATTGGAAATCCTTTTTCATTCCACCACTGTAGACAAAAACAGATTAAAAAATATTGATGTGCTTTCTTTTTCTTTCTTTTATGTTGTATAGTATTAAACCTACAGTAATTGAAAACTAGTGCTAATAGATTATCACATTACTTCCATGTGTGTTCTTATAAACAAATTATTGTGATAACTGTTTTTTAAAAGAACTTTGTCCTTTAAAAACAGAAGCATGTAATTGAATGTGTTGTAACCTCTAGAAAGTGATCGGATTGATCAATCTCCAGCGCTGACTGTAGAATAATCTCCTTTTCTTTGTTCTCCATAAACCTATTGTTTATCAAAGACTGATTCTTCTGCATGACTTCTATAGCTTTCTTCTCCTTCTCCTCCAATTGTTTCTTCACCTCACCCTCTTTTTGTCGTAAGAACTGGTGCATTTCTTCAAACTGAGCAGAGATCTGGGCTGATAAGGTTTTGGATTTATTCTAAAGAGAGAGAGAGAGAGAGAGAAGAAGAAGAAAATTCTTAAATTAGTCATATGTTGTGTTTCTATTCTTCAATAGATATTTCCATCTGATCTAACCTTTTAACGTTTAGATTTGTTTGTGTAACTTAATATATTTGGATGATTCTGTAAGTATCAATGAGGATGGCTATCAGTAATTGTTTTTATTAACTGAGTTAAATATTGTTAATGATTGTTTTTATGAATTGTGCTTTTAATATATTTCTGAATAAATTAATAGAAGAGTACGGACATGAAATGTGAAGTTGGTACTGTTATTTTCCATTCATTATATTATTTCTATCTTTGCTTATAGGCTTTGATACTTCAGTTTTGGTGATCTCAGTTGTCTGTTGTTGTATCATGTAATCCAGCTGTCCATTTTCTTTGGCAAGAAACCCCAAAGCAGTCTTCAGCTCCCCCTATGGGAAAAAAAACCACCAAGCATGATTTAAAATGCCCTCAAAGGTTCTCTGAATATCTTCATTTTAATAACCCTGGGGTTAAAATTTAGAGACCTAATTATGCCAGGAATAATGTTACACAAATAGCACAGGTTTAAAGACACTTGAAAGCAAGAAAGCTTTAAATCTGCAGTGCTTTAATCAGGAAGTCAGATATGACTAGCTTATGTAAATGACCAAGTTTTACCTTGTTGATCTGCGCAGCTTCTTTCACAGGTTTAAAGACGTGACCTTTATGTTTGTCTCCATCCCTGCAGATGACACATGCCAGCTTCTGATCAGTCTCACAGAACAGTTTAAGCTTCTCATCGTGTTCAGAACACATTAGCATCCTTTCCATATCTAAAGGATTTGCGGTTTGTGTTTCTTCTTTAGATGTGGATCTGTTCGCTTTCTTCTCTGCAAGGTGCTTTCTCACTGTCAGGGTCATATTCTTCAGTAAACGGCTGGATTTCAGGTCTTCTTCAGTATAAGGGCTTTTGCATTCTGGGCAGGCGCTTGGTCCCAGGCTGGCTTGCATGTGGCCTGTGATGCATTCCCGACAAAACGAGTGCTCACAAGAGAGAGTCACTGGATCAGTAAAATCACTCAAACACACGGCACACTTTATCTCCAAGGACAAAGGAGAATACATATTAGCTTCCTTCTGGTCCAGATCGTGTTCCAAGCAATAAGTATTATTTTGGCTGAATAAAACGTATGCTTTCTTCCAAAGATGATGATTCTATTTTGTGAGATGTGTTTGTTCTTCTACCAAGACTGGTTTACAAGTGAACTTTCGGTTTCAAATACATTTAAATTAGGTTTGCATAACTACTGTTCCACCCACAGGTTGCATAACATGAAAAGTAGACAAACTGGAATCTCAGACCTTATACCTATATACCTTTGTGACTATTTAGAATAAAGACTCAGAATACAATACTCAAATACTTTTTCAGTCAATGCTTGTGTTAAGCTTAAAGACTTAACCACTTGTCCATAGTAATACCGGTACCTTTTCTAAGTAATACCGGTATTTTGCAACAGCTGAACAAATAACTTAAACATTTTGTAACCCCACAAGAATAAAACAAATTATTTAGAGAGAATTATAGGGATAGATCACTCAAAATGAAAGTTCTGTCATCATTTACTCACCCTCACGTTGTTCCAAGCCTCCATGAGTTTTTTTCTTCTGCTGAACACAAAGAAAGATATGAAGAATGTCAAAAACCAAACAGTTTATGATATTTTTTCTGCACTATGGAAGTCATGGGGTCCATTAAATATTTGGTTACCCATATTCTTCAAAATATATGTTTGTGTTCAGAATAAGAAATAAACTTATACGGGTTTGGAACAACTAGTGGGTGAGTAAATGATTACCTTTATGGGTGAAATATGCCGTTATGGCTGTAAAAATTCCAAAACAAATTTTTAAAACTCGTAGCACAAAGGTCTCCTCTAAGTAACATTTTCCATAAGGAAAGTCCAAAAAACTTATATTGTATATTTATATATGAACATTAACCTAATAAGTGCTGTAAAATTGTTGTACCTTTTACATTTATATTAGTCCATATTGTAAATTTTTAACAGTACTGTTTTCATTAAGGATTTTGTCTTTTTTCCCCATGAATTCAATGCTGAAGTATGTAAAACATTGTTCCCTAAAGCGAGGGGGTGTGATCTCACTCAAAAAAGGCAGAACAAATTCTACAGCTTCATTGTTCCATCAGAAAGAAAAGTATACATACTAGTCTGACAACAACAGCGGAAGCTTTCTGTTTTTCATTGAACATTGAGGATTGAGGATTCTAAAAAACAGATTTCATGGCTTCAACGCTGTCTCTCCACCTTATGTGTCCAGTGTGTTTGAATGACTTCAGAGATCCAGTAAGTTTGCCCTGTGAGCATGTTTTCTGTCGGCAGTGTATCAAAAGGTGTTTGGAATCAAGTGAAGGTGCTCACAAATGCCCGGAATGCAGACAAAACTTCACCAGACAGGATGTTAAAGGTAACCGAGTTCTGAGAAATGTTGTGGACGTTGTAAAACAACAGCGCAAGACAAAACAGCAGACAGCAGAAGAATTCTTGTGCTCTGAGCATGAAGAACAACTCAAACTTTTCTGTGAGAATGACCATAGATTGGTTTGCCTCATCTGCAAGGAGGGAGAGAAGCACCGTGGACACAGTTTCAAGCCTGTGAAAGAAGCTATGGAGATCAGTGAGGTTGTAATAAACAAATAAAAAAATTAAACTGTAATGACAACCTTTTGTGTGTAATATATTTTTATTGATGCTGTTTTTATTTTAGAATGTGGTTAGAAAAGCATTAAGATTTATTTTGGATGACAATAAACAAGTGGGTGACATGATCTTGAGCCAGGGGCTTGAAATCACAAAATCTAAGGTAAGTTATTAAAAGAAAGGTATATGTAGGATTTTCTCATGTTTTTCAGTCTGCCACTCTCTTTGTCTGAGTATCGCATTTCTTCTACCATTCATATAATGTCAATCCACAGGAAAGGGCAAAATGTCTTGAAGAAAAGATTCATGCTCAGTTTAACAACATGCATGACTTTTTGCGAAAAAAGGAGGAAGAAATGATGAGTCAGATCCAGAAAGTAGCCAACAGCGCTGGGGAATCAATGAAACAAAATGCAGCATTGTTGGCAAAGTTGCAAGTCAATGGAAATGAGCAGGTGTCCGTGTTGGAGTCAGGATTAACAATATGCCAACCTGAGAGGTTTTTACAGGTAATACTCTTCTGTGTTCACTTATATATATATATTTATATAAATAAATATCTTTATATAAGAAATATCATATTTCATTTTGGATTTCATGAAATTGTTTTCAGTGGTGGAGTGAAGAAGGTCTCCCTTTGGTTGATGAAATCACACTCAATGAGAATAAAGACATCAAGTCTGCCTTGCAAAGCAAGTAAGATGTACATTTATGTCCTTTTTAACACTTTTAATGACCAACATGCTCAGCCAAGGCTCGAAATTGCTCCGCAGGTCAGAACAAAAATGTGTTAAATCAAGTGATTAAGTTACTAAAAACTGCAACAAAAATGAGACTATGCATACATGTTTTTGCAAAATGCTGAATATGTGGCTCTTGGTAGTACAGTCTACTTCCAATACTAGTTCTCAATCATTTTTGAGCATGTTTCTGCACTCAGTCTGCCTTTTCATTGGTTGCAGCAAATTAACTTGTTATGTAGAATGTATTTAATTTAATTTAAATTTAAAAATGAATTTAATTTAATTTAATTTAGAATGACACACAGCAAAGCCGCTGTGTGTCTGTTGTCTGCATTTACTTGGTGCCCTTCTCAGTTCTCAAATCGATGCTTCGTTTCCTTCCTCCTCAGTCTGTGACCTTTAACCTGATCAAACTCAGACATCTTAAAGCACGTCTCAATTCTCTAATTGCACTGTACGGAATTTAGGATTGAGGAATGCATCCTCGTTTCCTGCAGCCTGTGACCCAGAAATTGATCAAAGAAATGTATTGTAAAAGAAATCTCAATTCTCTAATTTGTGGAAATATACCAAAGCTGGTTTGCCAGCTGCCTTTAAATTGAAAAGAAGAAGAATTCTCTAATTGCATCATGAGGACGCAAAGAAGCTTCTCTAGGAGCCATGAACGAGGATGCACAGGTGTATACTATGTGGAAGTCTTTCTCATTGAAAGACGTGATGCACATATAAATTCTCCTCCCCCTTCATATCTGTCATAATCATTTTCATTTATACTTCACAATTGTAGTTTACATAAACTATATGTCTCATATTTCAACAGGGCATCTTGCTTTTTTAGAATTCATTATTGAATTTCTTAGATGACCAAACTTAGTCCAGAGTGCCGAGATGACGCTTTGGAGTGACAAAGTTTTCCTTCTATTCCCCCATCCTCATTTTCGGTCCTTGCGTCTTTTCCTAGCACTCATGTTGGGAGTATGTAGCTACAAAAAAAGCAAAGAAATGAACCAAGAATGCTCAATTAAAAAAATGAGAAGCTACACAACGTGACTGTATAAGAGCACCTATTGATGAATGAATGAATGAATGAATGAATGAATGAATGAATGAATGAATGAATGAATGAATGAATGGCACATGACTGGAATTACTTTTGGAGGGAACATTGCAGGTTAAAGTGTCAAACATCCATCCATCCATCCATTCTCCAATCCATTTGTCCTAGGGTTGTGGGGATGTTGGAGCCCATGTTAAACCTTTATTCTTTATTGTTCACCAATCAATGTGACTTCAATACACATAAAAAAAGATTTGCAAGGATTTGAAGAATTCCAAACTATTATTTTCTACAGGTATAAATCGAGACTTGATGGTGTTAAAGTGATTTCTGATCACTTCACCCTTGGCCCTTATGAAACTGACCTGCCACTAATTGTTTGGAGAGACATGCTAGCTCTTGTTAAACATGGTGAGTTGAGCCCTGATCAACACCTCTCATGGTAATGTTTTATGAAAAATGATTTCAAACTTACTGTTGTTTACTATATTTATGTACACATTAAATTTAATTTACTCTGGAGAATGTTTGCTTCCTGTCATCTTTTATTCCTATAGGGTTATCAGATACATCTACGATAGACAAAGACCTGAAACTGGATATCAGAAAAGAAAGCCTTTTACAGTCTCAAGAGGGAAATTACTTTGCTAAATTCCAGAAGTTTTACAATGGTTATAAGGACAATTATGTGGAGAACATACAACCTGGACAGGTGTACTGGGAGGTTGACATTGGAGCTGAACCAGGATGGGAACATGGACTTACAGTTCGATATTACACAAAGGATAAGAATGGTTCTCTCTGGCAGACATTATTTTCTAAAGGTTTTGAGAACATATCTCTTTCTGTGAAAGATGATAGAATGTATGCTGTAAGAGGCAGTGAAGAAACACTGATCGGCAGACATATTATACCTAGAAGAGTTGGGGTTTATGTAGACAGTGAGAAACATCAGGTTGTGTTTTTCAATGCAGACAAAATGTCTATCATTCACACAGTGAATCTATAAATCAAACCTTCTATTTGTACACCAGTTTTGGATTTCTGAGAGATGGTCTGGTTATCATACTCATTTTTGAATTATAATTATTAAATATAAATTAACTAATTAATGTCTAAAAAAAGGTTAAATGAAGAAATATCATAATTTGAAGATCTTTTTAAAAATGTTATTCAATGTAATTTCATGTAAATATCTGTTAAGCCGTAAAGTATGTAGTATGATTATGAATAGGGGATTTGTCCAGCAGAAATTGTTATATGATGTATTTCATATTTGAACTATTTGAGAGTGGGATTTTTCTTTTATAAATGTGTTTACAAATTTATTGTGAGAGAGACCTTGATCTTAAAAATGTTCCCGTATTAGATCTACTCTTCTCTCTTTCTTTTGTGGAACCTGCTGTGACCGAAAGTGCATTGTAAATCTTAGATTTAAAGGATTTAAGCTGGGAAACACAAGAGGGTACTGGGTGTCTATATATAGAAAAAAAGGAAAATATAAAAAAAAGGAAATGCAATGTTTATAATTGTTCTCACACAGTATCATATGTGGGTGGGGAAAGTATAGGTATTCATTCTTTGATGGTATTACAATTTTTGAGTATATTAAGTATTCTGAATGTTTGGTGGATCGTGGGAAACATCAAGGGCACGTTTTTAAAGTTTGACTAGGATTTTTTTTTTTTTTTTGCAAAAAACAACAGGAAAATTATTAATATGGTATAAAACAACTGACGTATGACTGTTAATGTACTCTTGGAAAATTATATTATTGCATTAAAGTTATCTGTAATTTTTGATACTAAAATCAGTTAATGTTTGTATGCTTTTTAAACGTTATTATTATAATTATTTCTTTCAGAAAAGATTTCTAGTGTGGTTGCAGGAGATGCAGCTGTTTTTGAGAAAGCAGGAACAGGAAGTGGAGACACAGCTGGAGACCTAGGAAAGGAATGCAGCTGAAGCCTTTGACCTTTTTGTGATAAACTAACTGCTGCAATAGACAGAAACATCTGAGAAGACACACATGGCGCAGTAAAATATACAATCTCACTTTATATATGAGATGAATGGTCAATATAAGCTAAAACACAATTGAGTTTTTACATTCACATTTACATTTATTCATTTAGCAGAAACATCTTACAAATGTGGAAAATCAAGGAGCAACTGTATGGAGCTGAAAGAAATATTATAATATTTCCACAGAAATATTAGATTTATCTACTGTTAATTAGTCATATTCAGATGTATAAAAAAAGAGTCAGGGGTATAATACTCTCTCATAAAATATATTAAGTGAGTTTTTTTCTGACTTCTATCTGTTAATGGGAATGATTCGGAAATCCACTGCCACTTGTATCTATATTATTTTCTTTGTCTTATTTTTTTATGTTTTTTTTTTACTTTTTCTTATTTGAATGATTTGTAAAGAGTGATTTAAAAATCAAGTTAGGGATTTTTATTTGTTAAAACCTCTCTTTACTTTTCTGTAGTTTTC
Organism: Rhodeus uyekii; assembly: GCA_037043235.1. Taxonomy (NCBI): domain Eukaryota; kingdom Metazoa; phylum Chordata; class Actinopteri; order Cypriniformes; family Acheilognathidae; genus Rhodeus; species Rhodeus uyekii. Next base: position 983,932 of record JAWRVZ010000026.1, read on the forward strand.
CATAGAGTAAGGATGAATATTGTCAGCACGTCTCACCAGATAGAACATGTTATCAGAATGTTTTGGGAAGTTTTTCTGTTGATAGTTGGAGCCTGAGCCGAGTTCACCCTTGGAGAAACTGTGTATCTGTGTGTGTGTGCACGTTAATGTGGTTGGTATTTGTGAGGTGAGGTATTGTTCTCATTGGTCACTAACCCGTCAACCATGTGATCAACGAAGATCTGCTTCAGACTGTCTGCTCTTGTGTGGAAAATTACTAGTTTTGTTTATCTTTCTTTCTTAGCCAATCAGAATCATTTAACCGTCATCATTGACGTAGTTAGTATCCTCTACTATAATTGCCTTAACAATGTCATTGTATTTGGGGCGGCCTACGAACTCCTTGTAAGATTGAATCTGGCTTCTGCTGATGAAACTGCAAACTAAACTTCACTCAAATTTCTTCTATTGACTGCACTTCTGACTCCTGGTCTTCATTCAACATATCTGATTCTCGGGTCTTAACTGTAATTCTCCTACACTGGGGAATGGCACGGTTGCATGGGAAAAGTTAAAAACTGGCATTTTGAAAGAGGGAGAAAGAACGAATAAATTACTCTCCACAAGAATAATAGTGTGATGTTGTAATGAAGATGTTTAGTTTACATAAATTCTGAGTCATGGATTGACTAACATCTTCCATCATGATTTTGTAACATGGCTGAGTCACGATTTGACTTTTGCTTTTTTTCTTACACAGTTTTGTGAGCAGCACAGGAGAGTTTGCCAAAACCTTTGGCAATATGCAAGTAGTGTTTAACCCTGGCCACATAAATCCATATGTATTGTGGTCTGGGTCAGATTTAATTAGCTTACACAGTTTGGATTTCCACCAAAATAATGACAGATGGAATGACAATAAAAGATATAGCTCATATAGTTCTATTCTGCTATATAAAAGGGCACATTTACCCAAAAATTTTAATTCTGTCATTATTCATTTACTCATGCTCAAAAGTTCTAAACCTATTAAGTTATTTTAAGATTTTATCTGTACTAAGTATTGTTTTCTTTTCTTCCCTGCCATGTGTGGACGAGTTAAAAAGTATGGCTGTAATTACTTCAATAATTAGATGTTCAATTGAGCAGAATTTCCCAGAAATTATTTTAGCCTTAAGATGAAGTCGATCTTTCATCTGAAATTACATACAAATTTGGTTTCAAACTTATGTGTACAGCTGGATTTCACAACTTGTTCAGAAACATTTTACAGGAATATATCTGGGTGGAGGGAAACATACTGTACTGTTTGCTCAAACGATCTACTGCCTCATTGAAAATATGTGTTGTTCTGTGCATGTTAAAAAATTCAGTATTGCATAACCGTCTCTCTTCTCATTCTTCCTGCCAGTGTTTACTTTCTTCCATCCCTGAAATGTGCACATGACCAGAGATATGGGGGGAGGGAGAGAAAAGGGGATAAAAGTTGAAGCCGAGTGAGCTGTAAAAGGGAGCAGGAGTTTGTAGGAGTTCGCACAAGGAGGTCGTACAAGTCTGAGAACCTTCCAGTGTTTAATCTTCCAGGGAAGCTCTTTTTGGCTTGCTCTCCTCTTCATGGACTGTTATTTCATTGCTGGCGATCTGTTGAACAGGACTACATGATCAAGATCTTACTTTTGTCAGATGGACTGCTTAAAAATTTCTGCTATTAAATAAAGAAGACGGTGATCAACAGGTTAACTGAACTTTATGTTTCAAGATGGAAGATATTGAAAATTACACCAGTTTACAAGAGTTCACAGAAGATGTCTCTCAGAGTGGGAAAAGACCCATACTCACATCACAGAGCAAACAAGGTAATCTATGTGTGTTGTTAATGCGTGAATGTGAAATGGGGGTGTGCTGAATTCAAATTACACCCTGTAGAGGTTTTCAGAGACATGTGGGAGAAGTCAGAGTAATAATCAGTGATTTTGTTTCATTAGGTGTTCATAAAGGGGCGACGTGTTTGAGGGGCCAGGCGCCTCTTGTCCTGCTCATTGCTCTACTGACCTCAATTTGTGCAAACATAGTACTCGGTGTTCTCAGTAAGTAAACACACTGCTGCACGTACACATTATGCACGTAAGCATGCCCCTGTCTGCCTCTCTAGTAGTGTCAAAGTGCATTTGGGTTTCACAATGACTAAAATAGAATAAGACATGAACCAATGTTAAAATTCTGGACTACACTGAGAAGCCAGTATTAATATCCTGAACAATTTTGTCTAAATAATTACAAATGAAAAAACTGTAAAAACAGCTAAAATCACACAAATACTACAAGGGAATTTAGGCATCACATTCCTTATGAGATTTGAAGAAGATGACTATTCCTATCGTAAAACATAGTAAATGAGCATTTAACAATAGTGACAAAAAGCTTGATGAAAAAGAGTAATACTTTACACTAAGTTACACTGAGTAATATATTTCATTAGTTAACATGAATTAATAATTGTCACGGTGTGTGGCAACAGAGATACTTTCTGGAGTTTGATAACTGTTTGCACAACTTCTGGGTTAATATATTGATGGCATAAACTCTCTGTCTCTGCCTCTCTACAGTGGTAAACAGTCGCAGGTCATCTGTCACTGTAGAGCCAGTCAAGAGTGATGAGTCTGAAGCTGCGTCTCTGTCTCTTAAACTTACTGCCATGCAGGAGCGTTTCTCCCGCCTCTGCTCAGAATACACAACTCTTGGAGATTCTTGTTCAAAACAAGGTGTGGAAAAAAATATATGGGACTGAGACTCAAAAATAAGTGTATTGCTGGATGATATTTGACACAGAAGGGTTTCCATTCAGAATTATTAACATCTCTCTTCCGCAGTGATCAAATGTACGCCATGCCCAGAGGACTGGATGCATTTAGAAGAGAGGTGTTATTTCTTTAGTGATGATAAACTGGACTGGCAGCACAGCAAAGAGAGTTGTGCCTCCATGGGCGGCTATCTGACAATACTGCACAGCCACGAACAGCACGTAAGTGTGTGCCAGTGTTTCTGAATGGATTACTTATAATGATAGCAGCATGTTTATTCAATGTGATATAATTATTCAATATGATATACTATTGATATATTGTTATTTTTAATACAGCACACCCTTGAGAGTGTTGCACGCAATCGTGGTGGATTTGACTATCATTTCTGGATTGGTTTATCAGACGCTGAGACTGAGGGAGTTTGGAAATGGGTGGACAACACAGTGGTTAATAAGACGTATGCACACACAGACACACATACAAACACATGTGATGTATTTGTGTGATGATGGCCATTACAAATGACTTAAACCCACATCATTATGGCTGTATCCAAAAACACATACTTCTATCCTTTATAGTAGTTGAAAAATGTTATGTGACAAAACAAGTATGTCCAGATTCAAAGTACTCATAAAAAAGAGTAGGCAAAAGTGCTCAGTTGACCGAATTGGATGGATACTTTATTATCCCATGAGGATACAGGAGAAGATTGGCAGTAAAGTGACTGACTCTGATAGGTCACATGATACATGACAACATGACGAATTCTAATAGCATTCATACTATATAGAACATACATTTTTAGCAGTTGTGAAGTAATTACTTATTCTAAATAAGTACCTACCTAAGAGAATAGGAGACTTTGTACATAGCCTATGCAGAATCATTGTGTTCGAAATACACAAATCGAAAACTTCCCTATCATGTAGTATGTGAAAAATCAGTATACCAACAAAGTAGCATGTAAAAAACATAGTATTTGAAAAACAGATGGCAAAAAGTACCCGGATGACCTGTTTCTTCCAGCAAGATTGAACTGTGCATTTGATGGACACTTCAATATCCCATGAGGCCACATGAAAGTGGCAGCATGTTTTATGTAATACAGCCATATTTGATTCACACACATGCATACTTTACAGAACACACTTCTTAACGGTCATAAAGTAAGTTTCAAACCATATGTAGAACTTGCTATACAATATGCAATTTTGTGTCATTTAGAGGGAAAATGTGTACACTTGTTTGAGCAAGCAATGTTTGAAAAAAATGCTAAAAGTCACCAATAGAGAATAGATACGTTTGTTGATAGCGGTTTTTTTTTTTTTTTTTATAAATATATATTTTTTGGCATCACATGGTGGGATTATGATGTTTCCTTTGTTGTTCCTCTGCTCTCTATAGGTACTGGAATGAATGGCATGAAGAGCCCAACAATCACCAGTCAGGTGGGGTTCATGGAGAAGACTGTGCAGTGCTGGACTCGCGCTCTAAAACCTGGTTCGACGTGCCCTGTGATTTTGCTTATAAACGTATCTGTGAGATGGATCCTATCACACTTAACATTTGAATTGAAGTTGAAATGTATAAAAATGTAGACTATATCTATTTTTCTATTGCCCTATTTTTAATAAACAGTGACATTCTCAGAGGTAAAAAGTTTCAGTGTAGTTTGTGTGTCCTTAATTTGACTTGGCATATGAAAACGCTAAAAAACATTGCACAATAATGTTATTTTCCACTATTTTTTTCCCAAGGTACCTAGAAGGAAAAAAAAAGGCTTTTAAGTATTATGCAATAAAACACAAGGCAATTGCACAAGGCTAAGCTGGTTTGCTAGTCTTATCTGGTCTTCCAGCTTGATCTGGCTTGTCTGTTTTTAGAGGTTTCAGACACTTTTCAGCAGCTCAGGCTAAGAAACCAAGGCTCATAATAACCCATCAAAGGGTGCTTTAAGCTAATTTTGTCAGCAGGGAAAACCAAACAGTAAAGGCTGTTTACTTGTTTGAGCACACTGCATAACAGAAAACTGAACAAGCAGAATTCAATACAAGACATAATTCAACACAAGATCATGTTATGCCAGTACACGTCAGTTTGTATATTTACATTCATGCATTTGGCAGACGCTTTTATCCAAAACATTCAAGAAACACATTGACATTTTAATCAGCTTTTGCTTTCCCTGTGAATCAAACCCATGGCCTTAGCATTGAAAGCGCTTTTTTATTTTTTCTCTATTCTGTGTTATCACACAGCCTCTCTAAAGATGTTACTGGTCCAACAATTGGACACAGCTGATGGAATTTATGTGATAATGTGGAGACGAATAAATAAGATTAATTATATAAATATTTGTATCTAAATGCTTATACTTCATATTGGCATTGTAAACAAATGTAATATGAATGTTATCTTTATTTAGTTAAGTTATTATTCATGTTATTACATATTGGTTCGATTTTTTTTTACTTCACAAGAAACTATAACTCTCATGACCACACGATGGCGCTGTGGGTCCGCTCGATCTCGTAGTGGCTCTGTGACCACGCCCTCCTTACACCTGTCCGCCAATCAGAGCGCACGTTCTCATGTCGTAGTACGCTTGCTAACGGAAGTAGCAGTGCCACCACAGTTGACACAAACAACCTCAGTCTTTATAAATAAGGTAAATATGTTTGGCTATTTTTGCTCGTTTTATCACGCGAAATGTGATATAATGTACTTGAGCATGCTTGGTAAAGTATGCAACGCTGCGTGCTTATGTACGACATTAGTTTATCAGCGGCTAGGCCTAGCTGGTGCTGTGTTGATGTTGATGCGCTTCACACCGGCTGCTCAACACTGAGCACGAGCTCTACTTTCATTTGTTTACGAGTGTTAAACAACACGCAATGCGTTAAGACTCCGTTTAATAAAGTGTATTTTATGTTTTCACGAACTGAAACATAGTGACTGTCGAGGAAGACAATTGACACTTTGGTGCACTAATGTGCGTTTTTCAAAAATGTTGAAATTCTTCGTGCGTTGTTTTCCTCATCACTTGTAGTCTTCTAAATAATCTTATTGGATCAAGTGCATTTTCATGGATCTTTATGTTGGCTGTCTCGGAGCTGTAATCTCCTAGGCAACCTTGTTTTAATCATCATGAAAGTGCATCATGCATAACTTCACCCTGATAATGTGGTTATTTTTATCATAAGCCATCTCTCTTATTAAATCCCTGCATCAAAGTGTCGTCGAAAGCATATTGCTGTGGATCTACAGCCATTTAACAAGCCCAATGAATCAGGTTTATTGAACATGAGTTGTTGAGGCTTGCTGGTACAGATTTAATAGGAACTGCTCTTGCAGATAAGAAGTCTGAACATACCGGCAGTCTTCTCTTTTATTGAAATGCAAACTTTCTTTAGCTTTACATTTCTACCTCACCCTTCGAGATGGTGTTCTATGGGTTGTTTAAACTCTTTCTGTCCCGTCAGATGGAGGTGGATCAGCTGCTGTCACTCTCAGGTTCAGCTCTGGCTCAGGCCATCAGCTCTATACTGGAAACCCCAGGCCTCTATGTTTTCTCAGACATACTAGAACTGCCTAACGTCCGTGAGGTGAGGAAAGTGTGTGCTGAAAAATCTGTCTCGGTTAGACTTGATAACATAATTATTTTAAATAGCAGCGCTTGTGTGTCATCTTTAATGTCATGGTGATTATTCTTCAGCTCTAGCATTTTCTTTCTTGATGTGTTTTGCCATGCTGTCTAAAACCAAATCAAATCATATATATATATATATAGAGAGAGAGAGACACAGAGAGATTTTTTTGCATAGTCTTTTATGGTCTTGGAAACCATGGTCACTGTGATTTTGCCAAGTAAGACATGTCAGAGGGAAAGGATAGGTGACTAACGCTATGTAGAAGCACCTAGCCCAGGTTGTAAGCCTAAATTCTGCATAAACTGTAAACCCATCCATCAAATCTGATTGGCTGACTGGAATGTTGATCCAGGAACTGGTAAAATCACATTCACCTGACAACTTCACAAGGCATTTGATTATGTAAATATGATCTGTATCACGTTTTTAATGGTTTGAAGTCTGATTTACGTTGTCTAAATACTCAGGTTGCAATTCCAAGTTTTCCCTCATTCAACAGCATCTCACATATTTTATGTCAGTGTGCAATAAACATTTGTGTGTATATATATATCTTAAATATGTAATTTAATACACTACAGCTTAAATGTTTGGTGTTGTTTGGTATGATTTTTAAAAAGTCTTATGCGCACTGAGGCTGTTAATCCATTTTGTTTTACAGTAAAATCATGAAATGTTATTACAGTAGAACATAACTGTTTTCTACTATAATATATATTTAAAATATTATTCTTTGTGATGCTAAAGCTGAATTTTGAGCAACTGACACTCCAGTATTCAGTCTTCAAATGATCCTTCAGAAATCGTACTAATATTAATAGAAATCGATTTTTTGCTTTCTTTGAACAGAGATTTTTAAAAGTAGCATTTATATGAAATATTAATCTTTAATATATTAATCTGTCACTTTTAATCAATTTAATGGCTGAATAAATGTATTAATTTCTTTTTGAACAGTAATGTATTATAATGTATATTATTATATTGATATTGGCTAAGATTGCTGTAATAAAACAAACTGCAAAAATCAGATATCATCATTATTGCATTACATGTAATGCAAGCATCTTTGCTACATATTGCAGTGAGATCCCAGAATACTCATGAGCTGCACTGCCATTCCTTCAGAGCTCAACTAAAGTGCTTATCTACTAGTGCTAAACACAAAATAATTCAACACTTTGTCATATCAATCTTTGTCTGTGCTTCACTTTCCCTCTCTCTAGCTGGAGACGGGTCCCCATGCTCCAGTGTACCAGCTTCTCAATCTTTTTGCGTATGGAACCTACTGCGACTATAAAGGTAACCATGACAACAAATGATCTGACCAGATATTAGCCCCCTTAGGCAGTGGGTTTATTCCCTGCTCTGGCTCAGAATGAGACTGTATACGCTGCCCTTTGCCTTGCTAAATAAGTTAACTCCTGTCAGAGGAAAGCAGGAGTCTCTGGCCCATGTTCTGTTGCAGATTTTACCGGGGCTTTAATTGAATCAGTTATTTTCCTCCTGGCTGTGTGCTTGGTTATAATGTATGTTAATTAAATGCATGTCTGCCATTTAGAGAGGGCAGCCTCACTTCCTGAACTCACACCCGCCCAGAAGAACAAACTCCGTCACCTGTCAATCATCAGCCTGGCCTCCAATCTAAAGGTAGAGATTCATCCTTTCTCAACTCAGGGATTATTAAACAAACCATGAAGTATTGACGAGTCTTATTTTTTATGCAGCATTTATTATGAATCATTTATCTGTGTGAATCATTATTTGTAAAAAATGAATGTGCTCTTGCAATGACACCTCTTCTCTGATGGTGTGTTTAGTGATTTGAGCTTGGGAACACCTGTCACTCCTGTCCACAACCTTCCAACTATCCACTCAATTCCTGATAGACAAAATCAAGTCCTGCCCTACATTTTTTCTAGTTTGAAAAGTATTTCACTTAGATACATTACAATAGGGAAGAACAGACTGTCGCAAATTTCGATTCATGCTGACTTCAACACTGTTTTTAATTAACTCTGGAATAAACACAGATTTTAGCAGTGAGCTATTAGTGCTATTGACTTGCATGATTGATGAGACCAGTGTTCTCGTATTAAGCCTCTGTAATATTACTTGGACAAATTAAAAGTTTTACTTTACCCCAGAGCATACTATTCCTTCTCATAAGAAACAAAGCAAATAAACCTCTTTGTGCTGTTCTTTCTCTTGATAGTGTCTGCCGTATTCACTACTGCTCCAGCAGTTAGAGCTGAAGAATGTGCGTGAGCTGGAAGACCTGCTGATCGAAGCTGTTTACAGTGACATTATCCATGGGAAACTGGACCAGAGGAACCAGCAGGTCGAGGTAGATTGCAGCATAGGTCGAGACCTGGGCCCCAATGAATTACCTAACATAGCCAACACACTGCAGGAGTGGTAAGTGTTCTTTTGGGTTTGTGACAGTGTGGTACACGATGGATGCTGTTGCTAATGTAAAAAAGAATATGCCTTGCGTGTTGGGGTTAAATAGTCTGTCTGTCTTGTTCAGGTGTGCAGGTTGTGAAGCAGTTCTGTGTGGTATTGAGGAGCAGGTGTCAAGAGCTAATCAGTACAGAGAAAGCCAGCTCAAAGTCAAAGTTCAAGTCGAAACAGAGGTTTGTGTGTGAATCTTCACCCATCCTAAGTGACACACTGTATACAGGAGTGTCCAGAAAGAATGTGCATACTAGGAGCATACCGTACATACTTAAATTAAATATTATTGAATTGTCTGATTGTTGATTTTGTCATCAAACAACTTAGTTTTGCTTGGAGTAGGGCTGTAAAATTGATTAATTCCATCTAACATTAAAGTCTGTGTTTACATAATATATACTGTGTACATACACAAACACACACACAGAGAAATATATTAATATAATTATATACACATATTATGTAAACAGACTTTTATGTTAGATGTAATAAATCAGCCCTAGCTCGGAGTAATTTGTTTTATTTGGGATTAAGCAATGAAACATGCCATATTGTTCAGACATAATTTTATATAAATAATAAAACATTATGGCAAACTACTAACTATGAAGTTGATTCTTTTGAGGCTTTTTTCTTCATTATGATTTCAGGACAGTTGCATCACCCTTACAATTTTTTTTTTTTTTTTACATTAAGCTCCCCCAAAAATATCAAAATGAATGTCATATCAGGAATCTAAAACATGTTCATCATAGAAGGTGTATTCAAGTCATTTTGTGTATGATTTTCATTTTCTTTGTGTATTTTTTACAAATTATTAAGTTAAAAAAGTATCATTCCACTGACCCACAAATTAAGTCTGTTTTGTATCTATACCTGTTTGATAAGTAAAATTAAACAGTTTATTAAGTCTAAATTTAGAACAGCAAATAAGTCTTACTATTGCTGAAGTATATGGCATGTGATATATTTATGATTGAACATTTTTCCACAACATTTGATAAATATGTTAAATAACCATATTAGTTACAGTAGTAATAATGTAGCATACTACAGTTAGAAGTATTGGCATAGTTCTTACATATATAACCAAAATCAACACACTGAGGGCTGGATTCAAAAGTCGAAAAAAAAACAGGCTGATCCAGTAACCGATAATGCAAGTCAGTAGTTTGTGTGTGATATATATATATATATATATATATATATATATATATATATATATATATATCTCATGAAATTACTGTTTTTCTCCAAAACATGTTGGCCACAATTATTGGCACACTTTTATTAAATACTTTTTCCAACCTCCTTTTGCCAAGATAACAGATCTCCGTTTTCTCCTATAATGCCGGATGAGTTTGAAGAACACCTGATAAGAGATCAAAAACCATTCCTTCATATTCCATGTTGATGCTTCCCTTCAGTTCAGTCCACTCATTTTCTTTAGGATTCAGGTCAGGAGACTGGTATGGTCATGGCAGAAGCTTAATGTTGTGCTCAGTGACACATGTTTGTGTTGATTTTTGATGTTTGTTTTAGATTGTTTACCTGATGAAAGATTCAACCTCGGATTCATTATGAGATTTCTAGCAGGACATCAGGTTTCAGGTTTTTTTTTTTATATGTTGGTTTTTGATAGAATCCATGATGCCATGTATCTTAACAAGATGTCCTGGACCTCCGGCATAAAAATAAGCCCACAACATCAAAGATCCAGTGATATATTTAGCCGTGGGCATGAGGTACTTTATATCCCTGTTTGCACCCAACCCCTGCTCTTTCTTTTTCATCTGACCATAGAAGTTCCAGTCTATGGTCCCTTTTGAAGTTCCAGTTAAGTTTGATTTTGGATGAGGGATGAGGATTTTTCTTGAAACTTTGGAAACCCTTCCAAATGATATGTGATGATATAGGTGCTGTTTGAAAAAGTTTTTTTTTTTTTTTTTTTCCTGACGCAAAGAATTAACTAATCTCTGCAGTTCTCCATCTGTGACCCTTGGAGTCTTTGGCCACTCAAAATCTCCTCTTCTCTGTGCATGATGACAATATAGACACACATCCTCTTCCTGGCAGAAGTCATGGCTGGACAATATTGTGTTCCTGGTCACCCTGGTAATATGAATGGGAATATACTTCAGAGATATTTCACTCATAAGAAAATCAAGCGGTGCCAATAACTTTTGGAGAAAAACGTTTATTTCAGGATATCAACTTCATATTTTTTTACTTTAATGAAAAGTTAGAAGGTTCGCATTTATGATAACATGGATTAACAATGTAGATTATATATATATATAGAGAGAGAGAGAGAGAGAATATGGTAGAACAACCTCTTTTTCTTGAATGTTTAAAGAGTTCAATTTTATTTTACTGGTTTGACAACTCCAGGATTCATTAACATTTTTTTTCTCACCTCTTTAATTAGGTATCAAACCTACAGAAAACCCTCAAGGCAAGTTCTGCTTCCCCATCATCTGGCCCTGCCCCTGCTGGAGCAGCATCCAATCAGGATGCAGATCAGCCGGCTGAGCCAAGAGATCCTGCCTCCTCTCAGGAACCACGGCAACCAGGAAAAAAGAGTTCAAAGGTCAAAGGGTAAGTCAATTGTGTTTTAGGGTTTGGTGGTTCAGAATTCCATCCAGTTGATCTTAATTGCCTTCAACTCTATAAATAACATAATGTACCATAACTCTGTGAAACATCACAGTATTTTTTCTCATTTTCCTTTGTTTGTCACACTTAAATGTTTCAGATCATCAAACTAATGTAAATATTAGTTAAAGATAACACAAGTAAACACAAAATTCCTTTTTTAAATGAAGGTTGTTATTATTAAGGGAAAACAAAATCCAAACCTACATGGTCATGTGGAAAAAGTTATCAGACCCGAGTTCAATTTCTGCAGCCACACCCAGGCCTGATAACTGCCACAGCTATTCTCAATCAAGAAATCACTTAAATAGGACCTGCCTGACCAAAAGATCTTCAAAAGCTAGACATTATGCAGAGATCCAAAGAAATTCAGGAACAATTGAGATCTGTCAGTCTAGAAATAAAGCCATTTCTAAATCTTTGGGACTCCAGTGAACCACAGTGAGAGCCATTATCCACAAATGGCGAAAGCATGGAACAGTGGTGAACCTTCCCATGAGTGGCCAGTTGACCAAAAAAAAACCGAAGAGCACAGTGATGACTCATCCAAGAGGTCACAAAAGACCCCACAACAACATCCAAAGAACTGCAGGCCTCACTTGCCTCAGTTAAGGTAGTTGTCCATGACTCTACCATAAGAAAGAGAGTGGGCAAAAATGGCCTGCATGGCAGGGTTCCAAGATGAAAACCACTGCTGAGTAAAAAGAACATTATGAACAGTATGCCAGATCATCTTGATGATCCCCAAGACTTTTGGGAAAATTCTCTGTGGACTGACGAGACAAAAGTTTAACTTTTTGGAAGATGTGTGTCCCATTATGTTTGCCGTAAAAAAGTAACATTGCTTTTCAGAAGAAGAACATCATACCAAAAGTAAAATATGGTGGTGGTTGTGTGATGGTCCGGGGCTGTTTTGCTGCTTCAGGACTTGAAAGACACTTTTTCACACCACTGTATATTAAAGAAGCTTTAATGCAGTTTTTTGCCTTTAAAACTACTGATCTCATATAAATCACAACACTCAGGAAGTTTATATTCACTAATGGCATTTTTAAGCACACTGATTATGATTTATGAAAGTTTTTGCATGGTTTCAGTGAGCTTATGTACTGCTTCCTGCCTTTAGATAAGTGTGATGTATAAGAAATCACCCACAGGCTTATAGTCCTAATTAAGCCCCAATGAGTTTAAAATTGTCTCTGTCCTGGTTTGGAAATCTCATGTCAGGATGTTCTCTGGAAAGAGAGGGGGGCTTTTGATCACTACTGCTTTTTCTTTGTCACTGAAGAAAATCACTTAAGAAGAGGTATAATTTATTCAGGGCTGGTCTGACACAGATTAATCTGAGTCCGAGGTTTTAAAGGCATCTCACTGGAGACTTGTCATTAACATTTAAAGACTAACTTTCCAATAATAATTATGTGATTATTCAAATATTATTAGGAACATAGAGTAAAGGAATGTCCTGGGTTCTATAAAAGTGAAGATCAATCGCATTTGCATCAATCGAATATTCACTGGCGCCGATACAGGATGGCTGCCTCCGTGACGAGCTCCGCATATGTTTTTGTGTTTTTGTTAGTTTGTCCTGTCTTTAGTTATTCTTTTATTATGTGTTTTATGTTCTGTCGCTGTCATTCTGTTGTACTGCGGAGCTTCTGTCACGAAAACAAATTCCTCGTATGTGTAAACATACCTGGCAATAAAGCTCATTCTGATTCTGATTCTGATTCTGATTCTGATTTGTTGCATAATGTTGGTTGCCAAAGAAATTAATTTAGACATACTTTTTAAGATGTGTACCTTTTTTAAGGCATTCAAAATGGATGTAAATTGGGCCAAATAATTTGTAACATTTATAGCCACAGGGAAAATCATAAAGTGTCATTATTTTGTCAAATTCTCACCATAACAATTCTTTCTTTTTGTACGTTTCAGGCTTCGTGGGAGCGGAAAGATTTGGTCAAAGTCTAATTGATCTCAAACTTCAGTAACCCGCTCACAGACAGACATATTGTGGACTGCTTGCTTGAATAAACGGATAAACCAACCGATGGACACTTCTCAGTCACAGACCGTCATCACAGTCTAACACAAATACAACTTTAGACTACCGGTAATAAACATTTTACACAACGCTGGGTGCGTTTTCATGTGCGTGTGTGCTGTAAATGTCATTTAATTTGACTCATACTCCTTTTCCTTTGCGTGTTTGTTTTGTTCATTATTAAATCTGGATGTAAATTGATGAAGCCAATGAATAAATGATATCCATCTGTCACCCTGTGAAGTCTCTGGCTTTCATGTTTCCTTTCCTTTAATGTTAAGTGCTGCTAAATGTTTCGTCTCAATGGGGGCATGTCTGTTAAGAGGTCATGACATTAATTAGCCACACTTTAATGTCGGAGCCCTGAAATAACATCCCGGTTTCCTCTTTCTCTCTCCCTTTCCGTCAGCAAATACACTCTTTTCACCAATGCGTTATGCAAAATGCTCTTTATCCAGCCATTAAGCTTGACTAAAGCAATGTTTCTCTCTCTGTCCTGCATAATGGACTGTAATGGTAGCGATTAACTTGTGGTAGCCACTCAGAAATTAGGAGAACAATAAAAAGCGGACAGTGATGATCTACTTTAACATTAACCTCTGCCTCCTCTCTCATTCTGTCTGTAAAAATCCATCTACCTCAAAATCCGTGATCCTTTTTTACGCACACACCCTCTTCTCTTTCTCTCTATAAATAGTGGTGTTAATTTCAGTCAGCGTGACTGAGGTTCACTGTTTCTCAGTCTCTCAGCTCTGAGCAGATGGGAGCTGTGAACTCTTGCAGCTTACATACAGCGTGTGTGCGTCTGAAGTGAAAGTGTGAAGTGTCTTTGTGTCCTGGTGTTTTGTTGCTGTGCAATGGCTAATGAATCCTCGCCGGTGTCCCTTTGGCCTGACTGTTTGGCGTGCGCGATTGCATGAGTCACTGGCAGTCCTTTCAAAAATCATGCCACAGAAACACGTTTTAAAACACCAGAGATGGCTTTTTTATTGACTTCACAGTACAATGAACCACATATTTAAGGCAGTGCTACATAAACGAAACCTCCAAACATATCTCACATAGTGTAGCTTTTTGTGCATGATGTAAAAATTGAGAATTCAATCTGCAGTGCCCATAAACTATAATGGCACATTAGTTTCTTATTCTCTCCCTTTAGTCATTTAGTTTTTTTCTCACGTTTGTTTTGCACGAGTTACATGGTAATTTGAGAGGGAATGATTATGATTTCCTTGAAAAAGACAGCTTAAAGAACAATTTCTTTTAGAGTCAATATGTATCAATATAAATCAAAACTGATCATATTGTGAACAATTCAGTGCATATTCTAAAGAAAAAAAAATGTTTGTCTTTGAATCTTGTAAAAACTCGCTCTTTCCTTTGAAACGACTTGTACGATGACATGACTTAGCAACTGTCGGGTTCCAGAAGTTAAAATACCATTCAGTTTCTCCATAGGGGAACTGATTATTAATGATAACTTATAAACCATTAAAGACAAAACTCACGTGAGCTTTGAGGTTGTTAATTGATGGTACTATATGCTTCTGTTGGAGGCATCAGTTTGCATTATTAAAACATTTGTTTTATTAATTATTTTTAAAATCTGAATGCATGGTGAAAAAACTACATTACCCATAATGCTGTAAAGAAAAAGACAACAAACAAATCACTCCAAAAGAACAATTTAGCAACAACTTTAAATCCAGATAGTAGTTTTCCTCATTAAATCCACTAAGAATGTAGTCTTGTCCCAATTAATTGTCCTTTTCTCCAATTTTCAAATGTTCCCTTTTTTGCTTCAATCAAAGTTTGTAATGTTGTCATTTATCTCACAGCTGGTTGGTTTGGTTCATGGTTTATAACTCAAGGCAAATCCCTATGGGGAAAAATGAATGGTAAAAATACTTCAGTAATCAAGACCACTGAAAAAGTGGTCAGTCTATTTGATAATGTTAGCCATTAGCCAGATAGCTATTCACGCATAACTTTAGCAAATCTTTAAGAAAGCCAATATCCTCTTTCATACATCATACATGTCAAAATACAGAATTCAAATCCATAGCAATTCACACAGACTACAGAACAGATATAAAAAGGTTTCTACCATCTGAAAGTCCAAACCCTCCTGATAGTTACAGATCATAAATATAAATAAGAAACCCCAAGATGCCTCGCTAGCCATGGGTTCTTAGCATAGCGAGACATCAAACAAACTTGTGTGGCATGTTTTTTTTCTCTTTAAATCAAAGTAAATATGCCATGGAAGCGCCAAACTTGTTTTTCAGTTTGTCTTCATACATGTCCTTATTTGTGCTTTCCATAAACTCAACACGAAAATACCACACACGTCAGTCATTTTGGTGTGTGCTAGCTCTGCTAACCAAAAAAGCTGTTTTATTACCTCTCTATCAAGGTCTCAAACACCCCCGAGAAGAGATATATGGACATGACTTACAAGTATAACGTTAATAATAAGCATAGCAACACACTTGGAATAGAATTACTTAAGTTTCACGAACACCTCAACAGACGTTGAGCCAGGATTACGAAAACGTTCGTCAGATAATTAGTGTAAATTATAAGACTGCAGAGGTGTTCTTTTTTTATCAGCTGTCGTCACTGCAGTGGCTGTTGCCATGAGACAAAGAGCAATATGAAACAAAACACTATAAACAGATGATGGAAATTATATTGAACTCTTCAAAATAACTTGTGTCATTCATTAAGCCCAAATAAATGCTACACAAAGTGCGATAAAGGCAGCTGTAACCTTTGTATGCATGAGAGATAGGCCAATGCAAGCGTGTCACGCCGGTTACTAAATTAATGACTACATACATCACAGCTTATTCCAAGATCAGAAGCTAATGATTGTTTTCATGGTAGAGGACATAGCATTCCCGGAGCCCTTGTGAATGGCTGCGTTGAGCTAATGAGTATAATACTGTACAAACAGCACTGGAAGAAAGAGGTACAGCCAGAAACGAAGAGCCATTGGACCACAAAACTTCACAGTCTCCATCAGTGTCCAAACAGATGTATTCATCCTTATGTCCACATGTGTCAATCTGCATTTTATGTACATTCCGACGGTTTGGCCATTTGTGAACACCAAAGTCTGTGTCATGCCCACGGGATTTGATTATCATGCTCAGAAGAGTCAGCTCTTCAAAGATTGACCACTGGTATCCTGCAGCGAGGGGTAAAGAGATGAAGAAAGAGACGGCAAATGAAATTAATAAGGGTCTCGCTCTATTATCGAGTGTGAGATTCATTCTGAAACGCATAGAGCAGCAGGAAGGGGGTGGATTTCATGGATGGCACACTCTCTTACTCTCTCCTGTTGAAATATTCACAACGATTGAAGAAAACATCCACAACAATGTCTAACCTGCTGTTTTGTATTGCAAGCCATTTTCACTGATCTAACACACATATCTACACACCTACCTTTTCACTCAATCAGCCATGATAATATGCATTTTTCATTTCAAATGGATTCTAATTTCATTCAACACATTTTCATTGAATGCCCTTTTTTGTGGCCAATTTTGTAACAAAATAAATGATATCATTATTAAATTATTATTAGTAGTAGTATCATTATTAAATAATGAGTTTTAAACCACATCAGCATTTTCAGTTGTATGAATGAACTAAAAAATAAGTTAGAATATTATTATAAAATTATTAATTTCATTAAAGATGAAAAATGTTGCAACTAAAATACAGTAGAATAGAAATCAACTTCAAATAGTTAGGCCTATTTTCCACATTATTTCACTAAATGAGTTTAGGAACAAATTATGAATGTAATTTTTAATATTTATTTACTTATCTAACAAAGTATACATGAACTACAGTAAATTACATACAGTATAATAACTACAGTAATTCATACATTTTTTCTGATTTCTAGCTCTACTCACTCATGAAATAATGAAAATTTTAATCTAATACTTATTTTATAATATACGATACATTTATTTTTATGTAACAATATAATAATTGATAATACACCACATTTGTACCTATACATACACATTTATCATAATCCTTTTAGCCTTTTTCTGTGCTATTTACAATACTTTTTTGAAAACTTACATTTTAATAAGGATCCACAGACAACTTGAAATGATTTTAAATGAACAAATCAGTCAAATTTAGTTGAGCCCATAATTGCGTTCTTTGTTTGTTGGAAACATGTTCTATTTATTCATGTTGTTCCCTTTGAAAGTGTCTGCGTTAACAGTCTTGCTTTTCCTCTTTCACACACACACACACACACACTAAGTACACTAAGTACATCTTGGCACCCTGTCTCACACATTCGCACGCTACCTCTCTCTGTCGGAGAAGGATGGAGTGCTGTGCAGTGTCTGCCTGCTGTCCTCCTGAGCTATGGAACGAGGGATGGCGAGGGAGAGAGGTGGGGGACGCTGGGAGAGACTGCGGTCATAACTGAGTTAAAGAGAGAGAGAGAGAGATTAGGACGACAGCCAGTGAATGAATCAAGAATGCAGAAACTAAAAAACGGAGAAAGAGGCGTGAAAAGAGAGGTTGAAGTGTATAAAGGGAAAGAAGGCAAACACTTCAGTGACACTGACAGGAAGTTCATTCACTCATTGGCTTAATTTAATAGACTGCCTTCAGCAGAAAAAAAAGCAGGGGAAATTAAAGCATGCGAATGAGAGAACGAAAGAGACGCTGAAATATTCAGATAAAATCACATTTGTCCAGCAACCATGAGGAAGACGTGAAGTGTCTCAGACTCTATGTGACGTCCAATGTAATATTAATACCCCACACTGACACACACTCATCTGCAGTGACTCAGGGGTGAGTTCACTCCACCTCTGCTCTGATGGGAAAACAGGCAGGAGGCTGGGGGTCGTTAAATGAGCGCGAGGGTGTCTGTTAAGGCAAGTGTGCGGCATACAGAGATTAATTGCAGAGATGTAGCTTGTGTATGCAATAAAATCGCCCTCGGCTCGCTCAGATGAACGCCGGTCTTATCTTCTACGTGAGCGGCGGCTCACGTTAAAGCAGAGTTTGTGAAGTGACAGTTTTATCGATCTTATAAACAAGCTTTCAAACATTCTCATAATGTCTGATTTGTAGTACCTGCACCATTGCTGAACTGCAGCATAAAGAAAGTAGCCTATGTGAATGGCTGAAGCAACCCGATAAAAAAACGTAACAATTCTACAAAGCGGGGATTTATTTTTTTCTTCAGTTCTTTTAGGTGTACAAAAATGCTGCTTGTCCTTAAATGTCCTTTTGCTGCTTTATATTGAGAAGTAGCTTTTGTTTATCATCATATATATATATATATATATATATATATATATTCATCCTTGCAAAGTACTCCATTTGTTAGCGCTCACAAACAAACACACATAAATGCACACTCTCTAGTGTACAATGTCTGAACTGTTTCACTCCAGAAGTTATAATCAATAAAAAATATTGTGCGGTTAAAGGAAAAAAATAGGCCCACATGCAGGTATAATGCTGTTTGACAGAATTTATGATACAAAATAAATGTATACCCTAGTGCGCACAAAAACCGAAGTATACTCTGGGCCTATGCACACCATATGAAAATGTATGATTTCATACAAATTAGCCACCAATTTGCCATGTACGTATGATGGCTGAAGTTTTTGACAAGTTTCAATGGAACTGAATTCAGCAAAGGGAACATTCTAGCATAAACTAAGGCAGGTTGTAATAAATCACACTCATAACCTGTCACCCCGTGTTTATAGTTACTCTCAGGATGATATGGGCCATTCCTCTGCTCTCTATATCATTTTAATGATCATCTATGCGATTGAATGCTGCCGTCCGAGTAAGTACAAATGCATTTCTGTGCGTGATGGCCCCCGACGCTCCAGGCAACATTTCTAATTAAACCAGCACAATAAAACACTGTAAGGTGTCCACACTGTTAGTGTCCGCAGAGTTAGAATATCCATAGATGACATTTTTAACAGTCCTGCAGGGAAGTCTTACTGAGCAGCAGATCCCTCGACTGAAAGTTTGTGGAAATCTGTTGTGTGAACCCATTATGACACACGGACTGTTCATACTCTCACACACACTCAGGGGAGCAAGCTGTCTCAGAGGAAGAATGACAGAAGCGTGCAAGCAGAGGAGTGTTGAAACATCTCACCAGAGTTTAGCAGAGATGATGACCGCAGAGAGAATCAGCAGAGATGAAATTGTCACCGTCACATAAAACTGTGGGTCCACTGAACAAAGAAATGGCAGAGGAAAAGAATAATAAGGAAATGCAAGGTCAAAGTTTTAATTGGAATGAATGGAAGAGGGCATACTGAATTACAATGCAAAGGAATTCAACAGTCATACAATGAGCTAGAGAAATAGATTAATAAAATAGACATGGAAGGGGACATGCCCTGGCCAACAAATGTGGATTTTAGTGCCTTTAGCGACAGATTCCTAAACCTTTACATTTGGTCCTGCAAATTCTTGAATATTCAGTCATATCCTTGAGGAGAAAATATCTTTAATGAAGATTTTTGGATAAATGTCCATTCTGGAAATGGAAATAAACAAAGCTCCCTTCCATAATGGATAAATAAATAAATACTTTTTAATGATTGCATTATATATGTAATTTAATTAAATATATTTAAATATATTATAGTTGTATATAACTAATGTGCATAAATACATAAATACTGAATAAAAATTACATTTTAAGCATCAAATATAAAATCTAATCTGAAAGTGTATTGTGTGCAATTTTACTCCTGAAACATCTTACGTTCTAATTTGAATTACAATTAACAATAGAGTCCTCAAAGAGGTGATTGCAAGTTCAAGGTCACGGTTTCAATCCCCAGGCAGTACATGAAATAATATAATCTATACCTTGCATTCTAAATAGCTTTTAATAAAAGCATTCGTCAAATGCGCAAAAGTAAATCCCATCCTGTTTGCAACCTTAATTCAAATTCAAGAATTAATCCATAATTTTGAAAGTTTGAGAATTTGGAATTCAATCCATAGCCCTATAAAAAGGAATAAAAAGAAACAGATGTAGAAGAACGTGAAGAAAGACATTTAAATGTGAGCAACAAGAAGCCGTTTCAGGAGAGGAAT
The DNA here is from genome assembly GCA_037043235.1 of Rhodeus uyekii. Lineage (NCBI taxonomy): Eukaryota > Metazoa > Chordata > Actinopteri > Cypriniformes > Acheilognathidae > Rhodeus > Rhodeus uyekii. The sequence continues at coordinate 1,004,664 of JAWRVZ010000026.1, forward strand.
GTGGGGGCGAAAAGAGTGGGCAGACTGACATAATCAGGTAAAATTGTATTGATTGGATTTATGCTTGCCTTCTACTCAATGGGAGAGAAATCTGAGCTCTCCTCAAGCGCAGATTTGGTACTTTGAGGAACCAGCATGAGCCCAGATCCCTGTTGGCAATGCAACTCTCAGATAAAGAACTAATTTCACGGATACCAACCTTCCTTGGTGTCCGGCTCCTCTGTCTCTATCTTGCCTCTTTCTCCCACAGTTGGGCGCTGCGTTTGATTGGTGGGTGCGCTCCGATGATTCGTCCAGTCTTCAGACGTGGTCACTCTCAGACTCTCCGTCTCCAGGCTGGATAGGACGTGATGGGTTTCATCCTCCAGGGGCTGCGTGGGACCCCAGTCCACCGCCCAGAGCTGAGTGGTGCTGGCCTGCGAGGTGACTGGCATCTGCATTTCGCCCAACTCCTCCCACTTCCTGTCATCTGTGTCACCGGTGGCAGTGCAAAAAATTACAGTGACCAGCAGGAAGCTCCAAAGGGAAATGAATCCAATGTGGGGAGAGATGGAGCTGGGAGGAAGGAGAGAGAAAGCAACGAAAAGACGGAAGGAGGGCTTGAAAAGGAAAAGCTAGAAATCGGAAAAAACACATAACTGAGAGGCGTGAACCATGCACAGATGGAAACAGACTTTAAGCAGAAGCTGATGCAACCCAACGAGCTGCAGGAAACTAATCGGTCAGCTCTGAGAGCACAGTGCAACCAAAACAGTCTGTTCGGCGCTTACCATCGCTCCATCGCTTCTGCCTGTTCACTGGCTCCTCGCTGCTCCGATCATCTCTTAAATAAGAATGACATCAAGAGAGAAGGATGAGAGGAGAAAGAGAGCTGGAGGGGGGGAGGTTTCAGTCTTGACTGACTAAAAGACCATAAACAGATGGCAGTAGACATCATAAAGAATAAAAACACCAGATCAAACACAATATCAAAAGAAAAACACTCTGACAGATGCGTGCAAACACACCTGTGGATGCGTGGATCCTTCTGTTAAGCCTCATCCCGAGCCATCAAACAAAACTCAACATCTGTATCCAGATTTACGGCACACTCTGACTTCCAGGCAACACTCAAAAATACACCTACAAGCACTTGAAAACATGCAGATTCACACTCTCAAGACAGATATCGACTCGCATGCCTACCTCATGCCACTGAAGAAGGGAGTGGGAGAGAGGCTGAGCGCCTGGAAGTGGGGAAAAGCATTGGTTGCCGTAGCGACAGAGACATGTAGAATTGCGCGAGTGAGAAATTGAGTGCGGAAGAGGGAGGGAGGGAGAGAGAGAGAGAGCTACAGGCAGGAGGGAGGAAGAGAGGATTGGAGGAAAGATTGAAATACTAATTACGCATCTTAACTGGTTCAAATTAAATAGGCAGCGAGAAGAAAATAAATGAATTTTGAAGGCGAAAATAGCCGGACGGAATAAAATAAGCATCTAATTAATATTCTGAAGACCAGTTGAAGTAAATGAAAAGTATTCAGACAGGACAAATGCAATGAGGCAGCGGCAGGAAAATCAATATACATTAATGTAGCGTTGGACGGGAGCCCTACATGATGAACAACGCTATAGATATTTATAGACAGAAGTGCCAGCGATGATAAATACTCTCACACGCACACAGACATAACGTGGTAGGTTTTATTGGATCAACGTTTACATAGAAAACAATCTGTTGTTTCTCTCCTCCTTCTGTTTCTTTCCTTCTGCCAGTCAGTCAATCTGTTCGACTTCAGTCCCTCTGCATGATTTCTTGCACTCCACCGTCATTCCTTGACCTTGCCTTGTCTCGCTCTTTCTTTCCAGTTCATTCTTTTTAACCCTCCTTCCATCCCTTTACCCTTGTCACTCTCATTTTTCATTCACCCCTCCTCTCGCTTACTGAAGAACACAACGCAGCCATGAAGAACTTGCGGGTTCCTCTGTTCCAGATGCATCCTGGGTTATGAAGTCTTCATCATCGTCCACTGGAGAAATAAAAGTTAATGTAATTGGGGCAGTCAAAATAAAATTAGTTTAATAGCATAATTTTGAATGCTGTTAACTAATTTAGTCCAAAACCATCTAAGTGTAAGTGCTTGAAAAGTTGTATTATTGAATTATTGCAGATTCCCTTTGGAACTGAATATGTTAACTAAAAATATTCTACACTTTTTTTTATGTGACGTAGTTACATAGTACTTACTCAGATAAGTTCTGAGTAATATTAATTAACTACATGTACTTACTATAGAGTTACGGCTATGGTTTGTTACTTATAATTATTAATTATTTTCTGTTTTTACTGTAGAAAGTGTATTTAGTAACATATAACTAAATCACCCTAAATTAAAGTGTTACCAACCTTTCTTAACAAATTGCTAAAATAATTTTTTTAATATTTATTTTTCCAACACTTTCTCTCTGTCTTACCCTCACTTTTGTCATCTTCTGAGTCTCTGTCAGATTCCAGAAGACAATCTTCCAATCGGCTTTCTCGTCTCACGGTGATATCGCCTCTAGAGGAAAAACAACAGAAGACCGTCAGTGCAGGGCACTTGGGTCACACTGTTTATAAAGACAGAATGATGTTTAACTCCCCCCGAAGGAAAAAGCAAAGCAGCTCTGCTGAAAACAGCGCGCTACCAATGGGTTTGAAATGACTTCATTATACAAACTGCTTTTGAAGTAGCAAGTACCTCATTAAGAGTTAGGCAGAGGCAGTTCAACATAAAAATCTTTTTCACATCTGGCTTAAGGTGTCACATTAGTAATATTTCAGTGAAATTTGTGGGCAAAAAAGGGTCCCACGCAGCTTTTTGTTATGATACTCCCAATTACAGAAATTACAATTTAAATGACTGGATATCATCTACAATATTTCTTCAAACATCTGGTCTCCCAACCAAACCAGCTAAAAAGGGCCCAAAACCACTCTAAAACCAACAATCCAATGGTGGGGAGGTGGGGAGACCAGCTAAGACCAGAAAAAAAACAGCTTAGGTTGACTTAAAATGTTTTTTTGTCAGCAGTGTGTACAAATGTAAACACAAATGTCCTTGAAATGAAACATTGACATTAATATTATCATGAAATGTAGTTTGGCTAGCTTCCAAGGGATGGATTAAGCACCAAAATATTGGAAGCAAAGTGTTTGAACAACTGTTTTGGATTGTACATTGGACACTGAGCGGTGGCCCAACACAACAGCAAATTTATTTTGTTTATTAATCTGCTCGAAGAAACACAAACTGTTTAAACCAGTCTAACCTTGTCTTAGATGATTTAATCTGGTCTCTCAGCCTAACCAAACTGGTGTTTAGCTGGTTTAGTTGGGCACCCAGCTGTTCTACCAGCCTGATCAGCTAAAATCAGGCTCTAAACCCCCTCTAAAACCAGCTTAAGACCAAACCAGTGCTAAAACAGAGGGATTTTGTGATACTTTAAGACGTTTTTGCCAGCTATATAAAAATGTCCTTGGAATTAAACAGTGATATTAATATTGCCATGAAATGTTGGCATCAGCCTAAATTGGATAGAGTCCAAGTGACAGATTAAGTGCCAAAATATTAGCCGCAAAGACTTTGACATCAACAACAAAAGATATGGGAAGCATTTTCTCCTCCTTTTAAAAACATGAGAAGTCTATTTTTTGCTTATCTAAATAAGCAGAATTATATGGTTAGTTGTATTTGTTTATTTGCATTCAGCATCATTTTCTGTGTAACCCACCAGTTGAGACACGCTCTAGACTCTACAAAAACGTAGTTACAAAGAAATAAATATTTTTCCCACAAAGTGATAATCAGCATCCAGTGCTCGATGTGAGCCACGGTTCTCATTGTCAAGTGCCTGAAGCGTTCCTGCAGACTTCTCATTAATAAGCATCCCAAAGATACAATATTTCAGCCAGTACCTCATTACTGATGTATATATTGATATACTGACTAAATGAAACATTGAGCAGTGTCTTATACTAGTAACTATGTGCTAGTACATTTCTATTAATATATATATATTCTGTAGTGCATTACATAAAGTAGGTAGTGAAGGGCTTGGAAACAGGGCTGTGATGTGTGTCTGTTATACAAAGCCGGTTTGAGATTCTCAAAAGGAAGCCTTATATCTAAAAAAAACACACCTTTTTTTAAAACTTCCTGGAAGCTGCTCCCAAACAATAAGGTCACGACCCCCTGTGACCCAACGATGGTCCCCACTTGCTGTTAGCCATGCAGCAAAACAAAGAATTCTGGGAAGATCCGAAGAGGTGAGCGAAACCAGATACCTGCACTGGGGAAGTGAGAACACTGAAAGTGTTGAGAGAAAAGAGTGTGACAGAAAGAAAAACAGAGAGGGTGAGTGATTAAACTGTCTTGCAGTTTTCAGGGGTGTTAAAAATTAAATGAATGTTAAAATCACTCACAGTTAATCTTGCTCTCTCCATTAACAAGGTCAAAACAAGAGCCCGCCAAAAGACCAGGTATTTGATTCACACAATCTGTGACACCTGCAGTACTGCTGTGATTGGTTAGTCTAGTCATCACGCCTGCAAACGATTGGATAGAGCAAACATGCATCGTTAGGGACATCTTTATTCACTGAAACGCAAATAAGCCCGAAAAAAAGTAATTAAACTCACATAATCTGTCTATTTTTAGACTCCTTTCCTACTCTGTCAATAGATGCCGACTTTACAGTGTGTTGATTCCGTTAATACAAATGTATTTTTGTCTGTAAGAAGCTCATTATATCTTTGAGAGCTCCAGCTACGACTTGTTTGATGAACTGGCGTCATTATGAAGTTCAGCGCTCTCGATTAGAGCGTCGCATCATGTAGCGTGCTCCTACCAGTAACTCCGATTTATCTGATGTAATTGTTTACAGGTTGTTGTTTTTTCTTGTTTTTTTTTAGATAGTGGCCTTCAGCACAAATATCCTGTGAGAAAACGGGATTAAAATGAGAAAGCGCCGGATGTTTTTTACGTCTTCCTCGGCCCTGGGGAGAGCAGCCCCCCTCTCCTGCCTGTGTTCTCTGAGCCAATGGGACCTTAACGCAGATGATATTAGCAGCTCTGAGCGAATAGACTCAGTCAAGATGTATTCCATTAATAAATCTGTTAAATAGCCCTGAGTCAAAGAACAAATGAAGGTCCAATGGGGGTTGTAAAATATTTATTGCTACAGAATCCAGCATATCCATGAGAAATGCTTTATAAAATGAGATGTTGACTAAATAATGGTGTTGACGGCAGATCATAGGATTATGTTGACACAGGCGTATTAGGCTGTCGATTCAACATCAACACCATTATTTGGTGTTATTAATCTAAAAAAAGGAATGCTGGTCTATTCATCTGCACGTCTATTCATCTGTTATGTAATGTCTTTGAAATATCTTCATTTGAGGGCTGCTTTTATCAAATATCAACATATGAAGTTAACTGTTTTTTTAAATGGTAGTCTATATATTGATAATAAGAATTGTTTCTAGAGCACCAAATTAGTATATTAGAATTATTTCTGAAGGAGCACGAGACACTAAAGGCTAGAATTATGATGCTGAAAATTCAAAAATAAATTATATTATACTATATATATATATATATATAGAGAGAGAGAGAGAGAGAGAGAGAGAGAAAACACATTTATTAAGTTGGCTGAGAAGCAGCCAACTTACTGATGTTGTTATAAACTTATTAAGTTGGCTGAGAAGCAGCCAACATATTGAAATGCTAATAAACTTATTTTTATTATTATTTTTATTATTATTATTCTTCTGAGCACCTTTTTCTAAACGCATCTCGTCCTACAGCGTTAGTGCTACAGACCCCAAAATCAGAACAGGCCGCAGGCGCGTTGCTATATCTTTTCTAAGGGGTCGGGGGTACGGTGTCCGCCCCAGGGGCGAAAAAGCAGCCGAAAAATCCCATTGACTTAACATTGCGACGAACTTTGACGATTAATAACTCTGAGTGAGGAATTTGTAAAAAGATGAAACTCGCCACATTTGAAGAGGGTGACAGCCTCTGTAAGAATATACCACACAATGGGGTGAAAGTTGTACCCCTGGGGTGCTAGAGCTGCCCAAATTTGTCCCATAGAGATGAATGGGGAAGGCCGTCCCATGAAACAGCATCCACTATGGCAAATTGCATAGGGATTTTGAATTGAACATAGCTGTGCATCACAGCGTCACAGAGACAAGGGGGAGGGCTCATTTTATTCAGGCGACCAATGAGTGTCTCAGGATCACAGTGAAGCTATTAAGCCACGCCCTAGCAACCATTTAGAGCACCTTAGCAACCCATCCCATAGACTTCCATTCAAATTGATCGACTTCTATCTCTGGATAGAAAAGTCATAGAGATTTGAGGGTGGGCTCGTATGACTCGGGCTAGCAAACTGTCAATCATCAACTTCTTCAACATTTCCTAGCCACGCCCTAGCAACCATTATGGAGCACCTTAGCAACCAAATACAAAGTGAGATATCTTCAGTTCTGAATGTCGTAGAGGCATTCTGGTTTGTTTATATGGTTCATTCTCACAAGGAGCCTTTGGAGTAACATCACTGTAGCTGTGAAGCCACTCCTTAGCAACCAAACAGAGTACCCTAGCAACCATTTAGCCGGACCTATATCTCTGCTTCTGAGTGTCGTAGAGACATGGGGGTTGGGACTATTGACTCATGCTAGCAAACAGGACTTCCAACATGCTACATATGCTAGCAGTGAATAGCTACATGCTAATAGTGGTTAGCTAAGTGTTAAATTGTGCTAGGAACGCCATAGTTACTACCCAGAAGACCTCACAACTACCTAGTAACATCCTAGCAACCACCCTGGATACCCTAGCAACTGCCTAGCAACCACCCAAAATACCCTAGCAACTGCCTAGCAACGCCCTAGCAACCACCCTGTTTACCCTAGCAACTGCCTAGCAACCACCCAAAATTCCCTAGCAAGTTCCTAGCAACCACTCAGGATACCCTAGCAACCACCTAGCAACACCCTAGCAACTGCCCCAGATACCCTAGCAACTGCCTAGCAACACCCTAGCAACCACCCAGGATACCCTAGCAACCACCTAGCAACACCCTAGCAACCACCCAAAATACCCTAGCAACCGCCCCGGTTACCTTAGCAACACCCTAGCAACCACTCTGGTTACCCTAGTAACTCCTTAGCAACACCCTAGCAACCACCCAGGTTACCCTAGCAACACCCTAGCAACCACTCTGGTTACCCTAGCAACCACCTAGCAACACCCTAGCAACCACCCTGTTTACCCTAGCAACTGCCTAGCAACCACCCAAAATACCCTAGCAACTGCCTAGCAACGCCCTAGCAACCACCCTGTTTACCCTAGCAACAGCCTAGCAACACCCTAGCAACCACCCTGTTTACCCTAGCAACTGCCTAGCAACCACCCAAAATACCCTAGCAACTGCCTAGCAACGCCCTAGCAACCACCCTGTTTACCCTAGCAACACCCTAGCAACCACTCTGGTTACCCTAGCAACTCCTTAGCAACACCCTAGCAACCACCCAGGTTACCCTAGCAACTGCCTAGCAACCACCCAAAATACCCTAGCAACTGCCTAGCAACCACTTAGGATACCCTAGCAACCACCCCAGTTACCCTAGCAACCACCTAACAACACCCTAGCAACCTCCCCAGATACCCTAGCAACTGCCCAAAATACCCTAGCAACTGCCTAGCAACGCCCTAGCAACCACCGTGTTTACCCTAGCAACCGCCTGGCAACCGCCTAGCAACACCCTAGCAACCACCCAAAATAACCTAGCAACTGCCTAGCAACACCCTAGCAACCACTCTGGTTACCCTAGCAACCACCTAGCAACACCTTAGCAACCACCCCGGATACCTAAGAAACTGCCTAGCAACGCCCTAGCAACCACCCAGAAGACCTTAGCAACCTGTTAATTTCTGGTTTCGTAACGTACTTTGTATTCAATGTTAAATTGTGCTACCAACATGCAAAATTAACGTTTCCGGTGCAACGTTCTCAGCCAACTTCTAAAGTTTGTCTCGACGAACTTTATCCTCTCTAGTTATTATTATTCTTCTGAGACCCTTTTTCTGACTCTAACTCGTCCTACAGCTTTGGTGCCACAGACCCCAAATTCAGAACAGGCCGCAGGCCTGTTCTGACTTAGTGTGCTATATCTTTTCTAAGGGATCGGGGGTACGATGTTCGCCCCAGGGGCAAAAAACCAGCCGAAAAATCCCATTGACTTAACATTGCGACGAACTTTGACGATTAATAACTTGGAGCGAGGAATTTGTAAAAAGATGAAACTCGCCACATTTGAAGAGGGTGACAGCCTCTGTAAGTACATACCACACAATGGGGTGAAAGTTGCACCCCTGGGGTGCTAGAGCTGCCCAAATTTGCCCCATAGAGATGAATGGGGAAGGCTGTCCCATGAAACAGCATCCACTATGGCAAATTGCATAGGGATTTTGAATTGAACATAGGTCTGCATCACAGTGTCACAGAGACAAGGGGGAGGGCTCATTTTACTCAGGCGACCAATGAGTGTCTCAGGATCACAGTGAAGCTATTAAGCCACGCCCTAGCAACCATTTAGAGCACCTTAGCAACCCATCCCATAGACTTCCATTCAAATAGATCGACTTCTATCTCTGGATAGAAAAGTCTTAGAAATTTGAGGGCGGGCTCGTATGACTCTGGGCAGCAAACTGCCAATCACCAACGTCTTCAACACGTCCTAGCCACGCCCTAGCAACCATTATTGAGCACCTTAGCAACCAAATGCAATGCGAGATATCTTCAGTTCTGGATGTCATAGAGGCATTCTGGTTGGTTTATATCTTTCATACTCACAAGGAGCCTTTGGAGTGACATCACTGTAGCTGTGAAGCCACTCCTTAGCAACCAAACAGAGTACCCTAGCAACCATTTAGCCAGACCTATATCTCTGCATCAGAAAGTCGTAGAGACATGGGGGTTGGGTCTACTTGACACTCAGCCTTTGGAGTAACATCACTGTAGCTGCGAAGCCATTCCTTAGCAACCAAATAGAGTACCCTAGCAACCATTTAGCCAGACCTATATCTCTGCATCAGAAAGTCGTAGAGACATGGGGGTTGGGTCTACTTGACACTCAGCCTTTGGAGTAACATCACTGTAGCTGCGAAGCCACTCCTTAGCAACCAAATAGAGTACCCTAGCAACCATTTAGAGCACCTTAGCAACCCATCCCATAGACTTCCATTCAAATTGATCGACTTCTGTCTCTGGATAGAAAAGTCATAGAAATTTGAGGGTGGGCTCGTATGACTCAGGGCAGCAAACTGCCAATCACCAACATCTTCAACACTTCCTAGCCATGCCCTAGCAACCATTATGGAGCACCTTAGCAACCAAATACAAAGTGAGATATCTTCAGTTCTGAATGTCATAGAGGCATTCTGGTTGGTTTATATAGTTCATACTCACAAGGAGCCTTTGGAGTAACATCACTGTAGCTGTGAAGCCACTCCTTAGCAACCAAACAGAGTACCCTAGCAACCATTTAGCCAGACCTATATCTCTGCTTCTGAGTGTCGTAGAGACATGGGGGTTGGGTCTATTGACTCATGCTAGCAAACAGGACTTCCAACATGCTACATATGCTAGCAGTGAATAGCTACATGCTTATAGTGGTTAGCTAAGTGTTAAATTGTGCTAGGAATGCCATAGTAACTACCCAGAAGACCTCACAACTACCTAGTAACATCCTAGCAACCACCCTGGATACCCTAGCAACTGCATAGCAACCACCCAAAATACCCTAGCAACTGCCTAGTAACCACCCCGGTTACCCTAGCAACTGCCTAGCAACCACCCCAGTTACCCTAGCAACCACCTAGCAACACCCTAGCAACCGCCCCAGATACCCTAGCAACTGCCTAGCAACCACCCAAAATACCCTAGCAACTGCCTAGCAACGCCCTAGCAACCACCCTGTTTACCCTAGCAACTGCCTAGCAACCACCCAAAATACCCTAGCAACTGCCTAGCAACCACTCAGGATACCCTAGCAACCACCTAGCAACACCCTAGCAACCGCCCCAGATACCATAGCAACTGCCTAGCAAAACCCTAGCAACCAGCCAGGATATCCTAGCAACCGCCTAGCAACCACTCTGGTTACCCTAGCAACCACCTAGCAACACCCTAGCAACCACCCAAAATACCCTAGCAACCGCCTAGCAACCACCCCAGTTACCTTAGCAACACCCTAGCAACCACTCTGGTTACCCTAGCAACTCCTTAGCAACACCCTAGCAACCACCCAGGTTACCCTAGCAACCACCTAGCAAAACCCTAGCAACCACTCCAGTTACCCTAGCAACCGCCTAGCAACACCCTAGCAACCACTCTGGTTACCCTAGCAACCACTCCAGTTACCCTAAATTAACGTTAAATAGCGAAATTAACGTTTCCGGTGCAACGTTCTCAGCCAACTTCTAAAGTTTGTCTCGACGAACTTTATCCTCTCTAGTTTTAAATTGTAATAATATTACACAATATTACAGTTTTTGTTATCAATAAAAATCATAATGACCCAAAAACTATAGTATGGGTCCCTAAGGAAATCCTAGGTAATATTAGTTAGTGATTAAATTATTTAATAGAATCCTAATTTATATCAATATTAAAGTTCCATAGACATATCAATATATTACCCGTTCTCCAATTTAGGATTCGTATGCTGGCCCTCCCACACGAGAGAAACACACGGTCACCGCGGGGGCTCAGAGTCAGCCTCCCGCTCACCCCGTCATCCCCACCACACCCTGTAACTTCTGGCCCCCAGAGGTGCAGCCTACGGAGGGGCTCCGACCCTTCATCGGACGCCTCCCACACACACACACATCCCTCGGCGGAGCCACTGAACAGCAGAGGACCCTGAGACTGCGGAGAGAGAAAGAGAGAGAGAATGGAGGGTAAATGCCACTGTGTTTCCATGACAACTCGTGCCAACTAACAGTATTAAATATGGAAAAGAGTCACCACTGTTCGATGCAACAGTATTCTGTTTCTTACCGCAACTTCACAATTGCTACATGATTTATTTACTAATATTCTGTATCTGATTTTCTTATAATATAATGTTCTGCCCAGTTTTATTTCATAGTCTTCTTTGTATCCATTAATCACTAAGTAAAGAGAGACAGAGACTGCAGGAAAAAACTGTTTAAATGTTGGCATTTAATAGCTTGTACATTTCTGTGAACTTTAAGATCACCCAAGAAGCAAATGCGTTCTCAAGGGATTCCTCTACAGACAAGACTTCAGCTTTGAGTGGAGGCACAATCTCTTCTTTTTTTTTAAACATGTGCTGCTCTAAAGGGCAGACTGAGAAAGTTCTAGATGCCAGCACAGTTCTGTTGCTATGGCACTCGCCCACCTGTAGTGTGGTGACTGCGTCCAGGTGTGCGTTCGATGACTGACAGTTCTCCTGCGAGCTCCAGCTCCACACCTGCAGCTTCCCAGCATCTAGTGTAAAATCAATAACACTGCACTTCAGATGCATCTGATATGTCAAGACTGATGCAAGGCATGGTCATCTCACACACACACACACACACACACACACACACACACACACACACACACACACACACACACACACACACACACACACACACACACACACACACACACACACACACACACACACACACACACACAGACACCTACCTGAACCAGTAACAATGAAGCCTTCTCCTTCAGGAATGAAGCACAGGCTTGTGATTGCATTGAAGGTGTAGATGGATTTAACACACTGACCTGCAGGAGTAACAAAATCAACACGTGATACAAACCCCAAACACACTTGAGTTTAATTCACTCTTATCAGTAGTGGTTGGGGAAAAAAAACAGCAGTCCAAAAAAAGAGTGAGTACCCTCTCCAGCAGTTATATAATGACTTGATTCATGAGATTCAGCTAATGGACATTCAGAATGCACTGCAACCATTACAACAGAACGTCTACTGTACATCTACTTGCAATCCTTTACCATGTTAATAACACTTTAAAAGGAACATTTAAAATATATATTTCTAATGCTGCATTACATTTTAAGCATATTTTGGCAAAATTCAGAAAGAATCTGAGAAAGAACGGCAGTTTTCTCAGATGCATGAGTGTGAATTTGAATCGCATTGATCACACGTCACAGGATGCTGAATTGGAGTTGAATTTTGGAATGAGCGGACGTGAGACTTCCTGAACTGCATTTCATTGACATTCAGCACTTTCACACAAGAAAGGAATTGACTTAGCCCTGCAGGTTTTGTACCAAAACATAATGAATAACATCAATAATTTAGACTAATTATTATTAATTTTTATTTCCTGATAAATAGAATAGATTTTTTTCCTCTCCTCCATTTAGTCATTCTACATCACACGCTACACAAAATTCTTATCAAATAGTTTAATGAAAATATAAATCACTTGAATGTATTATGTCATATATTCACCTATAACCACAGTAATATTAAACATTATATTAGAATAATTTATAGTCCCGTAAAGGTCTCTCTATACTAGTCAATGAGATGACAGATCTTAGTCTCTTATGCTCACCAAAGTTACTGTTTAGCTGTTGTTTTTTTGTGTGTAAATCATGACACATATTTTATTAATTCTTTGATGAACAGAAAGTTGATGAATATAACAGCACTTATTTAAATATATATATATATATATATATTTTTTTTTGGGATTTACAGCAGTTTTACCTTGTGTTGTTAACATTAATTTTGATCGCTATTGTTCACGTAGTGAAATATATACGTACAGTACAGCATATAGTCAATGGCCCTCAAGATGAGTAAGAAAGAAGGTAAGAAATTCTCCCTGTCAGCAGAAACACCCTCCTCTCGTCTCCATCACACCAGCAGCGACGCTACTCAAAGCTGACGTACATTACAGTAAATTGTCAAGTATTTTTAGCGTTTAATTGTCAATTATTAATTAGTATTTATATGAGAGCTTAATGGTTATAATAAAACACAAAAAAATATTTAAAATGGGCATTTATGGTCATGTGGAACGAATCAAGTGACTTTTTATTGCATTCTTATGGGGAAAATTGTTTTGGTGTACGAGAATTTTGAGTTACGAGCTCGCTCTTGGAACGAATTAAACTCGTAAACTGAGGTATTACTGTATATGTGTGTATGTGTGTATATAGATAAATTATCAACAGAATTCATGATCATTTTTCCACTAACAGATATATTTATTCCAATTTAATTCTATATCTTCTTTATTCAACTAAATTGCTTAAAGCTGCACGACACTAATTTTAAGTATATGATGACAGATCAGTATCATTAAAAATAGAACATTCAGAATATTTGTGTGTGTGTATGTAAATGCAAGACTCACCCGAGCTCAAAGCCCAAATTCTCACACAACAGTCAGTGGAACCACTTAGAACAAATCTTTCTTTGTCAGCCAAGCCGAATGCACGTGCTGCAGAAAAACAGATCAAGAGAATGAGAGAGCGGGACAGCGAATGAGAAAAACAATTGTGATTGCAGGACATGAGAAAAGGAACAATGAAGGACAAAGAATGTGATGAACAAATGCTCTGTCAAAACAGCAAGACATGGAGTGATAAAGAGCAAAAGGGACAGATGGGAAGGAGGGCATAAGTAGCTGGAACAAAAGAGGTGGGAGAAAGGAGAGAGCATAAAAGATGAGAGAACAATAACGGCTACATCTGTATCAGCCGGCTGGCCCTGCCAACAGGATCAATTATTCTTTACTTTCTCTGGCTTGAGAGTGTGTGTCTGTGTGTGTACCCAATCTCCTGCAGTACTCTGGAGGTGGTGCACTGAGACAGGTGACCCCACCGCTGTGACCTCCCAAATTGCGCTGCTCCGTTGCCGTGGGAACATGCCACACTTTAACTGTGGTATCTCGACTTAGGATGGTAGGTGAAAAGAAGAGAAGAGAGAAGCAGAGAGGCATTAACGGATACGTCAGCAATTTCACAGTCAGTTACTCATGACCTCTTTTTTTAATCTTTTTTTAGGGGGTTATCTTCCTCATCGGTTCCAGTACCTGCCAGAAACCACTAGATTGTCGACTGCGACCACACAGGTGATGATGTCACTGTGACCCTCCAGAGTTCGGAGACGAAACTTGGACTTTTCCCAAGTTTGTTTGCGAGATCTGAATTGGGCATCTGCAATGTATGAAGACAAACAAACAGTTTTGTATAAGCTAAGGTTGTTTTTTCTCTCTCCCATGAATGCTGATAAACAAACCATCTGTTATATCATTGCATGAGACAGCCATAAGGGCAGAACTTCCCGTGAAAGGCTTGTAATCAACATCTGTGCGAGTAACTGTAATTGTGTGTGTGATTAGTGCACTAATTTGACCTTCTTGTTCTTCTACACTGGAGCTGACGGGGAGATGCGTTTCTCCTCTGCCATCTGTCTGGCTTCCATCGCTTCTTTCATTCTCTCGTCTCTCCTCTCGTGCAATCTTTAGTGCTGGACGGGCAATATGTTGCTCTGCGACCTCCTCACTATCATAAAAAAATAAACATCAAAAAGCTAAAAAAATATATCACTGCACATTATTCTCAAGCCGCTCCAAAGGTGTTAAACAATGATGCTTGTCTTGTTATACCTTTGTTGTAACACATATATTATTTAATAGCAATGTGCGAGACAGAAAGGCTAGGTGTGGGAGTTCAAGCATAAAGAAATATGATGAATCAATACTGTCTGGATGCCAGAGAGCAGAGGACTAGCCATTGCATGAGAGCTGGAGCTTAATCTCATGCGGCCCAACCGTCTCGCTCTCCTTCCCTACCTAGTCGCTCATCCTTACACTTGTCTTTTCATTTTATCCTCCTCTTTTCCCACAATCCCTTGAGTTTGCTGGGGGCCAGAATGCTGCAGCAGAAGCTCAGCCAATCTGGAGCGAAGCTCCACCTTCTTTGAGACCTTGAAAAGAGTAAGAGATTAAAGATTTCTCGAAATTAAGGTTTAGCTGAATGCATTAGTTATCCTTAAAATGATGTTAACCATTCTAGTGTGATATTTTAATGTGTGAAGTAGGAAAATGTCAGTTCAAAGATCTCCAACTGAAGTGAACACAGTATATATATGGTGTTTTCAAGATCTTTAATGTGTACAAATTCTGCACTGTTTTGAGTTCAGTAGGAGCATATAAATATTTCATGCAAGTGAAGAATAGCATGATGATTCTGTACCTTTATTTTTTCCTCGGGAGTGAGGGAAATTTTGATTTCCAAGTTCTCAATTTGCCTTAACTTCTTTTGGAGTTTCCTCACCTCCCCCATTGGAATTGAGTGTAAACACAAGCCCAGTGCCGATAGTATTCAAACTGCAGTGACTCCTCGTCAAGTCAGTAGGCTCTTTGTTAGACTAGCATTCTTTTATCGATGTTTTAATGTGGATTGACTACACGGCTGATACTGCAGACAAGGGTTAACGGAACTGTTATTGCTCTACTCCAGACAACACACGGATACTGTATGTAGTCTGTCTGTAGACGTGGACTCGGACCTCATCAGCCGGAAATCCACAGCTTTAAAATGTGACCTCATCTAAAGGAAACATGTCTGAATCTCTCTAGCGACATCGCGTGGAATTAAGGGAATACATTTATCTTCATTTACCTGCGGTTGGACACGTGAAATGAAGAGAGTTAAGCAATTATTTATTTATTTTCTTTTACACAGAGTCATCACACAGCCTAAGTAAGGTCATAACAATAAATAAATTAAACTACATAAATGAAGAGGTAAAGAAAAAAGAAATTAAATTAAAAGAATAAATGTAAGACAATGTGTATGTCCGAAATCCTAATACTTATTTTAATTAATTAATACTCGATTGTCTGTTATTACATTCAATCTCTAAATTTTCCCCCATACATTTCCATATAATTTCAAAATTCCATGATATTTTCATGGCCATTGGAACCTCCTTCACATTGCATGGAGTCATAGCTAGGTCTGGATGAAATCACATTGTTGAAACAGCAAATGTGCACAACACAGCTCTTTTTCTTTGTCATATTTTTATTTATTATGTAACATACACAGGTGTACAATACAGTAAACATAGCATACCATTACATATTAATTAAACATTGTTTCGTATCATACATTTAAACGTAAGTGCAATAGCAGTGCCTTAAAAAAATGTAGATGTTTTTTTATTTTCATTTAAAGGCAGAGAATAGTGAAGATTTTTTTTTTAAACGCTAACGACAACTCTAGACCTTGCGGATGCTTGCAATGTTTAATTAAGAATGTGAAACAATAATTATAATGTCTAAATATTTGTTTTTATGAGACAAAACGATGTATTTTAGTGTGAAAGCACTAAACTAACATATTTTAAAAACCAGGACATGATTGACCTTACTAGACGGAAATGACGTACAGACGCACGGGCATCCTTAGCGCCGCTCGGGAGGAAGTGCTGTGTAGACAGTTCGGCCAACTCCGTAAGATAAGAAAAAAATAGAAAAACACACAAGGGAGGGAAAAAAACCCACTGAAATTCTTCATTTGGGTGGGTTCGGAAAGACTTCTCAAACTACCCCGGTCGGAGGAAATCCCCGGCGGGCGAAGCTAAAGTCTTGAGAGCTGGTAATCAGTCTTTATGTTTCACTTTGAAGCTTGTTTTTGGCTGTTGATGTGAGCCGCTGCCGCTGCTGTCGCCCGGTCGTCGGCACTCATGTGCCGGAAGTCTGCGTAAAACCGCCTCGGTTCCAGCGTCGACGTTTTTTTCCTCACTTGTTCTGTTTTTTTCTATCCTTTTTCGCCTTTCCTTTTTTATTTTTGCCGACAGTGGAGTGAAAGCACGGGTCCGTCATGCCGCGGGCTGCAGGTCTGCCTCTGTTACCCTACAGGAGATTCGCTCCAGCCTGTCAATAATATTCAGATATTTAGATATAATGGGTTATTTTCTAATAAATATTATAATATTTCATAATATGTTCAAAAACATGATTTTACAGTGGATCCCTTTTAAGAAAGAATAAAGCGAAGCACATTCTGTTCTCTGCAACAAAATGATGAATTGCTCCCAGATATAAACTCTCCATCTATAACAACATAACCTGAACACAGACTCTCGACTGATGAGGCTTCTGTCATATGGATCATATGCATTACAGTCACGTATGAAGTTAATAACAACACGCTGATGTGAAATGCATGATTTATTTCTTGCAGTGATGTTGACCATAAATAGACTCATGAGAGACAGCAGCTCTTCCTGAATAAAATATCCTGCATAGATCTTGTTGTCCGATTCCATTTATAATTGTGTTATTAAAGTTGTTTATTTGTAAAATTTGAATTTACTATTATTATTTTCTTTCTGAGTCTTTTATCAAATGATATGCTCCAAAGTTTTTTTAAGCCTTGTCCATAAGGTCAAAGGTTACAATGTGTGTATAGTTGTTGCTTATCAAACTGTTTACTTTCTTTTATCAGGGGTGATGGAGGATTCCCATTTTAATTCCTCATACTTCTGGTCTCCTGTGCAGGGACAGGTAAGCACACCGATATGCATGTTTGAGCTGTCTAAGTTTGAAAATTGATTATTGATTTGTATGTCTGGCCTATTTATAGTAATATATTGCCAAATTAATGTGATTAATTTTCATGGTTTGTATTGTATTTTACATTATAACAGTACCTCTCGGAAGTTTGGTTTCAGTAAGACTTTGTAAAGAATTTATTTTTCATTAAGTAAGCATTAGATTGATCAGAGGTGATGGTAAACTGAAGACATGTACATTGTAACAAAAATTAAATAAATGCAGTTTTATTTCAACTTTGATAAAAAAAAAAAAGAGAAATGCTTCTTGAGCACCAAATCAGCACATTAGAATGATTTCTAAAGGATCATGTGACACTGAAGGCTGGATTAGTGATGCTGAAAATAGTAAAAAAGTAGCACTTTTCATAATAAAATAAAACACTTATTTGTCTAACCCAATTTTGTTTGTTTGGTTTTAGATTGAGAATGCTGTATTTCTCAATAAGGTAAAGGAGCAGCTTGTTCAGGACAAAAGCCCCATCTACTCGCATGGCTCCGCCCACTATCCCGCCACGGTTGTGGCGGTTTCTGGGGGTGCCATGGATACAACGACGGCAAGGACACTAAAACAAGAGCATGCACAACCGTCTCATTCCTCACACAGTATCACAGTGGTGCCTGTACCACCTACAGGCATCATGACGGCAGGTACTGTATGTGTCTGTTTATGCTAAACTGTTACAGGGTTAGACACTTAGTTTTCGCTATTTGTACCTTTCTACACTTTGATAAGTCTTCCTTCACTTCTTCATTCTTTCTAGCGGGTTTGGTCACTTTGGTGTCTCCAGTATCATCTGCTCAGTCCCTTATTACTGGACATCCATCCACCACTATGATAACAGTTCAAACGGGTAATGCATCTTATTTTACATAAACACTAGAGTTGAGCTGGATACTCAGCTGAAACGAGTATCCGGTACGGATAAAGCATTTTTGCCGAGTACGATTATTATATGAGTAATACGAGTGAATATCTGTGCTCGGATTGAATAAAAATCCTCATTGGGTAGCTGACTGTGTCTGCGTTCTGTGATAGGCTAGTCACAGCGCCCCTCCCCTACACATGTAGATTTGCGGTGTCCCGCGGCTCCGCCCTGCTCATTCACATGCAGAACACTGAGAAGAGAACAGCTCTCTTTCTCTCCCTCCCTCAGTCACTCAGGTTTGCGGGTCTTTTCCATTAACGTTTAGGGTTTCTTCAGGATTGTTTCTTATTTCGGTTTGTTTGTAGTACTTATTAACCTGTAGAGTTCTGGTAAACATGTGGTTTGTTCAGACGTGGTGCTTGATAGAATGCGACTAGCGTTGCGTCTCTGGCTGTCGGAGATTTTAATTTTTATTTTTAACGGTCTGCTGACTCTAACCAGTTTTTTTGACTTCACGCAAAAAATTAAGTAGTGGTATAAAAACTATATTACAAATTAATTAGCTACACACACACACACACACACACACATACCTGGTGTGGAAATGAAAAAGAACCAAAAAAATCACTCTGATCATAAAAAAATGTAAAGTTAAAAAAAGAAAGTTATGTTTAGATGAAAACTCTTGTTCATTATATTTTTCTTCATAACTGTAACTGCATGTGTTGTATTCATTGTTGCAAAACTTGTTCTGTCTATAGTTCGTTTGTTATCGTGATCAAAACCATTGATCTGAAGCTCGATGCTGTCATGTAAATAGTTTTCTAATCAGCAATAAATATAACAATTTCTGATCAACCCATATCAATTGCATGAATAAAAATAACATATTGGTTAAAGCCCTGCCCATTTCAAGACAACCCAACCACTTCCAGTTAAATCCCGCCCACTTCCGGGTCAGGCCCCGCCCAGTCCAAGTACAGATAAAGATACAGATAATTCATATGGTTAACAGATATAGATACAGATAATGCTGTACTCGCTCATCCCTAATAATCACTCATATGAAATGCACATGTTATTTTTTTGTGCGATATGATTATGATTAAACATTTATTTTGAGAATATATTTTATTGATTGTTTGAAATGCCTGACATGGTCACAGATACCTTTTATTGTTTTATTAGTTTTGTCTCACAAAATTAAAGCATTTTACTCTTGCATGACTCCACCAGACAAGAGAAATGACTCCTTGCCTTGCTCACCGGTCATCATCCCGCTACCGTCGAAGCGGGGCAGAAAGAAGAAGGCAACACTCCCATTGGTTGGCTCACCTACGGGGACAGATTCCTTGATTTTGGGTCTTTCAGGACAGGTATAACAACACGTGAATAACAAATTATATTGAAATAGTTTTGAATTACATTGAATTTAGGAAAAACGTGATTAGTACAGAAACACTATTGGTAAGAATTTTGGGAATAATACGTTTAAAAAAACATTTTTGAAAGAAATCTGGATTTGCAGCATCGTTACTTCAGTCTTTAGTGTCAAATTATGCTTAAAAATCCTTCTAATATGCTGATTTACTGCTCAATAAACATTTCTTATTATCCATGTTGAAAACAGTGGTGTTGCTTAATTCTTTTATGGAAACTGATTCTTTGATGACAAGAGAGTTTTAGTCTGTAACATTCTAAATAATTAAACTCTCACTTTTTATAATTTTAATGCGCCCTTGCTGAATAAAACAAATCTGTGCCAAGTAACTTTTTCCGGTAAGTTTTAAACAATGATTTCTTTATTCCCTTTTCTCTGTAGCATCATTCTGCCAACCCTTACAGTCTGTCTCCAGAAGTTGGGCATGCTGGGAAAGAAGGCGGTAAAACATACAGGTATGGATTTTCAAAGGGACATCGGCTCAGCATGAACTCAGTGTGTTTCTTGCAATCTATTAGAAGAAGCAAAGACAGGCAGGGATTCCTAAGCCACTTCGTTTTCATAATACAGAAATGCATGGCCCTCCCGGCTGATACACACTGTCACCGGCTTCAAGGCTTTGCAACGAGTTTGTCTGCTGTGCTTAAGTAGAAGTTTGTTTTATTCTGATCAGCAGCATGTGCAGCCTCAGCTACACACACACACACACACACACACACACTTCTGTCGCCCATCTGCACTACCGTTTCTGGCCTCTCCCTCTCGTTTTTCTTTTCTAGAGCCAGGGTCTACGATTTCCTTCTGGATCATCCTTCACTGACCTCCTCGTCTCTTACCCTCCCCCTTGTGTTGTGTCTCTTTCTTGCCTGTTTGTCGTGTCTCATGTTTCGCCTCTCACTATTGATGGACAGGCTTGTAACTTTCCTTTTCTCTTTGTCCCGTTTTCATTCGTACTTTGTCTTCTCCCATGTTTTCCTCCTCTCTCATCCCTCTGTCCACCCCTTGGTGTGTGTGTGTGTGTGCGTGTGTTTTTCTGTCTGTAGGTGCCGGATGTGTGGTTTGACGTTCTGCAGTAAGTCAGACATGCAGCTGCACTCCAAGTCGCATACGGAAGTGAAAGCTCACCAGTGTCCGCACTGCTCCAAATCCTTCGCTAACACCAGCTACCTGGCCCAGCACATCCGCATCCACAGTGGTGCCAAGCCCTACACCTGCTCCTACTGCCAGAAGGCTTTCAGACAGCTCAGTCACTTACAGCAGCACACACGGTATTCAGCACCGCACCTCAAGCGTGTGTGTGTTTGTGTGTGGGTGTCTGTGGCAAAGCGGGCGGGTTGTGGAGAGTGTGTGTGATGGACTTCAGTGTAGGGAGAGGACTGTGTGTGTGTTTGCCTCACAATATAATATACATTGTAGAACATATAATAGCATAATTCAAATTGCATTAAACACGTTAAAGAGTTGGTCAAAGAGCGTTTATCAAATATGACCAAAAAATAATAAATAGCTGATATTGCAGTTAATTTATTACTTAGCTCTCAAATTAAATGAAAACACTAAAAATAAAATATAAAGATATTCATATAATGTATGTTATAATATATTAAATATTTTCATGAATAATTGTAACCTAAGTTATAATGCATTATTATATATGCCTTGTTATTGGTTGTTTGTTATGGGTTTTAATGCATTATACTTTTAAAAGGTGTAACAAAGAATGGATATTATGACTGGTTCTTATTTATGAGACTTTTATAATGCATAACACGGCATAATTAATGCATTAAAATATTTATTCATGCATTATATACTTAAAGGGTTAAAGTAAAGGGTTACAAAAAGCCTAAATCAGTAGTTATAAATGATTCACATATTTAGGCATCATCATTATCATAAACTTTATTTGCTAAATGCCTAATGGATATTTTGATATTTACTTAAAATATCTTGAGTATCCACATAAATATGTAAAGACTGCAGATTTGTATCTGTAAAGACCCATTTATAATGTCTAAGAATATTCATAATTTTTCAAATTATTACAACGACGCATTTTTCTGTGTTAAATAAATGTTTTTGTTTTTTGTATTATTGTACTGAAGCAAACCCTGAGGTTCCTGGAAAATTTGATTCTGTATTAGTTGAGCTGTAGAAAATTATAAATGCATAACATTATTGTTGCTAGGACCATTGTAATATATTGAGTGGGGTGAAAGAAAGGAAAGAAAAGAAAAAGAGTTAACATGCTTAACTACATACAGTGCAAATCTAAATAATAATAAAAAGATTCTGCAGCATTATTTTCATAAAGACTAATGCTAGTTTGAAGGTGACTATAATTTTTTTGTTTATTTTAAAGTGATAGCTTACAGTATTTTCAGCCTACCTATGCATGACTGACAAAGCCTGGGCGATTAGAGTGCTTCTTGTGACCTCCTCATTCTGCTTTCCGTTGGGCTCATCTAACCGTTTTTGAACACAAACACGTGTCCTGGGTGTTCGCCCCCTGAGACCTTCCATGATCACGTTGGAAAGGTTGATAACAGGGCCTCATCCTCTTTTGCTTGTTGCTATAGCAACATACTCTGGTGATGGTTTGCTTGTATGCAAGTTTATGTCTAATGGACTGTTTAAATATATACCACAGTCTTTATAATGGTGAAGCCAGCTATAGCATTATGTCACCATGTGTGGTGGGTGGATTGCATTTTTAATGTCTCCCTGATGTACTAGATGAAAAATTGCTAGAAGAAAGTTATTTTTCAACTCAAAGTAATGAAAGAAATATCATTTTATATTTTCTTTTTACATTTTCCTTTCTCTATTTGTATAATTTATTTCTCCTCTGGTACACTTTTTATTATTGCAGACTACTTAAACTTTTACACCACACTGTGGAGTCTTACATACACTGACTGAAGGATGGACTGAAATTGAAGCTGTCAGTGAAAGCCTAGTTCTCTTTGACTCCTACATTATTGTCCCATAACTGTAGAAGTTTTATGAGCTTCTACCCTGCTCAGAAATAGAGGTCACATAAAGGTTTCGTTCGCTCCTGATCGCACTTGGACATGGGATTGGGCTCTAAGTCCCTTTGAGGATTTAGTGCAAATGCTTTTTTGAGAAATGGATCTGGCCTTTCTGTGACCTCATTCAAACACCTACCACACCACTTCCAAATGTGTCTCCGAAATACATTGCACACTTTTGACAATTGTTGACAGTAGGGACCACCGAAGAAAGGTCAGCAGAGTGAGTGTAGAAATGAAGAATATTGTCATGTAGCATTTATAAATGATTGAATGAGCCCATGGGTAAGCATGTTTGTCTTTCCTTTACAGAAACCACACAGAATCCAAACCTCATAAGTGTCCTCACTGCTCGAAGTCTTTTGCCAACACAAGCTACCTTGCTCAGCATGTACGAATCCACACAGGAGTTAAACCTTACACCTGTAACTACTGCCAGAAGACCTTCAGACAGCTCAGTCACCTACAGCAACACCACAGGTGCAGTAATGGACTTTTTTTTTTCTTCATCTGTGTTTATGGGTTTTCTGTACACCACATTCTTAATCATACCTATATACTCAGTTTCTTTTTCCGTTAATCTCTTGCCTCTTGACATAAATTGTATTCCTGTTCAGGATCCACACAGGAGACAGGCCATACAAATGTTCACACTTGGGTTGTGAGAAGTCTTTCACTCAGCTCTCTAACCTGCAGGTGAGGAAATTACTCTGTTTCTTTATTTAAATCTATAAAGTAGAGCTACACAAATAATTGTTAAAAGATCCGATACCCACACGATCTTATTCCTACATGGCAATGATTCTGCTATGTATGTCTATTAAGCCTTTGACAAGTATGTTCACATTCAGATCTGCATTTGCACTTCCGCTGAGTCAGAGAGAGCACTTGTCATGCATGAAATGGCTTCACAATCTTTTCAACCACACAGTGTCATTATTTCTGTTACAATAATCCAAACGATCACAGATGTACTAAGATAAGTTTATAGTTCAGATATAAACACTGATTTCTACAGTAGCAATCCAAAAAATCTGTAAGTCACCATTTAAAAGCAACTTGATACTTCATATAAAGATTGTATCGGTTATGTTGTTGCACTAGTAGGTGGCAGGCAACAAGTGAATGTTAAAAATGTACCTGTCATTGAATCATTCATTCAAACAGATTTTTAAAATTCATTAACAATTAATTATTTAAAATGGACAATTGCATGTAAAGAAAAATAATAAATATGTAAATAATATGTTAGTTTTAGTGAACTGTGGGAGAATTGTGCTCTTTATATTCAAAAACAAAAAAAACTGGTGAATTTTGTCTAGAATTGTACAGAGTCCCTGAAGGGACAAGGTGAAAGAAACAAAATATGGGATTGGAGGAAAACTTATGTGTTATTCGCAAACAATTTTGCAAGCGAATAACGTTTTTTGGGAGAAACACAAAACATTTGTGAAAGAACGCAAAAGCATCGACATACTATTTTTCTTTCCATCTAATTTTTTTACAAATTAGTATTTAAATTAATTAGATTATAAATAAACTGTAAATTAACTAGAAAAGTAGTTTGGCTTATTAAAAGCCTTTTTGATAGAAAACTTCTTTCTCACCCCAAACTTTGCTTCGTGTAGGATTTGGCCAATTTAGTTTAAATTCACAGTCAAATTGAAAGGGAGCCAATTCTTCAGTTTTGAGTTTTGCACAGCCCTGCTGGCAACATTTTCAGTGAATAATTACTCCGATTTCAGGGTGTTCTTCAGCCTAGGCTTGTTTACAGCTTTTTTTTTTGTCAATTGTCACTTTGATGTCTCTTTCACTCTTTTCCAGTCTCATCGGCGTCAACACAATAAGGACAAACCGTACAAGTGTCACCACTGTAACCGTGGTTATGTAGACGCAGCCAGCCTGGAGGTTCATCTGTCCACTCACACAGTCAAGCACGCTAAGCTGTACTCCTGCGGTTTATGCAACCGCACATATACCTCGGTACAAACATTAACACCTAATCTTACACCATAAATGAGCAGCATTCCCAGTTCCTTTTCTCAAAATGATCCTGACGTATCTTTCTCTGTCTGTAGGAGACGTATCTGATGAAACACATGCGTAAACACGCCCCAGATATGCTGCCATCTCCGCCCGGATCAACCCAACAATGTCACAGCCCAGGCCGTGTTGGAGGAGGCGGCTCGGAAGGAGACGCACAGAGCCGGGCTGAGAGAACTGATGTCTTTGGCCAGCCAGCCGGTGTGCCATGTGTATTCGACCTGAACCAGTACAAACAAGTAACTTCTGCAGATGTGCAGTATAAAACTGTCAGTGTGTCTGACATCTCCTCTCACAAAGACCTCTGCATCACTGTGGAGGCTTCTGCCATACAGGTGGAACACCTGAACTCATGAGGAGTCACATGGAGGGAGGAATGAAAAAACTGTTGCAATTTACGAGATGTACACAGAGCTGTAGATACTGAAATAATTTTCTTACTCAATGCCTTCCTATTTGTATGAAGGAGCAAGAGGACTTAAAATGGACAAAAGTGAAGGAACTTTTGTATTTTTTTTTCTTTCCATTATTATTATTTTTTGTACATTTATGGCTGTAATCCTGATCTTCCTCGCAAAAGCTTCCTTGAAGACTGTGGCCGTTTCAGTGGGTACCCGGCTCATATCTCTAGTCTGTAATGCTTTACATTAAGGTTTCATTAGTTAACAATAGTTAACTTCTTTAGTTAACATGGAAATAAAAGTGAACAACACTTCTACAGCATTTATTAATATGATGAATATATTTATTAAAGTAACGTTAATACATTAACTAATGTTAACAATTGAGACCTTATTGTAAAGTGTTACCCTCAAGTCTTTCCTTAATTTCTGGTTTATCATGTTTGTATGAATGTCTGTGTCTGTTGGTACGATCATTGCACTGTCAACATTAATATTGTTACTGTCAACAAGAATGGAAATTGGTTATTGTCTCTTGCACAGTATGTATGGGAATTGTTTTTCGTTTTTAAAAGGGAAATTTGTTTGCAGTCATTTACGTCAAACAGATAAGCACACATATATGATTATCTAATGTATTGTTTGTGAAGGAGTAAAGGATGACATTAAATAGGGCAAAAACAAAGTGGCAATTAATGTCAATGGCAAATATCTTGATGGTGTTTTTTTAAATTATGCTTAGTACTCCCGTCTGCAGATGACATGTAATATTCTATTATTACTGTTGCTACTGTTATTTTATTAAAATAACTGTTAACATGCACCCCAAATGTCAACATCTATACATTAACAAAATCAGATTATTGTGCATTAACTGTAAAACAGGATATTAAAAGAAATGCTTCTGATGTGCCTTCTTTTGATTAACATGGGTTTTCAAATCATTTTATTTTACAACATGAACAAGTATTACTGCCTTTTATAATGGTCAGATCATTAATGTAATTGTTCACATTTTTATTGAAATTCAGGACCTTCAATTCTGATAGTTCTATGTGCTTAAAAACCTTTTAGTCTAAATTCCCTCAAACTGTTTGACTGATCTAAACACTTGTACTTTTTGACTAAGAAAACAAAATATATGGATAGAATTAACTAGAATTATTTATTTGTGATTAACTTAGTGCGGTGCACATAAATCAGCAACATCATTACCACCAAGTTATTTATAGTTATTGATATTTATAAAAACTCATATATAGTTATTTATCTATATACATAAAGTATATATATATAACGTATATAATCTACATGTGTAAACATTTATAGTTAGTTATACTTACATTTAAGTTATATTTACTGATGTCCAACATACTATCCTACAACAGTTTAATTTCTGTGGCAGATTGCACCACCTTTCAAAAATATGGGGGTCAAAGTAACTTATGCTTTATTGTTTCACTTCTTGTAACCAGTAGCGCATAAAGGTAACAGTAAAATAACACGGTACAATTGCACTGAGTCAACCAAATGTGTTTGTGACGCCTAGTGTTGAATCTCTGAAGTTCACATGGTCTCGTCCACCCCGTCAGTGGGCAGTGTCACAGAAAAGTCCACGCGAGTAGCGGAGAAACTTCACGAATGTAAATATAGAGCTCGCAACGGAGGTTACGTCCTCGCGCGGTCTTTCTTTATCCTCCTTTGACTCATGCGAACATGCCACGCAAAAAGCCCTTTAGCAACAAACAGAAAAAGAAGCAGCTCCAGGTGAAACGAGAGAAAAAGAGAGGTGGGTAACTAGCTTAGCTGAGTTAGCGCGCGCAGACGTCCTCGCCACTCTCCTCGTGACTCGTTGTTTTATGATTTGTATGTTAGTGTGCAGAAATGTGACCTTGTTCTCGCGCACTAGAACATCAGTCGAGCTCCTACGCTGTCGGAACTACTTTGTTTGCTAAGTTTCCGTGGATGTACAAAACCAAACTTGACAGCACGCGCTGTTTACTGCCTGTCATGTTTATTTGTGGTTTTTCACACAAGAAGGGACGCTGAATTTCACGTCCAGCAACCGTATAAATATATCACAATGAGCTTTGCTGTAATGTTGTTTGCTGTAAACAGCTTCTCTGCTCCTGACAGGTCGAGCGTCACACATCAGAGCGGTCATTTATCTGTACAGACCGAATTTCAATTCTGCCTTGTCAACAGTGAAATGGTGTTGGAAGGGGATGGTTGTGCCACGCATTTTGAGCAGCTCTTGTTTTGCTGTAGTTGGCGCTTGTGTTATGCGGTATAAAAGTGCGCAGACTCAGCGTGAAGTTACGTAACACAACAACAAAGCGGTCAATACACACTAAAGCAGGATGAATTAACTGCTGTTCGCCTGCTGGTCTGCAAGTGTTGGTGTAGTAAAGCGTAAAAACCTGCAGAAATAGTTGCAGAAGGACTGGTGGAATAACATTAAAGGGATAATTATTTATGTCATCAGTGTAAATGCCCACTCTATTGTCTTATGAATATTGTATACTGTAATGACAGTAGTGTTATTTATGGGGGAGTCATGATTATTGGAAGTACATGATGTTTTTCACAGACCAGAGCGAATATATTCAAAAACAAAACAACCAAAATGTCATTTTTATGAGTAATATAAAGACTGAAATACTCCAAAAGGACTCCAATAGTCTTTATTTACATCTTCAAAAAAATAGTTTCTTTGAGTATATTAAATTCCTTTGCTTTGAGTCATGTTCAGAACACTTTTTAAAGTTTCTGTATGTGTCTATGTAGGAGAACCCGGTTCAAGTCACAGTAGCCGAAATGCCAGTGTGGAGAGAGGACCTGGCAGAGACAGACAGTCGGATACATCAGACAGCGAGACGACAGACATCAGGAGGATCAACCATCAGCCTGGCACCAGAGACGGCAGATATGACCCCAACAGGTGAGTCGGGACGGGTGAAACAGTCAGTCCACTCTTGTCTTATGAATTGAACATGAGATGTTTTAGCAGGGACACGTATCGTTCTGATTGCTACTCTTATAATGTCTTATCTTGTAGGTTTCGTCTGCACTTTGAAAAGGAAAGCAAGGAGGAGGTGGAGAAGAGGAAGAAAATAGCGATGAAGAAAATCCTGAAGCCGGTGCCAGAAAAGGAACTAGAGATGGATATAACCCAGATCTTCCCCGAAGAGAAAGGTATTTTTGCTGTGGTGGTTCTCAACTGGGACGCTTTTCACAAAACTTGCCATTGTTTTGTTGGAGCATCTTAGTCGGGGGGAAAAAGATAGACTTAGATGAGTCAACAAGGTCCCCTTTATGTCTTCTTTTCCCTTCGCTTTTTGTCTAATCACAGGCCTGAATTTCCCGCGGCGGCCCTCATGGCATTACGGCATGCGGCGAGAGGAGTTGCTGCGGAAAGAGGAGAGGTCGTATTCTGAGTATCTGGACACTCTTCATTCCAAGAACCCACCCGGTACCCTCAGCCACTTTGAGCACAATCTCGAGGTGAGAACTGATACACAGAACTAAAGTACTTCAGAAATCATTTTTTATCACCTTCCAGAATTTGATTGTTGCTCAGTCAATAGCTGTAATGAAATGGTTTTTATTTTTATGTAGCTTGAGCATCTGTTTGGCCAGACAGTGAAAAACAAAGTGTTCAGTGTTCAAATTCACTCGTTTATGAGCTGTTGCCCTTCTCAAACCGTGTGACACATAAAACCGTTGTGTTTTGCTTGGTGAAAATAGCCTCCAGACAACAGAAACGCCACAATATTGCACAGATCATTTTTAGACAAACAACCTTTGTTTCTAAGAACTTATAAACTTGCAGCTATGGTTGTTGCAAGAACTAAGCTGAGCAATTACTCTGCAAACTTTAGATTACAGTGAATTCATTGTTTTAACGGTTTCCAGTTTTCAGATAGTTTTGGATTAATGTAACAAAAGGAGCTGTCATTGTTTTACTTTAAATGGGCCAAAGAATTACAAACAGTCTGCAAGAATGTGAAAAACAGATTAAAAGTTAATTATTTAAGTTCAGACAGCATGTGTAAGTAGTGCTCTTTCGAATAGCAGCTATTAAAAATTATTTAATTTTGTTTTCTTTACTTCTTTCTCTCTCAGACATGGAGGCAGCTGTGGAGAGTATTGGAGATGTCTGATGTCATTCTGCTAATAGTGGATATCAGACACCCAGTGAGTGCACGTCTGTAACGCCTGTTAAAACTTTTAACAGTTTTCAAAAGGTCATCAAAATTGCATAGGTGTTACACTAAATTTGAGAATTCTTAAATTATGCAAACTGAAGCAATAAAGTCCCCACTAGATGGGGCTAGAGATCCAATGACAATTAATCTCAGAAAACAGTGCTTTTGTATTGCCTTATACTTTGAGCAAAAGAAGGATGGTGTGAAAGCTGTAGTTTAAAGTACCCATAGTTGTGCAGTCATGGCCATTCAGTTCAAGCAAACATTATCATTCTGTCTGTAGGTGCTGCAGTTTTCTCCTGCTCTGTATCACTACATCACTGTTGAGTTAAAGAAGAACCTCATCCTGGTGCTCAATAAGGTGGATTTGAGCCCCGCCCCACTGGTGTTGGCATGGAAACACTACCTGACCAAACAGTTCCCCCAACTGCACTGTGTCGGCTTCACCTCGCACCCAGGACAGCCCTACAGCACCCGTGAGAGACTCCTTCCACTATCCGTGCTTTATCTATAATGTAACAACATAATAAACCAGATTAAAAATGTGTTTCCTTCATCTGTACTAACTGCAGTTCTACAGAAGAAGAGGGTGAGAAAGAAGGCAGGATGGAATCAGGTAGGAGGACCGTTCCAGATCATGAGAGCGTGTCAGGAGATCTCTGCAGGAAGAGGTAAGTTCCTCCCAGACAACTAAATGAGCTCTGGAACACAGGGAGTTGTCATGATGATGATGATGATGATGATGATGATGTTTTCAGTGGATTTGAGTAGCTGGGAGAAGAAGATTCAGAGGGATGCTGTTGCCGTGGGAACAGGGGGGGATCGGGCTGATGATGATGGATCAGAATCTGTGCTGATGGAGCATCATAGTGACGTTGCCATGGAAATGAACAGCCCCACACAAGAACTTTATAAAGATGGAGTACTAACCTTGGGCTGCATAGGTAAAAGCCTATTTCTCCTAGATTAAAGTCACCATGAAATCAAAATTGACAAATCTTTTTTCTTTTTTTGATGGAGCATTGCAGTGTTTATTATAAATGATTTTCCATGCACATCATTATTTGATAAAATGAATGATTTATCCATGCATATTATTATTTAAACAAATTAATTTATCAAACTGAATGTGCTCTTGCCGTCTTTAATCAACAACGTATGCATATCTTTAAAGAGCATTTTCTCAAATTGAATTTTTTTTCTCTCTCATGCATCAAAAAAGAAATCTCCACATTAGTAGCATTTTCGTTCAACAAATTAATTTTATTCCCCCTTAAGACGACATATTTTCTTTGATGACGTGTTCACCGGCATGAGACCGGGACCGTAATCCTTCCCTTCCAGCAACCCGTCACTCACATGAGACTGAAGCAATTAACAAACAACAGTGTTTCAATGAGCTAATCAAGTCCTGATAAACAATCAAGTCCTGTCCTACTTTTTTTTCTTTGAGAAGCCATTTCACTTGATTATACACCAAAATAGGGATAAAAAGGAGAATTGCCTCTGAGTTTTGTTGTTCTAGATCAATATCAGTTACATTTATCTTATATGAAGTACTTTTCCCCGATGTGTTAATTAAAATGAATCAATTTGAAATTTGAGTCTTTTGTATTTTCGGCAGGTTTTCCTAATGTAGGTAAATCTTCAGTGCTGAACAGTCTGGTTGGCAGGAAGGTCGTGAGCGTGTCTCGAACCCCAGGTCACACAAAATATTTCCAAACATACTACCTCACTCCCACTGTGAAACTGTGTGATTGTCCTGGGCTTGTCTTCCCTTCCCAAGTGGACAAGCAACTACAGGTAAAACCAGCATGATTCTGGATAATTTCTGAAAGTTAAATCATCCTGCTTTTGTTTATGTGCGCATGTTATTCATTTTCTCAAACAGATCTTGGCCGGTATATATCCAGTGTCCCAGCTGCAGGAGCCTTACAGTTCAGTAGGATACCTGTGTGAAAGAACCGACTTCCTGTCTGCATTAAAGCTGAAACATCCCAACCACAGCCCAGAAACCCCATGTGACCCTGAAACACAGGACTGGACAGCATGGGACGTGTGTGAAGGTGTGTACTCATTCATTTCATGTTTAACATTCAATTAGATGGAGGAACTGATTGTCAATAGTCTGTGTTTTTTTTTTTTTTTTTTTTTTTAGCCTGGGCTGAGAAAAGAGGGTATAAGACTGCTATGGCGGCACGTAATGACGTTTATCGAGCAGCCAACAGTCTACTCCGCTTGGCCATCGACGGACGGTTGTGTCTCTGTCTACGGCCACCTGGATACAGTCAGAGTAAAGGTCAGAGTTCAAACCAATACAGAATTTGTTCATGTCATATGGCACTTATGTCTCAGATTTGACATTTAATCTCCATCTCTTCAGATGAATGGGAGTCACACCCAGACCTGTCGGAGATCATCGCTCTACAAGGAAGAAAGGAGGAAGAGGATGAGTGTGGTGACAGGGAAGACGACGATGGCGAATCCAGCTCAGAGCTGGAGGAAGACAACTATCGAGACGCAGATGATGAGGACGCTTATGGGGATGATGAAGATGATACGGTGAAGGTTGACAAGAAGGGCCTGACTCTCAACATGTTCAGTGTGCTAGGAGAGAACGAGTGTGAGTGAGGGATGAGATCATTCCATGTTCATACATTCCCGTTTCTCTATTAATCATAGATCTATTTATGACCATCTCATTTCAATCTGCAATGTGTCAATCAAAGGACTATATAATGTTTTGAAACATTTATTTCTCATTTGATGCTCATCACACATTTATACAGCCCATCATATTGACAAACACAACACATCCACCGTTCTGCCTTTTTTTGCTGCTGGTTTTGTGTTCTATTTTATTTCTATTTTTATTCTCCACATTCTCTGCTTTTCTTTTATTATCAGAAAATTATCAAATTGCTTTGAAAACTTTTGTATCTCCTGCATGCAGCCTTTTCCCTTTCTGAAAAGGCAGAGGGAATGTGTGTATAACCAGTGATTTGTGCAATCAATGTTACTAAACAAGCATTGATGAATACAATCACTGATTTATTATCAATCTCACAGCAGTGAAGCCAAAGGTCAGGTGAGGTCAAAAGTCACGCTGTGACCTCAAACTGTGAGTTTCCCCCATGCCAATGTATTTTAATCTCAATCTCGGTACCGCAAACCTCGGCATGTAGGGCAGAACCAGTCATGTAAGAGAAAAAGAAATGCTGTTGACTTCCGAATATTATTCTGATTAAAAAAAGAAGTTATGGACACTCAAAGCACTTTTAAAGCAAGAGGCAGCAACCAGCAGTCTTTTACTGTTGAATACTTTAATTTCTGTGCAGATAACGTTTATTATGGGTAATGAAGTGAGAGTGGCATTTAGTGTTGCATTGGGAGTGACTTTATGCCACACAATGTTCTAGACTATGCAAAGTTTAAAGAGGTGTCAGGAAAAACCTGATAGAAGCATTCCAGTTATAAAACTAAGTCTGTAAAACACACATTATACATGCACATTTACACAAGCCACTCAGAGACTGGGATCATTAAAAAGTGCATTTTGTAGAGAGTGAGTTGGAAGAACTAGAGTTTGTGCACTTTTTTGCTTTAGGACTCAGGTAATGGTGATGATTTGGTGTCAGATCATCATCACGGATGATGAAGAGATACAAGGGTGCTGGTTTCCTTCTTTTCAGCCTCCAGCCCTGCATGGCCTTGCTTAGGGATTTCATGTGGGTGTGTCTTTGTTTGTGTGGGTGTGATGATGTTTGGATCATGCTTTCTTTATTGAGATGTTATTATACTGACAGAAACAGCCCTCTGCAATAAAAACGTTCCCTTGACTCTTTGCTATCATTGTTTCCACAAGAGGACACAGCTACTTATGTCTTTACAGACAAATGACAATGTAGTGTAATTGAAAGTATAATGTAGGCAAACATAAATTTAAGGTAACATCCTTGCGTGAAATGTCTACTTTAATTTGTGTGGTTGTTAATGATAATGACAAATTATCCTTATAAACTGTTCACAAAAAAATAGAGGTCTATTTTTTTAGATTTTGGGCAATTTGGCTTCTCATAATCATTTTAGATTAGATTAGATTCACTCTTAAGTGTTTGTTTAATTGCACTTTGTCTACTTGTGTCAGTAGATTTCAAGTACAATGCATATCTTTAAAAAAACATTTTCTCAAATTGAGTTTTTTTTTCTCTCATGCACCAAACAAGAAATCTCCACATTAGTAGCATTTTTGTTCTGAAGGTTTTTTACAGATGGCTTTGTTCCTATATCACTTGCCTGATTACATAATGAAATTATTATTTTTTCTGGCTGTGGACAGTGATAAAAAGAGATGGCAATTCTCATAAAAGCCTCTAATATGTCAACAATAGGAATTGAATTTTGAACCTCTATCTAATGTTCAGATTTTTATTCTGGAAATGTATGCAAATTAGCACATATTTAATTAGGCAATGTCTTATTAGCATATTTAAACATTTCAGAAACCTTATAATACAAAAACCAATTGTCCATGCAATGTCTGCTCTCATGTCAACACAAGACGAGTCGTGGTGCTTTTGGAGTCGTGGAGTGGGAAATTAAGGGGCTTTTTGAGCAAACAAAGCACCCACTTCACTTCATAAAATTGAGATTAAACCACTGGAGTCACGGATTACTTTCATGATGTCTTTACTAACTTTCTGAGGCTTGAAAATGGTAATTGCATTGGCTGTCAATGGTGGGACAGTAAGCTCTAAAATTTCAGATCAGATATACAGATTTTCATTTGTGTTCTGAAGATGAACAAAAGCCTTAAGGGTGAATAATTAATGACAGAATTTTCATTAATGGGTGAACTAACGCTTTTTGTAAAATTCTGCGCACCTGAGCGAGTGATGCTCAACACAATTGTCTCATAGGGTATCTAGCACATGTTTACATAGAGATACAGGTAAATAGCAACGGAATGGAACACTAAAACACGAGTTGTTTGAACCCGCGCATTAAAACTGTTGAAAAAGCAAGTGGTTACCTCATTTGACAGAAAAAATAAAAAGTTCTCATCAAAGTAGAGAGTAGTTGCTTTGAAGAAGCAGAATTTAAGATTTGCTTAACAATTTCTGGTCGTTAGTGTTTTCTGAGAATTTAGTTTAAATTACTATCATTGTAAAATGTTGAAAATAGTAATCATAAGGAATGAATAGGTGTGTCCACACTTGTGACTGATACAGTAACCAAGGAAATAAAACTTTTGATTATCACTGGCCATAATGTCACAAAGCCTTACATCAGATCAACTTTATTTATTTCCCAGCTTTAAGACAATAAAGCATTCCTATATTATTTAGATTATTCCACCACAATCAAAAACAAGTCATGTAATATTCTGCATGTGGATTACATTATAATCCTTTTCTAATTAAACTGGGAAAGCTATTAAAACAGGCTTGTGGTTTTGGGTGTGACTGGGATATGTTCATCACAATCATAATTTGCTCATAATAACAAACACAAATAATTTCCCCCTCAGTAAAACAGAGAAACACAACTCACCAATTTCCTGTGGATTGTGTAAAACTATTTGCCTCTTTGTAACCGCTGTCAGCTCCACACTATTCTCATGTTTCACTTAACCGTGACCTCATAAATTATCCAAATTAAATTCTATGGTCTTTAACAGGAGTCAGTGGTCATGCTTATGCTGCCCATATGTGTTGCATTAGTGTAAATCTGCCTGCTTTTCACATGACGTCTACAACCAGTCTGCAACACCCTTTAAACCACTAATCAACAAAGAGTAAATTAATTAGTTTCATTAAAGCAGTCTGGCTTTAATCAAGGGTCTGGCACTGACCGAGATAGAGTCTGATTTCTTATCAATGTGAATCATGGTAAACACAATAGGTCACTTAGAGGTTAATCAGAGATCAGACACGTACTGTATCTCTAATCTGATTGGTGATTTGATTACTTTGCATGTTAATTTGAAGACATCTGCTGATTTTGGAAGTGTCTGGGAGCAGTTACCCATTTCACTGATCGCATGAAAGGATATTTGTCTGATTGATTAAATATCCCTCACGGTAAAATGAAAAATGCAGCTTAATCCTGAATGAAATGAAGTGCCATTTGGAATTCTTGACTTCACAGACTCTATATCACTTTCCTTGGGAATGCAGAAGGAACTGATAACACTAGCACAGCAATCCCAGGAATGAAACTGGTCTTGTAGCTACACAATATACAATGGGTGTGGAAAGTATTCAGGCCCCCTTACATTTTTCAGTCTTTCTTATATTGCAGCCATTTGCTAAAATCATTTAAGTTCATTTTTTTCCTCTTTAATGTACACACAGCACCCCATATTGACAGAAAAAACACAGAATTGTTGACATTTTTGCAGATTTATTAAAAAAGAAAAACTTAAATATCTCATGGTTGTAAGGATTCAGACCCTTTGCTCACTATTTAGTAGAAGCACCCTTTGCTCTAATACAGCCATGAGTCTTTTTGGGAAAAATGCAACAAGTTTTTCACACCTGGATTTGGGGATTTTCTCCTTGCAGGTCCTCTCTAGTTCTGTCAGGTTGGATGGTAAACGTTGGTGGACGGCCATTGTTAGGTCTCTCCAGAGATGCTCAATTGGGTTTAAGTCAGAGCTCTGGCTGGGCCATTCAAGAACAGTCACAGAGTTCTAACCCTAACCACTGTGCGAATAACCTTTTTACTTTTTGTGGTGGAAACAGGCTTCAACATGTCGCACAGGACTTAGTGAATTAGCCCTCCAGGTTGGCCAACAAATTGACCTCATGATTAAAGAGCTCTATTGAGATGACCTCGCAATACTTCATAAACAAATGTTGAAATTTTTTTCATAATTTTGAGTTTTAAAGTGATTTGTAGTGTTTACTGTATATATTTAGATTGGAGTTCCCCTCAGTTTATTTACGTATGCTCACTGCTTCAAGACACACGCACACACGCACACACACACAGACCGGTGTAATTTATGAGCAGGCAGTTGTCTCTAGTCTGCTTCCGAGTTGGGTGCTTTCGTTGGCAGCGCAGTGTATTAGGTGTCCTGTCTTCTGCCCGAATCTAAACTCAGCTTTCAGTACGGCAAGTCAGAGAGGCCAATGCTGGCACACAATAGTACTGACATAATGTATTATCATCAAACTGAACCTATCCCACCACAGGACCGACATGAGCCACCTATTTTGTGATAGAATTAGCTCTGAAATTGTTACAGAATTGAATAAACAACATTTTAGATTTCCATAACTTTTTTCATGTTCTGAAGCATTTTTCCACATGTGCATACGTGGTTTTTGGGTGGTGTGACTGTTTGCTGCTCACCATGTTTGTTGGAGTCTATGTGTCAATAGGTATTTTTAGCTTGGGCTCTCACTGCATTGCAATGGCACTCATTCCCAAAACCCAGCAACCCCCCACTTCACTCACTCTCACTGTGGAGCCAGATAGAGCAGGAACGGACAGGAAGAGAGCAAGCAGGACAGTTGTGTCATCACACACAGTCCATGCAGAATTAGACCCTCCTTGCTCTGTTTCCATGGAGACAGTTTGAAATAGACAATATGATGTGCTGTTATAAAGGCCGACCTACCTGATCACCACACCCTGACTCGACCGTTATTACTTTCGGGTGCTACATTGTTAACCACTCATACACTCAGAGCAGAGACAGAAAATAACAGTAATTTGGGGAGAATCAAATTCTGTCTGATGTGGAAGAAAGAGGGAGGGAGAAAGGGAGGGAAACAGAGAACCCATAATTAGCAAACACAATGAGTGTCTAACAAGGGAACTAATGAATTAGGCCGCAGACTTCCTTTGTTAGCATGGCACAAATGAAAGACAAACTTTTTTGTTCACTGATGGAAAAGAATGAGAGGCGATGAAGGAGAGGGAGAGGAAGTGAAGTGTACCGTAACTTGTTCAGTATTGGCAACATGAATCCAGTTGTAAAGTTGTAAAGGAGAAACCCAAATACCAGATCTCTCTCCCTCTTCAGGGTCTCATCACTTTTCACTTTCCATGTTGAGAGAATCAGAGTCCCTGAAAGGTTCTGCAGAAATGTGGGAATGAAGTGCAGCAGACTGATTCTGTGGGTGGGATGTTAAAGGAACAGTTCACCCCAAAAAATGAAAATTCTGTCATCATTTATTCACCCTCATGTTCTTTTAACCCTTTATGTTTTTATGAAGAACTGAGTAGTTGCTCTTTTTTAATTTAATTAGAATATATTGGGACTAAAAACATCATAAATCTATCATGCAAGTTTATTATATTTATTTCATTTATTAAATATATTTCAAGTCTTCTGAAGTCATATGATATCATTTTGTTTTTAGTAATTTTCTCATGTGCTTTGTCATTTTATTAGCTTTTCTATGTCGTTTGTTTTGTTTTATTTCATCTTTATTCAAACCAATATGAAGTTTTAATTTTAATTAACAATAACACCACTGATTAAATGATAATTCCAGCTCAGGCTCACTGTAAAAATGTACCTGTGGCAGTATTTCTGAATCTTTTTTATTGCGTTACGTGCACGTTTCGCGAACGTTTCAGGACCGTGTACAGTTTTATCCTAAACAGATGAACATGAATCTGTTAACGTTTTATTACAGTGGTTTTTGTAGGCATCACCACAGTTCTGAATTGAAATATCCGGTCAGTGACTCAGAAAGGATAATACTCTATCGCTTTTTAAAATAACGTAAACCTACGCTAAACCCTAAGCTAAACCTACCCAATAGTGTAACAAAAGCAAATGTGGCGTGAAAACCGAAGCAACCATGCCGTATTAGCTTGTTTCTAGAAGTGTATAGGGCTTTTTTTTACGTAACTAGTGTTTTAACGGACCCATACCGTACTCGGTAGGTGAGCTACAATCAAGCTCCAACTCATACCACCAGAGGCAGTGCAGAAAGTGGAAAATCCTTAAATTGAGGCGCTGACAATGACAAAACAGCTTGTATGTATCAAGATGCTCAACATATAACTTCGATTCAATCAGTTCATCGCTGTGCGAGTTTTACTTCCTTTTTGGATTTGAGGTATTTAATTTGTCATGGATGCGCTTAGTTGCCCTAGTGTAATGGATATCATGGATGGCCATCACCAGTGACCTGCGTGTCTTGGTATGGATCATCTTAAGGAGGCAATGTCTGACCCATGCCCGAAATGCTCTATAATGCCGCTCGCTGTGCATCGAGTGCATCTGGTGAGCCTGGAATCTGTATCATAAGGTTTGTTGCTTTCTTCGAGTATTACTACCGTTGATCGTAAGCATAAACAAGTATCTCAAAATGAAAAAAAGAATAAGAACACTAAATCTTTTGATTTAGCACACAAGGTTGCCCAGCTATCTTCTGCGATAGAGTTGTTACTGTCTTTCCTGGCTAAAGTGCAGCCTAATATGGAGATACAAGTGAAGGCTCTGCCTGAATCAGTTATCGGTTCTTCACCAATGATGCATTCGGGACAGGAGTTAGAATTGATTATCAGTGGCTGCCTCTGACTCACTTTTTGAAGGTACTCCAGTAATGCCAGGTGCTGAGGAAAATTTGCATGCAGTTTCTGAGAAATTAGGTGGGTCATTTCAGTTTTTGCATCATTGGAAGGAACATCTGGAATCCCCCCCAAGCAGGAATGGGCTCTGAGAATATTTTTCTACGTTGTGCACAGAGAGAATCCTTTACAATGCCTCAATGCAGTGACTTTACATTTGTTTTGGTGTCTGCACTACCATACTCATGTGGGGATAGCCTCAAGATCCAGGCCCCCACCAACAGCCTCTGGTGCCTGTTATCACATTGTTGGTATCACATTTACATTTATGCATTTGGCAGACGCTTTTACCCAAAGCGACTTAATCAGTTCTTGATTTCCCTGCTAATCAAACCTTGGGAATCCACAACCTTGGTGTTGCAAGCGAGGCCACCCAGGCCACCAATGATGTCTACAGAAAAGCGACCATTGACGTGGAAATGTCAACAGTGGGTTGTTTCACAGAAAATCACTTGGACCATTTGAAATCAATAACGACATATCAGTGGCTGCTGACTACCCTCTAAGAAATCTGAATCAGCTTCTAAAGTTTATGCCATTCCGAATGCTACACACAACCAATGTGTTGCAGGCTGTTATGTGGAACCAATGTTCTGAGAGTGTTGCCATACCTGGATGACTGGCTTGTGTGTGCAGCATCACCCCATCAAGCAGTGGATTGTGTGCATAATCTGTTGGACCACGTTGCGGCTTTAGGAATTGCAGTGAATTAGGACAAATGCTGGTTGTCCCAGTGCAGTTCTCAACCCATAGGTCTTGTTGGTTCCAATGTTGGCTGTTCCAACTCCAGAGCGAATAAGGTCAACTCTGAGAGCTACAAGACATTTTCAAGTTGGCAGCATTCAGAACTGGATTGCTCTCCTGAGACTCTTGGGGAAGCTCACAGCAGCATCAACAGTAGTACTACTGGGACTATTGTGCCTCAGACCTTTCCAACGATGGCTCATTCAAAATTATCTGTGTCCAATATGAGACAAATACAATAACATATTTTTTCACACATATTTACATGCAAGCCCTAGCTCCTTTGTCACAGCAGTTTCTCATCAGAGTAGTAAAATTAGGACCTCCACCTGCACGATGGGAGGTCATAAGGACAGATGCAACTCTTCTCTGCTGACCCAATCAGACCATGGATGCTCTGTTATGTGTCGCAGGGAGATTGAACTCTATACCCAGAAGTGGTGCAGATGTATGGGACCGCAGCAGGAGATGTGACACAGTCAGATGTCTCACTACCCTTGTTGGTTTTCCCTGATGGATGAACCTGGATCTCTGGGTCTGGATGCATTAGCCACCCAATTTAGCTAATGTAAGAGTCTGACATTAAATGGCTGCCATTTAAGACTGCATTTCTCTTGGCCATTACAACAGGGAAGTACATGGAGTTCACTCACACACTATTAGTGAGTACCCCTGTTTGCAATGGAGTGGTGGATTGAATAGTGTTTCATTGTGGCCGAATTCGTCATTTTTACCCAAGATATTGTCTCCACAGTTTATAAACCAGCATATTGTGTTGGCTGCACTGCTAGTAGATCAAGCTGACATACAGATTACGAACATAACTGTGGACCTGTGACTAAGTGGAAGACCACCAGAATCTCTGGTCACTCGGCATCGCGAGAATGATCTAGTGATCAATTTGACATGTTAAGTTGTTATTATAGCTCAAGACACGTCTCTCACGAAAGAGCAAGGGATTTTCTAATAGTGTTTTCAACGTGGCCTCTGTTGGTCTTCTACTTAGTCATAGAACAACAGTTACATTTGTAAGCAGCATTATGTGTTGCAAACTCCAATATCTATTTACAAATCATGCACTAAAGTAAAAGGTATATACTTTTTTTGTAAGAAACGATGTGAACCAAAGCCTTTATTTTTATATCACTATCACACAAAAAAAATCAATTTCTATCTGTCCCTCAAATATCATATGACGTCAGAAAACTTGGGATAATTTTATGGGTTTTTTTTTTGGGGGGGTTCTCCTGTCCTCATTAATGTATAAACCAGGGCATTCTTCAAATTTGAATTTGACATTTATCTCATAGAAACTCATACAGGATTGGAAAGACATGAAGCTTAGTAAGGGTTGACATCATTTAAAATTCTGGGTGAATTAGTCTTTAAGTATATAATGTGAGTGGTCAACCAGAGCAAAAACATCTAACCACATGACACAAAAACACAGACAGACACAAACGCAATCACCGTCTGCTGAAGAACACCTGCGGTCACACTCACCCATCTGTTTTAATCTCCCAAGGAGATTTTCTTAGACAAAAAACACTCAAGCAACAATGTAGAAAAACCCCTGAATTAAAACACAACATAAATATTTATCAATGCATTAACATTCAGGTGCACAGAAGAAGGCTATACAGACTGTAAATGTAATAAATACTTATGTTAATATGTCTTAGAAAACTATACAACAAAGAATGACAGGCTCAACAAATAATAAGTGGGATTACTGCTCAGGAAATGTTAAAGAGTCTGGGAATAGCCTGTTTGTACACACTAAAGCAACGCCTCTTTTCCAGCGAATGTCCGATGCTTCTCTGTTGTCATTTTCTGAATTAAAAGATTTTTTCATTTTCTGAACTGAAAGAAAACCCAGTCAACATGGTTAAACAGACTTCAGATCTAAAGTATTGAACATCCTCCAGCTATGTGAGGTGACTGATATAAGTGATGGAGCAGAAGAGATTGTAACCAGTGCAAATACTCCAGAAAAAGAGATCAATGAACAGGCACCCTTCTGACCCCAACCCAGACACCCGTCCATGGTTGCAACCTAACCCTGTGACCTCTGACACCTTCACCTTTTGGAAAAGCTTCAAGGGAGTAAACTGAAATGGTTGGTATTTTCAACCTAATGTGTAAGCTAATATGTTTTTGACAGAAGTCATGCTACCATAATCACCAGTGGCATAAAACCATCACAAAAAACATGTTGCTCTATGTAAGAGCTATTTTTTAGTATCTCACACTATGATTGCTGTGTTTTTAAGAAGCTTTGTGAAATTTAATGATGGACAAGAACAATATTTTACTGTTGTAATTATGTGTTTTAATATTTAATATTTTCATTTTGGGAAACTTTTACTCAATTTGAGTGTATAATATCTTATTTTTTATTTCACACCATTTCAGAAAATGTTCCAACAATAGACTCATCTGCCTCAGGAAATTTAAAAATTATAAAGTTTAAAATATAAAAAATATTAAATATATTTGTAAATAATAACATTACATTTTAAATTAATAATGATAATAATAATAATTGAGTACATAAGAAATAAGTATTAATAAATAAGTATTTAATATGAGTCAATGTGATTATTATCAGTACTTATAGGCCTATTTGCCACATTTTGATTTAGATTCTGTTTTATGGACTTTTAGTTTGTATTAACTGTTTTGCATGTGTTCAGTTCTTGTTTTCCTGAGTTTACTATAGTTACTGGTTGTTTCTATGGTTACTGATTATGTTCTTCACCTGTGTCTTGTTTTTTTTTTAAACTACTTTAAAACTGCTACAGTAGATCTTCTACTCAACTTTCCTTTCATCATCCTTGCTGCACCTAATAAACTAATATTTCATCTTGGTGTCTGTATTTTAAGTCCAGTTCAGGATCCGTGTACTTTGTCCACCACTGGTGATGTTAAAAGAAAATAACTTTTAAAAACATGTATGACTTCATACTATGCCTAATATTTTTCAGTAATGTGATGTGACGACAGTATAACTTGGATGAGTCTCCCTGTCATTGTCTTTTGACACACACACACACACACACACACACACACACACACACACACACACACACACACACACACACGTACACAGAGGACAAAGTCAAAAGTATTAAATTACTTTGAGCCTCAGACACCAAATGTGGCTTATCTCATTTCACAAAACACTCACACATACTCTACTGCCTCCCTGAATCATCCCTGTCGTTTTACTCTCTTATGACACTTTAGGGAAGCTCTCTAACCCTTGGGCCCCTGAGACAAACAGCCATTTTGAAAGAGGACACCAGAGAGGACAGAACAGAGAGTGTCCTCAAGTATGCGGAGGTGGGGAAGGACTTATGTGTGTGATATTGGTAACTGAGGTAGTGGGAGGGATCCATTGTGAGTGATGGAGAGCGGTGGATAGATTATGTGCTTTAGTAAGGGAATGAGCGGAATGCCAGTTTGTGTCGCTTCCCTACATTCTACAGGCCTGACATTGTGAGAGTGATCAGGCCGCTCTACCCCTCAACAGCTGTGTGTGTTGGTGGGGAGGGGTGCATACATGTGGACTCATGGGTGTACATATGTTGTGAACCTCCACATTTAAATGAACATTTAATTACGGTACATAAATCATATAGATGTCATTGGTGAAAGTGAAATATTAAAATATGCTTTGTGTGTGCAAATTATTACATTGGTTTTCAAAGCCATATGCATCTCTCTCTCTAAGCTGTGACCTTGCACATTTATGCACCTTGTCATCTGTTTTAAGTAATTTATAGCTTTTATTCCAAGAACTCTACTGTTCACACCATAACCACATACACTGCGCTTGTACCTTTCTTCAGAAATCATGCTATTTTGTTTTTGCATATTTCTAGAACAAATGCAAATTGTTTGTTGTTTGGTACAACATCACAATATGGATTTTGGATGACGTACATTGATTTCGCAGACATGGCTTAGATTAAGCCAGGTGTAGGCCTTGGTTCAGTTTCAGTTTCATTTAAGTGTTTTTTATGAACATGCCTTAGAAAAAATCATTACTGGTGTGCATCTTAAGACACAACACTGGCACTGACTGATATATTTTAAGATTTGCCAGAGATTTGTGAAACCAAGTGGCTTTCAGTTGAAACAGCACAAACATGCTTTTTAGACTGGGACTAGGCTTAAGCCTTGTCTGTGAAGCTGGGCACTTAGGTTGGGCAGTGAAGCCACTTTTAATTATCTGTTGCAATGACATTATCAGTATTTGGATAGAGCCGAACATGGGCAGGGCATAAACCGGAAATGCTCCCAAACTAATTAAAAGTCTGTTTTACAGGCCATCATAGTACGCATACTTCAAAAAACAATTATTACAGTCTATATAAATTAAAAGTAAAATATTTAAAAATGTGACAACAGAAAAAGAAGAAAAGAAAACAACAGATGTTCATAACAACCATAAATAATTAAAAGTTCAAACAATATTCAGTCATACAAAAATTTGTTTTCTATCATTCAGAAGATTATTTGTTATTCGTTTTTGGG
Organism: Rhodeus uyekii; assembly: GCA_037043235.1. Classification (NCBI taxonomy): domain Eukaryota; kingdom Metazoa; phylum Chordata; class Actinopteri; order Cypriniformes; family Acheilognathidae; genus Rhodeus; species Rhodeus uyekii. Next base: position 1,049,212 of record JAWRVZ010000026.1, read on the forward strand.
GAACATTTATGTGCGTCTCCCTTCCTTGCATTTCTCTCTTTCAATCTAACCAGCTTAACTTTCACTCAGATGAGATTTACCTCCTTCACTTTTCTTTTCCCTCTCCATCCTTCACAGTGAATTCCACACAGGATCAGGCCTGCTTTTCATGCTTAGCTGAATCAAAAAAAAAGAAGGAGAGAGACAAGAATGGAAATTTAGCTGCAGAAGAGATCTTTTGAAAAAGAGTCATTCAATAAGAGTAACAGAGGGCCTTATCTTCAGGAAGAGAATGAATGCGAGAGAGAGAGTGAGACAAAGCCAGTGCAAGTAGTGGAAGAAGCAAATGAAACAATGTGGAAAGGTCATTGCAACATTACAGGTCGGATCACAAGTTGCCAGAGCAACACACAAAGCAAGGCCAGTGGGAGAGAGGTAAAAAGGGGAGGGAGTGAAAAACAGAAACAGGGAAGTGGGAAGAAAGGAGAAGGAACAGAAGTGATCAGGTTTTATCATGTTAAATATTCGAAGGATGGATTAAATTTTCTAACACAGTGCAAGAGTTATAGTTCCTGTTTTATCTTGTGGCATTGAAAATTGAGCTCTGCTCAAGGACGTATCCTCAGCTTTATTGCATTGTGGTGAAATGCCCTTCACAGTATTGATTTTCATTAGAAAACATGAAAGACTATTTTGAACATAAATTTTTTTTATAACATTTGATAGTGAAATATGAGTTAATGTCTCCCAACTTTATTAACCACAGAAGTGCAGTGTCTGAATCAGGCAGCATTTAAAGTTGGGATGTAATGATGTAATGCAAGTCGCAACAGATAATTTCTTCTACATTGTGACATCTGAGTGAAATGGATTGCTGAAAAAGAAAAAAAAATGTTGCGTGGGACTTGGTTCTAACCTTTGGTTCTTGATTGGATGAAGGCAGATCTGAATGCAAGTTTATGGTCTATTGTAAGAAAGGGGCGTACACAGACACAGACTAAATGATTGGAGAAGTCAAGTATATATAGCACCAAAAACAAGAAGATACTTGCCTATACTTTAAAGTCACAAGGAAACTGACGTAGTGACAGTCCTTTTTTCAAATATTGTGATGTGTATCTGAGTGTAGTGGATTATTGAAAATTTCAGAATGTAGGCTGGGCACTTGGTTCCATCCATTGGTTGTAGATTGGGTTTGGAGTTGGAGTTCAAAAGTGGATGCAGATGAAACATGAGCTTGTAGAGCCGACAAAAATATTTTTTAAACAAAGACTTGCATATGTCTCCAGAGAGAAATCTGACATTTTCACGAGGAGGTTCAGTTAGGACATTTTAATTAAACAGGTCAAAACATAAAAAAAGAAAAGAAATTAAACATAAGCATGGATGCATTATTCATGTTAGGATCTAAAACATGCATTCAGATTTTTTATTTCATGCTGACAAAGTGTGAGGGAAAGAAAGAACCAAGCAGGGGATTTGGGTCTTTGAGTCATTAACCATTAAAACTATGTGTGAGCTAAAGTTAATCATATTCAAAGTCAAACCAGGTCATGCAAGGCAAAGAGAACAAAAAGAAAAATCTGCTTTCCAAACAAAGTCTGAACTGGAACTCTTTCAATCATTCTCTTTAAACACATTCTCTCCTTCAACACACCTTTGTTACAGTTTCAGACCTCATGTTAAATGATCTCTCTCTGTTTTTCTCAAATGCACTTCACATCTCTGAGCAAATTATTTCAGTGCCATAAAAAGCAACAACTTCACACAAGCTCATGCTCATACACGATGCCTGCGGTCAATAGGATTTGAGAAACAATATTGACTAACTTGGTAGACTGCTGTTTCTCTTGGTCCACTATTTACCTCAGTGTTACTGAAAGACTGCCAACAAGTTTCCAATTCCCATCTCCTTCCATTGAAGGGGCAAGTAGCAACACATAGCTGTAGAATAGCTCTTTTGGACTCGCCCATCCTTGTCTACCTGTCCTATTTATCTTTAATTTTTGCTTTTCACTGACATAAAAAGCACCACACCCATTTCATTCTCCTGTATTTGTGAATGTGCAGAATCTTGCATAGTGTTTGAACTTTTTAAGCTAATGAATTTTTCTTTTCTCTTCCTTGTTATTTGACCTCATTGCCTCTGAGTGAGGGTTTTAGACTGTTAGCGCTAGTCTTTACTGTCTTGCCTCGGGACATAATGAAATATCGTTGGAGCTCTACTCTGTAATAATGCAATCTTTTAACACTACAAAGCTGTACTTTCTATAGACGTTAACATCAAACTGTGCACGAGTTATGGTGGCCACCTGAAAGGGTTAACAAGGTAAATCCTGTTGTTTCCTTACCAACCATATTAAATTTCATATTCCCCAAATCTCTCCATTCCTGTAACACTTTAAAAAAAAAAAAGAAAGAAAGAGAAAAAGGTCTCTCAGAGGTACGCGTTGAGTATCCCTTACAGCGGCGGTGCCAGGTCACGGGTTCCCTGCTTTACTCTCTCCGGATTGGACAATTGGCTCATGAAATATTTAAAGAAGCACCTGACTGAGCGCAGCCATTGGACGCAGCTAGTGTAGTTATGTAAATGAGCACCTGGTCGTGTTTGCAAGCCCTGAGGGGAAGAGAAAAGAGGTCTAAAAGCTAAGCGCTTATGAGCGCGCGGAGAGAGAAGCACTGATTGAGAAATAAATAAGGACGTCCGTGTCACTCGGATTTAATAGAACATTCCTACTGACAAACGTGGGACGTACTACTTGCTTTCATTCAGAAACTTTCTGAAATAAAACTTTATTCACTGGTACTTTTTGTGGCTTTAAGCACAAAGTCATAAGACGGTGCCAGACTATATTTACCTACTAGAATAAAAACAACCTGCTAAAGCGAATCTCTCGGATTAGCAAGAAGAATCAGGATATAGCCTTCATCTCAAGACTTCATTTCGCGTTCGGTCAGACTTCTAGGTGAGTGTTTAAAAAGCACACCGATAAATGCATGCAAGTGTAGTTTATTTATGGTTTCCAAATTGTCAATATCGTTTTTTTTGTAAATGCACTGTCAGTTCTCGGATTGCGATTGTCAGTGTTGTTTCGACCGCTGCGTGGAAACACGTGCCTTCCCGTTAAACTAGTTGTTTTAGACAGCGCAAATGTGGTAAGTCGTCGCGCGAGTAAACTTAACCGTGTCTGTCTCGTGCATGGCGGCCAAGCGTCTCGGCGTGTGTATGTGAGGAGTTTGGGTGTCTGCCACTGTACCGGGAATGCGCTCGGTCTGCCGAGGATCGAGTCCTGCTGTTTGTTTGTGAAGTTCTTCTTCACACCCGCTCGATGAATTTAAATGGCTCCTGTTTATGATACCTGGAACCCGGGTTTAATACCAACGTTTATTAGAGCAGATACTGTGAAATCGCACGAAAACTGCCGTGGGTCATTCTGCTGGTGCATTTACCCACCTGTGGCCCCGGCATTTCGCGTCGGTTAGTATTTATGGGAAAACGCAATCTTCCTTTTAACTGTAATTAGACTGAGCAATCTCGAAAACACAATAAACCGACGAGTCATGGTGTTAAACCAGTAAGATTTATGCTAAGTTCTTATCAGACCTGCTCTGTACTGATTTGTGTTTGTTTGCTCTTGGTATAACGGTCTACCACATTCATCGATTTAATCACAAAATGTTTTGCTACTTGGATAGCAAAAGGAAACCAACTACTTGCCTTTTTGAGACAGACACAATCTCTCAGAGGAAGAAATAGAATTAAAAAGGTCTGGTGATGTGACAGCCATGTGAAAAATGCTGACATGAAATCAAAAGGTGAGTCAACTCATTTGTTTATTTGGATAGACCTTTCAAACTGAAAGGTACATTTTGGTCATCCTTTGTTAACGGTGGGATTAAATGGGTTGAATAGCAGTGGTTTTGTTTTGAAACTCTCTTTAACAACCACTTGAGAGTGGCGTGTTTGAAGGGGAATGTGGCATTCAGTTGTAACAGTCAGATCGGGACAGTCTGCACTGTATTGAAAGATCGTTTCACCACAGTCCATGCAATTCAAGCTCAGTACACTGAGTTTCGATGCAGGTATTTGCTGTTAGTTCATGATGTCCTGGTGGTTGAAACGCACTGTCATGGGAGTTTATATGCATTTAGTTTTTGGTGAATTGGTGGCTAATTCATATGAATTTGTACAATTTTATTCATACATTTTTGTACAATCTGTTTTACGCCTCATCTAGGTTAGGGATGAACCTTCATTCTTGCTTTTTTCTAAATCTTACATCTCCATATATAGTCATACGAAATCACCACCTTGTAAAATAGCTAGGTTTTCACATGAGATCAGGTTGGGTAGTTGCAGTCCTTCTGCGCCAGAGATGACTTCAGTGTGAGACCTTCTGGACGGATCAGTGCCAGGAGAGCGACTTTATGCTGTCTGCTGTTATCTGTTCTAGATTCATTGCAAATATTATAAATGCCTTGACAATACAATACAATGCAATGCCTGTCATGCCAATAAAGCACATTTGAATTGTCTTTCTAATCCCTAAATTACAAAGGCGTATGAAAAAACTTTGCATTACAAAAAGCAGAGTTAATATGATGGAGCAGGGATGGTAACTTTAGTTTAAGATGGTGTAGTTACATGATACTAAATGTACTTACTATAGTAATAACAGTAAATTATGCATAATTACAAGTAACTAACCCTAAACCAAACCAACGTAACTCTATAGTAAGTACATAGTCTATTAATAATACTCAGTACCTATTTGCATAAGTACAATGTCACCTTAAAGTGTAACCAAAAATTACCATTACAATTATGGGATTTAATTTGGACAATGTCAGAATTTTTCCATCTACTTCATTATAATAAAAATTAAGTATTGTGTTTTATGAGAGGTTTCAATGAGAGGATTTGTATTTTCTGTGGAGGCAAAAGAAATGCAGAGTATGCGCAAAAGCTATGAAGGGATGCTAATGAATGCACCATGAAGCTGAAAATTCACCCAACCCCCTATTTTCTTTCTCTCTCTCTCTGTCTCCCCCCCCCCCCCCCCCCCCCCCGTTTAAAAGGGCTTTTTGGCGACCTGTGAATAAAGACAATGAAAAGTGAAATGAATTGTGCTGTGTCACCAAGGGAGAGGACTAAGTGCCAAGAGGGATACAGCGGAATGTGTGTGTGTGTGTGTGTGTGTGTGTGTATGCGCGTGCATGCAAACACATGCTCTGCAAACATCTCTGAGGAGGTCAAAAGCATTGATCTGAGCAGTGAGGGTTTTATTATGAGATTGTTTGTGGAGAACTAACCCAAGAACTCTTTGCTGGGTATCATACTATGGATATTTTGGGTCTATTTAAATTCAAAGAAAGAACTATAAATCATTTTCTTTGCATTTCTCATCATTTTTATGAGTGTGCGTGTGTTTAAGCTCACAGTGAAATGGTTTTTCATGCGTCTTTTAAACCCTTTTGTCTTCACACTCATATTTCTGTAAACTGCGGTGTAATCTCTGACTTATGCATGGTGGGTAATGATGGAGGGATTGAAGGAGAATTGAAAGAGAGAGGGAGAGACACGGGTGGCATACTGAGCGGAAATGTGCTCTCAGTTGGAACTAACATCAGACGTCTTGTAGTCTTGTTTCATCCATTAAATTGTCTTTTGACACACCTTATACTTTTCCATCTCTTTTCTCTCTTCAGTCCACATACCTGCTGTAATTCCTCCTGAGCAATCTGTCTTCATATCACATTCTGTTCATCTCCCGTCTTCCATCACTGCCTCCATGCTGTCCTATCTTGAAGTTGAAGTAGCTGTAAATCATTTATCCATCCATACATTCATCTCCATCTATCAGTTACGTATCACTGTCTCTATCTTCAGTCTCTTTGGAAGACTTATAAATCTATTAGTTTATCCAGAAATGCATTAAAATGCAATTCATAGATGCACTGACCTGGATATGCACAATTTTTTTCATTTAATAGCATAACAGTAACAAGCTTAACAAAGCAAGATTTTATTTTCATAGTTGTTGAAATGGACTTGAAATGGATATCATTTACTATTGTTTCTTATAAAGAATACATTTAGGAATGAATAGTGAAATGTGTAAATGATATATATAAAATTTGCTTGGATGAATCCTGAAACCCTTATATCATTCTGATGGATCAAATAGACAGTATTCCAGATTTACTCTCACTTACAGGTATACTTATTATTTATCTCCAGTATTTCAAGCTAAAGATTTAAAGGTACATTTTCAAGGTTTTATTGATTCATCATGCTCCATGTTATATGGTATTCGTATATTTTATGAATCATCCATAATCCCTCTGTTGAAGCTTGAATCATTGAAGAAATCAATATTCACAGATCCTTGGCCTGTGTGTATGAATCACTCTTACATAAGGTTTCTGTCTTCATTAATGACTTACTTAAACGGGTAACCACAAAGTGAAACATTACAGCCGAATCTGCACACAGCAGCAACAAACTAAAGTGTTATTCAGATTGATTCATGCTGGAAGAAATTATACATTATCCAACATAAATTGGACACCCTGTTTATATTAAGTTGTTTTAATAGAGAGCAAACAACTTGTGTCCTCTAGATACATTTGGCAGGTGTATAAACCTATGTGTAATATGAAAATCTTTAAACAGGTTGTACATTTTTGATTTACATAGAGGATCCGCATAACTAATACATGCATTCTCACAACTGCCGTCAGGCTCATTTATCTCTCTAGTAATTACTCACAGCTTCAAGCAAATGAAAGCTTTTGAAAGCTGCTTGTGAAAAAATGAACATTCAACCTCAAAGCTGCAGCTTCTGTATTTTTTTTTCTTTTTCCTGAATCTCGATTGCCAAACACTAGAGGAAAACCATGAATTCCATGACATCACTCACTGCTGCTTAGTAAAACGTATTAAAAATTTTTTTTTAGTAATCCTCCAGACATCAGCCAGATATTGCACCTACACCCTTATGTTTGCTTTAGCTTGAAATGATTTTCTGCATTCATGATATCTGAATGTATCAAATCAGCAGTCCAGATACATCTCATGCAATCTGATGCTAAGCTCCAGAAGACGGTTTTGTGCAAGAACTCAGGTTGGTGTTTTCAGCATAAATCAGTGCTGTTCAAATCATTACGCCTTTGTTTGTTTAATTTTTTTCACTTTTGTCTTATCTACTTTTTGACAATGCCATCCTTGTCTTTTCACCTGTTTTTAATTATTATTATTAACCCTCAGTCATGTATGTTTAAAAAAAATGTCAAAGTCCAAAGCATAATAAAACATTTTTAGTGTAAGTGTGCTTGCTTCCCACGCAGGAGACCCCAGTTTGAATCCTGGTGACATTTGGTGCCGTGACCCAGGTAGAAGTGAGGTTTAGGGGGTTGGGTGTAAAATACATAGGTGTAATGGTCTTGTCGTGTAGCAATTGTCATGTCTGTTTTCCTTTGTTTCATTCACACCTCGTTAGCGTCTAATCATTGCCCTAGTGTTGTCACCTGTGTTAATCATGTGTTTCCCCATATATACCTGCCCATGTTCCCTTATGTTTGCGAGTCTTTGAAGTTACATGTAGTTGCCTGTTGGTGTGTAGCTGTCTTGTCGTCGTGTAGCTGTCTTGTCGTCGTGTAGCTGTCTTGTCGTCGTGTAGCTGTCTTGTCGTCGTGTAGCTGTCTTGTCGTCGTGTAGCTGTCTTGTCGTCGTGTAGCTGTCTTGTCGTCGTGTAGCTGTCTTGTCGTCGTGTAGCTGTCTTGTCGTCTGATGCCTTGCCTTGTGTTATGCCATCATGCCATGCATTCCTCGGTTTGCACCATTGAGTGCCTTTTTGTTTCTTGTCAAGTCTTTTAGTTTCTCGTTCTTTATTAAAATATATTTTCGTTGAGACCCTCGTGCTCAGTGCCTTGATTCCGCATCACGCACCCTCGCTTACCCGTGACAATAGGCCAGTAACACTCTTTTTTGATGTCTTGTGTTTTGACTGTCAGTGTCTATTTTGTGTAGACAACTTTAAGCTACAACAGGTAAACATCATCAGTGTGGAATAGCAATATGTAAAATTTGGTTGGCTTTTTGCCAAAGAACTTTTGGTTTATCAACTGTTCAAAGTTTAGCTACTCAAATTTAATCAAGAAACGTTATTTTCTGTTTTGGTTTTTAGCTAAATGAAAATTTAACATTGTTGTGGTAAAATTCATTTTTGTCATTCTCCTCACTTCTCTATGTAAATCATATTTGCACATTATTAGTATTACAGACTATTAGAAATAAAAGTGAAGTTGCAGTGGTGGTGGGATGACTATGGTAAAGCTGCCCCAAGCCATTAGAAATTGCTGCTAGCATTTCCTTGTGTCATGATTGACAGGATAAGATTTCACCCAAACATTTATTTACATCTGCATTTCAAAGTCATCTTGTCATGTAAAAGAGATCAGATTCCGTTCACAGAAGTCTTTTAGGAAGCACATTCAGCCATTCCAAGGAATATCTGACCTCACAAATGACTTCCTGATAATTGGTAGATCAACACAGATTGTTAGTTCTGAGAAAATGCCTTTCTTGTTTTATGAGCTTAAAGATGAGGAAAACTGAATAGGGTGATGCCATGAATAGCAGTGCAAAGGAAAATGGATTTGGCTTTCTGTTCAAATGGTCTGGGTGTATTGTGGGAACTGTCAGCTGTGAGTGTTTGATGGGGTGACAAGGTGAATCAGGCAAGTGCAGAAATGTACCTGGCAGGTCAGGGACATCTAATGTCTACTGGTTGAGCTTTTCATGTAGATGAGGCTTTAAATAACAGAGCCTTTAATAATATGGCACATCCCTGATAATTCCGTAAGATACTCTTTTCTTGTAAAGTGACTAAACTTTCCTGCAGTTATTCAACCTTCACTGCCTTTGTTCTGTATCCTGCTTTTTTCAGTCTTGCTCGCTCCGTCTCATTTGTCCTTTATCTGACTCGTTTCCTGTTCATTTAGTGAGTAATTTGATTTCCTCTTCCTGTTAGCCGTAAATGTACAAGTTAACGGTCATCTTGGCAGGATTGTCAAATGAAATGGCTCATCTGTGCAACTGAGTCAGTCCGGGGATTGACGCACACCCGAGTCATGATTTAGCATGCAAATGGTGTCCCAAGTGTTAACATGACCCTTCATTCTTCAAAACACTACTACTGTCGGATAGCCAACTTCAGAGGTGGTGTGGTCTGACTCTTTGAGTTAAAGAATCATAGGTCACTTGTGCATTGGGGAAATTCCCCTTGATCTGATGTTTAAAGGGAAACATCAAAACAATGGAGCCGAGGACGCCGAGTCTTCTCAGCACGAGCATTACTCATTGATTCTTTCTCATGCCAGTGTGAACATCATATTAATTCATTCTCCACAGATTTGGTTGGGGACTTTACATCTGCCTCACTGACTCACTCATAGCATCCGTCTTTTAAGACCGGTTGGACAACTGGTTGTTTTACTCTTATCAGTGCCTATATGAAATAACAGTAATTCTATATAAGGTCCTATATACTATTGAAGATTTTAACTGGGATTTAAATCTGGCTTGGCAAATAAAACAAAAATAATTAAAGCTGATGTTTAATTAAGTCCCAGCCTACTTGGTTACTGTTGCTAACTGAAAATTTAGACTACAAGAAATTTCCATGAATTCTCAGTAAAATACTGATTATAAAATCTTAAAATTATTCTTGTATGGACTGGAATGAATTTTGACTTTGCAAATCCTTTTTATCTGCTTGTAATGCATTTAAAAACAAATAATAATGAAACACAACCTAGCAAAAACATGTTACCGGATTTTTTCCTATAAAATTGCATTTAAGATTATCCAAACCCGGAACGTGTGCCATGCGAGAAAACGCAGGACACTTGGAAATCCAAACTGAAAGCACTTTAATACAAAACGAAAGCAAAGCAGCACTTAACAGTGCAAAACTCGGAACAGGAACCTACATGTAAACAGTTACAACAATCGACAAAGACAAGGGATAACACAAAGGTTAAATAGGCAGGATAACACCAAATACCTGAATAACAAACAAGGGGGAGTGGCTGACGTAACAGTCGACGGGAACACAGAAGGGACACACAGGAGGAACATGACGAGACTGTGACAACCTCCATAGCAAAATCTCAAGGTCATTTCAATCCTGTAAGTTTCTCCATATTGACATGCAGTACTTATAATTCTTATAACTGCAAATGTCATTAGTGATTGATATTGAGATTTGACAGGGAGTTTTACTACAAAATTAAAAAGAAATAATAAATGTTCCAATATATAGCAAAAATAAGAAGAGAGACAAAAACAAATTTCTTCTTCTTTCTGAGATTTACTCGTTTTGGCCTTTGAGAGTGTATTTCACTTTTATTTCAAGTTTGTCCCAGCCCTTGGGGTTAAACGGTGCAGATGAAGGTGAAAGTCAGCGGTGATGATGTGTTGCATGTTTTTATCATGTGAAATGTTCTGAAATGCTTTTAAGGAGTTTGCGCTACGGTTGTGTCCTAGGGTTATAGAGTCAAAAACACATTTTTGAGATTTGCTTTATCAGCAGGTCTAACACTGACAGTTCTTGATATGTGTGTGTGTGTGTGTGTGTGAGTATGTGAACTTGCTTCAGGCCAGTCAGTTAAAATGTATGAAGGGTTTTGTTAAATGAAGCTGAACTTTCTAATTTGCTGTGCGAAACTCCCCAGAGCAGAATCACACCTAAAGTGACCTCAGCGGTGTCAACCTGAATTATGAGCCTCATTGTTACTGTATAAGCCGGTATAGGGGTTTCTGATTGTCTTTTGATGTATGCAATGAGTCATTTGAGTGTTTAAGATCTTCATCTGTTTAAATGGAATAAAGTACATAGGGGCATCATTCCAGAGCGTTTCCTATATGCCTCCCACTGGACCAGATCCGCTGAAGAGGTTTAGCTCATTTCAGCAGGGATATGTGAAGCTAATACCAATATAACGAAAATGTTTTTCTTTGCAGTAGATGAAATGAGAGTTTATAAGGGAAAGTGAAAGATCAGATCAAACTGAACTAAACTTGCATTGCATTTGCGTTTACAAACACATTTCCTGAGCTTTATTTTATCCTGGCTTTTCTTCCCTTCTCCTTTGCACTCAGGGTACTTTTTTGTCACAACTGCCCATAGCAAGCAATAAATGTCTCTTACAGGCAATTAAACTATTTTACACATTTCTGTACTAATGATTATTTAGTATAAAATGAATAAAAAAAACTTGCATCAAAGCCAAGTCAGGAGTGAGGATTTCAAGCCATGCAAGTACAGTACTTCTCTTATCTTTAATAGGGAAACAATTTATGTATAACGGTTTATCAAAATTACTTTTCAGTTCAATTTTAAATCAGGCACATAATATAACAACACTAATTATACATTTAGCTTCAGATGCTGAAATAATGCAAAAATAGGTGCATGAACATTTTTCTAGAGTAAACAAGCACAATTAGCTCTTAACCGTAAGACTGGTATTATGGTATAGCTGTAATTCTAAATGTTGCAGTTTCTTGTGAAAAAGAAGTGTGCTTAATATCATTGAATGTGCATGTCACATGTCTCTAGTAGTGTCTCTGTTTACATCCTGGTTCCTCCCATGCCTCTCTCTTGTCATCAATCACCTCGTTAGTCTTGCCAGCTGTGTCTTGTTCCCTCATTCAACCCTTGTGTATATCAACCCTGTTTACCCCTTCAGTCCTGTCTGTCGACGCTTATGTTAGTAGTCGTGTTTCTACCTGTGTTTTCATCCCGATGGACTATTTATCAAGTTATGCAAAAGATGTTCCGTGCCTTCATCCTCCTCCAACACAACAGAGCACTTGTCACGGAAATAAAAGGCCACATAAGTGAACTTAAAGATGGTAAACGTCATGTCTGTTTCTCAAGGCATGCAATTACCACAATTAATTATACTCTTAAAAAGTGCATTGTAATAAAGTTACAACCTTTTAAAGTCGTTTTAAATTATGTTTTGATTGTCTTCTGGTGTACAATTATTTGAATGTGTTGACTAACATGTTAAAGCACATGTAAAGTAGGGCTGCAACGTATGATTATTTTGATTTGTGGTAATAACCAGTATTAGTTGGCTGATTATTTCTTTGGCCAGATTTAAAAAATATATATTTTTAAAATTCTATTGACAAAACACATTCCACATCATGCCCAATACTGTCCCTCAAAACAAACTTGCCAGTTGAATGCCATGAAAACATAAATAGTAAATATATCTATGCTATGCATTCTATGAGTTATAAAGCAAAGGACAGTTTAAACTTCTACATTAAAAATTAAGTTCTTAATAAAGAAAAACAAAAACACAAATTCAGCATTAACAGATTTGAGGGATATTCTGCAAGAACACACACATTCATTCTTACTGTAATTTATTTATCTTAATGTAAGAAACGCTGTTATTCCTTTTAGTTACCACTCTCAAAATACTTGAATTACATGTAGACTTTCAAACCTAAATTTAACATTTCAACAACAAATATTTCAGTAAAATAAATAATATAATTTTGGTGCTGAATATTAATGGTGTCCCTCTCTAATGCGTCCCGTCTGTACAGACTGTCAGGACGAGCCTTCATGCAAAATGGAAATACATTCTGTAACATGAGTTTATAACATTTATATATAAAGATCTGTTAAAGCGGCTGACAAGATGAATTGAATCACGTACCTACCCCGCAACAGATCACTCTTTTTCCGCCGATATTTTTAGATATATTTTGTCCATAGTAATGCATTATTCAGTGCTGTACTTTGACACAACTGGCAAGTTTTCCGTGCACGGTCGGCAGACGCGACTAATCAATAATGTCATTTGTTGTCGATGATTTAAATTATCAATTTTAATTGATTAGTTGTTGCATATATATATATATATATATATATATATATATATATATATATATATATATATATATATATATATATATATATATACACTCGCCTAAAGGATTATTAGAAACACCCGTTCAATTTCTCATTAATGCAATTATCTAATCAACCAATCACATGGCAGTTGCTTCAATGCATTTAGGGGTGTGGTCCTGATCAAGACAATCTCCTGAACTGCAAACTGAATGTCAGAATGGGAAAGAAATGTAACTTAACCCTTTCGCACATACGATCACACCGGTGTGATCAGTCTTGGCTGGGCCCTGGAGGGTACGATCACACCGGTGTGATTAGAACGTTTGTGCTTCACGTCATCAACAGCTAAATTCAAACGTGTTTTCACGCGTCATCTGACGCCGATCCAGAGATGGGCGCACTCAGAGCTTGTCATATATCACAACTACTCAGTTGTGTATAGTTGTGATAGGGAGTTTTCAACTACATAAGGTTTATTTTCGGTTTCAGACATTTAAATACTCATAAGTACTCGCAAAACAATACATCTATAGTTACATCTATATACACACTGACGTCCATAAAAGCAGAAATAGCAATTGTTCATATATAAATTGATCAGATAAATCAGTTACACATTGCATAGGTAATTATAAAGTTCACTGTATTCTTCTCTCACTTCACCGGTCACTTACTGTCATTTTTTTTGGGAGAAGCGACTGAATTTGCGTTATAAATCAGACCGATCAGATTCTATGAACTGCGGCACAAACAAACATGGCGGCGCCCGTCGCGCATCATAGATCAGCTAACATGATCATTATAAAAGTTTTTAAACGACAAAACACATTCACTTCCACATATTTGAGAATCGAAGTATCAGGTAGTTGATAACATAGCCAACAAGTGTGTGAATATTTTGAATAAATAAGACATACACTAAATAAATGCGATGCACATGTCATTCAGCGTTTTTGAAGCTGCGGTGTGTCAACTTAACAAGCATGACGCGTCGCCATGGAAATAATAAAGTAAACATTCTAAAATAAAGGTTGCCTAAAAATACTTACGCTGGGGAGTCAGAGAGAATATTTAGAACTTACGTGCGAAAAGGGTTAAGCAATTTTGAGCGTGGCATGGTTGTTGGTGCCAGACGAGTTGGTCTGAGTATTTCACAATCCGCTCAGTTACTGGGATTTTCATGCACAACCATGTCTAGGGTTTACAAAGAATGGAGTGAAAAGGGAAAAACAACCTGTGGGCGAAAATGCCTTGTTGATGCTAGAGGTCAGAGGTCATGGGCCGACTGATTCATGCTTATAGAAGAGCAACTTTGACTGAAATAATCACTCGTTACAACCGAGGTATGCAGAAAAGCATTTGTGAAACCACAATACGCACAACCTTGATGCGAATGGGCTACAACAGCAGAAGACCCCACCGGGTACCATTCATTCCACTACAAATAGGAAAAAGAGGCTACAATTTGCACAAGCTCACCAAAATCGTACAGTTGTAGACTGGAAAAATGTTGCCTGGTCTGATGAGTCTCGATTTCTGTTGAAACATTCTGTCCGAAACAGAATGAGAATGTGGATCCATCATACCTTGTTACTACTGGTGCAGGCTGGTGGTGGTGGTGTAATGGTGTGGGCGATGTTTTTTTTTTTTATGGCACACTTTAGGCCTTTTAGTGCCTAAAGTGCATCGTTTAAATGCCATGGCCTACCTGAGCATTGTTTCTTAAACAACCATGTAGGAAGATGCATCTTGATCATATTCCAGGAAAACAATGTCAAGATTTGTCAGGCTCACTGTGTGAAAGAAAGGTTGGGAAGGAGCATGAAGAATCTTTTTCACACATGATTGACACCTCTTAAAAAGTCTTTTAAATAATAAAAATTTTCTCTGGCGGAGACTTTACAGTGTGCTTGACTCTTGCATTGGCAACACAAGAGCTTGGCCAAAAATGTATGCTCTTGGTGGAAATAACATCCCATTGTATATACATTTTTGGTCAAGATCTTGTTTTGACTGTAATACCCACTTGTAATGCCTTCTTTTGCACAAGGGTTGGTCCATAATTTATAAAAGTCAATATTTTATTTGATAAGGCCAGACTATTGTTTTATAAAGTTTGATTTGAATGACGTAGTTGCAGTTCATAATAAAGTTACTAGCCAACTGGTGACTAACTCTATTTTCTTTTCTTGCCAAAGTCAATTTCTACTGGTGCGTTTTAAATTTGGACCATATTCTCAGTATTTTGTTCTCTCTCTCGATCCTTTGGATTCGGTTAATTAGAATTATTGATGGGTTGCTAAGGTTACGCAACAGCGATTGCACTTATTGTCAACAGGCGTGAGACGATTCACAATGCCAACTGTAATAAACTCAAACTTGCTTTATAATAGCACATTTTTTGGCACACAAACTGATATTTCTCTCTCTCCCCCTTCCTTTCTGTTTTCTCTGGGTTTTGGAAACACTTGCAGTCTGTGTGTGTTGGCCACCGCCTGTCTCGAGCTCAGGACAGCTGCACTGGCTGCTGCGCTCGCTCTCACACAGAAACACACACACACACACACAGAGTATGTTGAATATGACATGCACACACTAACACATAGTCCATTAAGCTGGGTCTATTACATGCATGCCTCGTCTACACCTCTTTTCCACACCTCCTTTCAGATTCTCCTACTCATTTCTACTCTCTTTGTCCTTGTGTCTGCACAGCTGTGCATCAGCTGTCTGTCTCTCACAGACCCCAGAAGCAGCGCTGTCACTCCACACGGGGACAGCTGCCACCTCACACACACACTCCAAGAGACCCCACATTCCATGGATTTGTGGGACACGCCGCTGTGTAAGACACATACAAAACACAAATCGCATTCACAGAGACCATGTTCTTATGGGGATGAAATAACTATAATGCCATTTGATGCTGGTATAACAGCATGGGTGATGTGTGAAAAAACTGTAACCTATAAGTGAATTTACTGAATATTACTGTTAAAAAAATGTGGAGACTCAAAAAGATTTTTTGAAAATGTTTGTTACAGAACTGTCTTGTCAGTTTGTTTACTTCCTATGTGCTTCTGTTGTAATCGTTGTCGGCTTTTGCCATCATTACCATGTTCAGCTGTGTCTCATGCTTTAATTGTTCCCTGTGTATCTGTATCTACCCTGTCTTTTCCCTCAGTCTTTGTCTGTTATTGTCTATACACATCAGTGTAACGTCGTGCTAATTCCCTGTCCCCTGTGTTTTGTCATTAAAGACTATTTACGTTCACGTTTGCCGACATCATTCCTCCTATCACACACGACTGTGACCGCAGTACAGTAGAACCCCGACTTACGAAAATAATCCGTTCCGAGGTTGGCTTCGTAAGTCGATCTTTGTAAATTGCCTAATCCGTTCCAAGCCCCACAAAAACACCACATTTAATTTTATAATAAAGCTATGCTTGTTCAGTATGGTATGACAAGGACATCCCAGCTTCATATTTCTCAATTATATCCCTTTTCGTCTCCATGGAGAGCATCCACTTCTTCACTTTCACTTTCATCGTGAAATGAAATGGGAGAGGAATGCCGCTACGCAGAGGCTGGTGGGAGCGATGCTGACCAATAGGAGAGCAGGATGCTGCAGCGAAAGCTAGCATCAGAACCGTGAGCAGTGTTGCCAGATTGGGCGGGTGCCCGGCGGGTTTTAAGCTGTAGTTGGGCTGGAAATCTTCAGTTCAATCTGGCAACACTGGCCGGGAGACAGCCAATGGGAGACCGGGACGATTGGTGTGAGTTTCCGGGTCAGTGGCGCGCAAATTTTAAAACAAAACTCGGAAATCGTCGCCTCTGCCGAGATTTCGTTTTTCGCATCTCGATCATTTTGCCGTTACTCGGGCGAAAAAAAACCCCCATAATCTTTTATCGTACGTTGAACTTTCCGTACGTAGAGCGTTTCGTAAGTCGGGGTTCTACTGTATTAATCTCTTTAGAAATAAAATCTTATTGACTACAACCCTGCATTTACAGGAGACACAAGTTTGAATTCTTATGTTTCAAGTTTGAAAAATTATTTCTCCTATATTGGGTTTGCCAGTTAAAAACATTCTGTGTGGTTTTTAAATGTACTAAAGAACCTTAACATGCAGACACAAATCCCATATTCTCAGAGAAGAGATGATGTTAATGGAAAAGATGGCGTACTGTGTGGTTTCATTTTCTACGTGTGGCTTTTGGAATGACAGTATGTTGTGTTTGAGATACTTAATGGATCACTAGTGTAAAAGAGGTGATATCAAGTGCTTATACATCTACTATCCAACTGAGTCTGACTTCATCAATTGTAAAACAGCGGAGATTCCTCTCATCACACTCTATGACATCATAACGGAGATCAAATGAACAAACATTTAACAGTCATGACTACATATTTCCACCAAAGTAGAATAACATCTTTAAAAAAAAACACTCAGAATTGACAGAGTTATGCAGATTTTACAACCAGGTATTCCTATTAATAAATATTAAGAAACACATATGTTATCAATTTTTTCTCTCTTCCTCAGGTATGTCTGTTGAGGATAGTTCAACTCTGGACAGGTAACCAGGTGTCACAGTTGCAATGGCAACGCGGATGCTGCCATTGTTGCCTGCCCTCCTCACTGTCCTCCTTGTTTCCTGGACAGCAGCCCAGGACTTGGATTGGCATTTTGACACTGGTAAGATTTATTTGTTGTCGTACATCACCGCAACACCCATTCTCAGTTTATTGAACTTTGGTTTTGTGGTCAGACCTTGAAGATGTGTGAGTCCTCACAACGTCCTAAAGTCCGATTTTCTTTAATATGTCTTCTCTTGTGTCTTTATACTTTTCTAGTCCACAGTCCTCCTCTTTTCTGTTTGTTGGGGTTTCTAATCTGTTTTTAATGGCTATGAAATATTCCTGTGGTCATTAAAAGCTGTTTAATTCAAGCCCAGTATCTGAATGAAGGCTTTTGATTCATGTGTATGGGCGGCAGTGCTTTTCTCCATGACTGGTTACTGGTAGTTAATCATATAACAAGCTGGAACGTCTGCATGTACAGCTTGCCAGAGACAGACAGGGAGAGAATGAGGGTGAGACGAGGAGAGATAGTGAGGGGAATTCACTAAAATGTCATTAATACTGATAGAGTATTTTTGCATAATTGAGCTACAGTGGATTTTTGGCCAAGTACACATGGCAAAAATGCTCACATAACACCACCTCTGTCTTTTAGATAAAGCGCACAGTGAGAACAACAAAAACTAAAGAGTTAATTACACAGATTAGTTTTATTCTAAATAAAATCAACCTTTCAGGTCCATGTAAACACTTAAAACAGCATTTTAAAGGCAGATTTATAATGCAAACTATGTGCCAACAATATCTTTGTTTATGCTTTTTCTGTCATCATTTACTCACTCTCAAGTTGTTCCAAATCTATATGAATATCTATATTTCTTCTGTTGAACAAAAAATAAGATATTTTGAAGAATATGAGAAACCAAACAGTTGATGAACGCCATTGATTTATGAGGAAACAAAAACATGACTTTAAACTTTTTAATTTATATATATATATATTTTTTTCTAATATTTCTTTCAGAGCCCCTTGCTTTAGTGAATTTGCCCCAACGCAACTATTGATTTTAGTGAGAACAATGTGTTTCCTCAGGAAAGAGAGAGATGAACGTGGAGGTACAAATAGATCCGGAGCAAAAAATTACTGCTTTCTTGTCACAGAGACTGTTCATTGTCGAAAATAGAGAACATCTGCTTATAATCTTGAGTGATTGCAAAGTGTTGCTCTCATCTGCTCTCTATTAGCAGGAGATGTGCGAGAGACAGACTAAAAATCATGGAGATAGAAAGCATGTCTTTTTTTTTTGCAGCCGGTTGATGATGTAATGAAACGGGCACCTGTCCATTCTGTGTGTGTGTGTGTGTGTGTGAGAGAGAGGGTCTCTCTGGCTGGGCAGGGTTTGTTTTCCAGTCTTTGCATTCTTATCTCATGACTCACTTTACAGCAACTGAGTACGTCCCCCCCCCCAAACCTCATCCAACACCCCTCGCTTCAGCACACACACTGACAGGCACACCCTCTGAACTGACACACAGGCAGGACTGACATGTGATACGTGCGGATGATTTCAACACTGTGCTTGTGCCAGAATTTTTATCTACTGTCCTCATTTAGTTTCTTTTCCTTTTTTCTGCTTCCTGCAGTACATCTGTGAGACATTGCTGAAGCAATCTCAACAATACAGCAATTTGGTTGAAAATTTGACATTGTGCTGTGAATGGGACTTAATTTACCTATACTGTACTTTATGGACAAAATGACCCAAGGATTTAGAAAAATCTGATAAAAATGTTAGCATGTTAAAACAAGTTTTGTCCACTGAAATTCCTAGTGAAACCCCCATTTTATTAGTAAATGTTAGTAAGTGTTAGAGAAAGACCCTCTTTATTTGTTTATAAATCAAACCCAGATGAAACAAAACTTAACAAAAGTAAAATTATTTGTATTTTTTTCTAATGACATATCACTGTTATTTATAAAAATGTTAAACAAAAGCCTATAATTGTTTTTGTCCACACAGAAACTGAATTGTTAATTACAAAATACTATGTTAATTTAATATTTTATTTAACTTATTTTAATCCATAAACTTTTTGATGACCCCCAAAATATGATGGGAACCCCCCCTTAAAAGGATATAGTGGCATTTAAGTCATGTAAGGGTCCCATTACACTCTGTGTCTACATGTTAGGTTAACATGTTAGCTTTGTGTAAAATATTAACAATTTCTAGTTGGAGCATTTTTGGTAAAAAAGCCTATTATTTAGCTTATTATTTTATTATTGTTTATCTACTATTATGTAGATAAATAATACAAAATAATTATGATTACTAAACATGCAGAATAGGTTAATTGGAGATGCCATGTAATGGCGAGGGTTGGGGAAAGACCTGTCGATGTACCCTGGAAAAATTGTGAAGAAAATTCATGAACCGTCTCATAAATGGCAAGATATAGCCCATAGAATCATTAAGAGTCGGAAACAACCGAAATGGTTAATAAATTAATTAATGAATATACTAATATTCAATTTATTAAAATTTTTAAATGGCATTTATTTTTAGATTTTAATTTGAGTAATTTCATTATGTGCGTTTGACTTAAATTTAGCTTTTTATATTAATTTTAGTATCTAATATTTAGGTAATATTTTTATCAGCTTTATTTCAGTTAACACAAAGTTTCAGTTAACAATAACAACTCTTTTCAGAATAAATGTTCTGTCACAATCCCGAGTCTTCGTGATGAGTTTGTCATAGTATGTTTTGGAGGATGCTGTCAGAGCCTGTCTGAAGTGTTTTTTATTGTGTATCACACAGCTAAGTGCCGCTACGCTCTGGGGATGGAAGATGGCGCCATACCCGACTCTGACATCACCGCATCCAGCGCCTGGTCCGACTCAACCGAAGCTAAACACGGCAGGTGAGCACCGGCAGATGCTTTCATTTCACACATCTTTTGCTCATTGCATGCATAATAAAATATACTCACTCTCATTTTGTGTTTGTGTGATTTGTGGTTGGTTGTTTGTGTTTGTGGGCTCTGTGAGGCTCATGAGAGGACGTGATTGGGTTACATGAGATGTCAGTAATGGAGCGTATCCTGATATAGAGCATTAGGTAATGACATTACAGCACTGTCTGTCTGGACGAGACTCACATGCTGCTGAATACAGGCCAGTACCACACACACACACACACACACACTGTAGCAGACGCAACACACGCACACAAACAGCAGACACACATGTTGGGTTTTCATGTTTTATGGGGACATCCCATAGACATAATGATTTTTATACTGTACAAACTGTATATTCTATGCTCACAGAAAATGTTCAGCATTTTTACATTTTCAAAAAGCATCATTTAATATGACATCTCTTAACATACACAAAAGCAGACCCCCAAAACAAACTATGAGGTAAGCATCACCATCCCATCCTGGAACAAACAGAAGTGTGTGTGTGTGTGTGCGTGCCAGGGGTTTCTGTCTTTTGGCAACACACAGATCATGTGGTTGTTATTAAGTCCACATTCTGTTTAAGACAGCAGGGGGATTTTTAGACAGAGGGGAGAGGAGCTTACAGGAAAAATGAAGCAAGGGAGAAGGGGAATAAAGGGGAAACAGGGTGGAGGTTTAGAGGAATGATGGGGTGCTGCGAGGTGTTGAAGATGGGATTTATGATGGGGATACAGTGCTTTAGGGGTGTGTATGATGTTTGTATATTTGGGAGGGTTCTTCTCACACTTATGACCTCTCAGAGAAACAGCTGTCTGACAGAATGCTAGACTAAGAAATACATTGAGAGAGACAGCAACTAATGAGTATTTTAGGGCTGCAACTAATGAGTATTTTGAGAATTGATTAATTTATTGATTATTCTTCAATTAATTAATTTCACAACTTAAAAAAAATTGGTGAAAATGGAATATAATGTATACTTATATAAATATAAAAATATAGGTACATTTTAACAGTTTATAGGTTAAATTTTTTTTTTTTTTTCTGGAAGCTGACTTTTGCACTCCTATATGAAGTGAAAAACAACCCAACACTCTCTTCAAGACTCAACTAGAAGTCTCTTCAGTTTTCAAGCAGCAACACAGATTAAATTAGCAAAGTATAAACAATATTACAGAAAAACAAACTCTCTTAACTTGAATGTTCTGCAGGAACCAACTTTTACAGTTTTGTTGTATATTTCTGAAATTTTACAGTAGTTTGACAGTATCTTCACATTTCAAAGTGATCAGACTTTTAAAAGGGTCTGTGAGACTGATGTATGCGTCTTAATGTCTCTGAGGTCATGGTGAAGATTCAAGGGTGAATCTGAAATGTCTCAGACTGGTCTCAATTTCTCGATCTCAGCTGTGTCATAATAAGGTCTCAGTGAGGTGACAATACCCACACTTCACTGCAATATCTTATTTGAGGTGCATTGCTCTTTGTGTTTGAGTGTTTGTGGTCTCGGCTGTCTGTCGTCACCAGTGTGATAGCAGTAGCTGAATGCAATACATTCAGTGTTGTTCTTTCTTCTATGAGTGAGAAAAGGTTAGTCTATACTGATTCTGACCCAGTGGAACGCTCAGGCTATTATACATCTATGAGCGAAGAAAGTGTACTATGAAGTTTAAAAGAGAAAACCGCTTATTACCAGTTATACAGGTGTGTGTGTGTGTGTGTGTGTGTGTGTGTGTGTGTGTGTGTGTGTGTGTGTGTGTGTGTGTGTGTGTGTGTGTGTGTGTGTGTGTGTGTGTGTGTGTGTGTGTGTGTGTGTGTGTGTGTGTGTGTGTGTGTGTGAGAGAGAAAGAAAGACAGGAGAAGCCAGGTGGAGTAATTTACATATGCAGACTTCATCTCTCACATATTACCTCATTAGGCTGCTTTTTGCCAGGAAATGCCAAATTGTGTAAAATTATTGTTTGCGGTTTTTGTTTAAAAAAAAAAAACATCAGCTATTAAATCCTTTAAGAAATTGTTGTGATTGTGTTATTTTCAGGTATTTGTACCTGCCAAATTCTCATCACTGTAACAAGAAAATTGTATATTATGATTATATATTTAAAGCAAATAATAAAAATAAAAAATTGTAATATGAAAGAAAGAATAAGAAAAGAGAATCATTGTCATAATGGCACAGTGCTAAAATAGTTAATGGTTAACATTTTCTATATCCAAAGTTTTGTTTGTGTGTGTTTATGAGATTTGCCAATTTAAAAGTATGAAAAGGAGTTGTACATTTTTAATTCATTTAAATATGCATACATACTGTATATTATGTAAATTATATATATATTTTTCAAATGTGGCAGGAAATAATTGGGGAAACAAAGTAGTAATAGGACATGCCAAACATTTGCTTCGAACCTACACCAATCACTTGAGCACCAAGACTCAAACATGTCAAGCATGCACGTAATGCTTGTGTTTGTCACCTGTTCCAGGTTGAGTACTGGGGAGGGGGACGGGGCGTGGTGTCCGGCTGGTCCAGTGTTTCCCAGCGGCTCAGAGTACCTGCAGGTGGACCTTCACAAGCTTCATTTCCTGTCTCTGGTGGGCACGCAGGGACGCCACGCAGACGGGCTGGGGAGGGAGTTTGCACGTAGTTACCGGCTGCGTTACTCACGTGATGGGCGACAGTGGATGACTTGGAAGGACCGCTGGGGACAGGAGGTTTCTTACCCTTAACTGAACTATCATAACAAATATCTGTCAGCAGAATATTTGATATATTATAGTTCTTCTATGTTGTTTTTGTCTCAGGTGGTGTCAGGGAACGAGAACACGTATGACGTGGTCCTGAAGGACCTGGGTCCGCCCATCATAGCACGCATGGTGCGCTTCTACCCACTGGCAGATCGTGTGATGAGCGTGTGTTTAAGAGTTGAACTCTATGGTTGTGTCTGGAAAGGTGAGTCCACCGTGTAACAAGCAATCCATCATCCTTATCACACACGCTCATCTACGTTACATTCACTGCAGGCATTTTCTGGAGTGGTGTTTACCACTAAGTGATGTGCTTCTTCTCTGATAGACGGACTGAAGGCGTACACCGCTCCTGTGGGTCATGTGATGAACCTATCAGGCTCTCCTGTCTACCTAAATGACTCTGTCTATGATGGCAGTAAAGAGGCAGGGTAATACACATACCTCACACACACAAATTTTTTCTTTATATATATTTTTAAAGAATTTTTTTACTCCTACTAGTATTCCATATCTGCACAAAAATGCTACATGTCAGCTACACATATTGGGAACTAAAATGATTTAAAAAACAACAAAAGCTGCCATTTTAAAGGTGCGGTATGTGTTTTCTGAGAAACGATGTTGCAAATTTGTCACAATTTGTAGCCAATCAGCACTTATACATTCATGATGGGGTAAGAGAGAAAGTGAGCAAGAGGGACAATGACTGTTGAACGAGAGATGGGTGAGAGACAAAAGAGAAAAGATCAGAGGAATGTTACTGGAAAAATAAGGGCTATGATCAGACCAGAGCTTTAGGACCTGCGTTAATATTAGAAAAGCTTTCTAGAGACCTGTGCGGGAAGACCTGAAAATGGACACTGAGGCTGCATTGTTTCTGCTTCATACGTGAGTAACACGTGGCTTTGCACTCACGCAACGTTTTGAAGAACCAAGATGTGCTGTTTTTGTAATGTTAGCTATTAGTAACAGGACAGTTTTGAGTATCCTTGTTTGTCTGGAGCTGCTGTGCTGCAGGCGATTAACGATCTACTCTTGCCTGATCTTGTGTACATTTCTTTCTTTTTTATGCTGTACTATATGCAAATTTTTTGTTATTGGAATTAATTCGTCGTCGTAGCCTTATTTTCATGAACTATTATTTTGCTTTACTTAAAGATACATCATCTACTCTTGCATTAGGTGTTTGTGCATTTTGGGGGCGGAGCAATGAAGGGAGGGGTGCATTTATTTAGGTTGAGTTCAAAAATCAAATCAACAGTGTTTCTCAGAAATCGCTTATTATGCCTTTAAATCATCATCTAGTTGTCTCTCAGCAAACAACTATCAAGTAGGTTTAAGTAGGGATGGTTGTTGTCAAATTCCCCTGGTAATGAATGAATGAAAAGTTTTTAAAATAGGCTGTGATTAATTCACTTAAACTGGCTCGTTAGAGTCATTCGTTTGGAAAGTGGTTAGACTACACTGGTTGCTTGTTTTTTCTTGTATGGTTTTGATTTGCTAAAAAGAATCAGCTCAGAATAGTTTGGAATCTCACAGTTTTAGAACTGATAGCGAAACTAGACATTTTATTCAAATATTGTAAACGATACCATGCCAAAAGAACCGTTTCTCTGTTCCCAACCCTTGTTTCATGCTGTGTGTCAGAAACAAGCAATTGAGATCTTGCTGAGTTAACCTTCTCAAATCTCACCTGGTCCTGTCGTGCTTAATTTTCTGTGATGTGTATTAGTCCAGGCCGTTTTCTCATGTATGTATGTATATCTGTCAGGTGGGGTTGACGAATATTGTGTAGAAACATTCCCAGATGTGTTTTAACAGAGCAGAAATGTTTGCAATAGCTAAGCTAACGTTTGAGACTATCCAGATGTGTGTGTGCATGAGAAATTCCAACGTGTGTGTACATGCCTAATGACCACACATCTTTAACGTCTGTTTGTTCTCCGTAGGATGATGTTCGGAGGATTGGGCCAGTTGTGTGATGGTGTTTTAGGTGGGAATGATTTCATGGAGAGTAAAGAGCTGAGAGTGTGGCCAGGATATGATTACGTGGGCTGGAATCGAGATTCCTTGGGCCAGCCCACTGTTGACATTGAGTTTCACTTTGAGAAAACACGGGTCTTTCACACCATGCAGGTTAGTATGTATGCAAATAGCCCAAGAAATGTTTGCTCGCACCTAAAATGTCTTGGTAAATTCATAGAAAGAAACTAGACCTTTTTCTAAGAAATCATTTTAAATAATATCTGGTCTGAGGTGATTTTTAATCAAGATATTCATATGTTTTTAGTGTTTAAAATGTTTTAAATACATGTCAGGAATAGTTTACCCAAAGAATAACCCATTTTCTCATGTTTCTCCAAACCTATATGACTTTCTTTCTTCTGCGGAGCACAAAAGAATGGTTTTAGTTCATCAGTGGGGTCCAAAATAACATTGGACTCACTGACACTGGACAAAACAAACATTTTTCAAAATATCTTCTTTTGTGTTCCGCAGAAGAAAGAAAGTCATACAGACTTGGAACGACATAAGGGTGAGTAAATGATCTGCTGTTTATCAACTCAAATTAACTTCCCACTATGCTAGACAGCAAAAGCTATCCCAGAATTCCTCTCAGTCAGTTAGCAGGGCATTATTGAAGATCCGCATCAGTAAATCTGTCTTGTAAATCACCCTTAGGAGTCTGTCATTATCTTTCAACCCTTTAATGAACATTTGATTTGTTTTTATTTGTCGTTTTGCCTGTGGCTTTGCATTTTTGGTTGTGTGTGATTCTGAGGCATCTGAGAGTTTTGTTTTCCAATTTGCGGAACCTTAATTATTTCTGTCATTGGTTTGTTTTGTGTATTGTCATTTTGTAAGGGTTTTCTGGCCAGGAATGCTGATGTGTTCATGCCACTCCTTACTTTTTCGTCTCGAGAGGGCGTTCTTTTTGTTCCTGTGGCTTTCCACAGTTTCGAAAACTTCCTCTCATACTCGCTTCCTTTAAATATTGCAGCAGATTCCCAAAAGAGAAACAAGAAATGGAACCAGAGGCGCCATTAAAACATTTCCCATAACAGCAAACACTTGTTCATGTGCCTTTAAGAGATTCCCTCTGCTCGCTTTCCAAGTAAACTTTTGTTTAGAGTATTTTCCGGCTTTACTCCTACAGTTTCAGAATACCGCCAGCCTCAATTGTGTGTGTGTGTGTGTGTGTGAGTGAGAAAGACGGATGAAGTGTCGCTTCGGCTACACTTTAACCTCTGTTTTTGTACTGGTTTATTTTGAAACATCTTTCATGTCAGTGAGCGTTTGCACACATGTGCGCAGTTAGACGTTGACCTAACAGCACAATTAATGTCTAACCTGTTACATTATATATGTTCTTGTCCTCCACCTTTCATTCACGCCCTGTTTTCCCATTTGTGGAGTAAGGACTTCAGTTTATTTCTCCCTGATGCACTTTATTTCCACTGCTCCTTATTTTTGTTCCCAGCAATCTTGTGGTGTCTTATTGCAGATTGTTGTTTTTAAATGTCTCTGTTTCAGGTGCACAGTAATCACAGACACACTCAGAGTGTGCGAGTGTTCAGCGAGGTGGTGTGTGAGTTTAAGGCCACTCTGTTGAGCCCGTGGGCGGAGCCTGCGCTCAGCCTTCAAGTGCCGCTCTCTGACCTACGTGACCCATCGTCCCGCACTATCTCACTGCCACTCGGAGGACAACCAGCCCAGATTCTCCGCTGTCGCTTTGCTTTCAGTGACCGTTGGCTCCTCATTAGTGAGATAAGCTTCTACTCAGGTATGAACGCACACACCTGACTCACAGCAACGTTCACAGGTCCTTTACCATAAAGTTTAAAAATATCCCCTTCTTCCATGTTTAGTAATAGTAATTTATGTATTAACATGAAACTTATTACATGCCTTATTTATGCTGGTTCAGCTAGTTGGCAAGTGAAAAAATTCCCCAAACCACTCAAAATTCTGGTGAAGAAGAATTTGGAAACAACTTGTTTTGAAACTATTTGTTTTGGCTGGATTAACTTTTTTAAAGAAATGTTTTTCAGCAGAAAATGAATGGAATTTATGATCTTTTGCCAGCAAGCAAATGTTCCCACATCAATCAAAATATAAAAAGTGTCAACTGCTTTTGTTTTGTACTCATCCTCAGGGGATTATTTTTATGACCTTCATGTTTAGTTCAAGTGGACCACAGTAACTTAATACTGACAATGTAGTGACACTTGAATGTGTGACCTTGAGTTCTGGTTTGGCAGTAGCATTCAGAATATAAGCATTATTACAGTAAGTCTCAACAACAATAATTTACAGAGAAAGCGAGACTTTGTTCACACTTGTTGGGTTTGTAGATAAGATGTAGAGCCTAAATGATGAATATTCATGCTTCATCAGAGATAAAGCCTTATCTAATTTTATCTCCATGAACCTTTCTCTGTCTTGTCTCCAGTGCCGTTTGAGGATGAATCTGTCCTTCCTCCTCTCCCTTCATCCAGCACCCGTCCCGTCAATACCACTTCTCCTAACACCCCTAGCTCTGCAAACGGAACCAGCAGCCCCACCGGTGAGTCATACACGTCAACCTCACCTCATTATGAGTGTGTATGCAACGCACTGCCGTGTGACTTTGCATTAGTGCTGATTGTTAGTCTTGGAACAGAAGAGTTTCATGTTTTCACCTCCTCAATGATTCTCCTAACAATCTTTTATTATTTTAAGTATGTACCTCACCTCAACAATTGGTCCAAAATGTATAATAAAAGTACAATACAAAAGCAATGCTACTTCACATATTTTGATATTTGAGTCTGTATAAATGTTATTTTATATATAATAACAATTTGTCCTTGGTTCAGAGTATTATTATTATTATTAGTCCTTTATTAACATTATTATTCATTAATACACACATATGTATATTAATATACAATATGTATATTAATTAGTGATGCTAGTAATATTTGAATGATTATAATAATAGCCTAAAAATATGATTTATTACAGTGATATATATATATATATATATATATATATATATATATATATATATATATATATATATATATATATATATATATATATATATATATATTGTGGTTCACTGGGAGAATAGGGAAAATTCTACATTTATACAGACTGAAAATGCCTTTTTTAATCCCATCTTCACATTCTGACCTTGCTCATCTTTCAGCACTCCCATGTCTCTTTGCCCCTCAATCACCCACCCTATCTCTCTAGTTCTCCCTCTTCTGACCTGTCCATCCTCATTTTTCCAGACTCCTTCATGACCATTACTTCACTGCTGCCCAGCAGCATGCCAACAGGTGAGAGAGAGAGAAAGAGAGAAGGACAAGGGGAAGAAAAGAGTATCGTCTTTATGCTTATTACGCCACAGATTTTTAGAGCATGTTTTCCAGCACATAGGGCTTTTATAATGTATTACATTTCTTTTGCATTTAAAAACCCTGTGCTCACATACTGCAACTGCCTGGGGAATGTGGTTGGTGGTTTTTTTGTGTATTGAATGATTATCCATCTTGAAGCCTGAAGAGAAGCCTTTTTGTTTTTTTTGCATGACTTTGCATTGACAATGCGATATTGTTTTGAGCTTGTTTTTTTCTATGGACAAGCTTATAAAGGATCTTTATTGTGAAATTGTTCCAGCTGTCCTTGCTTTTGTCCCTCTTTGAATTAACTTCAGTTCCCTCAGCTTTAGGACTGTGCCCATTCTCACAGCTTATTTACTCCCGTCACAGCTTATTACTGCCCCCCAAAACAACAGCTGCCTCCTAAATTTACCAACATAAATGCACAAGCGCAAACACACACACACACACACACCGTGAATAAGAAAGCAAGTCAAATCACAAAAAGTGTGTCAATGACCATGAAAGCATTTACAGCACTGAGATTAAAAGGTGGCTTTAATGGACAGATAAGCTTTGGGTTTACCCTCTTACACTCTGTAGGTTATGAATGCAATTTGTAATCATTTAAATGTCAGATTAACATGCGTGCACAATCATAAATAATTGTTCTTATTAACAGAGTTCTCTGCCATCACTCTGAGGGCAGGGTTACCTGTGGCCAAAGATGACCGCAGCAACACGGCCATCCTGATTGGCTGCCTCGTTGGAATTATTCTGCTCCTATTGGCTATTATAGCTGTCATACTGTGGAGGCAGTACTGGAAGAAGCTACTTGGCAAGGTGTTTTTTCATTACTGTGTTCTGCATAGTATTTATTTTTTCCCTTGTTGACGTGTTTCTCATAATATAGCAAAATATAAAATGTAATGGTTTATTCTGGTCCTTGAATCTGATCTGAAATCGCATACTACTTTAACATATGATGGAAGTTTTTACTTTAGGTGGAAAACCTAAATCTGAAAAGAATATCAAATTCACAGTAGTTATAAAACAGTAGGGAAATGTACCCAGATGACTTGGATCTGATGGACACTTTACTATCCCATGAGGCAATTGAGAGTATTTGAGAGTGGCAATGAAGGGACTGACTCTGATAAGATGACACGCATGACAACATGAGTGATGTAGTACGTATGGATTATATTCACACTACTCACGTTTATATTGAGCATACTTTCAAGAAATTAAAAGTGTGTCAGAGAGTATGTGATTTAAGATGCAGCCACTTTCATTATTAATGAGTTATTGGATCATTCACTCAGTTGATTCATTCAAAAACACTGATTAATTTATCAATAAATCAAATAACCCTTTATGAATTAGGTATTGAATCATTCAGTCAACAGATTTGTTCAAAAACACAGATTCATTCAGGAATGCCACTGCTGTGTGTTGCTCTGGTTGATTCTGCTTTGGGTTCGTTTGGAACTATTTTCATTGTTTGAGATAAAATAGAAAGTAACTGGAAATATTGTCTATAAAATATAAATTACTCTGCATAAATGTTTTATTGTGTATTACACTGCACTAGAAAAGCAAAATATTTCTGTACTTTATCATATTGATTCATATTCTCAAGTGAAAACTATACCTTTTATGTGCATTTATCTGTTAAAACATTTAGGAGAAGACTAGTTTACGAAATACCACAAACCTCTTTTGTGTCTTTACGTATCCAGGCCCAAGGCAGCCTCTCTAGCGACGAGCTGCGGGTTCATCTTTCGGTTCCATCGGACAACGTGGTGATCAACAACACTAACACACACACATACTCCAGCCGCTACCAGCGCATACACACCTTCCCCGACGACAGGGACAGAGAGGGAGAATACCAGGAGCCCAGCACTGTACTCCGGTCCCGAGAGCAGCGGGATAGCACAGGTGACACACACTGAAGCATTTATATACCTCTGTCAGTAAGTGCACAGGAACCTGGGTCACCACAGAGAACGAACAGCCAAAACGACATGAGAAAAATTACTTTAGGGCAATGCACAAACCAGACACAAAGAGCCACTATACTATCTGACAGAGAGAGGAGGGAGATTTTATTTCACTCAAACTTTTTTTCCTGCCGCAGTTGCTTTCATGATGAATACTTTGAATCATTGTGTGATTGTTTTCATATATTAAATAACATAAATGAATGCCTCAGAACAGACTGACCAATTAAAAGATAATTAACAGCCTGCGTCTTTACAGATCATAACACTGCATGCTGTGTTTGTGCATCTCACATGTAACTGGTTTGCTCTGTCACCCCTTAATGGCCCTGTTGTTTGTGTTTTAATGTTGTGTCGTCTGTGTTGTGGATTGGTTGTGTCGTTTTGTCATGTGGTGACCGCTCACACTGTCGTACCCTTCGTGGACTTCTGTGTCCGTGGGATTTGTGTATGTGTTCTCCTAGCACTGCTGTTAAACAACCCAGCATATCATCTCCTCCTGTCTGACCTGACACATGGCCCCAACAGGCTGACAAACTGCCACAGCCTGCAAGAAAAACCCCAAAACCTGTCCCAGGGTAAGAGAGAGAGAGGGTTTATGTCGCCCTAAGAAAGGGGCAAGGGGTGGTATCCTACCCATGGAGCAGTTAAAGCCCCCTGAACTCTTAAAGGTAACAGTAAAGGCCCCGATATACTCGCAGAAAAGTTCTTTTTCGTTTTTTTTTTTTTGCTTGGGTGCAAAATAAAATTTGAAATACATGAGCGACAATACAGTAATCCCTCGCTACTTCGCGCTTCAAGTTTCGCGGCCTCAGTGCATCGCAGATTTTTCAAAAATATTCATTGAAAAATAAAAATTCAAAAATACCGCCATTTCGGCAGCCGTATTGCGGAAAGCAGCATTGCTTCATCGTGATGCAAGAGAAACGGTTTTGCAGGATGCCAGACAAAGAGAGAAACTCTCAGAGGCTTTGTACACACCCACTGGCACTCAGAAAAGACACGTGATTGGTTCCCGTGGCGAGATCGACCAATGAGAGTAAGAAGCAAATGTTGACGATCTAGTGCCGATATCTGACAATGAGGCACTTCCTGAACTGATTTAAAGGCCTCATTATACCAGTGCAGTAACACCAGTCTGTCTTCGTCGTCATTACTGGAGTCAAGTCTCAAGATACTACTGTCATTGATGAGTGTAGAGCACCATATGTATCGTATGAGAGAGAGAGTGTAATTGTATAATATTAAGGTTTTATAATTAAATAGATTTAATTAAAATAGATTTAAAATATAAATATATTTTAAACATTATGGTACCTACACACACATACACGGAAATTCCTAGGGGCAGCCAATCCTACTTTGTGGATTTTCACCAATCGTGGGGGGTTCTGATCCCAATTAACAGCGATAAACGAGGGATCACTGTATACTGTTAGAGAACACCCAAAACCGCCCACTCTGCTGAAACATCCATGAATATGTAAACAAGTGCTCTGCGCTTTCCTCTCATACCCAAAATAAAAAATGTACAAAACAGCAAGCATTTTTTTTCTAAGCATCTGCTTATAGCAACATGGAGTTTTGCAGTTGGCATTCTAATAAAGTCACATCACTTCTGTTTATATAGCAATTTATACAATAGATTTCTTAAAATATGAAAAAAGTGTGAATCTCATTTAATCAGAAATACAAGTTCATTTTCTGTATAAAACAGCTCTCCGGTGTGTTCATGTTTTCACTTGTGGACGTCTGACCTCGACAAACTGAACAGGAGAAATGAACCGGAAAAGATTTCCACTTGAAAGAAGGCGAAGCCTAAGCGCACACCTGCCTATTACGCGATTGCCACGGACCAATGGTTGTACAAAGGCCTTAGCAAACTTCCAGAAAGGTCACCTTTGGCAAGCTGTTTCGAACTCTCAAAACAAACTCCAAATTTTGCCTGATTTTGTTCTCAGTGATATCACAGCAGTTTGTTTTTTGAAAAATTATTTTTTTTTTAAGTGTATCGGGGCCTTTAGATTGATGTAATGGCCTCAGAACAGCACAGGATATTAAACATTCATAAAGGGGAAATCTCAGGGGTTGAGTTTTCAAAACTTATCTTTTGTTATAGGATGGTCACATTAAAAAAAAAAAAAGTTGAAGAAAGGATATTGTTTTCTCAGGGATGAGGTACTGTAGGGAGTGTGTTAGTGTCTTCTGACAGCAGTCTAAAGCCATACATATCACAGTATGCATGCATTGTCTGATCTCCGGTGTATGTGAGTGTTTTAAGTGCATGTATTCAGTTTATAATGACTTATTATAATATAATATGGCTGATTAGCTCGCTACTATAAGTTTTTCTTTTGTACCTTTTTTCCCTTAGCATGTGCTATTGACATGGCTGATAAAGGCCTACCCATTCAGGAGGGACCACCTCCTTACCCTGGAGCTCCGCCCCCTGGGGCTCATTATGGAGAAGCATCAGGAGGCGGAGGCAGTGTTCCTCATTATGCAGAAGCTGACATCATCAGCCTACAAGGTGTTAGTGGAAACAATACATATGCAGTTCCCGCCCTCTCAGCTACGCCCACTGATTGCCCACCATTGCCTGAGTTGCCACGGGAACGACTTGTATTCAAAGAAAAGCTGGGAGAAGGACAATTTGGGGAGGTACAACACTCCTCTCTGAGCATTATTGGATTCTTTATTCATAAACTTTGATTATGTGAATAAAAGCAGATTTTTAATAATATTATTTCCATTATACCAATCTATTTCTTGTCTGACTCCTTGTTAGGTTCATTTGTGTGAGATTGAAAACCCTCAGGATCTTGCAAACCTTGAGTTCCCGTTTAATGTTAGGAAAGGACGCCCTCTTCTGGTGGCCGTGAAGATTTTACGGCCAGATGCCTCTAAAAATGCCAGGTAAACCACACATTGTCAAATTGTAAACATTATTTACAAGATGTATATATCTTTTATATATATATATATATATATATATTTATTTATTTATTTATAGATGTATAGATATTTTAATATATTAAATATAATATGTATAAAGATCATCTTCATTTGAACTTAAAGGCACAATATGTAAATTTTAACATTGAATAATCCAAAAACCACTAGAACAATGTTATATATTTTGTTGAGTAATGTACTTGCATTATTCCAAATGTTTCCAGCAATGTTTAAATTCAGAGAAGTCAGAAATTTTAATCAGGACAGGACATGGCCTGTCAGTGGCGTCATATTTGCCTTAAGCTCATTTCCTTAAACAACATAGATGCTGATTGGCTCTGTACTATACATTTAATATGTCTATATTACATGTTTTATTAGACGGGTGAATAACTGTTTAGATGGATTTATCAACAGAAAATGAATCATTGTTAAGTAGCTCAACACTTATTGTTAGTCTTATTGCTTGAATGCCATTCGTCGGGTTCCTCTCCTTCAGCTGTGAAGGTGAAGACTGCAACTCCCATGACTCCACGCTTATTCACGGGCTTCATCAAGCTATGCCTTTCTTTTGAATAAGCAACCTCTGGTGGCGAAAATTACATATTGTGCATTTAACAAAGTTATTATTAATTCATATTAACTATAATATGAATTATATGCTCCCTAGCTTTGATTTAGCAGATAAAACTTGCAGTTGAATGAATACAATTGCAATTGTTGCAACAGTTATTTAGCTGTAAAACAAAAAACTGCTGTTGTGTATTTTGTAAAATTGTAATAAACTCAAATTCTTTACGCTTCATTTCAAAATAGGTTGTCTTTTTCCCCTCTCTTCTTACTCTCTCATTCTTTTCATGCTCTTCTTTCAACAGAAATGATTTTCTGAAGGAGGTGAAGATTTTATCTCGCCTGAAGGATCCGAACATAATCCGCCTGCTGGGTGTGTGTGTAAGCAGCGACCCATTGTGTATGGTCACAGAGTACATGGAGAGCGGAGACCTCAATCAGTACCTCTCCCATAGAGTGTTGCTGGACAAGACTGGACCGTCACATAATACACCAACCATCAGGTACACACACACAGAACAGTACAGTACGACCGCAGTGTCAAGCAATGATGCATGTAATACAAATGCATATCCCATACTGTGAAAGGCTAAATCTCTGTCGTTGTCTCAGCTACCCAGCTTTGATCTCCATGGCGAGTCAGATCGCATCAGGAATGAAGTTCTTGTCGTCTCTGAACTTTGTGCATCGAGATCTGGCCACGCGGAACTGCCTGGTGGGTGGAGACAAGGGGGAGGGGGAGGACCATGGCGGAGAGCGTCCGATAAAGATAGCTGATTTTGGCATGAGCAGAAACCTCTATGCTGGCGATTATTACAGGATACAGGGACGAGCTGTGCTGCCTATTCGCTGGATGGCATGGGAGTGCATCCTAATGGTAAGAACACAACTGAAAATACAGGGGTATTGGTGACAAACTTTTTTTATTGATTAGTTTAACTCATCTGTGTTCCATAATGAAAATATATGTATGAATTACTTTATATTTATTGTTAGGTTTAATATTTGATATCCTATAATAAAGAAATCTATTAAATATATACACACACTCTTTATTTATAAATATAAGTTAAAAAAATGTGCATTACTATAATACACATATCTTTATGTACTTAATTTGTATTAAGTATTGTTCATTATATTATCAGACTTATAATAAATATTATAAATGAAATATAAATATTATAAATACATATTTTTAATACAAATATATTAAATTGGGTCCAAAAAGTTTGCAATCACTCGGCTGTGCAGTCAAATGGCTGTATTTTTTCGGCAGTACCATAATTAATAAATGTATATTTATTCATTAAAAGTATATGTATTTATTAATATTTATTATTATATAAATTATTATATTAACACAATGTAAATATTTTTTGATTAATTTTTATTTATATATATATATATATATATATATATATATATATATATATATATATATATATATATATATATAAAAAGACTGTGACCACTAGTGAAAATGCCTCTTTCTTGCATTACCATAATGAAGAGATATTTAATTACTTTATTATTTATCAAGTTATATTTTATTTTATCTACTTTTACTTTATTTTATCTTTTCTTTTTTGGACTATATAAAATAGTCACATAAGCAGCGTGTCACTCGTGCTGTTCATAATGCTAATGCCCTTCGTATCAATCCTTTTTTTCGTTGTTGTATTTTTGTATGCGTGTATGCGTGTGTGTAGGGGAAGTTCACAACGGCGAGTGACGTGTGGGCATTTGGCGTGACACTGTGGGAGATGTTGAGTGTGTGTCAGGAGCAACCCTACAGTCACATGACCGATGAACAGGTTATTGACAACGCAGGGGAGTTTTTCAGAGACCAGGGCAGACAGGTATGCGTGTATTTCCTGACACTTGTCAACCCTTATGAAAAAAACATAGCCTCACTCACTCACACTCTCTCTCTCTCTTTTCATCAGGTATATCTGTCTCGCCCGGCAGTTTGCCCACAGGGTTTGTATGAGCTGATGCTTAGCTGCTGGAACAGAGACTGTAAACTACGGCCTTCATTTGCATACATTCACTCCTTCCTCACCGAAGACGCCATGAACATGGTTTAGAGAGTGGCAGAGACGTAGAGAAAGTGTGTGTGTGTGTGGACCACAGACTGGTGGTGTGTTTTTAAGCAGACACGGATAAGCACTCTTATGTAAATTAGTGTATTTTGTTTGATCAGTGGGATGGGGCGAACAAAAGCCGCAGGTTCGGTGCCCCTAAATGACCCACTTCTCATCCCTTTATCCTGAACTCTTCAGGCAACTCTTTATCCCCAAATCATTTTTAGGCTCACTGTTTCCCCCACTGTTCACAGTGTTTGGTTTCACAGAGCTAACATTTCCACAGAAATGGCATTACTCTTCCTTATATTTTCTTTAAGAACCTGAGAATGAAACCTCTGTGTAAATGTTTCTTGCTGTAAAACTAAATTCTTTTGTGTTCTGTGAGGTTCATTACTGATGACAATGGGCTAACAGGAACAATATGAAATAGATTTTGGGATAAAATGCTGCTTGGCCTCTGAAACTTAAATACTGTCTCTTCATTCCCTGAACGCTGACTAGATTTCAAAACATAATCATAGGAACTGGTGGAGGGTTTTTATAGATAGACGACAGGCGGCACAAAAGCACATGGCTCTACAAACTCTACTTAGTCGTAGTTCTCCACAGACAGCATTTGACAAATTATTATGCATATTAAAACATACTATAGAAGAAATAGTTTTTAATACTTTCATATTAAATAATAATAGTGAATAACATTTTAACAGTCTAACTTTTCTGCCATTCGTGGTCATGTAGAAAATCGGAGAATGTATCAGCCAGCTTTTCATGTCTTTTTTGAGGTGGAGGGTAATTTGTAATCACTAAACATTAACATTGAATGAGCTTTTTTCTTCTCAATGATATGAAATCATTGTAACAGCGGTTCATGGTTCATACCGGAGCAAATTTAATAATCATTGTACCTCTTGGAGTTCAATGAACATCAAAAACAAATGTTGAAGAGCTTCTGGTGTTTTTAAATATGACACAAGTTACTATAATTATGTACAACAATTGCTGATGTGTGAAACACAAGCTTTATATTGTCAAATTGCAGTGAATTAGAGGATGGATATTTGTAACTCCTCCCCAGTCTGTCTGCACATCAATAGTCCCTTTAGGCTCATTCACACAGAGGACAATAACAATACATTTTTTATAATTGTTTTAATTCTATGATAATATGGTCGACACAAGAGCTCTAACAATATTGTTGGATTGTGGATAGCGATTGGCTGTCAAAGAGCTTAAGCATTCAAAGTGGAATGTTATAACTCCAGCATGCGCTTATAATAAACAGAACATTATTGTATATTGGTGTGGATGCTAATATAGGTGTAATTGACCAGGAACAATGACCATAAAGATAACAATATTAGCGTCCACACCATGGACCATAGCAACGCATGCAGCGGTTTTGTCACCTACTGCTTTAAACGCACAAGCTCTTTAAGGCGCAAGGTTTTTTTTGGGCTGTCAATGTTTGTATCTTTCAACAGCTTGGAAAAAATTTTATTCCAACAAAATTGTTTATGGTCCATCCACATTCAGGATGATAACTATAAAGTTTTAATATTCAGTCTAGTATTAAGGACAGTAGGTATAGAATAGTCCAATTATTAAATTAACAATAGAAGGAATCAACTTTCAGAACTATTTTTGCCAGCTGAAAGAAAAAAAAAAGAAGAAAAAAATACATTGACAGCCACCCAGGATTAAAGAGCTTGTGCATTTAAAGGAAAACTGCATCGCACGTAGCATGAAGTTATCGGCCTTTATAGCCAATAAAGTTATCGTTATAATTGTTGTTGTGAAACTGGCCTTAAGTGAGAATGTGATTCATTGTGGTCTTTTTTGATGGCACAGAAAATGACTAGAGAGACTTTTGTGATTGACCTGGAATGACTTAAACTAAGCTGAACGTAGATCATGATCTTGTTGGAACTAGTATGTGCTGGGTTAAACTAGACTTATGGAATTCAAAAACTCTTTTGGATGGGATGTATGGCAATGTACTACCAATGCACTATTTGAAAGGACTCGATATGAGCCTGGACAGTACATGGTGAGAGAGGGGGAAAAACAAGCAGAATGGCCACAGAAATGTAAATTTATACTAATGAAAAATGTATTGTTTATAAAGAGAAATAGTAATAAAGTAAGAAAATAGAATAGCCGAAGCATTTGTCCTGAATTTACCATGTAAACCTGTGGGACTCTTGCAGAGAAACTTAGCTAGAGTACAAGATTGCATTTAATCTCAGTGGTGGTTTCAGTGACTGCAGACTGTACATTTAACTTGAAACTGGTGCGGTGACGCCACCTCATCCTCATTTAAGAGGAAGACTGCGTGTAGGTGTAGTGGAGAGCAACATAAGTAACATTTACTGTAATATACACAGAGAAGGGGTTATGTTGCTAATTATGGGGAATATGCTAATTGAATGGCCTTTAACCTTCTTTTTTGGTACACCGAGGCGTGAACTTTTGTTGTATTTTTATAAATATAGTTTTGGGCATGTTCTGTCCTCAGCTATTCATGTTTCTTAAATAATGAAAAATGTAAATAATTCATGGGACATAATTTTCTTGCTATTGCTCTCTGTTATTAATCGGATCTGTCCGTCTGTTTTAGACTCCCTGCCTGTGTTAGTCAGTGTCATTGCCTGTGTTGTCTATTTTTGTAGGTGTTTTAATAAAGTAACCTTTTCCAATAAAATAAAATCCGATTCTAGTTATTTAGACTTTGCTCGTTTTGAGTAGTACCGTAGTATTTGATTTCACAACAACGTTCATATTCATTAGGACTAGGTTTGTGCAAACATGCTCTTCCACACAAGTTATAGAGTAAAGCACATGCTAATCCTTTATTGTTTATTTTAAACAGTACATACTTTTATAATATGTATAAATCCCAGTCTGGATATATAGATCTACAGTTTAAGGTGAAGTATCAACATCACCATTGAACATACAGTAAGGCAAACATCGGGTTAGTTTGAAATATATAAACAATGATGCTTTAACCCAATGAAAATAAACTAATGATATTAAAAAAACAAAACAAGAAAGTAATATTCTGAATGAGATTAGTTATTAAGGCCAGGAAGTGTCATGAAATGTCAGAATTATTTTCTTGAACAGGCTGCTGTCAGCTTAAGCGAGGAAGTTAAAAGATTGCTTTGAGGCACTTTGAAGTTGTAAACTAGAGATGCATAGGTTTACATTACTCTGGTAATGTTAAGTCGATTTTAGTGTGAAGTACACAGCAGCATGGCTAAACCAAAACATTCACTTTTTCTTTTTTTTGCAACCACTGGAAAATGATACGAGAACTTAAACCACCATCAGCCTTCACTTGAGATTCTGTGGCCACAAAGACATGCGTTAAAAACCTAACCTATTTTCTCTTCTTCTTTCTTCCTGTTTGTTCATCAACTTCAAAAATCATCAGGTTTCTTTCACTCACTTCCTACCCCCTCATACTTTTTAACTTGCTGTAAAAAAAAAACCTTTCCTGTGCACACAGGCCTGTTTAAGCGAGTGATCCGTCTGAAGAG
The DNA here is from genome assembly GCA_037043235.1 of Rhodeus uyekii. Lineage (NCBI taxonomy): Eukaryota > Metazoa > Chordata > Actinopteri > Cypriniformes > Acheilognathidae > Rhodeus > Rhodeus uyekii. The sequence continues at coordinate 1,088,976 of JAWRVZ010000026.1, forward strand.
TAATAAAAACATACATTCCAAATCATTTTTCAATGTGTCTGCAAACTCTAGTGCCACTGTTTAAAAGAAAGTCACAGAACGAAATCACAAAGAGGTTTAAAACGGCAAGAACAAAGCGTCACATTTTAGTATCTGGATCCCAAAGAAATTGTGCAGGTGGCCTACGGCTTCAGTAATGCACTTGGGGTGAATTTACGTGAATTGGTCTAGAATGCACTTTGGTTTAAAGAACAACCAGAATCAATAGGCGTGTGGATCTAACAGATAGAAACTATTAATAAAATTAAAAAACCAGCCCTGCTTCCCTGAATATTCACTATTACTAGGCTCTAGAGTAGATGATGTAGTTTAATGTAATAAAATAATATAAAGTGATAAAATCATCTAATTCACAAAATAGAATATAAAAACTGATTGTTACAAACAGTGGATAACAAAACAAAAATGTTTGACCTCAATGTTCCAAGTTCAGTACAAACACAGGCATGCACACAGACGGGGAGTGCTGAGATCCACAATCAGAGCTGATCAGACTTGATTCCTTCTTCGTGAACTCCATTAGCCCATGCGGGTTAGACCAGCCTGGCCAGAGAAAAAAAAAAGAAAGCATCTACATTTACTGTCTGGACTGGAAACCAAGTGTTTTACATAAATGTAATTTCAAATTATTTAATGTTATTTTAATGGGCATTCACACAGAAAACCTGAAATTAGATTTACTGCAAAGATCATTTATTTATTACCATATCTGATTTAAACTTTAAGTTGTTATGTTTCATACATATCCCTAAATCAGATCAAAGTGCAAACATTTAAGGATTGGCATGTGTCATCACTCAAAAATGTCAAATTGTGACATATGACATATCATGCATTCAAATCTTTCAGCAAAAAATACTGGTAATCCATGCTGTTTGTTATCATGTATTGTTATACAGGTGCATATTAATTAAAAAAAAAGTATATATATATATATATTTAAAAAAAAAATCATACACAGTGGAGTTCACTTATCTCGACTCACGGTTAAGGACTCGCGGACAGTGTTGCCAACTTAGCGCCTTTGAAGCTATATTTAGCGAGTATTTAGACCACATTTTCAAAAAAGTGACTAGCGACAAATCTAATGACTTTATCTGGAGTTATTGGAGACTTTTGGAGACTCTCTGAAGTGAAAGCACATATCGTTCTTGCACTTCTCAACGAGCAGCTAGTGCTGCTCGGTTATCTTGACGCTTTTTTGCAACCCCCGAGATCGTCGACATAACCCTATTCCACTGTATGTATACATATAAATAAACATCCCATTAGCTAGACGTGCGTGTGGTCACCTGTGAGATGTTCACTCCAGTCAGTTTCTCCACCGCGATCGGCAGGCGAGTCATGATTTCCAGAACTTCTCCCGTCAGCTTAGCAGCGCCCACTTCTGACCCACCGCTGGAAACCATGGTGATCTTCTGAGCTGCACAGAGCGGCCTGCTGATCTCTTCTGCCATCTAGAGCAGTGGAGCACAAAAGGCGTTTTAACATTAATTGAGTGATCTTATCATTGAACTTATTTAATGACATTTAGACGTTCAGATGCACTAACAAGTGGAAGTTTCTCCAGCAGCATCTCCACCATGGCTCCCTCTTTATACTCTTTAAAAGCTTCCGCCTTTTTGGACATCTGCTCAGCTTCAGCCCGACCCTTCGCCTCCAGTGCAAAGGCCTCTGCCTCTCCTCTCATCTGAAACCGAGACAGAACGGGAAGCGTTAAACAACACAAACAAAGATATTTTAAAGAATGTTGGTAATCAACATTCTTTAAAATATCTTCTTTTGTGTTCAACACAAGAAAGAAAGGTTTGGAACAACTTGATGGTGAGTAAATGACAACATTTTAAATTTTACGGTGAATGTTGTGTAGGTTGTGTCTTATACAAACATTAGTGCTCATTGTCACCGGTGAAAAACAAGTGTGTGGAGAGATTCATGAACTCACTCTGATGGTCTCCGCCTCAGCTTCTGCTTCCATGATCAACTTAAGCCTGTTAGATGAGAGGTTATGTTTTTCAAGATTATGATACCAGGATATCAGTTTTATTCTTTAGATCTGATTCCAGCAATTAGACAAAATGCAAAACCTTTGGATCTTGATGTTTGTGTGTCACTGCATCAGTTCCTCACCGTTCTGCTTCAGCGATCCTCTCAATGCGGTATCTCTCAGCCTCGGCTGGTTTCCGGACCTTGGCCTCCAGTTCCTTCTCCCTGCGGGTGATCTCCTGCTCCTGTAAGGTAATCTGCTGCGTACGCTCCACAACCTGAACCTGCATCTTCTCCTCCTCGATACGCTGCTTTGTCTTGGCCACCTAATTCAAATGACAGTGGGTTAAAAAAGGCAGAAGAAGTGACTTAAACCCAAAGTATGCTTCGCTTTTAATTTTATACTTTGGACCCTCGTGTATATTGTGCCTGATGCAAATTTTGTATAGAATAGAGCACACGTACTGTATGCGTGCTGCCAGATTTTTGTAACTGTGCATTCTTTGTATACACTAACGTAACGGATTAGTTTTAAGCGTAACTTACTTCAACACAGGTGGTCATAAAGGATTTAAAAACTGACTTTTAGATTGATCCCTTCTTGTAAACCCAGAGATGTTGATTTGGACGGTAAGCAAATTATTAGTTTGTCCAAAAAAAAGGACTTAATTCGACTGGGAATTGCACACGTAGAGGAAGAAAAACATATTTTGTTGATAAAATGATCAACAAATCCATGTAATTACTGTACTTCCCCATAGGAAACAATTAGACTAGGGCTTTAAATGATGTTTTTCTTCAAATTCCTAATTGATTTTAAAGTTGCAATCCTTTGTTGAATATCATTTGGTACCTGAAGCTGATATGCCATTTCAGACTCTGCCTTCTTGGTGTTGACCTCATAGTCATAGGATGCTTTCTTCAGCTCAAAGTCTCTTTGCGCTTTGGCCATCTGAATTTCATTTACATACTGAGCAGAGACCTGCTCCTGCTTGGCGTGAGCCTCCTACACACACAAATACATACATTCAGTTTTATCCAACACCATGTAATGACAACAGGAATATGAAGAAAAGAAAATCTCACCTTGATGACAGCATCTCTCTTGAACTGAGCCTCTCCGATACGAGCATCTTTTTGCACCTGAGCAGTACGAGCTTTACCCAGCGAGACTAGATAACCCTGTGAGACAGTCCGGATGAGGTGTATGTGTTATTACAAATATACACTACTCTTTAAAAAGTTTGGGGTCAGTAAACAGGCCACCAGGGTGGTTCCCCAAGAATTAAATGTTCCCCTAGGGCCACTTTGCTGATTACATTAGCACTGCCTGTAGGAACTCTGAAGTGATTTAAACTATCCTGTCTAATACAAAGAAAGTAGACAGTAGCTGAGCAGAATACATATTCATATATTGTATTGAAGTTAGAGTCTTTGAGCACTTTTAAATTTATTCTGTATTCTGCATTTAAATTGTCTTGTAAATGCTTTTCTTGAACTTTGACCTATTTTGGATTTGTTGGATTGTTTGTGTTTTAATTATTTATTTGTCTGAAGAAGAGATTATTATTAAATAAAATAAAAAATAAATAAAATTAAATAAAAATTTATTAAATAAAAAATTAAATTAATGCATGAAATAGTTCCTCCAGTTTGAAAGTACCTTATAATTTCTTTAGAAAATATAATTTTATTCAGCAAGGAATAATTTTATTTAATAAAATTAAAGACATTTATAAATGTTACAAAAGATTGCTATTTTAAAAAATGCGGTTCTTTTGAACTTTTTGACTTTCTATTCAAAGAATTCGGCAAAAATGCATTATGGTTTTAGTAAAAATAAAAAAAACAGCACAACTATATTCAACGATAATAATAATAATAATAATAATAAATATTTAATGACCGCCAAATCAGCATATTACAATGAGTTCTAAATCGTGTGACACTAAAGTAATGACTGAAAATTCAATGGCTGAAATGACAGGAAGATATTACATTTAACTATATATATTAAAGCAGAAAAAGTTATTTTAAATTGCAATAATTTATTCAAATATTACTGTATGTTTTTTTATATTTTTGATCCAACAAATGTAGCCTTAAAAAACTTCTTTCAAAAGCATTTGAAAAAAATCCAACCAACCCCAAACTTCTAAACAACAGCGTTTATTGAGGTGTGAGGTGCATAACATCACCTGATCGTCATGCACATCTTTGAGCGTGTAGCTGACAACACCGATCCCCATGTTGACCAGGTCAGAGGAAGCCACCTTAAACACCTGCTCCGAGAACTTTTTACGATCCTGATAGATCTCCTACAGAGAGGAAGAATGAGAGATTGTACAATAAATCCCAAATAATCAGATAAAAGCATTACAGTTAGTAGCACAACAACTCGTGAGCAGAGGTTGCTTGTTTATTTCAGCACTAAAACTCTCTTTAAAATGTTCTAATAAAAAGCTTGTTACTTCCGTTCGGTGTGTGTGTTTGATACAGTATACAAATAGATCTGTAAGGGTCTCAAAGTACCTCCACTGTCAGGTGAGCGATAATGGCTCTCTGATGTCCCTCAAGGGTCTCCAGGGCAATCTCAGCAATCTCCGTCTCTGACTTTCCCATGAACATCTGACAAGCTGCAGCCAGCATTTCTTTATTCTGACCCTGGATCTTCACCTGCAGAACACATAAATCGCAGCTCTTACAGACTGTAAAACTGATGTAACAGATGACTGTAAAGTGTGTGCGTGTCTAACCTGGGCAATGCCAGTCACTGAGACTGGTACTCCATGTCTGGTGTAGACCTTTTCACTCTTTACATTCAGAGTCAGAGTATTGAGAGAGATCCTGGAAGAAAAGAAATACAACCGTAAAGCCTTTTTTTAAGTTGCACATGTCTTTTCTTCTCTATTGTGACGTATATTCAAGTGAAACAGCTTCTAGAACGAGAACAAATGTAACGCAGGAAATGATTGGATGTGGTTTGCTATTGATGTGATCACATGTGAGGTCACATTGCCCTCAAACCTTTAAACACATCATCAGAAAAATGTTACTGCACGAGGGAGGGGAATATATTTTGATTAAAGATTATGAGGGAACATAAAAAAAAAAAAGAAATGATGCGCACGGATAAATCACTAATAATAAATACAGTAATACAGTGGAGTTCACTTATCTCGAGTCACGGTTAACTCGCCAATACTATTATGTCGACGTTTTTGAAGTGGAACCGCCAAACTCCCTATTTGCCTCAGTATTTTCGGTTCTAAAAATGTTGATTCCTTAATGTCGCCGAAAACTAATATCTCGAGCAAATATCTCGGACAAAGTCGTCACTTCACATGGTTATATCGTGAGTCATGAGCGTACCTAGTTCACTGCGCATGCGCGCATGCACGTACAGTCCCGCGCAGCCGCAGAAGAACTCGCAGGAGTTGAGTCGAGCGCGTCTGTGTTCAGTGAGTCCAGCGCGCCTGCAGTGAGTCTGTGTGTTCAGTGAGTCGAGCACGTCTGCTGTGAGTGTGTGCGTTCAGTGAAGCATCATTGTCCAGGAATTCCCAGATTACATTGACATCGACAAAGATGTCGTTACTGATAGAAGCTTTTGTTTTCAAGCAGACCGTTAAAGGCAAAAAGCAACAATGCATTTTAGAGTTTGTAAATAAACCATATTAACCACGTGTGCAGTGCTATCTGAATTGTGTCTGAACGAAATGACTGTGTTATGAGCGAATGTGTTTACACGTGTGTTGTGCCTGTGTTTACACTGTAAGCGATCGTTGTGTTTGCAATGTTGGAGAATATAATTAAAGGTTTGTATGGAGAATCGAAGGTGTTTTTTATTGTATATTTATATTTTATATTGTATCCCACGCGCCTCACTTCTTCACTTCACATGTTCGTTGACTTCCGTAAGCATCTCCCACGAGTCTTCCTGTGGTGTGTTAAATACATATATGGGGTAATTGCTTATGATCTCCACTAGAGGGCCACCTTGGTTTTACAGCATGGTTACCGGGGGCGACGAGTGATTCAAGGGTATTAAGCTGGAAGCAGCACGAGTTATGCATGTTCAATAATAATGAATATGAGGCATACATTATTGTGCGTGTAGTCCATCCAATACACTACACGAGAAGAAACACTACACTTCCGTAGTGTGTTTGCGTTATCTACGTAATCCCTCCCTCCTCCTCCTCCGCACAAGCCTGATACTATATCGTCTGTCTCGAAGGTAAGAACTATATTAGCACATTAATGTCTATACTACGAAAACAATACGGTCAAATACGTTTTCGATTCCCTCTGGAAGTGGTCGAAAGTGGACAAGCTCAAACTTTTAGACACCGTTTACGTCTGTATTTAGCATTGTCCACTTGTGGACCGATTGACTTCTTAATAGTAGATGTAAACAGGGCCACAGATGTGAATGTTGATGTGCAGTAGGCTAATCAGATTATGGACAGACTAAAGCAAATTCATCCATTGTGATCTACAAACTACTGCAGTGATCTGTAGCAATCTACGAAATGGGACGAAGGAATGAGCGTTTCATTAAATGTCTCCATCTATACATGGAGAAGAATGTAAACACAAGCTTCTACTGCAAACAGAGCCGCCTCTTGTTCTTGTTCCCATCATTCATGAGGCCCGTGTGTCTCAGTCTATTCTTGAATCACATTAGAGACTTGCACTGCAGCACCTGGTTAAACAGACTGGTGCCAATGCATGTGTGTCCAGGCACTAGCATGTTTTAATCTGTCTCCTATTGTAATTCAATACATACCGCTGGATTTTCTGAACACAAGGAATAACAAACACTCTTCCACCAGCAATCATCAGAGGAGGAGAGCGACCACATCCTGAAAGAGATGAGAGGTTTTTTTTTTGCTGGTATAAAATGTTAGCACTTGACTAAAAACACACTTGGTGGAATTTGAAAAATTCACTTGCTAATAAGTGGGAGGTATGTCTAAAATATTACATTATGAGTCATATTATATCACAGAAACAGTATATATCACAACAACAGGGATGCATCAATATTAAAAGTCTGGCCAATACAGAGGAGTCGGTAATTATTTCATTGTCACAGCCGATAACTGATAAATGGTCAATAAAAATTGTATACTATTTTTCTAAATAAATCGTTAAAGTAAATTCAACTATTTTTAAATTGAATACAGCTACAAGACATTTAGACATCAACTAAATAATGTAAAGTATAAAATAAGCGGCATATAAAAGGTAAAAATTGGGGTAAATGCTTTTATACAGCAAGAATACATTAAATTATTTGTTTATTATTTTAAACTTTGTATTCATAAGAAATTAATGAAGAAATGTATCAAGGTTTCCACAAAAATATTAATGTTTTCAACATTGATAGCAGTAAGGAGTGTTTCTTGATCTAAATCAAAATCAGAATTCATATTTGCCTTCACATTAATATATTACATTTTAAAATATATTTAAGTAGAAAAGTTATTTCACATTTTAATAATATTTTGCTGTATTTTTGATCATATGTTCACCCAAACTAAATTTGAGACAAAAACTTTTGAACATTTCCGTAATTTATCTTTTAAATTACATGCAAAAAAAACAACAACAACCGCTAACCAGTGTACGAATGAATGAATGATTCACTTTTACTATTAGGATACATTTCCACTTCAACAACAAAGAAACACTCTTGTCATCATAACATAACATTGCTGGAAATACTCCATTTAACAAATCATGGCACATAACATATCTCCCTTTAGAAAATCAATGTCAATCCCATGCATGATTTCCAACCTTAGCAAAGACACTCATTGAGTACACTTTCCTGTCATTACATGTCTCCAGCAGCCTGTCATGCGTTTACAGAGAGAACAAGGGCGACAGAGACATAATGGAGCTTATTTTCTGCCCCTCTGTACAGTGTGGTTTGACTACATTAACCTTGTTATAGTAAATGTGAGCCTGCTGGGGTTTTTCCCCTGAGCATTAAAGTCATCTTAATGTGTAACCACTGACATTTATCTACATAAAATAACACAACCATTACAGTGAACTTTGTGTCTGTTTTGACCTGTGAAGTCACATGAATACCTGAAACCAGTTCTGTATTATTCATCGTTTAAAAAAAGAATGCAGTTTTCACAACATCATTCATCCGTACAATCACTACTGAACTATATATGTATATAATTCTGTAGTGACTGAAGGGATGAATGATGTTGTGCAAACTGCATTGTCTTTTTGTTAAACAACGACCAATGCAGAACTGCCATGTGCGTGAGTATGTGTATGTATATATATATATATATATATATATATATATATATATATATATATATATATATATATATATATATATATATATATATATATAATTATTCTAATCTTCAAGGAAGATTATAACTTATTTACATGCATATCTGACATGTCTGTGTAATAAGGCTCAACAGATGCAGCATACCTGAGATCACCATTGCCTCATTGGGACCACAGGTGTAAAACATCTTGAATTAGATCTGAGGAAAGAAAGCAGCCACTAGATCAACACATGCTGGGAATATTTTAGATATGGCATCTGAGTAAACAGACAGCACTAGCTGATCTCATGACTTCAGTGCATTATGGATGACTCTAGTATTTCATATCTCTCATGTGAAACTGCTCTTCCCACTTCCTTTCTGTAAAAATCTCTATTCCTTTAATTCAAATCATAGACCGTTTGATCAACGAATAAACTTAATTTTAAAAAAACATAACAGTAAAAGATATCTCATAATAACGCTATGCAATAGGTTATTTTATGTTCCAAAATAGTACATACTTTAGAATAAAAAAATAAACTATAATATATCATAAGATAAAAAAGTGCCCATATAATTCATATAATCGATACACTTATAAAGATCTGCTTCTAAACAGCAATAATCCAAAACTCGCTGTAAAAGGCTAAACTATTCAAACCGACATGAATTTTATGTCGTAATACACACTAACACTCGACGATAAATAAACCTATATCTTCCATAATAAAACCTAAGCACAATAACTAGCAAAACAGTTGCGAAAATATAATAATGAACAACTTGTACGTGTTTAGAAGCGCTCAGAACAGGAAATGCTTGGCTAGCCATTAGCGGCGGTAATGCTGCGTTTCACGCGACTCAAGTCAACTTCAACTTAAACGCGACAAATCCACACACTTTGTCATATTCAGACACATCGTGAGTTCTTACCGTTCGCAGATATTTCGGTAAAAACGAAGTAGACGCAGTCCGGATTGTTTCTCGTGAGTCAATGGCCAAAGCTCGTCGTAATCGCTCAGTCTCGCCACGCCCATTCAAAACACTCGGGCGGGCTGTGTTTAACTCGCTGTGAAGCTCCTACCGAGACGCACTTCTGAGCCTTTCCTCATGCGGCAAACGCAGCCCAGCTGGGCGGATCATGTGGGTCGACTGCTCTCTGCTGTAACCCGAGACTCCTTCATTTACTGTAGCACATCAGATCATTATGAGATTTCAAAATCAGCATAGGAAATGTTTTATCATGACATAAAAAGGTCTTAATTATGACAAAATGAAGAATTAAATCAGAGACATTAAATCATCATCATGAGATCTTTTTTTAAATCGAAATTGTGATATTTATCTCATTTAAAATATATTTTTTTTAAATGCCATAGCCTATCAAGACATACTTGTGAGGAAATAATGTATTATTGTTAAGTTATTGTTATTATTAAACAGAAAAGTCGAAATACTGTGTCATAAGTATGAGACTGAAACATAAGTATGACTTTTTCTTCTTATCTCATAATTATGACTTTTTATATCATAACAATGACTGTGTATTTAAAAATCTCAACTTTTTTTATGTTACGCTTGGTTAAAAAATAGTTTTTTGTTTGTTTGTTCCTTTATTATTTTCATGATTTATTTTTTTTTATATATTAACTTAACCCTCTACAGCAGGCAACAAACTACTTTTTTGGACCTCACATGTCCCTTAAAGATTTTTCCCACAAAAAAAAATAATAAGAATAATATCACCTGACATGTCCATTCAGTAAAATGAGGGATTGAACTGGGTGTGGCCTTTTGTTTGGGGGTGGAGCAGTTCTTTCAGGATGGGACATTGTGGCACTAATTGGTAAGATAAATATCACTTTTTAACATGCTTAAATGTAAATAACTTTGTATGTATGTATGCAAAATGTATGCATGTGCATCAGTGTTTAAACCACTTTTAGACCACTTTTTTTCATCCTCCAAGCTCTGAAAACTCACAGAATGCACTATGTGTGTAATTTATGATATTTGTTCAGTATTATCATTAGTATTAGTATTAGTATTATCATTAGTATTAGTATTAGTATTATTCTGTCACAGAGAATGATATGAAATGTAATTTGATCAGTCAAGCTCATATACTGGTGTTTTCTGGCAAATTTGAAAACAATGTGCCTCTTTATTTATGAGTTCTACATCACCAGGGACCCCAAAAATAGGGTGAAATATATTCCCCAAAATAAAGAAATCATGCCATAGAGGGTTAGGAAAGTCTGCAGTTTCTCTGATATTCTTTTTTTGTTCATTTTTTAGTCTCTAGTTCTTCTTTATTTCTTGTTCTTTATTTCTAGTTCTTCATCAATATGGACAGTGTAGTGAGAATGACACTAGTTTTATGAATTATTTGTCACTCTATTTTGTTCTGTGTCCAAAGTTTGTATCCACAATGAAAATAATAGCAATGAGTAAACTAACAAACCTTAATAAGAAAAGCTCAACTGGATACAACCAGCAGACTTTCCTCTTTCTTTTTCTACAAGCAATTCTTTTTGGCACTCCCTGTATACGGTCCTCCAATCCCCGTCACTGAAATGTGTCTCGCACCAATCAGGTTCCTCAACATTCATCAATGTCCCGCCCACCACTACTCCAGCCTCGTTCTGGAGACGCTCCAGGAATATAAAGCCTTTGTCAGGCTTTTCCAAATTATTTCTGAGCCACGCCGTTACTTTCCAGGCATATTTGAGAACTTCTCGCACAATTTTTAACAATGAGGGAGATTGTTCATATCCAGGCGGGTCAGTGCGGAAACCAAATCGGTGCCAAGGTAAGAACAGTTTTTCAGAGTATAAAGCGAGTCATTTATATTGTGCATCTACCAAAAAAATAAATATATACATGTATATGTTGTGCAGTGGTCAGTGAATGCAACAATAAAGCCCTGATATGTAAAGAACGCCGATATTATTCAAGTTCAAAGATATTACATATTCTAATCGAAAGATTAGTGTAGTTTCTGAACATATCAGAAGGCGTACTATTATGATAGACCCTTTTTTACATTGCATTGCATTGCATTGCACATCTTACCAAATATTATTAATAATGCATTATTATAGCAACACGTTGGGCAGACCCACATTACTGACAAGATTTTTTCCATTACACTGCATTGTCCTCGTGAACCCCCTTTATTCGTGCCCAAAATACGCGGAGCCCACTCTTCATTCATTCTCACTATTTCTCTAAATAAATGTTGCTCAGATTCCCTAGACTCTAACCATAACTCTCTTTGTCTGTAAAACAGAGACGTGGGTGAAGGGATTCACTGTGGGAAAGGGGGGTCCGTCCTCTTTCTTTCGTTCTTTCATTCTTTTCATTGCACCGGGTGTGGCGGGTCTCAGTAATTCAACTACACTGTTATCAGTGTCAAGAGCCCTTTAAACAGCTGTCAGGGCCAGCTCGCGAGCCACGACACATGATGGCACTAATATCACTACCGCATGCCTTAACATCATTTTCATTTTAGCAAGTATTTTCTGCCTTTTGACTACATTCTTAATTGTATGTGCAGATATCGACCGCTTTTATCCAGTGGTCTAGCCAGCGGAGGAGGATGGGATGGGTGGGGCGATGGAGAAAGACAATGAACAATTTTAATAGTAGGCTAACAACAAAATTAAAAAGGTTAATCATGTAAAATCGTGAAGTCTCAATTTATAAAGTCTCTTTATTGTACTCTTTGTTTGAGTCATTGCCTAAAATTGGCTTCTTTTTTAATGTAATAGTTCTCATAACATGATTACCCATCTATCCATTTAAAATATCAAATTAATCCATTAAATGTGATTCTGTACCACATTAGCGCAGATGTTTAAGCTGCCAATAAGGACATATTCACACCCATGACCCATTAAAGATATACATTTTTGTTAAAAGATTGCCGGTGAGATGTTGCATGTCTTTTCTGGTATCAGAAATTGGGTTAAATGGTCCTCAACCTTTCCTATGATGAGATTGTGAGTGTCTGTTGAACTCATCTTGAGGTCAGGGCGGGGGCGAGGAGACATCTGCAAATGGACTTAATGTCTCTAACAGCTGCTGCCTATTCCCTCTACAGTACAGATCTAAATGAAATATTAATAATTAACAAGTAAATTACACATTCATGGCAACCTTTGATTTGGTGGATTGAATAACATGCAAAATTAAATGTTTTCAGGAGTGATGGAATGGTTGTCTTAGTGGACAAACGTCAATTATGTAAAGCCGAATGATTTCATATGTGTCAGCATGGTATTTTATGAGGATGTCATGTGATGACACAGCAGAAATCGGGATTGCCCTGAGTTATTGGCTTTTCGATTGGCAAGAGTGTCACAGCAGGGCTCTGTCAGTCAGTGCCTTCCAGTTTATTGGCCTCATTCTTTCAAAACAATTATTTTCAATACATCCCAAGAACAATCTTTTCTTTTTCCATTCGTGTTCGCTCACTGCCTTGTTAAGTTGAGGCAGTGTTGAGCCGACCCCTCTCTCCCTGCTTCTCTCTTGGATTAAGGTCACTTGGACTGTAACATAGAATTAATGATTTAAACATCAATAAACCTCTTTCTGGGCTAAAACTCATTTGAAACCAATTCCAGATTAGTGTTTGCACTGTTTCTCAATATTTCAGTGTTTAATAAGATAGAATTGATGTAGAACTTACTGAACTGCATGCAAGTGCAACAAGGGAGATGCTTTAATTGCTGTGTGTTGTTTGCAGTTTTGGGAGGTCATTAGTGATGAACATGGAATCGACCCAACAGGAACCTATCATGGAGACAGTGACCTGCAGCTGGACAGAATTAGTGTCTACTACAATGAAGCTACAGGTATTTTACTAAGACATACATATAGGGCAATACGGGGAAGATGTTCCCTTTAACAACAGTGTGTCCCCATCAAAAGTTCTTTGTAAAGTTTATCTCTGAACATCATTTAAAAATAAATGTACAAAAAGCCCTAGTAATCTTTCATCAGAAACTTGAATGCCCCTCCCCTCTCTTATGTGTACATCTCTTCATTCACCAGCAAGACAATAATCCCTCTCCTCTAGCAACCTGTCAATCACATGAAATGAATGCAGCAATTAGCAAAAGACAACGATTCAGTCAATTCCCAATGGACAATTCAAGCACTGCCCTGCATTTTTTTCTCATTCAAATTGGAAACATGTCACAATAGAGAAGAAAAGACAATTTTCTTCACAATTTTCATGCTGACTTTTAGTGAAATAACTGGAAAAAGCTAAGTAATATGTTAAATTCTTTGTAAGCAATGGGTATTCTATACAAATGTATGCATTTTGACAATTTAGTTATAGAATACAATGCAATTATTTGAATTACATTAAATAATTAGTGTAATTATAAAATATGAACTAACACTTAATTTCCAAGAGTATGTATTAAATTCAATATTAAAACAATAATTTTACTCCACAAATCTAAACTGCTGTATAATACTGTATAATTAAAGCATAGCAATTTAATAAATGTGTTGACAGGAGACTTGGTGATATCCAAAATTTTATCCCAAATTTGGAATAATTTACCTGGCTTCAGAAAGTTAAACAATAATACACAACTTCAGTATTTATTAGGTGAATAACTTACTAGTAGCACAAAACATTAATGCCTGTCACAAAAAGAGGGAGGAGTCGACCAATCAGTGATGCTCTCACAAACACACACAGCACAGTGAATCCTAAATTGTTCATAGACTTCAAAAATGTTGATTGCTGTACTCTCATTTATTATTATTTTACACATACACACACACACACACACACACACACACCCGCACACACACACACATATATATATATAATTTGTTGGCATCTAAGAGTCAAGAGAAAAAGGCATCTTACCCCATCTTACCCTTCATATTTGATTTTCCTTTCAAAGCCCCAAACCTGAATGCAGGTATTAAAATATCTAAATTAATATATATCTTATCTTATGTGTACTGAGCTGGTCTGCTTCTTTCCCTTGTCCCTGGCTCTCTCTCTCTCATGGAGGAGGTAAATATGTGCCAAGAGCTATTCTAGTGGATCTTGAGCCTGGCACCATGGACTCTGTGCGTTCAGGACCCTTCGGACAGATCTTCAGACCAGACAATTTTGTATTTGGTGAGTGACTGGCAAAAGAGAATATGTTATGAATGTAGCAAAAGCAAATTAATATAAACATTTTACATTGTGATGTGTGCTCTTCCTCCCTGTCACCTCACAGGACAGAGTGGCGCTGGTAATAATTGGGCCAAGGGTCACTACACAGAGGGGGCGGAGCTTGTGGACTCCGTTCTGGATGTGGTCCGTAAGGAGTCCGAGAGCTGTGACTGCCTGCAGGGCTTTCAGCTCACTCACTCCCTGGGCGGAGGAACCGGCTCCGGCATGGGCACCCTATTGATCAGCAAAATCCGTGAAGAGTACCCGGACCGCATCATGAACACCTTCAGCGTGGTGCCTTCCCCAAAAGTCTCTGACACCGTAGTGGAGCCATACAACGCCACACTGTCAGTCCATCAGCTGGTGGAGAACACAGACGAAACCTACTGCATAGACAATGAAGCCTTGTACGATATCTGCTTCCGCACCCTCAAACTCACCACTCCCACATACGGCGACCTCAACCATCTGGTCTCTGCCACCATGAGCGGCGTCACCACCTGCCTACGCTTCCCCGGACAGCTAAATGCTGATCTGCGAAAATTAGCGGTCAACATGGTGCCGTTCCCCCGTCTGCACTTCTTCATGCCCGGGTTTGCCCCTCTGACCAGCCGAGGCAGCCAGCAGTATCGCGCTCTCACCGTGCCTGAGCTCACACAGCAAGTGTTTGACGCCAAGAACATGATGGCGGCGTGCGACCCCAGACACGGGCGCTACCTGACCGTCGCCGCTGTGTTCCGTGGCCGCATGTCCATGAAGGAAGTCGACGAGCAGATGCTGAATGTCCAGAACAAGAACAGCAGCTACTTCGTGGAATGGATCCCCAACAACGTCAAAACTGCGGTGTGCGACATTCCACCCAGAGGTCTCAAAATGGCCGTCACCTTCATCGGCAACAGCACAGCCATCCAAGAGCTTTTCAAGCGCATCTCCGAGCAGTTCACGGCCATGTTCAGGCGTAAGGCTTTCCTGCACTGGTACACAGGAGAGGGGATGGATGAGATGGAGTTCACAGAGGCGGAGAGCAACATGAATGACCTGGTGTCCGAGTACCAGCAATACCAGGACGCCACCGCCGAAGAAGAGGGAGAGTTTGAGGAAGAGGCGGAAGATGATGCTTAAGAAGGAAATGAAAGGGTGTTTTGGGAGGCGATAGTCTGTTCAAGTTTGAGTAAATGTAGCAAAACGTATATGGAAACCAATTTTAGTGTCTCAATCAGATGAAGTAGAAATTAGCGCTAGACAAATGGGGCCAAAAATAACCAGAGGAAGGCAGAAAGAATGTTCTTAAACACAGAATAGGTGGATAACTGTTTACAATTACAAATTGCTCACTTTTTTGTGTATTTCTTTACTATTCTGATGGTCAGCTGCTCTCGGTACAGAACAGGGAAGAAAAAAAGGGCAAACATCCAGTTAGAATCAATGTTATAAATGAATAGATGGTGGGGTCAAGGAGGACAGGAACATCTCATTTTTCTTTAATTTTAATATTTGGTTATTTTGTCTGCAAATAACTCAATAAAAAATATAATTTTGGTGTTTTCTGTGTTTTCTTTTGTTACTATTGCACTAGAAAAGGGCAAATCTGTGAGATAATGCCACTTCGACGTGACCTCAATGCGTCGGATCGCAGTATTAGAGAAATGTTTTGAAGAGAAAAGTATGTTGTGTGAAAGATGAAGGAAAAGAAAAGGACTGAAAGAATGATAGAATAACAGAGAAACAGGGTTGTTTATCCTTAACCTCGCTTGGACGCCAGCCAACGTCTACAGGAGGACATGGATTAATGATATGGACGATACAGGAAATTATTTTAGATTATGCAGATGGAAAGACAGGAATTTTAGCATGTTGAACTGATTGTTGGTGCAATTTTTAAATTCATGGACTCTGTTGTGTCTGATTTCTGAGCCCATACTTTTAAGTGTTACTGCATATTGTTAATTACATATTTTTAATGTTTTGATGTTTCTTGATTGTCCCTGTATGGAAAAAACAGAGCCTCTGGAGAAAACCAAAATAAAAACGAAAACAATTTCATTAAGAATCAACTTTTTGCTGTGGTTTTTGGCATAGTACACATCCTGGAAGATGCTCAGGTCAAACCAAATAAGTCACATTTATGTTTGCCTGTACAAGAATTATGCCTTGATTCATAATAGAGTACAGCACTATAATATATGAGAGTATATGCATATGAGGCCTATATTTATTATACTATACATCAATAATTTAGATTTTTCTTACTTGTCTTTGTCAGAACCTTGCCACTATTCCAGGCTATTATTATTATTTTTTTAAGTTGTATTTATTGAAAAAACATAACTGTTACATAAAAACATTGAATGTTGTTTTTAATGAAATTAAAAGTTTTTACATATCATTTGTGTTGCTTTTTTGGAAGGATAATGAAAAATATTATAATGAAAAATGAAAAATATTTTAATAAATGAATAGTCTTGAATAGTCGCGAGTTTCTGAAAAAGAAAAGTAAGGAAAATCTAAATGAGTGCTTCCCAAAAATCCTAATGGAAGAAAAACACTTTTAAACACGCCCTCTCTGTGAAGCGCGCGGAAACCTTGTACAAAGGCGCCTGCTATTTCTCAGGTGACCAATCAAGTCGCAGTGACGTATTTCAACCCAATCAGTATAGGCTCAGTCTCTGACTGACAGCTTGATCAACGAATCAGTCGTCTTCGTTTAAAGGGTGGGGCTTAGTTTTCAGGAAATGGTTTCCAAGTGTTCTGAATGGTAAGGTAAGCGCACGTTGTTATTAAATGCAGTGGATCATGCACAATATACTAGCACAAATGTAAACAATGGTCATATCTTGCATGTTTACCTTTGCTTTATGAAGGGAAGCATTATTTCAGATTCAATTCTGCAGAGAAGTAGTGCATAATTTCTCTAGCCACTAAACTTGTTCGATTACGAAATAATGAAAAAGTCATAACAGTATCATAATATCATGACAAATGTCATAAGTAAGCTTCTCTCGTACATACACATCGCCACTAATCAAAAAATATATACACAATGTCGCTTATGTGTGGTACGTTCGGGCTTAAAAACATGTTTACCATTATTTATATTGTGAATGATATTCCTAACAACCATATTTCTGTTGTAACATCACTCTTGATCTTTTAGAAGGAGAGGAACATGGATGCCACTCAGCATATTGAGGATCCTTTCTCTGTTGAAGATGATCGGGAAGAGGAGGAGGAGAAGGAAGGAGGACCAGAAAGAGAACAGTTAGCTACACTGAAGGTGTTTAAAAATGACCACATACCAGAGACCGGTGAGGCAATCAACCTGTTCTTATACACTACCTTATGTGGTATTGTATAACTAATATATTCTGAATATTATTGAAGTTATGAAATTCAGTTTTCGTTTTATCTCTTCACATATTCAATCAGAATTTCCTCTGTACATCGGAGAGAATGTCTTGGGCCGTGATCCTGCTGCCTGTTCTATTCTTCTTCCGGCCAAATCTGTGTCCGGTCGGCATGCTGTCATTTCCATCTCAGTGTTCCACTCTAGCAGCAGACGCTCTGATAACGAAGATGCTGTGGAAGCACTTTTATGGGACATGGGCAGTTTGAATGGAACCAGAAAAGGCAGATTCAAGCTGACGCCTCAGGTACGATACGCTTTGACCGAGGGAGAGAATGTGGTGATCGCTGACGTTCCATGTCAGTACATTGGCTTAAACATCTCGAAGAGAGACATACCCAAAACTCCAGAAAAAGAAGTGTCCAAAAAGGAAAGCTCACTGTTGTCAAGCAGTGACTCAGAATCAAAGTTGAGGAAAGGTGTACGGAATGGATTGAACGAGAAAGAGAGGAGAACCCTGCCTCCTGTACCTTTATGGAGCCCTGAGGTTGAAGAACCTAAAATGTCTTCACCACAACCAGATCACAAATATCCTGAGATCACCCTGGTGCCTGAATCAGACTCTGGCTCAGATGGAGAAAGTGCTATGGATGAGAGGGAAGATTTTGGTAAGTGAAGTAAATTGAGACCTAAAGAATATTACTGAGAAATATAGTAACAAACTATTTTCATGCTTTCTTTTTTTCTCTTTTGTTATAGTTTCAGACTCCGCATCCTCCTCTCATCTGTGTAGTTCCACAAATTCATCATTATTGACCCCTGCAAAAAAAATAATTCCAGAGAGGTAGGTTGAATGGTTTTTTTAACTTTCCCCAAACTAGCCTAAAGTTATATAATAGATTTACATTTTGGTCACGTTGACTTGCAGGCTCGGTTAGCATAAAAGTCTTCTAAATCTTACCTCCATCATACTTTTGAATGGGAGTGTATAATAAGCCATAAATGTATGATAAGCCATACAAGTTTTGATCTACATGAGGATGAATGAATGCACAATAAAATCTTTGTGTGAAATTTCACATTAAGATCTGTTTCACTCTCAAGCAGCACATAAGTTTGTTGAACATTGAAATTGCACCATTAGTTTTTTGCTAAATAGGTCTCTTATGAAGCAAACTAAAATAATGAAGTTAATGGAAAAAAATATGCCCGGCTTGATGCAAATTCATGAAGTGAAAACATAGATGGTACAAACAAATAGAGCTGCACGATTCTGGATAAATTGAATTTTTTTGGTTTCAAACAGAGATCATGATTCTGCTGTCAACTAAACAAAATAAGGTCATTTACTAAAGGTTCTGACGAAATGTTACTTTCTGTAGTTTATTTAAAATGTTTAATTAATTTGAAAAAATCATTTTAAAATAATGTATTTTAATGAATGACTCATGACTCATTACTTTTTGTTTCCAGGTGACTCAGCATTTTTAAACATCTTTTGAATGAATAATTCAATAACCAATAAAAAAATGTAATACTCACTTGTCACTATTGTAATGGTGGTGTAATGATACAGTCATTATTTGTAGTGCCAAGTTATTTTCAAAAGGTCGAAGAATTATTATTTCCTAACAATTAGTCCTGCAGCTCTACAAATACCCTTAGTTTTTTTCTTGTGCTTCACCATAAACTTCACCATTTACTTTATTTTTTCTTCCCAGTGTGGATGAGAGCGTAATCACTCCATCTTCATCCTCAGTGGATCGATTCAGACTGAGAGAAACCTCTGGTGAACTCAGTTCAGACTCATGTAAGCCTGGCCCGCTCGCTCTCAACTTTGACAGTGACACTGGTTTTGAAGAAGCAGGCATGGAGAAAAGCAAGACCGAACCAGAGATCCACCCTGATTTATCTGCAAAGGTGGAGCAAGTATATTCAGCCAAATTTGATATGGATATGGACAGTGATACTGATTTTGAGGAAGAGGAGCCGGAGGCAAGTAAAGCTAAACCAGAAGCTCAGGTAGCAGTAACTCTAGAGAAATCTTTATCTGCGGTTGGTCTTCATATGGACAGTGATACTGATGTTGACGAAGAGGAACTAGACGCAAATAAGGCTAAACCAGATACTTTTGATAAATCTGTGTCATCAGTTGGACTTCATATGGACAGTGATACAGATGTTGAAGAAGAGGAAGACAAAAGCAAGACTGAACCAAAGGCTCAGATTGAAGAAGCTTCAAAGGTGAAATCGGTACCTTCAGCAGATCTTCATATGGACAGTGATACTGATGTTGAGGAGAATGATGATCCTATTACTGGAAATGTCTCCAAAGAGAAAGAAGCTTTAGCATTTACAGAATGTACTTCATCAGTACCACCACATACAGAAATTAACTTGGAGAGTGACACTGATGTTGAAGATAACAATCCCATTAAGGTTTCCACGGTGACAGAGCTCCACGTGGACAGTGACACAGATGTAGATGAAGAGAACGAGGAGAAGGTGAAGGCCAGAGATCTTCTATCAAACAGTGAAACAGATGATGAGGATCCTTTTAGACCTCAACCAGGCAAAGCTGTGAAGGTTGCAGAAAGTCAGAAGGCTTCTGTGTGTGGCAAAGCAGAGCAGTCAGAAGAGAGCAACCAAAAAAAACAAGACCTTACTCAAGCAAAGACTTTTCTTGAGGAACCAACACAAGCTTTTGGTTCCTTGGAAGACTGGGACCTACCGTCCACACAAGCATATGGTAACCACCCCATTCACTTATTGCCTATTAATCTCATTCATTTTTTTGTTATCATATTCACAAAACAATTAATGCCTGTATATGTTTTTAAGTTAACTGTAAAATTGCTACTAATGGTGCATTTTTGCAATTTCTTAATGTCTTTGAGACTGTCATTAGGAATATTCTGGATTCAATACAAGTTAAACTCAGTCAACACAACTCAGCACAATGTTAATTACCACAATATTTTCAATACAGTTTCAATATTTTCAACAATTTCATTAGTTTTCTACTTTTTTATCCTCCAAAAATTGGCCTTATTTACTTCCATTCTAAGTGTCTCATCATTACCCTGCTTCTTTTTCTTTCTTTTTTTCAGTTTAGTGAGTCACAATATTTTTTTGTACAAATCAGTAATATGCTGCAAATGTGATCAGTAGAGTTTAACTTATATTAAACCCATACATTGTCTTTAATGTCAAATTCAGGAGCTGCTGGGTTCAAGCCAAAGCGGCTTGATCTTGAGGCTACGCAGGCATATGGAACAGAGACCGACAGAGAGGAAGAACAGGAAGAGCCACTGAGCCATATCCAACCCTACTCCAACCTCTCCACTGCTGCAACTCGGCTCATTCCTGTAGAAAAGTCTAATGATGATGTTGAGGAGGAGGATGAAGAGACACCTAATGACTCTCACCTTTCCACAGCAGACACTATAATCATTGCCAGCACCCCAAGACGAGAAGAGGAGACACAGCCCTTTTCTCTCTTCACAGCCCAAACGCAACTCATGTGGGAGGGAGAAGACAAAGAGTTTAATCAGAATGAGCCCACCCAGCTAATGGAGGCAGACAACATCAATGAAACGCAAGAGGGTGAGGAGGAGAACATGAAAGGAAGTAGAAGAGAAAATGTACACAAAGGTAAAGACTCTAGCTCCGATCTTATCATTGCTGAAACTCAGCCCATGTGTGAAGAAGAAGAAACAACAGATGCGGATGTGACTGGAAACAGCTGTCAGAAACTAAGTACAAGAAAACAGAATGAGAAATGTACTGCTTCTGTGCATCTTGATGAAAACTCCAGCTCCCATGTTACCATAGATGAAACACAACCAATGGGCGATGATGAAGGAGCACCAGATCAGGACAATGTGGTCAGCAGTACTCGTACAGAAAAACCTACCAAGCACCATATAACCATTGCTGAAACTCAACCAATGTTTGAGGAAGTACAAACACTAGAGGATGATATGAACGAGGTCAGCAGAAGACAAACCAACAAAGGCGAAACCTTACAACAAACTGAAAAGGCCTCCACTTCCAATCCTGCAATCACTGAAACACAACATGTTGGTCAAGATAATGAGGGACAGGAGAAAATGCTCAGCAATAAGATGCCTATCAGAAGATCACACAGGGGTAAACCCAAAATAGAAAAGGAAGCCCCACAACCTGCTGTGAATGTTGTCCATCACACTATCACAGCAACGCAACTGATGTGTGAGGAGGAACCAGCCTCTAAGGAAGATCGGAAGAATGAGGTCAACACCTGGGTACCAAGTATAGAACAACAAACAGAGGAATTCAGATCTCCAGAGCTTGCTGAAACAGACTTGAAATCCTGTGTCACTATTGCTGAAACTCAACCTATGTGTGAAGAAGAGGCACCATGTGAAGATCTTACTAATACAGTAAGAACCAGCCAGATAGATGAACACAGCTCCACAGAACTCCCCAAACCCTCCAGCTTCCATTTCATTATAGCTGAAACACAGCCTATGCAAGATGATGATGAAGGACAAGAGAAATCCCTCAGCAGTAAAACATCAAACAGAAGATCACGGAGGGGAAACTCAAAAAAAGAAAATGAGGTTCCACAAACTTTTGAGGTTGCCGTTCATCACACTATCATAGAAACCCAACCAGCTCCTGTGGAAGTGGTTAAAAGAGATGAAGATATGAGCAGTGGAATCAAATCCATGAGATCCCGCAGGGGAAGACCGATAAGAGAGGACAGCGTTCCACAACCTGCTGAAGTTGCTGTCAGTTCTCTTTCCACTATCACAGAAACCCAGTCTGTTTGTGAGAATGAAACTGGAAGGGATGAAAATCTGAGTATTATCAGATCCAAGAGATCGCGGAGAGGAAGACCAGAAGATGAAGGTGAATCTGCCCAGTCTGTTGGACCAAACTCTCATGACCAAAACCTCATGGTTGTTGAAGTACAGCCCGTGTGTGAGGAAAATGCTCAAGAAGGACCTAGTTGTAGAAAAAGCAAGAGACTCAGGAAAGACAAGATGGAGGTGGAGAGTGAGACACCTGCATCTGGTAAAGTCCAAGGTAAAACCAGAAAAGGGCTGGAAGGCAAAAGAAAGAGGGGTAAAGCATTGTCTGAGGACGAGGGAGAGAGTGAAGAGGAAAAAATCACAAGGAGAGGAACCAGTAGAGCAGATCTGAAACAGAAGTGTAGTGAAAAGGAAGAGAAAAGATTGGAGGAAAGGATTGCCAAAGCAGAGAAAGAGAGGATGGAGAAAGAGCTCCAAGAACAGGAGAAAGAGCTCCAAGAACAGGAGCAAGAGAGGGAAGAAAATAAGAGACTTGAGCATGAGCGGAAGGAACAACAAGAGAGGGAGAGAGCTGAAACCGAAATGAGACAACTGGAAAGAGAGCAGCAGGAGTTAGAGAAAAAAGAACGGCTGAAATGGGAAGTAGAGGAAAAAATAAGAAAAGAAAATGAGAGAATACAGATGGAAAAAGATTCTTTAGAAAGAGAAGAGAAGGAAAGGTTGGACAGAGAAAGTAGAGACCGAGAAGAACAAAAACAAAAAGAAGAGGAAAGAATACGAATGGAGGAGGATCAAAAAGAGAAGGAAAGATTAGCAACAGAGAGAGAACGATTAGAAAATGAGAATCACAAATATAAGGAACTTCAGATGAGAGAATTGGAAACTCGGCAAACAAGGCGTTGTTCAAGCTCATCCATGAACTCTGATCAATCTGTCTCTTCACAACAAGAGCAATCCAGCCAGAGCGGTCGAGGGCGGGGCCGGGGGCGGGGACGAGGGAGACCGATAACTAATGAACAACCAATCAATGCTAGACAGTCTACCCGGAGAGGACTAGCTATTGGAGTCGAAGACACAGAGCAGGACCCTGTTCCCTGTTCAACAACCCGATCCCGCTCCAGTTCTAGAAGTTCTGAGAGATCTGCTAATAGTGTCGTGACATCGAACCAAGGGACGAGAGGAAGAGGCAGAGGTAGGAGGAGTGTAAAACTACCAGAACCACAAGAAGTTTCCCAAGCTAAAACTTTCGGAAAGGGCAGGGGGAGAGGAGGCAGGAATTCTGGTGTGGAGAATGTAAATGTTGGAATGAGCAATAAGCTTGAACAAGATGCAGAGATGGTAAATAACCCTGCTGTACCCCAAACCAACAGCAGAGGTTGCAAGAGATCAGCCAACACTAGCACATCCACAGAAGAGGCTCTGTCACCCACACCCAAGACTCCAAGGCGCTCTGTTTCCAGTCAGGCGCACAAGGTCACACACGCCCTCAGATGCAGACTTTAACTAGCAAGTTTTATCACTTTGTGGATGACCCCAATCTGTCCTCTTCTCTTTTAGGTGTTATTCACTGGGCTGACAGATGAGGATGGAGAGAGAGTGGTCTCCCAGTTGGGTGGAACTCTGGCGAGAGGGGTGAATGATATGACTCACCTGGTGACTGATAAGGCAAGACGCACTGTTAAGTTTTTGTGCGCTGTTGCCAGAGGGGTACCAATCGTGACTCCTGATTGGCTTAAGAAGGTGAGGGAGTGATTATTACAGAAATGTTCAAATCACACCAAGTCAAAGATTTACATTTATGCATTTGGCAGATGCTTTTATCCAAAGCGACATTCAAGGATCACATTGAATCAGGTCTTGCTTTCCCTGGGATCGAACCCATGATCTTGGAGTTGTAAACACCAATGCTTTACTGATTGAGTAACCTAAAAAGCACAATGCTTATCAAACATTTGTTGTGTATCGAAATGTTTGATGTGTCTTTTTAAATGCATTGTGAGGTGTTGTTGCACATGGAAAATGGTTTTGTTTTGGGTGACCATATGCAAAATAGTTTACATAGACAATCTCTGTCAGTAATTCTTTAATAACCCAACACATTCAACACTCATACACTGCTTTCTTGAGCGTCTTTTGTTCACCAAGGCTGCAATTATTTGATCTAAAACCACAAAAACCTTAATATTATGAAAGATGATTACCAGTTTTGTAAAATCAAGAAAAATCATGTTTCTGAATTTGAGAATGTTTGTCAGTGTAGGAGTTGTGACGTGTGACATCTTTCTCTCCCAGTGTGGAAAAGCTGGTCATTTCCTTTCTTTTGATGAATATCTATTGAAAGACGATGAGCTGGAGAAGAAGTTTAGCTTCAGCCTACAGAAGGCTCTGCAAACCGCTCAAAGTCAACCTCTTTTAAAGGTATCAGTCCCTTACAAGCACTTCTGCCTTGGTGTATCAAGTCCAAAAAGTACTATTTCCATCACACATATTCTCTCTCATTTTGCTTTCATAGGGTTATCAGATTCACGTAACCAAATCTGTGATACCAGAACCTTCTCAAATGAAAGAAATCATCACCTGCTGCGGTGCACGTTTTCTCCCTAAAATGCCTTCTGCTCACAAGGTACCTAGAACCAGTGCATATATTGTCTTATTTTAATGCACATATTACTTATTACTTGCCCATATTTTATTGTGTTTTCTCCCTCTCTATTCAGGAGCACACTGTGGTGGTGTCATGTGAACAGGACAGGGCACTTTTTCAGAAGGCAGTGAGTATGTCATTGCCCGTGGTCAGCACAGAGTTCCTATTGACCGGCATTCTGCAGCAGAGAGTTGACCTGCAGGCCCATTCTCTCACTTCCTCTCTCGACACTTCCAATCAGCCTGCGGCTCTCAAATCTGCTGCCAAGGGCCGTAGGAAGTAGCAACAATGACATAGGAAAGGACTCTCCTTGTAATACATTTGTGCTGAAGAGGAAATGTGATTGATGCACGGATGTTTAAATTAAAATTGCATAAGATGAAAATGTGAGACAAAACATCCCAGTTTTATCAAGACAGAAGTGCATTCGATGAGATGCTGCTAGGCTTGTAACCACACACCCACCGATTCCTGTGAATGTGAGAGATGGAGAGAGTGTGAGGTGGATGTCAATGAATGATGAGTTTGTTAGTGAAGGGAGAATGAGCTTCTCTCTTCTTTTTATTACGTATTCAATAAACGCTTTTAATTTACAAACAAGGAGACATTGTGGATTTTGCCCTTTTAGTGTTTAAAAACTGTTGATGCGTGAAAACAAAATGCAGATAAAAATGGCAAAATGGTCTAGAGCACATTTTTATTCATAAGGGCGTTGGTCTCAGTGATGGATCGATCTGAAGAACACCTTAAAGACCTTCACGTCGGTTCTGCAAAGGTTGGCTGAGTGTGTTCGGATCCGCTGACACGCCCATAAGGGTTTGAAGCGCCGGGCTTTACCGACCGCAATCGAGACGCGGCGAGATACCGGACACATTCCCAAGGTGCATCTTAGACCTTAAGTGATTTTCGTAGTGGAAAAGAAGCGGAAAGGGACGAATAACGGGATTTCTCCCTTTACAGTCTTTCATTTGAAGAGCATATTGGGAGTGAGCGGTGAACACGGTAAGGGAGAATATCAGTTTTGCGGCAGAGATGTCATAAACGGACAGCTGGCTTTGGGCTGCAGGAGTCGAAGGGTTAAATTCTGCAGTTTCTGCCTCGTCTGGTACTTTTCCGATTGGATAAAGTTGGTGTTTGCTGTTGGAACTCGAATAAAATAAGGTGTAATTTGCGTATTTAGAGGTTTAGAAGAGCATTTGTGTTTATTGAAAAGATTTGCGCTCTGTTCTGCATAGCTGCACATGAAATGCTCGCGAGCGCTGGTTTTTATTAACAAATCACGTTTCTATTCAAATGTGCTTTGCTGTTCAATTACAGGACAATTAATATGATTATTATTATTAGACCTATTTGCCTCAAAAAAATTGTGATAAAATGCCCCAACATTAATAATGTAGGTTTTACATGATTCTTAATTAAGGCTAATTTTGCCGGATCGATTTGCATGTTTAATGTCGTCTGTGCACCGTAATGACCTGAACATGTGTGGGCGATCTTTCTCATCGTGTGACCGAGAGAAAATTTGTTTGACCGGCAGATAGTTTTATGATTGGGAGGGGATGAGATGGTTTTCGTCAGAAATCGGGAGAGATGCGGTAAGTCAAAGCTGCCGCCGCCCCCGCTGTTCTGCACACATACGGGCTGTGTCTCAAAACCTATTCAGATGCTTATCTATACGCCATGTTCTTAACCGTAATCATGTCCTAAAATGGTGCCTAGGTAGGCAGCTCACTAGGTTGTGAGACACAGCCATGATCTCATCGCCTTTTATGTCATACATCATACCCTTAACACTACAATATCTCTTTTAGAATTGATCGTCTGGTTCAAGGCTATAAAATACATTATGATTCAGGAGATGGGATGGTAAATTAGTCTGAATGGAATCATCTGGAAGTAATTTCAAGATGCCCAGACAGTCCTGGTCTCTTAGGAGATGACCTGCTTCTAACATCAATAACCACATATGAATTTGCTACCAAGTAGAGATCGAGCACCTTTCTAAAGGCTGAGCTTGATTTCCCTGAGCCCCCATTTATCTGGTTTTATTTCCCTGGTTCACACTGCTCCTGGCATAATTTACCAATATATAATATTGCAGTTCATATAGGCTATCTCACGATTCATCGTTTGTATTGCACTCGGGAGAAAATCATCTTATGTTGTATATGAGCACCTGGTCTGCCTTTCCGCCTCCATTGTTGCCCATGTTTTATGTATGCTGTCTTATAGGAGAGGAACTGTGAGGTTGCTGTAAGAGGTGTCATACTGAGAGAGAGAGAGAGAGAGAGAGAGAGAGAGAGAGGGAGAGGGAGAGGGAGAGAGGGAAAGCATGTAAGTGGACCAGATGGCACTTTGTCCATATGAGACTAAAAAACCTCAGATGCATTTACACTTCAACATGTGTCATTGTTGAGAGACAGAAAAAGATAGATATACTCATTTGCTGTTTTTCCATTTTTGTAACTGAATGGCATTAAAATGTTCATATGCAATATTTGAGCGTCTCAGCAGAAGTCTGTTATGAAATCACTGAATGGCCTAAATGCATCTGTTGTTCTGGATGCCTTGCCATCTAATGTCTGGGTTTTCTTGCTATGTCATTATGTGTGAAGTGAATGTTTGTCCTGACATTTCTACATTATAAATAATCATGCATAATACCTATATGATGCCAACTTTAATACATTTAAAATACATTTAAGTATTATGTTATGTACAGTTTGTGCATCAAAATATGGGTTTCTACAGTCATTGGAAATTTTGGAATGTTCAAATTTTGATGTCCAGGCCTGTTAATGCCATGGAAATAATTACATTAATTATCTTTAATGTATTTATTTCAAATAATATTTACTCCAAAAATATTTAAGAAATATAATTGGGTTAATTCCTAGGATGCATACCTGACTTAAAAACACCAATGGAATTTATATATAATATGGACCGACATGAAATTTCCTCCAAAAAGACAATTTTGGACTTTTTTGCAGAGTTGAAACACCTGTTATTCACTTTGTTTCTTCTTTGTTACTGTGCTGGTGTATTAAATATTTTACTTATGCTTTCATCTTCCAATTAGTGCCTACTTTTCTGTTTAACACATTACAGTATTTAAATTCTGTAACATTAGCACATAAAATGCAGACTAGAAAAGTTCTGTTAAAACTATGACATTTCTTTGTGATGTAAAAATGCAAATAAAAATAAAAAATGCCAACATGGAAAGAGAGAAAGTTATCGAAGAAACCAGGCTAACATTGATTCCGTAATTTAATTTTAATTTTTTTCAGTAATTTAATCCACCCAAATGAAGTCACATGTTTCTCAATCCATGTGCATTTACACAGACAGAAGCCACTGTATCATGAAATTGTGTCATGAAACTGCTTGACCAAGGTAAATTGTTGTTGATAAATCTTAACTTGACTGTTCTTACTATTCCTTATAAATTTCCTCTGAGATAACAGATCAATGTCGGTTAAATAAGCAATACACAAGTCAAGCCAATAAAATCACAATTACTGACACATACAAATAGCTGTTTAAATAGGCTCATTTATAAACACTGCCCTTTTAGATCCATAGCCTGATGATCAGAGCTCCCATAAAAGCTGAAAACAGATGTCCGTCTAACATTAACATAAACTGATTTGTTTTATAGTCACACCCTATATTCACAGGCCACGTCAAAGCACTCAATCGACCTGTGTCCATTTGCCAACACTGCCATTTCGATCTTTGTCCTTTTCTCCAGCATGACTTTGAGAGCAATTGAGCAATGTACCTTGAAACTTATTAAATTCCAGTGTCAGTGTTTAGAATTTAAATCCTCTTTGATTGTAAATATATTTTCATGTGTAAATGTTTTCAGAGCCAATATGCAGAACCTGAGACTGCTCGTCTTTAGCATGCTGTTCTACTCAGGTAAGAAAGAGTCCCTGTGAGACTTTAGAGTGGTTGGTCCTCTGTATCATTATTGTCACCACACAAGTGTTGTTTCTAGAGTGGAAATGGTAAGGACAGTGGCTCTGACATGCTAATAGCTACTGTAGTTCTGTAATTACAGTTCTGATCTAAGTGCTATCATGTTCTCACAATTGGCAGCGGAGTGCAAATGTACCAGCTTGCATGGACTGAATACTGTACATACATAGCTTTTAGTTATGTAATGAATATCTGGCCCTGCATGACAAGTAATATTAAATGTGCCATCTTTATATAATGTGGATTTATATAATCATGTTTTCTATAACAAATGTGGTAGTTTTCATACATGTTAAATTATGTATTGGGTCGTTTCGTGTCAATTTAACTAGAGCTCCCTGCCTCAAATCTTTGATTTTGTTCATATTTTTTCTGAAGAAAGATAAACTTAAGTATTTATGGGAGCCAAATATTAAATGTCACAGTTGTATGTCAAAATTTGAAGCCAAATTACAGGGGGATCAAAATTACCTCCATAACATCATTATTTTATTTTTACATGAATGGTCTATTAGTAAAATCTGTTGACTTTAGCAATCTGTGTTGCATCATTTGCCAATGATGACTGTTCAAAAATGGGAAAAATAACTTTTTTGCACACCTATAGCTCAAGGATTATTAAAGATAATTTAATATGCTTTTAGATTGGTTTGATTCTTTCAATATAATTTAATTTCCAGAGAAATTGGGATTTCAATGAGTGAATTGGTCAAATGTACACATTTTCAGTGGTCAAAAACTAAATGTGGGTCACTTTTCATACAGCTGATACTTCCATCTTCTTTAATGTAATCTTAATTTCTAAGACCCTATATGGATCAATGCCATAGATATGGGTATCTCAATGCAGCTCCATTTTCAAACTGTTGCAATTGTCGAAAACCTAATGTGGTTAACTTTACAAACAGCTTATACTTATTATAAAGAAGAATGTCCGAATGACAAATTTTGTTGAAACTAGAAATGTATCTAAAACTTGAAGCTGTAAATTAGCTAGTTTGCTTTGAAATGAACAGATCTGCACTTACTAAATGGCATTTTTCCACTAAATATGATTTAAATATTCCACTTAAATATGTTTTTAATATTGTCATTAAAATGTTCCAATACACTTTAAAAAACAAAACGTCTTTCCATATGCATTATCATATTATTAAATAAAAAATGTCAGCCAGTTTGACATGTTATATATCATGGACAAATGTTTAACCAATGCTTATTTCTTTAATTTGACATCCAAATACACAATAAAAAAAGTAATTAATTAAAATTAATATTTCATACATTGAAAATACATTCTCAGTTTCTGTGTTTGACTAGTTGAGTGTGTTGTTAATCTAAACTGGTGCTTTTCTTTTTGGATTTTTAGCATTCTCTGCAACTCTGAAAGGTAAAGCAAACATAAGAAGTAATTTTATTTTGTATATATTTAAATAGTTTATGAATAAAAAAACAAACAAAAAGCCGTTTCAGTAGTGTATCACAGTAAAGTCTGTCTCTTGTGCTTCTTGTAGCCCAAGAAGTGTCCCAGACTCTGTTTTTTGGGGAAGACTTCCACATCCCCATGCCGGCAGGTAAAACTGATGTATCGTTCAGGGCTTCGATTCCTCAGAGCCGTGAGAAGTCGCTGATGAATTCTGGTGAAGTGGTTGATCTTCGTGCCAAACTCAACAGTGCTTTGACCCACCTCATCTTGGAGAATGTTGGAGAAAGTGATGAAGGAGTCTACACCATCACATCTGACCAATCCGCTGAGGATGTTACACGCATAAAACTCTATGTTAGAGGTACTACATTATTTCCATGTCATGATGTCAAAAACATTGTACGCTCACTTTGAACAGCAGCTTGTACACTAAATTGGATGCACACATTCACACTAGAATAGCTCTGAGTGACTTCCATTATTATAGGAAGTCATGTGGTGAACAGTAAGGGAGGTTTAATGACCTCCTGCAGTAATTGTAGCTCTTTCAAGGCATGCTGGTTGCCTTCCGTTCTTCTCTACCTAAAGATCCTTCTTTCTCTCGACCCAACGATCTGTTTCTCCCATTATTAGTGGTGCTGGCTGACACTTTCCATGAAAGTGGTACAAAACATGGCCTTTACGTCTATCATAATTGGTCAGGGACTGTTAATATGAGCTTTTTATGTTCAATTAATTTAGTGTGGTTTGCAAATATGTCTACATTTTCTAATAAACATTAAATGAACAAGTTTTATTATACAATTGAAAATAGACTACTGCAAATACTGCTGAATGATATTGAATAAGCTGTCTCTTATTGCTTATTGTGTTAATGAGAGCCAAATATTAAATGTCACAGTTGTATGTTTACTTGGTAATAACAATTAAATTATTTTGTAACCCTTTAGTTTTTTTTGTTTGTAATTAAGGTATTGCACAAACTGTGGATTTGTAAATTTAGTAATTAAAATGTGTTTTGCTTCAATTCAATAGGCAATATGAAAATGATCTATGATTTTTGACAGTTTGTTTGAGCTGTTTAGAATTAGCAGTTATTCATGTTAGTTTAATGTTATGATAGATAATAGGTTATCTAATAGTTCTTATACATTTTTAACAAGCAATTCTCATGCATGGCAAGCACAGCTTATTTAGAAAATGACAAAAATATCTTGGATTCATTTTCTTTTCTCTTTCTCTCTATCTTTCTCTTACTTTTCCAGATTGCTCTAATGAGGTCGTTGTTAAATTTGGTTCAGATTTTCACGTTTCGCTCAATGATATCTCAGAGCCGATACGTGTGGGCTTTCGTCACAGCTCAGTGGAGGCCAATCAGACTTCACTACCAGCTGAAGATCTGCTGACAGCTGATGGAACACCCAAGCAGAATTACCTGGAACGCATCGAGATCACTCCTCAAAAATTCACTCTGCGTGCTGTTACAGAGGCTGATGAAGGCAGTTATACCTTCAGCGATTCCAATAGGAAAGTCAAGAAGAAGATCTGCCTGAATGTTAGAGGTGAGAACAGGAAGTACACTTTCAAGAGTTCATGACACAACAATATTATTTAAATAACATTAATGTCCTAATCCTGACCTCCTATATGAGTACAGCAATTAATTACTTCAGGGTAATTGAGATAACAGTAATATATGAGTAGCAATGAAAAACACTTGAACACTTAGGACCACAATGTGAAGCTGAAGGGCCTTGTATAATCCTAAGGGGATTTATTTAGCACTGATAACTGAATAGCTGTACATTTTACAGCACATTACATGGTTATAAATAAATGGAAATATTGATTTGTGGTGAAATTATTGTCTTTTGAGATAAAAAGAGGTTTCAGACTGAAATGAGAAATATGAAACTAATGCAGAAGATTGTTTGCTGGGGTCAAATAAGCAGTTTAGCGGTTATTATACAAAAAAATGCAATTAACCAATCAGAAGCAAGTATCCTGAGAGGCAAAGGTAAGGTGTGAAATATAAGATTAGAGGTTGTTGTTACTGAATATACAGTGGTAAAAATAAATCTTCCAAAACAAAGCTTTTGCAGTGATGCTTTAGAAGAACAATTTTTCCCAAAGAATATTTCAGTGAACTTAAAAGAACCAGTGTGTATATTTGTGTAAAGAACATTTTAATAATCTAAAAAATCTTTTTCCACTTTAAAGAACCTTATAGTTTTTTACACATGTTTTAAGAGTGTTCTAACAGGGGAGAACTCTTCAGGTACGTCATAAAACAACTAAAAAGAAAGGATAATAGGGAAAGAAAAGACAGAAAGAGAGACATATGGAATGAAGTCTGTCATTCTCTGCCTGCAGCATTTATTCCCTTAAAGATTTATGCTTTCTCCTCCCTACCGAATGTTTTTCTTCCTTCCTTCACTCTCATGACATCATCTTAGAAAATAGATGAACACCTCAGCTTCAGTAACAGCTTTCTTTCTTTCTTTTTTTTCTTTCTTTCTTCCAGCACATCTGATATTTGTAACCTATTTATACGGTGACACTCTGAAAATAAACCTGCAACTAAATAGCTCCTTAGCTCGCCTTTTTTACACCCCTAAGTCTGATAACCAAAAGTATTTGATTATGGAGAGCGGAGAGCTCAAACTGCCACCTAACCTGGATCTCGAAGGTCGCTTCTCTTTGGAGGATTCTATGTGTGTTCTGACAGATGTGAAGG
Organism: Rhodeus uyekii; assembly: GCA_037043235.1. Taxonomy (NCBI): domain Eukaryota; kingdom Metazoa; phylum Chordata; class Actinopteri; order Cypriniformes; family Acheilognathidae; genus Rhodeus; species Rhodeus uyekii. The sequence goes on from JAWRVZ010000026.1 coordinate 1,122,444, forward strand.
CCAGTGATGCTGGTCTTTTCAGTGTGACTGACCTTCACGGATTCTTGGTGTCGGATGTCCACTTGGAGATAGAAGGTGAGTAGATGCAAGATGACAAAGGAAAATGAAGAGAACAGTTAATTTCATTGTCGTACTTTACACTTAATGGTATATCTCTTTCTCTCTCAGCATACAAGCTTCCTAAACTCTACATTGCCATCATCGCTCTAGTGGCATTGTTGGTGTTGCTGCTTTTGGTGTGCTTGGTGTCATGTTTGGTGAAGGTACGCCAACGTGCAGCAAAGGCCAGAGCCATTGAGGAGAAAGTCCAGAATGCAGGCAAAGTGGAGGGAGATACCTTCAGAAAGGTATTTACCACCTATGTAACCACCAAGGATGAAAACAAAACACAATCAAATATATATAATGGTACGTGGACTTAGGTCACACTAACAGATATCTTAATGTAATTTCCATTAGATACAAAATATCAAACCAATTGGCATTTCCAAACAAATAGGCTAATTTCAACTTTCATTTTTTTATTTATCATTATTTAAATGTATTTGTACCCAATCCCTTTGGAGAAGAGAAAATAGTAGTAAGATTTGAGAGATTAAGTATTAGTATCAGAATGAAAATGCATGAAGAAAGAGTTCCTTTGTTTTCTAAAAGTACTAAACATTAGATGGCAACATCTGTTTCTCGTATACAGGAAAGACTTCCATATGGAGTTTGATCGCTAGGCCAGTGTTTCCCAACCCTGTTCTTGGAGGCACACCAACACTACAGATATTTCAACTCTTCCTATTCAAACACAGCTGATTCAACTCATTAGCTTGTTAGTAGAAACTCCAAGACCAGAAATATTTGGGTCAACAGAATAAATGTTTTCTGTTGATGTGCCTCCAGGAACAGAGTTGGGGAAACACTGCGCTAGGCCTCCATTGTAAAAGCGTAGGAGGTCCGATGTGTCTGTAGTAAAGTTAGCTGGACCACTGATCATATATAGACTTGTTATTATATGTATAGAATTCCTATATGGTGTCATCTATACTCTCTCATTGGTTGTCTCTGTGTAACTCCCCCAGATATTTATCTATATAAACTCAAACAAAGGAATAATAAAGTTTAGAGAATCTTTCTACCTCAGTGCTGAGTACTTGTTCATTCAACCATTAATTGATAGGACTGGAATAAGGCACAAATCAGGGAAACAAATCTAACAATAGTCAAAGACAAAAGAGAATGAGATATTTCTGTAACTATTATAGAGAATAACAGTTCAAATGAATTGTATTCATTTTTATTTAGCTGAATAATTAAATAACATTTTGATTTCCCCAAAGTCTAGACTGTGGCACTGTCAAAAGAAAATCCTGACCAGCTTAATAGAGCAGCATCAGATCAGTCAATTTGGAGGGTGGAGCTCTCTGTTTGACCAACTAATGAAAAACTGGAAGATTGTTTGGGGAACCTTGAACATTTTTAAATTACATTTACAAGTGCCACAAAAAGGACACGCCTAATCTTTGGGGACGAAAAAAAGAAGAGTACAAACATTTGCTTTTTGTTTTACATTCTCATTTAATGTCTTCTATAACATGAAAGGTATAAGAAAAGTGGAAATAAGGAAAAGTGTTTATCTTTCTGCGTAGTGTAAAATAAATGCTTTGTCATATTTTTGCAGGTTGTGAAAGACGCCTGTACTCGTCAGAATGAGGAAGCCCCAGCCCTGTCACAGAAAGAAGACATCACTGAGAAGTCACAGAGCACAGAGGTCAGCATCAAGGTGAGCTCCAATAAGGTGAAAGATTTGATAGATCATTAGATCTATCTTTGTATTTAAACCCCAAGCATTTTCCCAGTATAGAAGGCTGAATTATGTTTAATGTTGTTTAAATGCTTTAAGAATGCTAAGTTCTGAGTATGTTCCTCAGGGTTTGGAGGTGTCTACTAAAGAGCCAAGTCTACAAGAAAGGAACATGGAGACTAGTGACTCTGGAGTGGGCTTTAATACGACTGGGCTGCCGCTTGACAGTGACACTGATGCTCCAACAATAGCCATTGCAGACTCTGATGTATTGAGTTCCTCTGCTGCACCTGATGTCAAAGCCATTCCCAACCAAATTCCAGAGCCAAAGATAGCCCCCTCTCCTCCAAAACCAGCACCAACTTCAGATCTAAAACCAGCACCTGCGACCAAGTCGACTGCTCCTCCACCTCCTTCTCCTGAACCCAAACCACCAGTATCACCAACACCCGAACCTAAACCTGCTGCTACACCTGAACCAAAAGTGACCATCTCACCACCACCACCTGAAACAAAACCGACCTTAAGCCCGTCACCAGAACCCAAGCAACCCACGACACCTGATCCGAAACCATTAAGTCCAACCCCTGAGGCCAAATCAACTGATGTTAAACCAATTCCAAGTCCAACCCCTGAATCTCCAAAAGCATTAATTCCAACTCCTGATGCAAAACCAGCCATTAGTCCAGATGCCAAACCAGCAGTTTCACCCACTCTTGAACCCACACCAGCTAAAGTTGGCACCCCTGAGCAGAAACCTGCCATAAGCCCCACACCTGATCCCAAGACTCCGGATCCTAAACCGGTTTCTCCGATCCCTGAGCCTAAACCACCAGTCTCACCAATTCACGAGTCGAAACCAACTACAAATGGTACTCCTGAATCCATGGAGCCAAGTGCACCATTGTCTCCTGGGCTGGATGTGAAGGGCACTACCCCTCCCAAAACCCCTGATACTGGGAAAAGCTCAGTCAAAACTCCTGAGCTCATCTCCAGTGGAGGCCTAGACTCTGCTTCTCCCGGTGACAGTGCACCACCTTCAAGCACTGATGGAGCTGCCACCAACTGAAATAAAAAATGTAGCCTCGTTCCTGCCTCATCCTATATTAACCACCACAGACAATCTAGACACTTGATTTAACAAAGAAGAACTAAGTGACTTCCTAAGCGGGTGGGTTCCTCAGTCTATTGAGTCTCACTTTTACTATGATTAACATGCATCAATGGAAAGATCCACTGTAAATCCACTCAGTTTAATAATATTTAATCAGCCCATAAAAGGGTTTGAATACAGAGATGAAGCACTTACACCATTGACTGATTTAATGCCGAATAAGGGAGGCTATCTGGGGTATTCCAAGAAAGTGTACAAAGACAAATTTTCCCTCACACAAATAATACATCACTGCATGAAGATGTTGAGAAAATAAACTCTATTATCGGTTCCATAATCCAAGATTACTGATGTTGATTTTGGAGAAAGTCACAGAAGGGCATGGGACATTAGTTATTTTCATTCTTTAAGAGATTGTTTCTGCTCCATTTTAACAAGTCAGAGAATCTAATTTGATGGATTGATACTGAGAAAGCAGCGAGCCAACCTTCTGCTGTCGGTGGACTGGAAAAATTGAAAAATCATGCAAGTCAGCATGTCATTTTGACAAAAGGGATGAACGAGGAAACTTCTGAAGTGCAGTGCAAAGCCAAATATAAAAGAGAAGAACCATTTGACCCCCCCCACCCCCAAATTACAAACCTTCATAGACTAATCTGTGACTTTGGAGGACTGGAGGACATTTTCGAGAATCTTGTTTTTTCAGTGTTACCTAAGACACAAGTCTCACAGATGTTCTTGTCCAGAGATGTGCATTTCCTATTAATCTAGTTACAAAAATATTGCTGTTGAAGTATCTTTCAGTTATTTCCTTAAGCAAGAACTTTTAAAGTAATGTCACTTCTGACAGTAGTTGAAGGAAACAGTATATGTGAACAGGTACATGTTTGGTTCTTTGAGCGACTAATGCTGAGACTGATAGAAGTGAGGCTGTTTCCATCATTCGTAAGTGTTCTGGAGTATTGTGCTAAAAAAAAAAAGCTAACTCTACTAATAGTGCCATTTTAGCATGTGGTTCCCAAAAGATAATATGCAAATCAGGTAATAATGCAAACACACTTGAAAATATGCACTGAGCGCAGATCTCCATTTTGCTGCCTGGAACTGAGTGCTCAGTCGTGGAGGATGCAGCAGACTACTGCAATACACCAAACTTTTATTGGGACCTTACATCAGCACTCCCACATTGATCCAAACACTTGAATTGACTAAAAACCGTGTTTGATAACACACCATTCACTATCATTTCATCATTGTTTGATAAACTGTCCCAATGATCCAAAATGTACCCAAACATCTAATTAAATTAAATGCATTTTCCACTTTCCAGAGACGATAATAGCGCAATGGTGAATAGCGCCAACTCTAAATCTATAATGATCCTAACTTACATTAAAAGGAAGCTTGTTTGTTCTGAAAAGAATGGCAGTGAATTAGCCCAAGAACATCATGTATGGATAAATCTGCTGATTCTTGTTTGCCTGAGGAGCAAGTGAACATGGTTAATAGTAAGATCTAGATTGTTTGTGTTGCTTCTGGTTAATCTGTAATGTTCCTCAATTCATTTCTGATACATAGTCATATAAGTGAAAGACAGTCTCACATATGAGTTTACATATATTCCAGGTGCCTCCGGTAGAGCCTGAACACCACTGCCTGATAATGTTGTAATGCTCCAGGAACCCGCTCCTATCACACTATCTGTGAGAGCTGATGGTAAATCGCAGCGAGTAGCGGATGAGTAGTTAATTCGATATGTGTATTAAGAGCTTGAAGCATGGGCAGATTTGACAGACTGGAGGTTTGTGGGTAGATTTTCTAACTGAAGATGATCACTACCTCACATTTAAGCCTGACTAAACTACTAACTAAACAACATTGTAACATATGTCAACATTTAAAAAAAGATGTAGTTATTTTGGCAAAGCACAAGGTTTGAAATACAATCAAAGGTTTACAAATCTCAATCAGATATTTGGTAATGCCTTCTCCGCAAACCTCTGAAAATGGCCTTGTTCCTTCTCAGCTGTCAACAGGTGTTTTAATATCAGTGCAAGGAAATGACACATAAAGCCTATGAGGTCATTGTGTCACATTTCATAATATATATCACAGACCCTATATGTCATAACCCTATGTGTGCAGTAGCATTCAAAATGATTTCATGACAAAGTGGACTTTGTAACCAAAGTAAATCTGACTCAAATGGCTTATGAGCACATCTAAACCATGTTTTGAAATGTTAAAGATGCACTCAGTAATTTTTGTTTGTTGCGCTAACCAACAGTGTTCTTGTACATTCACTGACACCTGGTGGTTTGGAGGTAATGGAAAATCAATGGTTTCACAAAACGCTTGATGTCAGTCTTGATTCATTTATACAATGATCGTTAATAGGTGGGCAGCCAAGATCAAATTAGGACTATTTGTATATTTATACAAATTAGCACTAATTATGTGATTTTAACATGGCAACACCCATGATGACGACCCACTCATTGTAAAATTTAACTCAAAACTACTATACATTTTTTTTTATGAGTCAATATTAAATATAAAAAATTACTGAGTCCACCTTAAAAGTTAACCTCCTCACTCTGTTTGGAGAGAGAAAGAGAGCTGGTATTTAAGTAAGAACATCTAAGCAATATAAAAAATGTATAGATACACACCCAATTGTGTACACATACATTATAATGACTTGTTTTCAGTTGTGCATTTTGAGGTTCTGCACCCACCCACAATAGAGTTTGTATCATCTTTTATAGCACAGCTGTCATGCTCCCATCAGCTAATCCCATATATGGATGATAAACGTCACACACCCTTACATTAATCTCCAGCAAATGTCACTGTTAAGTGCATTGCACATCACACAGGTTTACAGGCAAAATCAATATTCTTCTAGTCACTCACTGAATCATCACAGTGTCTTAAAGCAGAAGATCATACTTAAGATATTTGTTACCCTTAAGGGCACTGCCACTGATAATAGTCTTGTATCATGACATGATTATTGTCTGTTTTTGTATGTTGTGTGTTGATGCTTGTGTTGTATGTATGGTATATATGATGAGAGATTATAGATGTTATTCACAATTGGCAACATCAGGAGGCCTGTATGTGTTTGTACAAGTGCATGTGAGTATATTTGTGTGTGTCAGTGTGTTAGCAACAGTCTCCATTGGAAAGCTGTCATTTTAACTCAATTAGCAATGTCCTTTTTCTCCCCCGGCTGGCTGGTAATTGCTGTTCCTTTTTAAGTGGTATTAAATGCAGGTGCAATTTAAAGAAGAGCACAGTGCGAGATTTTAATCAGAATGGACTCCATGCTGTTTAATGTTACCTGACTATATCTGTCTTGATGCCAAGATAGCCATGTCGTACTGGTCATTTTGATTCAATAGATGTTAAAGACTATGCCAACGGAATGGTAATTTAGTTTATATAGCTTTTTTCCCTTGCTCAAGGTGCTTTACAAAACACAGACACTAAAGTAACGATGCATTGTCATTGCAGTCTGTCATTGCATGCTATAAAGTTACTCTCCCATAGTGGCTTATCTGTGCTAGTGTGGTCATGCATATTTAGGAGGTAGTGTGTAGACGTCTAAAATGAGTACTCTGATCTTCATGTATCGCACGGCTCTGCAGGTCTCTTTGTGTAAAACATCCCTTCCATGGATGTCACTGAAACTTTTGCATTGTGTGTTTCACCCTGTATCTTTCCATTCCATTAGCTAGACCTGATTGGTTGATGACATTCTAAAGGGCATTAAAAGGACAGTTCACTCGAAAAAGAAACTTCTCTCATTGTTTACTCACCCTCATGTTGGTCTTAAGCTGTATGACTTGCTTTCTTTCAAAATATTTGTGTCAGTGGAGTCGGGAGTTGTCTTAGACCCCATTGACTTTCATAATGTGGACAAAACAGTTGAAATATTCTTCAAACTATTTTCTTTTGTGCCCCACAGAAAAAGTCATACAGTTTTGGAATGATCTGCAGATGAGTAAATTAAAGAGTTAACATTTTTGGGTGAACTATGCCTTTAAGTAAATACCCAGAGTTCAATGGGTGTGGAATTATCTCTCAAGAGTGAGGAGAATGAGTGGTGAGAATGTATAGAGCATGAGAAGTGTTGTGCATTCTCCAAGTAAACTCAAAGTGCAGTTGTGTCCCACAGGTGCATGAGAGGTTTCTGCCTCTCTTTTCCTCTCCTTATTCCAACTGAGTGATGCTCTACATTTTTTTTCAGTCCCCATTCTTCCTTTTTGCACAAACACAACACATAAACATTTTGTAAAAAGAGAAACTTCCTTATTTCATGCCTAGAAATAATAATAAACGATTTAAAAATGCTGTCCGAGTGGTGATGTTGTTTTTCCTCCTCACACCTGTGACACAGCAGTTATAAAGCCTTGTACACAGCACTCTGACATGGCTCTCCTGTGACTGTAAGAAAAAAAGATAGTGTTTTCTGCCCTTGTAGTCAATCACACTCAAAGTCACTCAACTGTCTCTCCAGCTTTCTCTTTGCTTTTGCCTTGGCCTGTTGCTGGCAGGGTGCAGAGGGCCCCTCCCTCTTTGTTTTTCTGTTCTATCCCTCCAACAGCACATAGTTTCCAAAGTACTTCCCCGGCATGGCTGAATGCGACAGACATCTCTGGGTTATTTATAGACAGGTAATTGTAAACAGTTTACTATCAATATTCTATCATCAGGCACAGAACTATAATTACTTTTCTTATCATTTTTTCATGTTCCCTTTTATTGTGCTAATCTAATGCATGAACATAGATGACTTGTACAGATACAAGTTTGCACAATAAATTACATGCATTTTAATAATAAAGTGTACATAAAGAAATCAAAATCATTGAAAAATAAACATTCTGTCATAATTTACTCACATTATTTATATTATATTATATTACAGTAATCCCTCGCCACTTCGCGGTTCAAGTTTTGCGGCCTCAGTGCATCACAGATTTTTCAAAAATATTTATCGAAAAATAAAAATTCAAAAATACCGCCATATCGGCAGCCGATAAAACAGCGTAAAACGAAAAACAGCGTTGATTTATCGTGATGCGCGAGAGAAACGGTTTCCCAGGATGCCAGACAAAGAGAGAAACTCTCTCAGAGGCTTTGAACACACCCACGGGCACTCAGACAAGGCACGTGATTGGTTCCCGGCGCAAGATTGACGAATGAGAGCACAAGTGGATGTATCCCGTGAGCTGACTGGCTGATCCTACTTTGCAGATTTTCACCTATCGCGAGGGCTTCCGGTCCACATTAACCACGATAAACAAGGGATTGCTGTATATATATCCTATGCAGGGCCACAGGGATTCTGGAGTCTACTCAGCATCATTGGGCCAAAGGTAGGGGAACACCCTAAACAGATGGCCAGTCCAAAACGCTGTTGACACACACATTCACACCGGCATTTTACTGTTTCTAGTTTACCTAACCTGTATGTTTTTGACGGAAACCCAGAATACTCAGAGGAAAGCCTCTGCATCACAGGAAGAACATGCAAACTCCACAAAGAAAGGCCTTCTGTGTCAGCTGGGACCTGAACCAGGGACCTTCTTGCTGTGAGGTTAACAGTGCTATCCATTGAGCCACCCAAGATTAAACACTTGGTATTCCCAGGCAGTCTCCAATCTAATGACTAAGTCCTAACCAAGTCAAATTAGATGGTCCTGGACATAATACATTGCTACAGTATTTTGTAGTGATAACAGCTGTCAAGCTAAAAAAATAAAAAGGACAGAAAAATCTGTGGCTCTCAACCCAAATTAAATGCCCATGATGCAGGCTGGACGTCAACAAATTAAAACTCATTCGTTTCCAAGAGTCTTGATGTCAAACCATATTTGCATTCCGTAATAATAATGTATAATATATAATAACGTAAATAATGACAGAATTTACAAGTGCAGTCATTCAATCCCATAATGCACCTCAATACCAAGTGTACAACCAATGTACACTCAAAGGCTAGCCAGTACAGAATATTCGTGCACAATCTCGACAGAAAAATTATCGCATTCTTTGTCTGAATTTCCTTTCAGTCATACAGTAGACTATTTTAGTGGAGTAATGTAGGGAATAGTGAATGAGGGTATGGGGGTGGGGTGATTTTGTTAAACAGTTGATCCAAACAAAACTACTCAACAAAAACTGCTCTCTAGCTTTTTAGGTATACAAGCTGCGAGGTGATCAGATTTCAGCATTTCAAACTGTGTCAGCAGTAGTGGAACAACCAAACATCTCTCAATCCCTCAAAGTGATGGATGGAAGATGGAAAGAGGAGCGCAGTTCTTTCCATCATCACTGTCGCACGGGTTGTAGAATGGATAGAGAGGCACTAGAACAGAACCCATGTAGAAGGAGAAGAGTGGTGTCATAGTGACAGCGTTGTAGAAAGACACCTCCTCATTATCACAGTCCAGGAAAATGCCAATGCGAATGGGGAGGGTGTACGAGAGCACCTGTGTGGGTTTTGGGTGGGTGCAGGCCATGATCGAGCCATTTCTCAGGGACAGCGTCCATAGTCCGTTTAACGTGGAAGAAGAGTCCATCTCCCCACGGTGCACATCCTCTCTGGCCACCCCCACTCGCCAGGCGGTCTTGCCCTTCACCTCCACCTCCCAGTAATGACGGCCATGAGTGAAACCCTCTGAACCCATCACACAATAGTAGTAGTGGAAGCACTTCGGGTTCCTCTCAACTGGGTTCTCCATGGGCAGAACCTTGTCCTCACTGAAAGTCACTGATGTCCTCTCAGCAGATAAGGTCAAGAGAGGATGTGCTGATTCAGGGTCAAAAGTCAACGTTGATATGTCTGTGAATGAAAATTAAGTAGAAACTTCAGAATTCAGTAATACTGATTTGTGAGATTAGTAGTACAATTAATGTATTTAATGGAACAACCGTTACATCTACTAGCTTAAGGTGGTGGCGGCATTTCGTTCGTGAATGATTCAGTGTTTCGAATGAATCGTTTTTGTCCACATCCATGAACTGAGATATACTTTTTGTCTTTTCTTTTTGAAGGATGTGAATGCATTCCTACTTTTAAAGATAGCTTTCAAGCATTTTGAAGGAGCATTTCACTGCATGAACCTACTAAACAAGTCATTTGAGTCTGAAAAGGACTTTAAATACTCTGGAAGCTTCTAAAATTGCATACTTTCCTACTATATAGTAGGCTAAAATGTGACAAGAGAAGCATGTCGAATTCACAGTGCTCATAGAAGAGTAGACAAAAAGCACACGGGTGACCTATTACTACCACCTCTAATATTCTGGTGTACATACTATACCATGAAGAGGAGAGGATCTGTGAATGGCAATAAAGTGATGCAACTGGTAGGTCACATGACAGTGACAACATGGAGAATGTAGTATATAGTATACACACATTCATATTACTGTATATAGAGCTTTGCTTTTTAGAAGTCACAGAGTAATTACATATTCAAAATAAGTACCTACTCAGAGAGTAATAGATTATGGACTCAACCAATGTTTTAATGAATCATCTGAATAAATGATATCATTATCAATCAAACACAAAAACTCATATGTCGCCACTTACAGGCAATGCAACTGAACTAATAGTTTTAGTGAATGGATTCAAAAGATTTGAGTCACTGGGATGATATTATTATGGTAAGATGTTTAGCTCTGAAGTAAAGGAAATGAAATATTTTAGATGTATATTTAGAATGTAATATAATAACATAATATTATTTCATATTTAGTCTCAGTACTTGGGTAGATAGATGTTTTCATGTGTTTCCAGATCCGGTACTGAATGGGTCCCACAAACTGACCAGAGAGGATTTCACTGTCTATTGGGGCAGGGCGAATGAAATTCACCTCACATCTAATAAAGAAAAATAATGACAGATAAACAACAACAACAACAACAAAAAGGATGTAGACAATGATCAGTTTGCAATAGTGAGAAAAGTTACAACAATGATTATGATAATATGTGAATTAGAGACCAAGAGAGAAAGAATAGAAATGGAAAATACACTTGCCTTTTCAGAAGCTCTTTGATTTCCTAAATAGATTTTTAAAAAAAAGAAGATATATATTTAGTGCTTAGAGTATGAAGCTTCAGATTCAGATTCGTCTTTCAGTCATGTGATTGTTTTCGCACTTGATATGAACAGTGTCAAATGGCATCTAGCATGTTCTGTGGGTGTCTGTTGCACTGCATGAAAGTAATTCTGTCATTTACAGTAAATGTGTGATGTGTTAAATGTAGATAATGTCAAAACAGTCAAATAAACTTTAAAATTAAAGAATCCACAGAGGATAAGGAATTATTTCCTTGCCTGTGCAGGTCACACCAAACTTAAAGCTTAAAGATAAAGTCTTTCACTTCTTAGGCTGTCAGTCAATACAATTTAAAATGGAAATCCACCTTCAGAAGTTTGGGACTGTCATCTTCCCGCAGTTTGCAATTCAGTGTCTCGATGGCTTTCTCTAGATCTCTACCCTGCATGGCAATCTTTCTCTCTCTCTCTTTTAAGGTCTTCACTCGTCTCTCCCTTTCCTTCCTCAGCCGTTCCAGGTCCGTCTCCTCCTCCTCATCTAGGAAACGGTGGAGGTTTTGAAACTCTGCTCGGATTTCATGCTCCATCTCTTCAAATCTGTTCTGTGAGAGAGCGGAAAAGAGAGACATTAATGACTTAATGAGGAAGAGAGAATAATAACTCTGGAGAAATTAGCAGGCTGACATTAGCTTACTAATGAAGTTAGAACTCAAATTTAATACCAGAAATTGTCAAATTTTCAAACAGGTCCTGGTACCCCCAGGGGGTTGAAAAAAGATGCTGGGGGTCTGTGGAAAATCTTTGAGAAAAAAAAATTTGTAAAAAAAAAAAAAAGTAATAAGTGCTTTCTAAGAATCCATGAAATGAATCACATGACAGCAAGTTTTCCCACACAACAGTAATGGTTAAGTGGACTGAAAACAAACTGTTATATTATTAAAAGGTAAATAATGTATAATATTTTAAACATATAATATCTTAATTTTTTACAGTGTAAACAGATCTTTATTCGTGTGAATAGCTTCTACTTATTCTACAAGGAGTGAGATTATATTATGATAATGGATTTTCTCATACTTATATATTTTGTGAGTTATCTTTCCATGTGTGTTAATACTCATTCAGTCATATATAAGCATTACAAAAGTAAATCAATCAGTACCTCGACCTCCAGTGTTTCCACAAAGGCGTCTTTCTCCGCTTCATAACACTCATCAATTTCATGTTTAATTTTTTTAATCGCCTGAATAAGCTTCTCCTGAAACACAAACACAAAGCCACTTTGTAGTCTAACAAGTTCACTCAGTAAACACTAATTAGATTGAAACAGTTTATGCATGAACCCTAAATGTAATCCATACTTCTTGAACAACAGATTTTATATTTATTCTTCAGAAAGTCAGAATAATATATTTAAGCTGTCGTCCCACTTGGAATCTTCCAGAAATAAACAGCAATGAATGCTGTGTGTATTTCACCTTGCTATGACACTTGAAGGTGACATTTTATTCTTACCTTTTGGGCGCCAAGGAGGGAGTTGTTAAAGTTGTTGTTTGTGTCCTTCATGTGATTTGTGTGCATTCCAGTTTTCCTTGTCAGAACAAAGCAGACGGAGCTCTGGGATCTCATACGTGAGAGAGAGAGAGAGAGGGGTTAATTCAAGCTGAGTGATAGGTGTGTGTTAGAGCTTTAGAGTGTGTGAGTGAGAGAGAGAGGGAGAGAGACAGAGAGAGAGAGAGACAAAAGAAATATGAGGGTAATTTATCAAAGGAGGGCAACAGGCTGATTACTCAGAGACTGGATGTGACCAATACACGACCAACTTAAATCTACACTGAAACATTTAAATTCAAAATCAGTATAGTATAATATCTTTAATAGCTTAAGACATAATTTGACTTCATGTAATACAATGTCAATACAGGAAAAGAAAAGCAGAGGGAGGTATTGTGGGGTCCACAGCTGTCTTGCTATACACCGCATGAGCAATTTATGGAAGTGAGGGAAGAGATTTTCTATTTCTGTCTGCAACAAGAGCCAACGTCAGAGAACAGAGGCAGACTATTACAGGCAGCAAGACAGAGAGAAGGGCTATTGGGGGTCTTATGTTTCGCGCAATAAAGGGTCTGACAAATATATAATACCAGACAAAGTGAGTGTGTTTCTGTGCTGTATGTGCAAACAGAGGGAGATTATGTTTCATAAAGAGCGTTCTGTCTGACAAAGATTTTTCAAATATTTCTGTGAAATAGTTGAGGGCAAAGCTGAATGACAAAAAAGAAAAAACCTTTGTGGTTTACGTCATCTCTCTCTCTCGCTCTCGGTGTATGTGTGAGTGTGTGTGTGTGTGTGTGTGTGTGTGTGTGTGTGTGTGTGTTTGCGTGTGTGTGTGTGTGTGTGTGTGTGTGTGTGTGTGTGTGTGTGTGTGTGTGTGTGTGTGTGTGTGAACACTGCTCAACCAAGGCAATGTATTATTCATGGACCTGTCCTGAGTGTGTGACTGCTGAAACTAAGATGCAGAGTAAGTAAAAGGGAGAGAGTGCAATCATTTTAAATGCACTGTCTACATAAGACACTTCAAAATAGTCAAATTACACTGCCTTTTTAGAACTTCATAATATTTGGACGTGGCTCTCAGATTATTTTGAGACCAAGGGTCCGAAGATATTTCCTCATGGTACTTCCATACTGTGATGATGACAAAGATGCTTGTTGTCATACATTTTTGTCAGTAGCTTATATTTAATAAAGTTTTGATATTTGACATTATTAATTTATTTCAGTTAATACTAGGGCTAGTAATTTTATTAAAAAATTATGTTTTAAAAAACGTAATATAATAACTATGTTCCTCTATGTTTCTTCTTAAAAATCAATATTAATGGGAAAGGGAAAAGGAAAAGGAACGTGATGTCAGTTACCACTTGATTAATTACCATTTTATTTGTATGCTGAATTATTGCATTACATCATCACTTTTGAATGCGTAAGGCGGCCCCTAGTGGACAGCAACAAGACTAGTTACAGTACTTCTGTTTTAGCGCATGAATTGAATTCATTTCAATGCATTTATTTTGTTAATATTATATTATATTATATTATATTATATTATATTATATTATATTATATTATATTATATTATATTATATTATATTAATTGTACTGTTGAGAGTGTGTTCTAATAAAGTAGTCGAGAAAGAACCTCTGATACTCATGAGAACTTTAAAATCAGCATTTGTTTTGTTTGACTTATTCAATGCCATAAGAACAAGAGACATCACATACTCAAATTATCACATAAACATCAGGAAATAAAACATTAATAAAAAATTAAAAAAACAAACATTTGCAGATTTTTGTAAATGTTACAAATTAAAAAAGATTTTTACATACATTTCAGCGCTTTTGTTTGTTTATTCCAAGTGATTTACATATAATTTAGTCATTTATAAAATGTGAAAAGTGCAAATGTCTTTTAACGAATAACAAAATAAATAACGGTATATGTTGTTTTTACATTCCAAATGGTTATTCTGAGTGTAAAAAAGCACATCAAATACACCTGCTTTTATTATACACTTAAGCTTTCAATTAATAAACGTTTCTAAATCTTTTTAAGATAATCTTGAGTAAATACAGTGAAGAATTTGCCTGCATTCCCCACTTCCTGTTCAGGACATTGACAGCGGAAGTAAACAAAGTGCACGTCACACTGTAGCACAGTACTTGACTCGCGAGAGCTAAGTCCTTTTTTGTCATGGTTAAATGTCCTGGAATATTATTTGTAGCAGTAAATTATTACATTGTGTTTGTCTTCGTCGGTACTCGTTTGTTAGACATTTTTAAATTGTATCGTTAAGCAGCGGCAGCAGCGTGGCTAACAGAGCAGCGGTAATTTCTTTTAAGTCTTGTTGAGTCTCTTAAATATTTCTGGATAAACATAGACAATAACATTTGGACAATTTCGCTCGTTAATCAATGTAAAGTAGTATTAACAGTCTGAAAACGATGGTATATCCCCATTAAAGCAGCAAACATGAACGGACAAGCTGAAGTAGAAGTGGATTACAAGAGAAAATACAAAAATCTCAAACGCAAGTTGAAGTTTATTGTATATGTGAGTGCCTTTTTCTTCAGTGTTCGTTTCTATTGTGTCGTTTCCAAATGTTGTTGGTTAATCCGTGGTTAATCTGTCTTTATGTCTCGGTTCAGGAGCAAGAGTGTTTTCAGGAGGAGCTGAGGAGAGCTCAGAGGAAACTGTTAAAAGTGTCTAGAGATAAAAGGTAGAACCCTCATTCTTCTTATTAAAGTTATCCTTTGCTTGACCTACGGATTCCTGCAGGGAACTAAACTGTTATGTTTGTATCAGTTTTCTGTTGGACAGGCTGTTGCAGTATGAAAGAGTGGATGAAGAGTCTTCTGGTAGGTCTCTAAAGAAAATCCTCGACTGATTATCCGTAGGAAACTTCCAGGGATTCAGTGCGCTGAGACTGTTTCTGTTTTCAGACTCTGATGCTACGGTCTCCTCGGACAGCGATGGAGAGGGTGCCAGAGAGAGAGACAGGGATATTGGGAAAAAGTGAGGCTACAGAAAGGGGAATTTTTTGTTTGAATTTGACAGATGTAAAACGTTAGAAATGTAACTGGTAAAGTAAATAAAAACAATTTTATTTTTAGCTGAAATAAAATGGATACACTATTGTTCAAAAGTGTAGGGATTAAGCAGCAACTGTTTTCAACATAATGATAGTAAAAGAAGAAATGTTTCTTGAGCACCAAATCAATGTATTAGAAGGATCACGTGACACTGAATACTGGAGTAATGATGCTGAAAACTCAGAAATAAATTACATTTCAAAATATTAAAATAGGAAGCGGTTTAAAATTGTAATATTTCAACATATTACAGTTTTACTGTATTTTTGGTCAAATAAATGCAGCCTTGGCAAGCATAAGAAACATTGTAAAAATCTTACCAACCCCAAACCATTATAGTATAGATACATTTTATGGATGTATGCCTTTTGAATTTTACACCGGTCAGAATTGCATGAGCACGTTGCATTTGTAGTGAAAACACTCATCCGTAGCACTGCCTATTTACCTTTCCATCTTCCATTGAGCTTAAACAAGGGTTTTAAAATTTGCCACTTGAATGCTGCTTAAAAGAAATAAGCATCCGATAGGAAAAGATTTGTAAAAACACATGATTGTAAATGCACATCTATTGTAACTCATAGGCAATGACAGATTTGAATTGTTTTGAATAAATATAAGTTGAAAAGGATAATTGTACTTAAAAATTAAATTACTTAAAGAATGAAATGCATATACTCGTCTAATCTAATTTGGGCATGACTAAATTGCATTAAGGACAAGGATGGTAACTTTTCTTTTTTTGTGCTATTCCTGATTTTATCAAGTTAATGTGTGATGCGTGTCACTTCTGCTGTTGCATGTTTTAGTCTTTTTACAGTAGCTCTGTCTCTTCAGCAATTTCACTGAATTATTGTTTTGTTTGTTTTCAGGAGGAGAAGTCCTGGAGTTCCTCTCACTCCATCGTCCTCATCTCCTCATCTCTCACTCCTGTCCCGCTCTGGTGCGGTTCCTCTCCAGTCATCTGCTCCCACACAGTACCTCAACACTGTGAGTACATCACACCTCCATGAGCACCCCACGAGTTTCATACACACTCATGCTTTTCAGTTACTCTCATTAGCTATGTTTCCATTGAAAGTTGGGAAATTAACTACTGCACCAAATTGAAACATTTGCAAATCAAGTACCGTTTCCATCCTATTTGTTCAAAAGAAGAAATTCTGTCATTTCCTGGGAAATTGGTGGAAAATATCTGTGACAAAAATGAAAGTTGCTGCAATCAGGGAAGCCACTGTAGCTCATAAATGACTTGTACCTCCGAGTGCAGATGTGATGGATTAAACGCTGTCAAGATGTCTTTCATTCAAATGCCCTGCAATCATGTGAGAGCAGTTATTTGTGGTAATTATACCCAACCGTTTTGATGCTCAAGGATTTCAGAATTACCAAAACAACATTTGAGATGGTGTGCAATGAAAATGTTCCTCTGGTTAGTACAATTATCAAATCAAATCCTTTGTTGAGGATCAAGTCATGTAAGCTTTTTTTTTGTTGTTGCACATCAAGGGATTTATTTGGTAAATGTTTTTACACTGTAGTTTAAGCTCATGTTTTTTTAATTGATCAAACAATGATCTGCCTCTATTGAGTGCATGTCTTAGCTTTTCCATCCAGCATGTTTTAATGCAATATC
The DNA here is from genome assembly GCA_037043235.1 of Rhodeus uyekii. Classification (NCBI taxonomy): domain Eukaryota; kingdom Metazoa; phylum Chordata; class Actinopteri; order Cypriniformes; family Acheilognathidae; genus Rhodeus; species Rhodeus uyekii. The sequence goes on from JAWRVZ010000026.1 coordinate 1,139,726, forward strand.
CCAAAATTCACATAAAAGTACTGTAGGTGAATGGAAACTTGGCTAGTGTTTTACATTCTGTTTTAGTCACCTGTTAATTTGCCATTTTATTCATTTTTTTTCTCTCTCTTTTTGTCTTTTATCACCTCACCTGGTTTATGTGGACTTCACAAACACCCATTTCCCTGGGCTCTCTCTCTCTCTCTCTCTCTCTATGTGTGTGTGTGTGTGTGTGAGAGAGAGACTGTTATTCTTTGGTGCCTTGTGTGATTGTGGGTGAGCAGTTACCCTTTCCTCCTGAGTATTTGGCTCCCTCTGCTGAGCGTGTGAAGAAAGAGAGAAAAACAAAACTGGCCAAACACAGGAAAGACGGTTCAGGGAAGGTGAGAGAGGGACAGAGAGGTTGACGGTGGAAAGACAATGGCCTAGATTCATGTGGCCATTATTGTTAAATTGTTTGTCATGTCTTTTAATAATCTTGCAATTATAGTAGTAACATTTCTTTTCATGCATTTTAGTTACATGTTTCTGATATGCAATCTAATAACAAACCTTTCTCTGCTTCTCTCTCTCTCTCTCTTTCAGGTGGTTGGCCCACTCACATCCAGTTACCCTGCAGGCAGTGGTGCAGCTGGGGGTGCAAGTGGGCCATTCAGCTGGGTCCCGCAGCAGATGCTGAGTGAGGATTTAGCCGAGGAAGAGGGAGAAAGCGAGGGAGATAGTGACCAAGGAGAGGAGGAGAGGGGAGAGGGTGACGAGGCAGAGCTGGTCATTGATATCCCCAATGAGTGAAGGTAATAGAAAAAGGCCATTAGCAGCTGCTTCTCCATCTAGGGGAGTTTTCATCATTTATGAATGGATTATATATTATTAAATCCAGCATAAAACTGTGGCCTTTTTATCAGGCAGTTTCATCCTGAAACTGGTATTAACTGTTGAAGAGCTCTTGCAACAAATTCAATCCAAGTTATTTATACTGGGCTCAACAAAAAGAAGGGTATTCTAATGTTATCTAGTTGGCTGTCATACACTACTGTTTAAATGTTTGGGGGTGATCATATTTTTTTTAATGTGTATAAAATAAGTCTCACCAAGGCTGCATTTATTTGATCTAAAATATAGTAAACACAGTAAAATTATGAAATATTGCAATATAAAATGACTGTTTTCTGTTTTAATAAATGTAATTTATTCTTGTACTGGTAAAGACCACAGACAGTCTTCCGTGTCGTACGATCCTTCAGAAATCATTCTAATGTGATGATTTGTTGCACAAGAAACATTTCTTATTATTACCCATGTTTGAAAACTGCTTAATATTTTTGTGGAAACCATAAATAATTTTTTAGAATTATTTAATGAGTAGTTCAAAAGAACAGCATTTATTTTTTATATAAATCCGTAGTATAACAATGTATAGGTCTTTATTGTCATTTTTGATCAAATTAATGCATTCTTGCTTAATAATTAATTTATTTTAAATTAAACATTCTTACTGACCCTAAACACACGAATGATGGTGTATGTGTGGTTTTATTCATTTGCAAAAATGACTTTTATTTATGTATGACAAAAATTGTTTATGTAGTTACAGTTCCATTATAACTGTAAGAAATATTATTTTTTTAAATTGAAAATCTAAATTGAAAAAAAAAAGACTGCATTGCTAAAAAATAGTAATTGATCTTTTTTGGTGGTGGAGCCAATGAAGTCAGAACAAACTGAATATTTATTATTGATATTTGGGTCATTTTTTTCTGAACCTGTTCTACACACCTTATATTGTAAGAGATCATTCAGATCTTTCCAGATTGATATAAGTACTCTTTTTATCCCTAGTGCGAAATTCGATATTTTTGATTAGAATTTTGTGATGCGTCATTAAGAAAATTGGATCTGCGTTGTTAATGTTGGCATTTAGTTGAATAACAGATTGAGTTGCCAAAAAAACCCTGACTCATCGTAGATACTGGATAGGCTCATTTCAAGACTGCTGAGCTGCAATACATTACCTTTAAGCGTGCAGTAAATGTACGGTTGTGCGACAGAATTTAGACAATAAGAGCGTGAAAGGGAGTTAGCAGAACAAAGAGAGGAAAAACACATTGAGATTGACAGAGCCACACCCATTTTACCCAGGAGCACATCAACACTAGTTCAGGCAAGTTGCTATGGGATCCTTAATCAAGCACACACACCAGCTGAACATGAACTAGACACGACAACGTCTCTAACAGTTCTTTCTTCACACAGGTGCCAAAGGAAACTGCAAGCAAAATATTTGTTATTAATGTCCATGTAATATCCTGTGATATTTTTTTAAATTAAATCTTTAAAATCTATTCCCCTGTGTTTCCGTCTTTTATGCTGAATACAGTTTTTAAGTCAGTACTACAGCACCTTTTTAATAAACTCCACCTCTAATTTGTGGGTAACAAAAGAAATCCCAAATTTATGACTGAACATTTTTCCTGTTTGGCATGTAGACATTGTCAGAATGTTCTTTTGACCATAAAAAATAGACTTTAGCTGGAAAAATAGCATGTTTGCTAGTGTAGATGTTGGGAATGCTGACACACAGGTAGTCATTAAGGTGTGTGAGAGGTGTGTGTACTGGTCTGTGTGCATTATAGCAATACTAAGATGAGGTGTAGTCAGAAATTGTGATTTTAGAAAGGGAGGGATGGATGATAGAGTGTGAGAGTGAAAGGGGGAGGGTTAGAAGAAGGTTAGATTGTGCCCAGACTCATTCTGCATTGCTGAAGAGAGAGAGGGAGAGAGAGAGAGAGAGAGTCTAGCAGGATCTTGTTTTGTGTAGCTGCTAGTTCAGCACTGTAAGCTGCAGTCTCTGCTTCGCTGTACCAATGGTTTTGGCCATGCTGTTTGCTCTGCCCAGACTCGCTGTGTTTGTCTCTGCGGTGTTGTTCAGTGATGTTGTGGTCTGGGCAAGTACACACACGGATCTTGACCCAGGGTTCCTCCACTGTCAAGAGTGTTTTTTCAGAGGCACAGCTCCACAATCACTGTCTGAGGTTGGTTTGGAGCAGAGGTGTCACAGACATCTGACCGGACGGCCTTTTGCATCGCTCTACAATACCAACTGCCAGACCAGTGTCTACACAGCCCTTCGCCTCAGAGGACAGCACAGCATGGTGAGACGGTGTTTTTTGGAGCTTTGTATAGACTTGAGGATGCGTATCTGCTAGAAAGGCATTCTTGTGATTGTAGTGAGGACTGTTATTATCTTACACCCACAGCTGTTGTACTAAATGAGTGTAAGCACAGGTTATAGATGTCTGAGTTTTTGACTAGAGTGGCTTGATAAACAACGGTCTTTGCGGTTTCTGCTGACATGCAGATGTACAAGGCTGTCAAGTCAAGTGGAAAAGAAAAATTGTACCATTTCAGCAGCCATATTAGTAGGTTCGATATGAAAATTAGAAACATGATTCTTATTTTAGTCCTTTCTGTAAATTTAACTCGTATACTCAACTTGAATACTCCTGTGATGAGCATGTTTTTTATTTGTGTATTAAAAGTAGTTTTAGTGTTTAGTTAAGTCTTTTTAATATAAAAATTGAAAACACTCATCATAGAAGAGTAGTTTGTCATTGTGTGAATTAATTAAATTATTTTATTTATATACCTAAAATATATTTATAATATTCATATTTAATTTGAAAAACATTTGCAAAATCAGTAATGTGGAGTAACCAACTTAAAAACAAATCGGAAGTGATATCATAGAAGGATTCCTGCTGACTTTGTGAGTCAAGGCCAATAAGTCTTTTAAAATATCCCATAATTGGACTTTTTTATGACAGCAGGGTTAATTTCTGTAAAGTCATAATGGCATGGATGAATTACTTTAAAATGCAATTTGAAAACTGTTGTAAAATAATGCTTGATAGAGAGCTTGTATGTAATATAGATCACATTATATTTTTTCAAACTGATTAGATTTTAAAGTGCTTTTTTTGTAAATGGTATAAGATTTTCATAAAACCAACATCAAAAAAAAAATATATATATATATATATTAAATAGAGACTATAGTAAAGGAAAATCTTGTAAAAGGTTTTATATATATATATATATATTTAAAAGATTTTCAAGATTTTCCTTTAAAAATAGTCTCTCTCAAGGACCAGTGCAATAGAGTTACACATTGTACAGTAAGACTACAATATGTAAAGCAAACCTTTAAGACAGTCTAATTGCATTTAATGAATGGGCCTATTCATGCAACTGACTCAGAACAGATTGTTTCTTTCAGTCACACCTCAAAACAAAAATCTCGTTCCTCTGTCAAGCACGAATCTCCCAATTTGCAAATTCTTGGTGGGAAAATTCTGTAATTTATTTACTGGACCCCCATGCCTTCTGTGTAAAAAAAAAGAGAGAAGAAATCTTGAAAAATGTGTCAATGTTTTTGTTTTGTTTTATTCTTTCCTGTAGCTCAATCAGTAGAGCATTGGTGTTTACAACGCCATGGTCATGGGTTCGATGAAAACTGATTAAATGTGTTCCTTGAGTGCATTTGTAAGTCGCTTTGGATAAAAGCGTCTGCCAAATGCATAAATGTAAAATGTAGTCTATGCAATGAAGGTCATTGGGGTCCATGTTGTTTGGACCCCACCATTTTTCAAAATATCTTTATATGTTCTGCAGTAGAAACAAAAACAAAACGGTTTGGAATGACTAAGTTGAGTACTAACAAAATAATGTAAATCATGATTGTCAATTATGTCTATATATAGTGTGGAGAAATACATTTGTATACTTTTGCAATTAAACAAGTAATTACATTGTATTTGTCTCTCTCAACACATCAGCAGGATGCCAAAGAAGAAATCGATGATGATTCCCACATGGCCATCCCAGCTCTTTACAGAGGATCCACCAATAGGACCCCATCACCCTCAAACTCCCCTTTCCTGAAATGGGATGCTCTGACAGCAGAGCTGATACGAAGCTCCATCATACCGATGTGTTCAGAGTCAAGTGGGGAAATTTATGTGCAGATTGGTGTGGGTGGGTTTAATGATTGTGGGGGAAAACTATTGTGGTCAGCAGTATGTTGTGCTGCTTCAGATGGAGATGGCAGTTTCAGTGTTGGGCTAGTGAAGGAGGGGGATGTGAAAGTGCTTAGCATTAAGGTGTTAGAGGAGCTGATAGGAGTTACAGGCCTGTTTTCAGGAGGTTGTGGTGAAATGGGACATCAGAAAGAAGAGGTTCTTACTTCGCTCTTGAAAAAGCAACTAAATGACGTCAAATCATCTGATGCACAAAGCGAAGAGCACATTGGCGGACGTAACACTCAGGAAGCAGGAACATCAGAATCAGAAAATGAAGAAGTGACAGAGCATGTTAATGACGAAACCCTAAGCTACAAATCTTCCTTTAGCTCAGACATGGACGTTGAGGAGAGCAGCAATGAGACAGAGAGCTCGGAGTCTGCTCTTCTCTACGTTTTGACTTCCACCATCTCTCTTCTTTATTTCCCTATTTCTCCGGTTGTAAACAAGGTCACTAACTTTCCCTTCCAGCTCTCCTATGTTCTTCAGGAAGATCTGGCTGTTCTGGCTTCGGTGCCTGGTGACAGCTACACTTTGGTCAACAACTTGTGCTCAGGAGTGTCTTCTGGGGTTTCATGCGTTTTGTGCACCTTGTACCAGACAGGGGAAACAATTGTGTGCATTGTTTACTCCTGCCTCAGTCCATTAGCCAGCAGCCTGGCCCTGGAATTCCAGGAGGTATTCACAGGGACCGGCACTCTGGTGTGTGATGCCTTAGGGATCATGACGGGAACGGTTGGGAATGGGTTTAGGATCATCAAGATGGTTCTTGGATCAGTATGGGATCAGATAGTGGATTACCTGTGTGCCGTGTCCTCAGAAATGGGTTACCAGGTGTCAACAGTAGGTAGTGGGATTGGAAAACTTACCTGGAGAAGTGGAAGAGGAGCCGGCCACCTACTGAACATTGCTGCGTCCATCATAGGCGGAGTGGTGGAGAATACAATAACCAATGTCCAGGAAGCTTTCGGAGGGAGCTCAGTGGAATCATCTGAATCACAAATGCCTAAATTACTGACATCTGAAGTGGTCGGGGAATAGATTTAAATGTGTGTATATGTGTTAGAAACCTGATTTGCATATTACACCACAAATAGAGTGCAACAGTTCCCACCCAATTTTTCAACTGCTTTGGTTCTGGAAGTATTTTTCCTATTCATTTTTTTGTAGGGATTTGTTAAAAAGCAAATCAAACCAATCAAGATAAATCACAACATTATAAAATTAGATTTTTAAAGTAAAAATATTTGACATTCAATCAAAAGGACAACTTAACGGCTGCATTGAGTGAAATACAATTTCAAGAAAAGCGTTGTGGCATAATTTAACATAATTGAAATTGAAAACCATGGATAAATATTAAATATAAGACCATGTAAAAATGTTGATATGTATATATATATATATATATATATATATATATATATATATAACACACACACACACAAATAATTGTTTAAGTATTTTGAGAGTGTAAGGAAACTGAATAATGTTCCTTAAGAGTTGGTGTAATTTGCTTTTTTTAAATTCTCTGATTGCTGGAGATATCTGTGCAGAATCATGGGTAATGTAGTTTTTAACAAATTCTGCTGACAAACATGATTCTTTAAAGAATAAGTTGAAATAATGCTGACCGAATGGATTTACAAATAAGCATCCTCATAGTTATCAGTTATCTTTACATATTAATTCGCTGATGAAACTGAATGAGGTTTTTACTGCCATGAACTCAACTCTAACAATATATATTGTCTTGTAGACTGGACAATGAATTTTCACCATGGCATAATGGATATCAATCATGAAACCTGTATTTTACAGTCTGCTTTAAAAGGAGGAAACGGATGGTGCACTGCAGGATGATTTGAACCTATTTAAAGGTTTTTCACTTTATTAAGTGAAAAACAAGTGATGTAATTGCTGTAAGATGTCATTTAACTTTGTCATTTAATCTGACATAAAAGCATTTGCTGTGTCATGGTTTATATGCTGCAATAAAACCTCTTCTCTGTGAGTCATGCTCTCTGTCATTTATAGGCCAATGTATAGAAAACAACCCAGGAAATCTTCATATGTCTATAATGGAATCTGAATAAGACTTTAAACAATCAAAAGTACATAGTCGAGGAAAATATTCTTAATGTACCATAACGCACCTGGCTGTACATAATCTTTTATAATGTCAAGTCATTATAAAGTGATTATAAAGTTGAACCTTTGTGAAGTGATGTAAAATAAAAAAGTATGTAATCTTAATTTACAAAAATGTGGCTCCAAATACCAAATTGTATCATTTGACTATAGCCATATTTGTTTCCAATCTTGATTATTTAAGTCAATTACTTAAGATGAAGTTTTTCTGCCACAGACTAAATATAATCATCTTCGTGTGAGGGACACCCATCTTAAAATTAAATAGTATAAATTGCTGTATAGAGACCCAATACTGTGAAATTCATATTATAAATATGTCTAAAATATTATTTGGATATAAATATCCAGTTTAAATGAAGTTTATTACTATAAATCTCTAAACTCATTATATTATATATTATATTATACTCATATTTTGAAAACCCCTGATTTCGATGAATACAATTTTAAAGTTTATAATGTTGTCAATACATTTATTTTTATATTCAAAATAACAAATAATGTCCTTGACAGGCAACATTACAAAAAAATAAGATGCAATTTTCCAAAATTTAATTCGTAAACTGGTTATCAGTTCTTATTTTCAGTGGCTTGCATCATTCCGTTCAGTGTTTCCTGTTATTACAGATCATTAGCGCCTCTATCAGGAATTTTTTCTGTTTTAACCATTTATTGCGTCAGACGGATGCGCTTTACGACGGTTATTATGAGTTTACGGCAGCGCCTGTGAAGCACTGTATATAATTCTGTGCATGCTGGATTTAGGCTGACGTTTCCTCACAACAGCCCACAGGTGAGTTATTAATGATCTTCTGTGAGACTTTAACAAATAAGGATATTGCCGTATTTGTGCTGATCGATAAAACTAAACGTGTTATATGGGATTTCCTGACTTTAGTAGTCATAACTCTGTTCATTTCAGCAGATCACATGCATTTAGCCAATTAGCCGGTCTGTCTTTAGACTTTAAATGACTCAAGTTAATGTTGAACCATTACATTATCATATAAATACAAAAGCCGAGTGGGTAAAATAGTTTTTTGAGATCTTAAAATTAAATCAATGAGATGATATTCTGAATATGATCTGACAGTAATATTGCCAGTTTAGTCCAGTTTATTTCTCTTTAATATAAATAAATTATTATTTGTCAACAGTTTACGTAAAAGTGCCTGTGACTAGGCTCAGTTCAAAGTAATTAAATATAGGAAAAGCAAGTGTGCTATGCAATAACCCTAAATATTAATGTTTTAAAAGTTTTAGTTGATACATTTACAGAGTATTGACAACTGAATCTGATACTTTTGCTTTCGTTTTTGTATTGAAGGGTTTTAATGACATACAATTTTACATTCAACTTAAGGAGACACTTTTACACATTATTCACTCATTTTCTGAAGACAGGTGACAAAAATGTGAATTAATAATTGAAATGAGTCATCACATCTCTCTGTCAGATGGACACTCTTTACATCTCATCCCACCCTGATGACTTCAGGAGTTTGTTGCCCCTGATCGCTGCTGAATTCTGTCAGTCTCCACCACGAATAGTCCATGAGGACCCTCCGGCTGAGGTGGCCAGGTCTCGTCCTGCGCTGATCTTAGAGGGTGCGGGTGGCACGGTGCTCACCGGTGCCAATGCTGTTAGCTGGTACCTGGCAGCAGCCAGCAAGCGGACAGGCAGCGATAAGAAGCAGGAAAGTCAGGTGTGGCAATGGCTGAGCTTTGCTGAGAACGAGCTGACGCCAGTGGCCTGCTCCGTGGCATTCCCTCTTCTGGGCATCATGGTAGTTGAAAAGAAGGTATGTCTTTTGTGTGTGTCTTGACAGTCTCATTGTCTGTGAAATTTTTTTTTTTTTTTGATTGATAGGCAGTAAAGACACATGATTTGTGTACAGATAAGGTTCCTCGTTTTTATTTTTCAAAACTGTTCCTGGTTGCACTATCTTTGATTATCCATTTTTGATGTATTATGACCTGATCTTTAATTTTAGCTTCAGCAGAGTTCCAGAACAGAGCTGTTGCGTGTTCTTAAAGCTCTAGATGCGACTCTAGCGCCACGCACATTCCTGGTAGGAGAAGGTGTGACTCTGGCGGATATGGCTGTTGTTATGGCAGCACTGCTGCCATTCAAATATGTGAGTGCACATCTGTCATCTTAAACCACTTGAACTCTTACAACGACTGCTTATGTTATTAAAAGGGATGGTTCATGCAAAGATACTGGAATTTTGTTATGATTTACTCACCCTCATGTCGTTCCAAACCTTTGTTACTTTCTTTCTGTTTCGTATGTGGAACATAAGAGATGTTTTGAAGACATTTTCAGCTGTATTTATTCAGTGGCGTTGCATGCCATTGACTTTCATTGTATGGCCAAAATACACTGAGACATGTTTCAAAATATCTTGTTATATATATCTTCTTCTGTTTTATAAGTATTATTTATGTACTGTTGTAGTGTTTTTAAGTTTTGCTTTCATTTTAATTACGTTTTTTTATCCTTCATTTTTATTAGTTATTTGTTTTTATGTTTTTCCTAAATGCCATTATACAACTAAATACCACTATTTTTATTTCAATTTTAGTCATATTAGTGCTTCAGTTTAAACTTTAGTTAGTTAGTTAGTTGCCAATCAAGACATCTTTAACTATAAATGTTTCTTGCGTTATGTAATTTTTATGTTATGTCAGCTTTATTTCAATATCAATTGTTATAGTTTTAATTAGCAGTAGCAACGCTAATATATGTTTTAATTGTATGAGCGTGAGTAAATCATGAATAAATCCTCATATTTTGATGAACCGCTTCAACCTTCAGTTGTATTTGGTGGCAATGAATGATTCCTCATTATAGTACTTTTAATTTTTTTTTTATTTAAGGCATTGGAGCCTGCGGACAGGAAGTCATTGGTGAATGTGACCAGATGGTTTAATACCTGTGTGAACCAGCCACAATTCCTGAAGGTGTTGGGTAAAATCTCACTATGTGAGAAAATGGTGCCCGTGACCCCCAAACCCTGCGCTGCTGCCAATGCCACATCAAATGCTGCTTCTGACGCTGCTGCACTAGACAGCACACCTGCTAACGGTAAGGTGTTTGGAGTTATTTATTTACTTTAAAAATGTGTCTTATAACATTTTAAGAGCATTATAAACTTGTAGATTGAAACATCAGCTCACTTGAACCTTCAGATAGACATTTTAGAATAGTTGCCCCTGAATAATGAGTTAGTCTTCTTGTCCCTATTATTCTCAGGTCCTCCTAAGACGGAGGCTCAGCTGAAGAAAGAAGCCAAGAAGCGAGAAAAGATGGAGAAGTTTCAACAAAAGAAAGAGATGGAGGAGAAGAAGAAGATGCAGCCCCAGACTGAGGTAGAGTGATTATCTCAGCATCTTATTCTCTTATTCACATTGAGAAAAGAAAGCAGAACGCTGAACTTGCCATATTGTTTATTCTTCCATCCCCTCCAACAGAAAAAGGCCAAACCTGAGAAGAAGGAGTTGGGTGTGATTAGCTACAACATTCCCACACCTTCTGGAGAGAAAAAAGGTGTGCTTTTGACTTCCATTAGCAGTAATTCTATTTTTCAGATTTGCCACTCGCTCATCTAGTAATTTATGTGTCTCTCTTCATGTGTCTCAGATGTCCAGAGTTCTCTGCCGGATTCTTACAGTCCTCAGTATGTGGAGGCGGCCTGGTACTCCTGGTGGGAGAAACAGGGATTTTTCAAGCCTGAATATGGGGTATAACTTTAAAATACATTTTTATTTGTATGCTCTAATACAATAAACACGGTAGGCACACATCATTCAAATGTTTATATATTTTTAAAAGAAATTTAATACTTTTACTCAACAAGGATGCATTAAATTGATCAAAAGTGAAAGTAAAGACATTTACAGTCAATGATTTCTGTTTCAAATAAATGCTTTTCATCAAAGAATCCTGACAAAAATTATCATATTTTCCACAAAAATATTTATTAGCACAACTACTTTCAACATTGATAATAATATGTGTTTCTTGAGCATCAAAATCAGCATATTAGAATGTTTTCTGAAGGATCATGTGACACCGAAGACTAAAATGAGGCTGAAAATTCAGCTTTGCCATCACAGGAATATATAACATTTTACTAATTGCATTAAAATAGAAAACGGTTATTTTAATTTGTTATGGTATTTCACAATGTTATTGTTTTACTGTGTTTTTGATCAATAGTGTATATTCATTAAATTACATTTCTACTGTTTATTAACCAGAGAAAGAATGTAAGCGAGCCAAACCCACGTGGCGTGTTCATGATGTGTATTCCTCCACCTAATGTGACCGGATCCCTCCACCTTGGTCACGCCTTGACCAATGCAATTCAGGACTGCCTGACAAGATGGTAACCGCTTATAATTGCTATAAATAACTAATGTAATGTTATAAGCCATAATAATAATTTTATGGTTTATTAGCTCTAATAAAAAAATAAATAGACAAGCATATTAAAGTCAAGATAAGAGACTTTGTGTCTGATTGTTAATGTTAGGATAACTTCAGATAGCTTTGTAACTGTAATTTACCATATGGAGCCTATGACAGCGTGTGTGAGAAATAATATGTTTAATCATTGGTTTGCTTTGCTGTGGAAATGCAGGCACAGGATGAGAGGAGAGACCACACTGTGGAATCCCGGCTGTGATCACGCTGGTATCGCCACGCAGGTGGTGGTGGAGAAGAAACTGATGAGAGAGCTAAACATGACCAGACATGATCTCGGGAGAGAGAAATTCATCCAGGAGGTCTGGAAGTGGAAGAATGAGTGAGTGTATGAGGTTGAGGAGAATTCTGGCATGGGGATGGATAATTCCCAGATCATTAAATAATTGAGTTAACTCTAATTATATTAAGAAATGTCTTGTCCTTTTGACGTCGAACAGAAAGGGAGATCGCATCTATCACCAGCTGAAGAAGCTGGGCTCCTCTCTGGACTGGGACAGAGCTTGTTTTACCATGGATACTGTGAGTACAATGCACAGAAAACACAAGCGTAGCATAGATTTAGTAACACTACCCAAGTGTTAAATGACAGGCAAACATTCAAACTTCTCATTACTAAGCTTTAAAGGGATAGTTCACCCAAAAAATAATTTTTTCCAAACTTGTATGAATTTCCTCTGTTGAACATAAAAGACGATATTTTGATGTTTTAAACCAGACAAGTTTTTTTTCCTACTATGGAAAAATGAGTAAACAATGACAAATTTTGGTGTGAACTATCCCTTTAATGTGTCATTATTCAATGATGGAGAGTCTATTTGTAATCATGTGTAACTGTGTGGTTGCAGAAACTGTCATTTGCAGTCCAGGAGGCATTTATACGTATGCATGAGGAAGGTGTGATTTACAGAAGCAAGCGACTCGTCAACTGGTCCTGCACCCTCAACTCCGCCATCTCGGACATAGAGGTTCATTCATACCATATATGGAGCCGATTTTGGGTTCAAGAATTAAAAAAAAAAGAAATTAGTACTATTAATTGGCAAGGATGCATTCCATTGCTCAAAAATGACAGTAAAGACTTTTATAATAGTATTGTCAAGTAGCTCAACTGTTTTCAACATTGATGATGAAAATAATAATAATAAATCTTTCTCAGTAGTAAATTGTCATATTAGAATGATTTCTGAAGGATCATGTGACACTGAAGACTCGAGTAATAATGCTGGAAATTCTGATGTGCTAAAAAAGGAATAAATAGCATTTTAAAATGTATGAATAGAAAACTGTTGCTTTAACACTGTTTCACAGTATTACTGTTTAACTCTATTTTGATCAAATAAATGCAGCTTTGGTGAGCATAAGATACTTTTTCAAAAACAAAATCTTAAAAACCTGAAAATTGTAAACGGTAAACAGTTTATAATATCGACACAATGTACCCAGAGAAGACAAGTGATATTATGACAATTAATTTGTTAACAAATGTAACCTTATAAGGTGCCACCAAGCAGACTTTTGAATGTTTTACCTTTTATTTTTTTGATAACTTTAATAAAATTGAGTTTTAAACTGCCCATACACACAGTAAACACTATGAAAAAAATAAAATAAAAAAGATGGATATAGACCAGAAAGTTTTACTACATTTATGTTGGAACGCTGATGACTTTAGTTAAATCTTCACTGTCTCTGAGTCTCTGCTTTCTGAGGTCAACTGATACATTTTGTGTTCTAGGTCGATAAAAAGGAGCTGACAGGGCGAACTCTTCTTCCTGTGCCGGGTTATAAGGAGAAGGTCGAATTTGGCGTCCTGGTGTCTTTCTCTTACAAGATTGAAGGATCAGGTGAGGGTTGTGTCTGAAGAATTGAGGTTAGAAATACTGACAAGACATTCAGCGGTTTATAAAATGAAATGTTCTCCTGCAGACGAGGAGGTGGTAGTGGCCACCACACGTATTGAGACCATGCTTGGAGACACAGCTGTGGCTGTCCACCCTAATGACCCCAGATATCAGGTAATGCCAAGTTTCCTTATCATAACTTTTGTGTTTCATTATTACGGCCTTGAGAATGTGTTTGCGTTAAATGAGCTCCTTACTGTCCAGCATCTCAAAGGAAAGATGGTCGTTCACCCATTTTGTGACAGAAAGATGCCCGTCGTGTTTGATGACTTTGTTGATATGAACTTTGGAACAGGTAATAAATGTTACAAGGACAAATACTTATATTTTCTGTAAGTTTATCTTTCAAGCTGCCATCTTCTGTGTCCGTGTGCAGTTTACAGTGCAGTGTTGTTGTACAGGTGCTGTGAAGATCACTCCTGCTCATGATCATAATGATTATGAGGTCGGAGAGAGACACAAACTGCCCTTCATCAACATTATGGATGAGAATGGTCTACTAATTAATGTTCCTCCTCCATTCCTGGTAGGCACACATCTTGTTATATTTTTGACCCTGTTCACACAAGGTATTGTTTTAATCTCGCTACAAATATGATTGAAGAGTGACACATTGTTCTCTGGTGTTTTAGGGGATGAAGCGCTTTGAGGCGAGAAAGACTGTGCTCCAGGCTCTGAAAGATAGAGGCCAGTTTAAGGAGGTCAAAGACAATCCCATGGTTGTGCCTGTCTGCAGGTTAGACATTGACTCACTTCATTCCTGAAGTAGTTTCAGTAGCTTCAGCAGTTTTCAACTGGTAGATTGCTGATCTGGTCTGATAAGCTTGTGGATGGCAGAAAAAAAAAAATCTATGGTAAAGTTAGAGATAATTGACTAAGTGACTAATGTCTATCACCAGATGTGAATTGCAGGTACAATGCCATCTAGTGGAGTAGAAAATAAATTAACTATGATAGATCCACTGTTGAAAATGCAAAGGAAAATAAAATTTAGAGAGGAAGAAATTATGCATTTTCAAAAAAATTCAAGCTGTCTTGCAATAACAAGCCAACCTCACAGTAATCCAGACAAAATCTTATAAATGTCTTTACTGTCACTTTCAATAAATTTCATGCATCTTTGCTGAATACAAGTATTATATTTTCTTTAAATAACTTGCGCACTGACCCCAAACTTTTGAACCGTAATGTATAATTGCGCATAGCTAGGTCTAAAAAAAATGTATGGGCTCAGCTTTTGAATGAGGAAAAAACATTACTTTTTATGCCTGCGTGGTTGAGTTGCCTGACATCCTCTTATCCATTCTATATTAACTACAAATTTATTTATAATGTATTTTCGTTTTATTACTATAATTTGTTGACAATATTTTGAGCCTACAAGGTCATGAGACTATTGTAATTTAATATCGTACAGTAAACAATTCCTATACCACATAAGCACTGCTTTGATCCATGCAGAAATAGACTTTTAAAGTCGACAGTGGTTTAAAGTGGTTTGCTATTGCTGTGATCTCATGTGAGTGATAGGTTATCTTGTCCTTCTGCCAGCAAACACATTATTTGAGAAGAAGGGGGCGAAATTGTCTTGATTAAAGATTACGAGAACATAATTTAATGTGTAAAATTTTAACATGCACAAAGCAATTATAATAGTGTATGTGTGTTTCTCAGCCGTTCTAAGGACATAGTGGAGCCTCTGCTGAAGCCTCAGTGGTACGTGGACTGCAAAGAGATGGGAAAGCAGGCTGCAGATGTCGTCAGGAACGGCGAGCTCAAGATCATCCCTGACCACCACCTCAAAACCTGGTTCAACTGGATGGACAACATCAGGTGACTCATTTATCTTAGCTCAGGTGTTGTCTGCTGGAGTCGCTGTGTGTGTATAGTAACACTTTTTGGGCATTAGGGACTGGTGCATCTCACGGCAGTTGTGGTGGGGCCACAGGATACCAGCGTACTTTGTGACTGTGAAGGATCCGTCAGTCAAACCAGGCGAGGTGAGCAGAGACACAGCAAAATTCAGCCTGCTGTATGTACTGTGGATACATGGGGATTGTGGGAAGTAAGATGCTGTATTGTTGTATGCATTTAGGATATGGATGGACATTATTGGGTCAGCGGGAGATCGGAGGAGGAAGCCAGAGAAAAAGCTGCCAAACGCTTCAATGTCACTGCAGACAAAATCTCTCTACGCCAGGGTGCGAGTCTAACATGCACACACTCTTGTTACCACTGAGTCATTTTATCCTGCTGTTTTATGTATGTCAGTTTTTACCCTCTGGCATCAAAAAGCATCTTTCTTTCTTTCTGTTTGTGTTTTCAGATGAGGATGTGTTGGATACTTGGTTCTCCTCAGGGATCTTCCCCTTCTCCATCTTTGGCTGGCCCAATGAGGTCATATATTAATGCAGAATATACACACACACACACACACACACACATACGTGTGTAGTAGGCAGCATGCAAGACTGTAGTGGTAATATTTAATCTTAACTCTGGTTAAATTTGTATGTAAGGCTGATCTTTATACCAGGTTTTATTGATTAATTTAATAATATCATAATTTTTGTATCACTTGTATAATACGAGAGTTTTTATTGCATGTCTAATATCAGCTTTATTTTAAATTGATTTAATGTAACATTTTTTTTTATGTATGTAATAAAATTTACTTTATTTTGTATAATACATTTATAAAACATGAATATCTATCTATACATTATATAATGCAGTTATGTCAGTTAATGTTTTCAATTAAAGTCAAGTGTTACAGAGAATGTCAAGGTTCTTTATGTCTCGAGTCTCTGCAAAAAAAAACCCTGCTCTAATACATTTAATATATGTGCTAATTTGTCATATTGTCAGTAATGTGTACAGAGACTGTAGTGAATGTGTAATTTTGTGATATTTGTGTTAGTCAGAGGACCTGAGAGTCTTCTACCCAGGAACGCTGTTAGAGACGGGGCACGATATCCTGTTCTTCTGGGTTGCTCGTATGGTCATGATGGGCCTCAAACTTACTGGAAAACTACCTTTCAAAGAGGTGGGTGTGCTGTGTTTTTTTAAATATTTAAATATATTCCATATTGTTCATTTTATTTTTGGATAAAACTTACAAGTTTCATAACTTGTGGTGTAAATCTGGTGTGTTCTCTCAGGTGTACCTGCATGCGGTGGTACGAGATGCCCACGGTAGGAAAATGAGCAAGTCTCTCGGTAATGTCATCGACCCTCTAGACGTCATCACTGGCATTTCACTGGAGGTAGCTAAACTACTGAATCTTGCATTCACACCATGTGGCTACATAAGGTGTTGTTGCACAAAATGAGGTGTGTGTGTGTGTGTGTGTGTGTGTGTGTGTGTGTGTGTAGGGTCTTCACGCTCTACTAACAGACAGTAATCTAGACCCTCTGGAGGTTGAGAAGGCCAAACAGGGACAGGTATAACCCATTTTCTATGAGCTTTTATAATCTCTTGTTTTTTGTACATTTTCTATGCTTTTCTTTCACTTTTCGTTTGTGTATATCTCCGCTCTCTAGAAATCCGACTATCCCAGTGGAATTCCAGAATGCGGGACTGACGCGCTTAGATTTGCTCTATGTGCTTATACCAGTCAAGGTAAAAAAATAACATTTTCAAAAGCATATATACATTGACCTGTCAATTATTGTAGTACAAAAAAAGTAGAAATATTATCATAAAGACCCTGATATACTCCCGGTGAATATTTTTTATTCTTTGTGCCCATGCTGCTGGGATCAGTGTTTAAATGAACATGTACGTTTTTGTTGGGTGCTTTTTATATGGCTAATCCATATGGCTCCAAGGGGTTTAATAGAAGCCTTCTGAAGTGAAAACAGTGTCACTATCAATTAGAAATACAACTTCAATTTCTACTGTAAAAGTATACTCTGGTATATTCAAGAAGGCAGAGCCACACCTTGCCACTGAAAGGTGGTATTTTGAAGGTTTGTTTATCATCCAGATCAAACTTTTCTGGAACAAACAAAACAAACTTTGTTTTGGCCTGATTAGTTTAAGTATGATAAGGTGTAAGATGTAAACAATGATATAAGATTGAGGGGGACAAATGTTAAATCATCGTTGACAAACCTGATATACCAGTATTCTGAATATTTGGGTGGATGATGATGATGATTCATAATATTAAAATATGTCTTTATAAAGTATTCATTTGTAATCTTTTGTCTGTTTATTTCTTCCAGGCCGAGATATTAATCTGGACGTGAACAGGATTCTGGGATACAGGCATTTCTGTAACAAGCTGTGGAACGCAGTGAAGTTTGCTATGAAGACCCTGGGAGAGGGATTTGTTCCCTGCGAAAAAGCTCAGGTGAGAGGAGGAGACGGACAAGTGAAAGTGATGGAACTTTTGGACATTTACTCAGGACATTGTCCACTATATGTGAACATGCACTTTGTGGTGTATTATGGGTTGAGTTCATTTCTAAACATGTGATTCTGTGTCTCTCAGCTGTGTGGCAGTGAAAGTGTGTCTGATCGCTGGATTCTGTCCCGTCTGAGCGCAGCAGTAGCGCTGTGTGATAACGGATTCCAGGCCTATGATTTTCCCACAATCACCACTGCCATCTATAATTTCTGGCTGTACGAGCTCTGTGATGTTTATCTGGTAATGAATACACACACTTGATTTAATTTTGGCTCTGCACACATTTCTAAATAAGCTTTAGAATTTTGTTGGCAAGTTAACTTTGAGACTTGTTTTTTTTTTCTGCTTGTGTAGGAAAGTGTGAAGCCAGTGGTGAGCAGGACAGATTCAGAAGGACAAAAACAGGCAGACATTTGCAGACAGACTCTCTACACCTGTCTGGAGGTGGGACTCCGCCTCCTGTCTCCTATCATGCCTTTTGTAACTGAAGAGCTCTTCCAACGGTTGCCAAGGAGACGACCTCAGGACAGCCCCCCCAGCATCTGTGTCACACCTTATCCAGACACTTCAGAGGTGAGCGGACAGCCACAATCTCTTCTCTGCATGTGCATTTGATAAAGCAACCTGTACCAATCATCTTCCTATACTTATAATGAGAAGCATTTATTAACAAAAGAGCAGCTTTAAGGGCTCCTTGAGGTTTTCTGTCAAATTAAAAGTTGGACGTTTAATGTTTGAAATTGAAGTGAAGACGCCTATAAATATTGGTGTTGTAATGCAAAATAAAAATTTTATTATATTCTCATAAAGAATGTGTTGAGTCGCAGGATGCTGTGTCGTCATGCTGTTGGCAAGAAATTCATGTGGTTTACTTTGGCCAATCAACCAGTATTTTTAGACTTGAATCTAATAAGAATTTTCTGGTCAAAAGGGGCAGAATCCCAAAGACAACCAGCCAGAATAAAAGTTTTAAATAACAAGAGCTTTATTAATAATGATATAGTCTTTGATGTCCCACTATAATGAGTTCTATAGAGAATTGTCTCATGAAAATTTATCGA
The DNA here is from genome assembly GCA_037043235.1 of Rhodeus uyekii. Taxonomy (NCBI): domain Eukaryota; kingdom Metazoa; phylum Chordata; class Actinopteri; order Cypriniformes; family Acheilognathidae; genus Rhodeus; species Rhodeus uyekii. The sequence continues at coordinate 1,158,809 of JAWRVZ010000026.1, forward strand.
TCATTCATTTGAGGGGAATTTGGTTGAATGTAAAGTTGACTGGAATAAAAACAACCGTTTCAACTTCAATGGCATGCATTTTAAATGGCATGAAGGGTGGAGAGAGCAAGCCATCTGAAACGAGAGTATAAATGGTGTTTTGTTTTGTTGTAGTTCTGTTGGCGCAGCGAGGAGGTCGACCGTCAGATGGAGTTTGTCATGTCTGTGGTCAGAACCATCCGATCACTCAGGGCCGATTACAACCTGACCAAGACCCGCGCTGACTGTGAGACGTCACCAGTACACTGCACACTCATTTCACACTGACTAGATTCAGGTCGGGACGCACCAATCCAAGACCTGGGTCAATATTGCCACCAACATGGACGATTTTAAATTATTTTACCATTTTAAATCTAATGCTGGTAATTAAAAAAAGGAATGCATAATATGTTGGGATATATACTCTGTGTGTGTATATATGTGTATGTGTGTGTGTGTATAGATAGATAGATAGATATCACACACAAATACATGCATACATACATTTTGATTACCTTCATTTAATAATTAGCAACCTCAAAATGACAACATTAAAATGCTGTGATGTCTAAATTCACTTTTAGCATTTAAAATGATTGATTTTTATTTTTTACGTGATTTTAGAAAAAAAATTGTAGAATTTTCATACAAGCCATGAAACCCTCTTTTCTTTTTCCTCAAATTTGGTCCATAAGCTTGCCCTACAAACACATAAAAACTAATTGTTTTTGTCATTTTATTTTAATATCAGAATTATTGTGCATGCACAAGCATATTTACAAACAAAATGAGGAAAGAGGCTAAATGTATTTTACAGAAGTAATTTGAGACAAATGTAACAAATTAAAAAAACAGAATAATTTCATGTTTAAAGCAGATCCAAATAGTCCCGAACACCAAAAGTGTAACAATTTACTTTAAATTTGTTTGAAAAATTTGTATTTTGACAGACTTAAACTTACAAAGTTTCATCTTTGTACTAAAAACTGAATTTAAAAAAAGGAAGGAATAAAAAGTATTTATCTCTTCTGGGTTAAAGGTATTTTTTTCGAAACATGTTGAAGAACAAATTCATGAGCTTCATTATAGAATCAAAAGAGGGAAACGTTGATTCATCTCTAGTCTCAACATAAACCACATCACACACAGCCTGACGTTTATACACAACTAAAGAGAATAATCAGTTGAGAACCACAGTCTTTGGATTATTTCTTATTTTATTAGCAGACATAAATGTAACTCTCTTGTGTTTGTTCTGTCACAGGTTACTTGCAGTGCATAGACTCTGACACTGCGGCTCTGGTCCAGACATACAGTCTTCTGATCCAGACACTGTCTTACTCTCAGGCCATTCACCCAGTGGTTGGAGGCGACAGCACTATCCCACAAGGCTGTGCAGTGGCCATCGCCTCGGATAAATGCACTGTTCACCTCATGCTGAAGGTAAAAATAATGGACTGTGCTTTCGCTTGCACTTATACACCTGAAGGAGTTTTATTCTGGCTGTCATAATCCCCACCACAGCTGCCAATTACAATAATTAAATTAATCATCCGGAAGTGAGATGAAGGGAATTTAAATATGATCCTCCAAAAATAACATCAGCACGCGCTCAACACTCAATAATCTGGTTTGGCTTTGTATCAAGAATTATTTCCCCCTCCTACAGCATCACATTGTAATGAGTGTAATGAGCTTTCCTTGTCTATAAACACGCCACTTTCAAAATCCTTTGACTCAGGGTTTGATTGACTTGGAAAAGGAGGTCACTAAACTGACAGCAAAGGAAGGGGAGCTGTTGAAACAGTTGGAAAAGATAAAGGAAAAGATGGCCAAAAACGACTACAAGGAAAAAGTTCCTGTTAAAGTGCAGGAGGCAGATGCTGAGAAGGTAAGTAGGATGGAGGGGAAGCAATTTGTCTGAGAAAATGGTCTTAAATTATACTTCTCTACTGGGTCTTGTCTTGAAGAAAAGTGCAACTTTTTTTTTGTTCTTTCCAGCTGAGGCAGAATGAAGCAGAACTGCAGAATGTGAAGGAAGCCATTGAGAACTTCAGAAAGATGATGTAACGGCTCAATTTAATCATGTTGTTTTCTCATCATTGACATCTTTTCTTTTCTTTGTTTAATGTCACTCAGTCCTGTCTATCGAACAGTGTGGGGAAGATTGAATAAAAATCATCCTTTGATCACATATCAAAAAGTTTTTATGCAATACAAAAGAGTTTAGATTTGAATATAAAATATCACAAATGATATATCTCATGCTTGTTTTCAAGAAACACAACTATACCATTTCAAGTACAATAACAAACTTTTATTGTTGTGTGAAACACAGATATTGACATGTTTGAAAACTTAGAGAAATCCAACCACAAAAAAAGAGAATCCCTTGTTTTTATTTAATATTCATATACAATATAACATTAAGGACATTATTTAACGATACGATTTGTTCATTAATTATAGTGCTCCATAAAATAAAAACAGACTGAGAAAGAGGCAAGAGATCTTTGAGTCCAATCACTGAGTCGCTCAAAAGAAACAAACATCCATTCGGTAATGACAAACCTGAGCGTCAACACATTTCCAACCCTCGTTTTCATGTTATATACCCACTGTGATGGAGGCATGGCCCAACCAATAATTTAAAAACGCCTCTCAAACCATGCGAACGAACAAAAACAAGTAACCTTATCACGTTTAGATGAACAACTAATTCCTAACATCTCCCTGCCATCCCACACAGCGGACTCAAATGTACCGGTGTTTGGTTCCCTTTGACCTCTGGCCTCCTGTGCTTCTCATTGGCTCTCTACAGTCTCCAGGGAGGCCTGAACTCAGAAATGGGGAGTGGAGTGCAGTGTGTTGTATCAAAATTTCGCATATACTTTCGTGCCTAAGAGACAAAGAAATGACCAGTTAATTACCACAAAAAATTACTCAAATTGCTTAAATACTAAATATAAAGACAGCAAGTATTATAAAGTATTTAAGATGTGCACGAATGTATAACTACACTACAGTATAACAAGGTGTATACTCTGATATTTTTATAACGTACCAAGAATAGAGCAAGCTGTCTTCTGCCCTCGAGTGTCATGTCTTCACCTAAAACAGAAGATCAGATCGCCGAGTCAAATGTCTTTACTGTTGAAGCATAAACTTTAGCCATAGCAATGGAAATTCACTGCTGAACATTCTCGTTTCTACCACACAAAGCCATTTAAGTTCTGGAATTGAGCATGTTTACTGTGTAAGCAGCACGTACCGACGCTCCAGGGGAACTGGGTCTCTCTGTCTGTCTGATAGGACTGCAGCACAGACAAGCACCAATCATCATCCACCTCATAACCGGTGTACACAGATTCTGAGGAACAGAGGAAAAGTGTTATCTGCTTAATATAGCCTAATCAAACAGAGGAAAAACAGGAGGGGGGTTTGGAGGAACAGATATTACAGAATAAACCCATCTAGAAATTCAGTCTGATGCAGACAAATATTAGGTTTCATAATTGGGGTTATATTATGTATTCTAATCCAGGTGTTTTCAAATTTTCTGATGCCACTGGCCTACTAAATAATTATTCACTTGCTTCTTTCTAAGGGGACTCCTTTCCAAAAACATACAAAAAAATTATTTATGATGTATGAAGACCACATTTATACTGTACAAAATAAGGTACATGGAAAATATTTGGTTTCTATTAAAGGGATAGTTCACCCAAAAATGGAACATTATGCCATCATTTACTCTTCCTCAAGTCTCACCAGTATGAATTTGAATATGAATATGGTTAACCAAACAGTTAATGAACTCCATTGACTTCCATAGTATGTAAAATAAATACTATGAAAGGCAACAATTTTGTATTTTGTTTTGTATTAAGTATTTTGGTTTACGACATTCTTCAAAATATCTTTTGCGTACGGTATAACGGTTTGGAACAACTTGAAATTTTGATTTTGGGGTGAAACACCCCTTTAAAAGCTACACTGTTTTCTCTCCAATCATTACTGTCAAATATAAACATGAGGAAAAACAAACTGAACTTTCAACTGAATAAAATAATTGTGATTAATCCCATAATTTCTGACCAATCTTTGCAATGCAAAATAAAACCATAACATTTTAATTTATATATTCATTTTTACACTTTCTCTCTAAAGTGTTTGAAAAACCTGTACTAAGCTACAATATTTTGAATACAAATAAATAAATAAAAATACACTAAAACCATAAATCAGAACCAAGCCTGTAAAATCAGGGTTTTACAGGCTATAGTTCAGGCATTTATTTCAGAAAGCACAGAAAAGAAGAAATTAATTTTACCGTAATTTAAATAAAAATTGTAATATTACTAGCTTCCAATATTGAAGAATGCAATTAAAAGAAGAGATTATTTAATGAAAATGAACCTATAAATATAACACACCTCCTTCAATCTGTGTCCCTGCTGCGAGCCACTGCCTGACGGCCCTGACAGCATCATCTGTCATGACTTTAGGATACCTGAGGGACAGAGAGACATACAGGTGAAGGACACTGAAGGAGCGAAGTCAGATTAAGCTGCTTGTGTGAATGCGGTCTGACCTGTACTGGAGTAGCTTGAGTAACAGGTCATTCCCTCTGTTGGACATGATGTCTTCTGGACCCCTGTATCAAAACACATTACAGCCAGGAGTAAATTCACATTGGCCGCCACAGACATGAATGTGTTTATTTGCGTCCTGGATAACTCACGTTGTAGTGATGATTTCATCTTTGGTTCTTCTGATCAATAACACTGGACCCTGGTACCTGAAATGAGAGCCAAAGTATTTAAATTGAGCTCATGCTATACATTTTACATGACTTGAAGTCATCATTAACCATTTTTATTATCTTTTTTTATTTGCATTTATAATTTTTAAAATAACATCCCCTCCCTCCTGCAGCACAATCCCTTCTCTGATGATATTGCAACAATCCAATCAATTCCCGGTGAACAAAATCATGTCCCATCCTAAATTGTTTCTCAGGTATTTCACTCGAACATCACAATAGAAAAGAAAAGACTGTCACAACTTCCATTTCATGCCAACTTTAAGAGTAAAAAACAAAAGACGACTAACTTGCAAAGCTGTTCAGCATTGTTCAGGTTCATGTACTGCCTCACCGTATGGGTGACCAAGGGTCCTGAAGACATGGAAACAAACGGATTCATCAGTGAATTGTTTGCGGTCACCCTTTAGAGAGGAGCAGAGATGAACAGAGTACCACACTCACTCCAGCTTTCTGGCATGACCTTCAGCGCAAGGGGTAAAAGGTCATCAAATGAGGCATCTAGAACCAGAGCTCGGATCTCTGGGTATGACATCACAGCCCAACTGGCTAAAATAGAATTAAGAATTACAGTGAAATAAATTTCATCATTTCGTCTGATGTTGTGGCTGTTGTCAGATCGGTGATGGTTTACCAGTGAAGCCCCCTATTGACCAGGCGTACACAATAATGTCAGTCAATTGGAAGCCCAGTTTGTGCACGGCAAACTGAATGACGACGTCCATCGCATTGGCCTCGTTTTGAGGAAATGGAACTCCCTGAAAAAGTAGAAGAGAAAAAATTATAATTAGTATTTCATACTGTGGCGAACAGGGCGGGGCCGAGGGCTGTGAGAACGACAAGAGGCTGGTGGCGCGATTTGATCAGTGATATCTCCGATATCTCACGGAGGAGCGAAAGCATAAAAGGAGCAATGCCAGTCAAGGACGAAAGAGAACCAGGCCTGGATTTACGTTGTTTTGTTTGTTTGTGTGGGCAGCAGTTGTCCAGGAGGGGCTGCCGCCATTACTTTTAGTTGTTATTGTTTTATTTGAAATTAAAGAGTTTAAATGTTCGCCGGGTACCCCCTCCATCCTCACGAGTTTCGGCAACAATGTAAATGTAACATTTAAACACTTTAATTCCAAATCGCTCATCATCAATCACGTCACCGGCCTTGCGCGGTTCCCACGGCTCTGCCCTACTCGTCACACATACATTTAGTATTTTAGATAAAACGCATACAAACGCTATCTCATGTATCGTGTGTACTCTTCATTCGCTATGTGCTGTTATGAAAAGGTCAGTGCGAGGAACAGATAGCGTGATGTTCACTTACTGTACTGCCACCAAACCCAGGGTGATTCCAGCCCAACACAGAGTATCCACCTATAAACACAGACGAGGAAATAGTTTCACATCCATCTAGTGCATGAATGTTGTAAACACAACACAGTCAGACTGAAGTGATTGTGTGACTTACCGTCCAGTGGTGTATTCATGCAGCCGACCTCATAGAATCCTGCATTTCCCTCACAGCAGATCACCTGTGATATTCATTATATCAACATTGGAAAGTGGCTTGATGTAACGTATTTAATTATACTCTGAAGCTTCTCTATTATGATTTCTTCTGCTCTCTTGTAATGACACATTTACTTTCTTACCAGAGTTTTTCCAGCCGGTGCTCCATCTCTCCTCCGATCCACAAACATGGTGTCAATCTCATTCCCATCACAAGCCACCAGTTTGTTCCGCTGACCGTCATACTGAAAACAACAAAGCAGAGATGGGGTTATGATCTTTATTGAGGGATCCCACATATTTAAATCAACAAATTTACACATCATTTCTTAGATACACACACACTAACTGATATTAATAAGAAATGTTTCTTGAGCAGCAAATCAGCATATTAGAACGTGACACTGAAGACTGGCATAATAATGCTGAAAATTCAGCTTTGCCAACAAATAACATAAATGACCTTTTTAAAATGTATTAAAATAAAAGAAACATTGAATATTTCATCAATATTTTTACTGTAATTTTTTAGGAATTACTTGTCTACATCAGCAGGTATATAGTCTACTGTTGTCATTCAAAAGGAGAAACTGACACAAAGATTTACGAGATATAAACAAAGTAGTGCTTGCTCATCATTTTGAATATTAGTCATTTTGATTTTAAGTAGCTCATATGAAAATATTTGCATTTTGAAGCTCGGGTAGGATAACATAACAATATTTCAGATTATTGTCTGATCCGTCGTGACTCTTTCGTCACCTATATATTCAACTTCAATATTTTCATTTCATTTTACGATTGAATTATTTTGTATTCCTAGTCCATTTTTTCATTGCCAATTATATATTTTTTAAATCCCTCATATTTCCAGGGTTTTCATGACCCTTGGAGTCTTCCTGAGACATCTTTTAAATGATCTGTGTTGTAATATGGGTTTGTAGATGGCTTTCGCTCTTACCTCTTCTACGAGTCTGGCCTGTCCTTGCTGTAACATGGGCCTCATGGCCTTCTGCAACAGCCCCACTGACCCCGGGTACAGCATCCTCCGGCCGAACGAGTGAGCTATCAGATAACTACATATATGGAAGACTTTAACATGTAACAGAGGTCACCAATTACCAGAGATCTCATCAAAATCTTTGTATTTGTACAATCCTAACAATGAAGTATATCCCTGCAAGTGTGTAAATGCGTTATCACACGCTTGTTACCTTAAGATGTGGCACGGCAGCGTGCGAACCGAACTCAGCACACCATCTGCTGCTCCTCTGTGTTTCGGCTCTGGACGTAGCAGAGACACACCACCTTTAGACAGCTTCCTGCAGACAGAGGAAGTGCATTTGAAACATGAACTGATCTCAGAGTCAGCCAATGACACCCAATTAAACACAACTCATATTATTGAAAGTTGTTTTTTTTAATGCCATGCTGTTTTGTGGCAAGAAAAATGTATGGTAAATCACATCAAAATTCAATTTTGCTAAAAACTCTACATTAGGTTTAACTTTGTTAAACATTTATTCCAAAGTGTCAACTGTATAAAAAAAATTTTCTCACAGGGTTAAACACAGTATGATCTAAAAATAACATGATTTAGGGATAAATACTTTTGACAAAAAGATTGTGCTGATGGATCTCTTCCTAATATTAACATGTGTCTTCTAGAATGGCCTATTTTACAACAGAAGTATAGAAACAACCTGGACCGATCGATAAAAAAATAAATGTAAAAAAATTATATAAACCTCTCCTGCCAAATTGGGAAAACACAAAAGAAAAAAAACAGCAACTGCCGATCACTATGTTCCTCACCCCCAAAAAACGAAAAAACACTGGTACTCCTACAGTGGAAATGGAAGTTACGATGCTAGACAACGATATTGCAGCACGTTTGTTGCTTTCAGAACAGCTGGAGCAATGCCCTTCTTTGCTGTACAGTACATTTTAACTCATCTTTTGCGTAAAGCATGTAAAAGTAATCTTTAGTTTTCAAAATTGTTTGAGAGTGTATAAAGGGTTTGTATAAGACTGTTGGGAGGGTTTACAAAAGCTTACATTTATAAAGATAAAAAAAGAATTAAAAAAATGATGATAAAAAATTTACCGTAGATTTCTGCATCTACATTGCGGTTTTACTGTCGAGGGATTACTGTAATGTATCCATATTAAGATGATAGCATTTGCTTCTGCAATAAAAAATAATCTGCGGTTGTAGATAGATATTCCACTTTTTGGTGAGAGAAAGAGAGCCACAGGTTTTACTTACGGACTACTAACTTCTTTCCAGCTGAAATCTACAGGCCAGTGTTTGAAGTCAAAGTCAAAGCATGCCAGTTTTTTCTGTAGGGGACATAATCAACATCCTTTTAATGGGCTCATTAAAGCAAAGCTCCGTGGGAATGTTCCTCTGACACTGCTGCTGTGTCACCTTGTTGCTAGGAGTGTGGTTCTTCCTGGTCTCCTCCAGTATGCTGATGAACTGAATGTACTCTGGGTTTCTCCAGCGCCCCCACCCTAACAACAAAACACAAATAATGGTCAACTTATACATGCGTTAATTGTCATTTACAACAATGTGTTGAAAGAAATTAAACAGACAAACATTTTTAACCAAGAAAGTCAAATATTGTGTCACCTCTCAGACAGGCCACTCCCAGCAGACAGACCAGCGCTGTGCCAACATACTGACTGAGAGGAACCAGTTTACTGCTGCAGATGTACCCTACAAGAGATATCATTATTAATAGCCCACAATAACTCATCACAATATTTAGAAAACATTACTTATTCAGGGAAAAGCATGGAGGGTCAGATGGGAAAGAGACTTGGGCGAGTTCACAAAATCCTTTTACATGTTTATTGATCATGTATTGGTTTTCTGAGATGTTTTAAATGTTGAATTCAGCAGCGTTTAATGAATTATATACATATACATATATGTATATTATGTACAGTACAATTTTTTTTTATAAGTAGTCTCTTATGCACATTTGTCGGATAAAAAAAGAATCAAGTAAAATTAAGAATAAGTGTTTTATGTTTTAATGTATTTTAAAATTGACTTTATTTCTGTGATGGCACAGCTGAATTTACAGCATCATTACTTCAGTCACATGATCCTTCAGAAATAATTCTATGATGATGATTTAATAATCAATAAGTAAATCCAAATTTAGTCTCGATGTTTTCAGAAAACAGTTATTCTTAAACATGTTTCTTGGTTTTATTTTTGAATAACTAAACCTGGCTCTTGCCATGAACATAGCCATAGAAGCTTACATGGTGTTAAAAAAGAAAGAAAGAAAGAAAGAGTTTACTTGGTTTTCAAATGTTTCAACAGAATAAAACAAGGGGTACAAATATTACAGTCCAGCAAAAAATGTTTAAGAAATAGTGGATTGTGAGAAGATGAACACTTTGGAAATTTTTTAAACATTTCTTCTTATTATCAATGTTGGAAACAGACACAGGATTCTTTGCTGAACGAAAAGTCAAAAGAAATATAAATCTATTGAAACATTATAAATGTCTTCCCTTTCACTTTTGATCAATTGAATGCAACTTTGCTGAACTGACAGTATTCCTTTATTTACTTAATTTGTAAAAAGTCTTACTGACCTCAGACTTTTGTACAGTATGGTGTATTTTTAGCAGGGTGTGCAAAAATCAGAACTTCAGCTCACTTGGGACAAAGAATCGATTTCAATATCAATCGAGGTCAATAACACATTACACTAATCTGCAGATATAATCTGTCATTTATTACAGTGCATTACCAATATTACAACTACAATGCACTATCAATATATCTTAATTATATCAAATACATTTAGTAACACTTCCTTGTCATTTAATAACACAATTATTAGAAAATGCCATTAACCACATCTTTGTAAGACACAGACTCTCTTTCGCAAGAGACTACCAAACACAACACACGCTCTCCTTTAACGGCACATTATGAAAATGATATTGAACTCTATTCTGGATACAACATTAAAATACAATAATTAAACTTCAGTGCTTTATGCTAAAAATGCACCATAGCATCTTTGATTCAGCTATTTGAATATTAAAACTAATCGAGATCATACCTTGGCTTGGTCATGATGTAAAACACAGCTACTGCGTCAGCAAAGAGCTCATTCAGTTAATAAACTAAAGCATAGCTCATTCACAACCAGAACATCAGTCCTCCTCAGGTGTGTTTAGCAGAAGAACCTCGCTGAAACCTCTTATGAACGAACCAGGCTAAAAATACATGCAGGCACTGCTGTCAGAGCATTAGCCCGTGACTCATTTGATATGATTACACAGACTGAATGTAACGGTAATACTGAACCAATCAACACCTGCTCATGCAATAACACGAAGATCTGCATCTAGAATTGCACAATACTATGCATATTATTTATATATTAACAAACAGGGAAAAGCTTTGAGAAGACAATAATATCAGTGCATGAATAAACACACCTTTTATTACTTGGGTGTATTGGATAATATTATATTTAACGATATTAGATTAGATTTAAGCATACAAATAAATAAGTTGGAAACGCTTTATTTTGATGGTCCTCTTTAGGCATTCTGTTGACTATAAGTAACTTTGCACATACATGTCAACTAACTCTCAGAGCATTAGTAGAGTATTATTAGACTGTCTGCTTAATATCTGCTAAATCTTGCAAGTACAAGTCAACTTATTCTACTAACACTTACGCTACCCCTTAAAAGTCTACTAATACTCTAAAGAGAGTTAGTTGACATGAAGGTGCAATATTATGTATAGTCAACAGAATATCTAAAGGGGACCATCAAAATAAAGTGGAACCAATATGTTTAGTCATTCGCTGTTGTATGACGCTGTGTTTGCGTTTTACCTTTTCTGTAGAGATAGCAGAGGAGCAGTGGAGAACTGTAGTACGACAGAGACCACAGCACAGAGGCCTGAAGGACAACACATGACAGGGATTCAATTTCTACGACAAAACTTTTTGATTTTTTTTTTTTACTAAATAAATGGCAAAGAGGCTTAATATTCAGTGACATCACTTTGATCACGACACAAACTGCAGAGAAAATGTGCATGAAACATCACTGTGATCACATACCCAACCGAGGATGTTGTCTGTGTGTTTCTCCAAACCTCTGGCCTGGTAATTCCACCCCTGCACAAGATCAAGACGTGCCAGTTATGAGCAGTTTTACAAAAGTTTGCAATGGTTGACTGATTTATTTTACAGCACTAAACCTGTGGTCAGTTCCCCATCATAAATAAACTATTCTGTGCAATTTTTTTTCATGTAAAACCTATTCATTTTGAAGTGAGACATTTTAAGCTTACAGTTATTAACATACAAACATATATACTTTTTTCTTTTTTTTTTTTACATTTTTCAAGTTAGCCATAATATATATTTCAAAACAACAACAATTATTATTATTATATTCATAATTAATATAGTTTTTAATTGTTTTAGTCTAGAAAAAAAAACGCTATTAATGAATTATTATACAGTGGAAACAACACGAAGATAATATGGTAGATCATGTTAAATAGGTAGAGTTTGTTTCCATACAGAATAAGCTGTTCGTTCAACTCTGCGAAGCAATGGGCGGGAGGAAGGGATTGTGATCCCAATGTTAATCAATTATTTATTCCACTGTCTAAGTACAATGCCATGACAATGCCAAATGTCTGATAAACTGAACAGAAACACAGTAAAGCGGTAACAGTGTTGCTCATGACAGATGGCAGACTGACCTGTCAGTTGACCATTAGAGCTGAGCTCAGGTCAGTTAGCAAACAGCGCTCTGTCAAGCGTCTCAAACCCGAGTGAGTTGCCTATCTAGGGATTAACGTCATTAGCGCATAATGCAAACGTTTGAATCAAATCACATATGACGCACATAATGCTGTCTAGATAGGCAGTTCACTAGTATTTGGGACTGAGCCAAAAACACAACAATGATGCACTTCCGCACACTCGTGCGAGACTGATCTCGGCAGTGCTTCAGCTACGGCTCTGTTTGAAAGGGAAGGAATAGTCTTACCCTGCGGGGCGTTCTGCCGTCGGCTCGTGCCTGATCCGGTGAACGGTGGATTCGCTGCAGATTGGGCCCGAAAAGGCACCGGAGCCACATCCAGCCGGCCATTCTCACCTCGCTCAGGAACTACAGCGTAACGGCGGCCGGTGAAGATCAGAAGTCCTACAGGAGCGAATACTAAAACGCGCCTCTCACGTCACAGCTCGACACATTACATGCATACAGACAGTGTTCAAAAAAATAAATAACATATATATATATATATATATTTATATATGTATATGTGTATATATATATATATATATATATATATATATATATATATATATATATATATATATATATATATATATATATATATATATATATGTGTGTATATATATATATATATGTGTATATATATATATATATATATATGTGTATATATATATATATATATATATATATATATATATATATATATATATATATGTATATACTTACATTGAAAAAGAGATCAGTTTTATGGAGAGAAATTAATTATTAATTAATTATGGCTGTCAAAACTAATCAAATAAATAAATGTATCAAGAGTAAATAAATCATAAAATGTTGCATTCACTAAAGGCAATTGGATCGTAAATAACATACGTATTTATGAACTTTTTTTGCTATATTTCTCTATATTTTAAAATTTGTATTTATTCATGATATTTTGATCTACTTTTTTGCACAGGAATGTTATTTTATTAACAAATACATTTATTAAAAAAGATTAATGATGATTTTATTGCATCAGTGTATTTTGTATAGGTATTTTATTATTGAGTCAGACACATGCACCTTTATACATATAATACATCAGGTTTTAAATACCTAAATTATCATAGTGTTACATAAAATAAAATAAAAGTCCATAAAAATAGGATCCACTCAAATAATTAATCCTAAAACACAACATAATAATAATAATAATTTAAACAAATTGTGGGAAACACCTGTGAATAATAAGTCTGGAAAATTCCTTTACACAACCCAAAATCAAGAAAAGTTAGAGCATTTTGTAAAATTATATGAGAGTATCAAGAATCTGTGATTTATTGAATTCTCTTTCGACTTTATTTAACTGACAAAAGTACAAAGAAAAGCTTTCCAATGTGTTTACTCAACAACTTAAATGTATTTTGTAGATACAAATTGATTGATTTTGACGTGACGGGACGGGACTGATTCTGGAATCCACTGTCGCTTCAATATATGTAATTTTGAGAGATTTGTGATGAGTGATTTGTAATCAAGTAATTGATTTTGTAGTTTTTGACTGACTTCTTCAAATTTATGTGATCAATTCTTAGTTAAAGTATTTCCTTTTCTATATTCAAACACTAGAGAATGATGATGAATATTGTCTGAACCTCTCACTGAGAGAAAAAACATGTAAACAGTATGTTTTGGGGAAAGTTTCCAGTTTAGAGCAAGAATTCAATTAACTTCAACCTTGAAGAGGCTGTGTATCGTGTGTATCTGTGTGTGTGTTTGTATGCTCTGATACAGATCAGAATGAGTGTGAGATGATAAACTGGCACCATAAGGTCTTGTTTTTCTTGACAAGCTGACGCCTAGAAACCCAGAATGTCACTTAGTGCCAAAATCGTGCTTGTTGTCAACCATATGATCGACAAAGATATGCTTTTATCCACGAGTGGATGTTTTCTAACTTTATCTTTTTCTTATCCAATCAAAATCATTTAACCTTTAGTAATGACTTACCTTCCTTTAGAATATAATTGCTATGACAATATGATTGGGCGGCCTATGAACTATGAAACACAGGTGTTTCCCACAATACCTCTTACAATGCACTATTATTAACATTACAATAAACAAAGTAACAAAAAGAACGAAAAGTTTCTGAAAACTTCTGACATAAGATAATACACAAGTCACATATATAAACACCATCTCACACATTTATGTATGTACAATTTTATTTCAGAAACAGTTGTTTTTATCTCAACATCCATCATACTGTTTAATAAACTCAACCACAGCACTGGTTGCATCTGGAATGAGAAAACACACACAATCACACATGAGGAAAACATTAGCAGGATGATTAATGCACAGAAAACAAATGAACAATGACATGCCTGCCCTGTGTCCCCCGTATGACCCGGAGACAATCATGTCTCACCTATCTAATTCTTTATATACATCCACTTCACCCGTTGGCTTAAGATCCTAGAGAGAGAGGCAAAGAGGCAGAGACAAGGATGAGAAGAGCGCACGTCTCAGATTTATAGTTTGGCAGAGGTTCGATTTGGTTCATCTGCTAATATCACTAATGCAGACGTGACAGAACTGGGAGAGAACACACACACACACACGCTGTCAAACGGATTGTAAAATGTTGAGACCTGTTTTTAGGAACACACACACACACACACACACACAATTACTCATTGCTCTGCCTGAGAAGGACTATAATAACTCACCATGTAGACTGCGCCTTGGGGAGGTGTCTGCTGGGAGAAGAGAGGGAGAGAAAGAGAAAGGAAGAAATAGATTTAATAATAGAGCACAGATAGATATACATTGAGGGAGAAAGACAAGGAGAAAGAGACAATGAAAGAAAGAAGGGGTAGTAAAAATAGATTTAATAATACAGCAGCGGGAGAAGGAGATACAGAAAAGCAGACGGAGAGAAGGAGGTGCTGCGCATTTCAATCACCTGTCTCAGATCGTCAGGATTTTCATAGATATTCTCCACGTCTCCGGAGTGGTGAGACAACGATTGCTCGACACCTACAGGAACACAGACACACAGGGGTTTCACATCACATCACACCAAACCCATAGTGGTTTACTCTGTCCATCATCCTCTGCCAGAGTGAACTGACAGCCTTCAGATCTTTGATGGACAGACTCAGGGGAAAGACAAATGTGGGCCCATACCTCGTTGGGTGATGCAATAGCCCTGTCTCCATAGCAACACCCCAACAGCTACAGCAATCATGGGTATCAGAAATAGGAGGAATGACAAGGAAGAAACATAAGAGGATGCTGAAGCATCTTCTGCTGGGGGGAGTGTGAGAGACAGAAAAAGAAAAGTTAGATTACCCAACAGTGTGAGGAAGAGTGTGTGTGTGTGTGTGTGTGTGTGTGTTTGTTTGCACAGAAACACTCACCTGCAGGTGGCAGTGCAGGGCCTGGAGAAACTGTTGGATCTGCTCAACAAGAGCGTCAACGTGAGTAGACAGGAATGGTTAGCAATTAATTACTTAATTTTTTTAAATTATTTTTAATAAATAAATAAATGATTGATTGATTGTCCTAAATATGATGGAGCCACAATGGGACAGTGCAAGTGACTTTAATGGTGAACAGAGAGCGAAAGAACAGAAGAAACCAATGATACCAAATGCAGAAATTATGTAATGAGTATTTAAATATCCCTGACTGCATGTATTGGAAAGATGCAGAGATATGGAGGATGAGGAAGAGAAATAAACAAAATAAGGGTTTGACTTAAAAGTTTTGCATGTGGTGAGGTGATATCATTCATGCAAACAGAAAACATACAGGTGCCGTTCTTAGTCTCGCTGTTATCCGTATGCTACATCTGATGACACTGCTGTAGTTGCTGTCACAAGTGGTAACAACAACGTTATTTAACAACTATGGGTTTCAATGCATGGGTTGCACACTTTCTGTGAACTGCATAAAATCCTTACTGACCCTTATCCCGGGACTCCCCATATATATATATATGGGGAGTGTAAAATATATATAAATATATATATAAAAGAGTAGAGTCCCCACCAAAAGGGGTACAGTTTGTCTGTCCCCATAAGGCTGGTTCCCACAGATCTCCCCCCTTTGAAAGAGAACATTCCATTTTCTTTAACACTAACAAAATAAAGTTCAACACAATTAAACTACATCACTTTTTTTCCCAATTAAAGACATCAAAGAACAATTTGACACAACATTCCTCTCCCCTCCTTTTGTTTTCTCAAACAAGAACAATAGAACAAAACAACATTCTAATCAGTCTCTGTAAGCTGATTTTAGTCTAAGTAACATTTTGGTGTTTTCACAACTCTTCCACTGGTGGTGTCTTCACAGGCACAGCAGGAGCACCCCCGGGAGTAGCTAAAGTACCTGCACCACCTGGAGTGCCTGAATTTCTCCCAATTTGTGGTTCACTGAACCCAGTAGCATCAGGTTGCAATAGCATCGCTTGAAAATGTTTACTGTTCCTGCGAAGGACAGGACCATTCTGTGTTTGCACCATGTAAGATCTTGGTTAAGATGTTTTGTTCAGCACCACAGTTGATGGTTTCCACCCTTTCTCACTGTTCAGTTTAAAGAAGAACTTTCTCCCCAAGTTAGAGTTCTGGTAAAACACTGGTTAATACTGTTCCTGTTCATTAAAGAACTTGTAGGATTCCTTTGCAGCCTTGTTCTTGCACTACACTACATTGTAATCTATACGATCCCTGATAGAGCACATACATCTCAGATATGTCTATTTGATGTGTGTTTACATCTGGAAGACATATTTTTGGGTGTTTGCTTATAAGCAACGTGTCTCTAGGACATTTCCAATGTCAGACGTTGAATTTCTTTAAGATGTTTATGATTTAGATTGACATCTGAAAGATGTTTCTCAGATATTTGTACACAGCAAATGCTTTCCAGATTAAGCTCACTTTAACAGACATCTTGTAGATGTATGTGTGCTATCTAGTCACTGTGTCAAATGATACAATTCTGGCTCCTAAATTCTGGTCATGTAGAGCACAAGAAACATGTCAGACTATATATTGCTTCCCGACAAATCGTCACTTGCCATTATAAGTAACGATGTGCATAATGTCATAGAGAGATCGCAGAAATAGCGACTTAGTGTTAATTCCAGCACTCAACGGGTTGCAGAAGCACCTCTGCTATCTTTCGCCAGCATTTATATTTTACTTCACTTTGTCATGGTAGTCCCTCGGAGGAATCATCATAAAGGCAGGAGTACTGTTGCCATAGAGCCACAAACCTTTCTTCCATTACTACAATTGTTTCTCTTTCGTTTTGTCATGTTTAAAAGCTGTGTATGAGAGCTTCTGTGATTCTTCTGGTCACAGATGTAATGGAACCAGTCATGGAGGACTGTAAAAAAATTGTCATCAAAAATTGTGAGGTTGTCATCCATTATGACACTATACGAGATAAAACGATCGATTCTTGCATCCTAACGGCCATTGTCGCTTACAAATCACCACGAAACCATACATCAAGCGGATTATGCCAAAATCAGGCTGATATCATGTAGTCTTAACCTGACATCAATTGTTATTTACTGAAAATCTTGACATCTGCTCTAACTCTTTTTGGCGAATTCACGAGAGTTCATAGTTCATAGCGCTCCAATTGATCCTCTATCTAGGCGGGATAGGGCCTCTCTAAGAAGTTCACTTCTTTTGACAAAATGTGTTCATTCAGAATGATTGTTCTTCAAACAATGCTATCATATGACTTTAAAAAAGCCTTTCAAAAAGAGCACTTTTTCTTTTGTTCCACTGCCCTGTTTTTTATATAAACATGCATTGGATGGACATTTTCTCCTTCTATGTTCCATTGAAAAATTACATTTATTCATGGTTTGGACCAACATTCTGTCAGTAAATGATGACAGAATTTAAATTTTTTTGTAAATTATCCCTTTAAATCGCTGGCAAAGCTCCCTTTTCAATAGCAGAACTGCAGACGTTGTAATTTCTGCATCCTGCTGCTCCAAAGACTTACTAGCCATGTTTGAAATAATCTATTATTATGGAGTTGGGTTTCATGAAATTGATTGGTCAAGGAACTTGATTGTGTGGAATTATGGTATTTGACCTCTCTGGTGACCTACACAATTCCACTAACTAATGTTCCTGTCATTCATTCATTATGGAGATTCAATGAAACACAGAACCCTATCACACTCTACAAAAGTAACTCCTTTTAATAAATATTCACCTGAATTCTGTACATTTTCAGGTTTTTAAATGAGAGTGTTGACATCTTGATAAAGCAATGTGCCAGACAGACAGACAGAGAAAGAGAGATGCATACCCGTCTTTCTCTCACCTATTTTGGCCATTGTGACGGTGTATATATATTGCACTGAGTTTCCATTATTCAGATACAGAGTGCAGGCATAACTTCCAGCCGTCTCAGGGGTCACAGGAAGCGCTACAGAGGTTGAGATTCGGCCCCAAACAGCAGCTGATTGCAGAACGCGACTAGGATCCTGAACATATGACCACTTTACAGCTTTGACCTGAGATCGCTCTGAGTACGTACAACTCAGATCCAGAGCAGTGGGGAATGACTTGGTGTATCCTGAGGGCGAAACAAACAGACAAAGGATGAGAGTGGAGAAATGAATGCAGAAGAAGGGTTAAAATGATATATATTCATTAAACATCTGGTCAGCTGTGGTTGACTGTGACTGATGTACAGTGTCTCCTCAAACACAAAGCAACATCAATCCTGAGCTAATTGAGCTCCAGCAGTAATACCACAACCCACAGAGTTGTCAGCGGCTACAGGCAGGTGTAATTACACATAATAAGATCTGCAATGAGGCCTACTAAAAAAACATTATGTTAGAGGGATATATATATAGAATGAAGAGACAAAAGTAAAAGAATTGAGAGCAGGGAGGACATTAGCGGAAAAAGAGATTAAAGTAACGCAACAGAGGGAGATCGGATTAAGAAAGGGAGAGAAAGATGAAAGTCAAGACACTGACTGATTGACTCCTGCATGCTGAACTACTGTGATCGATATAACAGCTTGTTCATTTATAAAATGAATCCAAGACCAGTGATGCAAGAACATGTTCACTGATGATGAGTATTTAATCATAAACACAAAATATGTAAACTTATTTGTAAGGTTTTTAACATTCTATTACATTTTTTCTGTATTTTCAGTTAATCAGTTGATCCAGTCAAGAAAATTGGTTTGAATTCTGAATAACTCACTGACTCAGATAACAACAAAACACAAATAGCAACTTACGTCACTCAAATCGGAACATAGAGTCATTTTATGTTGGTTTGTTGTCTAAAGAAAATAAGTAAAATAATATGATAAAATAATATGTTTGGTACAATATGATGGTGAATAAATAATGATAGAATTACATTTTTAAAACTACATTTAAAATTAGTCACCATGCAGTGTTTATTATAAATTATTTATTTATGCACATTATGTTTTTTTGTTGTTGTTGTTTTTCATCTGCTCACCTAATCTTTAATCAATATTCAACTGTCAGGATTATGTTCAGTCTGTTTAGTTTTCATTCTGTTTAAACTTTGAGTTTTGTGAGTTTTGTTTGCTACTTAGTCTCATTAGTTACTGATTATGTTCACCTGTTGTTCATTTAGTATCCTCATTCCTTGTTATACGCTATTTAAGTCCTTAGTTCAGTTCATTTATTCCATGTTATTTCAGTTTGCGTACTTTTAAGATTACGATAAACAATTTTTTTCAGTGTATTAACTTGCAAGGATTAATTGTTCAACACATGACTAGTAATGTGTGCAAACAAATAGGGTCAATTTTGATTTCATGATGAATTTTAAAGACTGTTCTCTTTGCATATTCCTATTCATTGTGCACTTGCTACAACATAATTCTGTTAAAGCGACAATTATACAACCAATTCCCAATGGACAAAATCAAGTCCAACCCCACAATTTTTGTCAATCAGGAAATTGTTTCACTTGGATTTACATCACAAAAAGGAAGAAATAATTATCGTAATTTCAAGTTTTATGCTGACATTAATATTATGTTAATATTATATTATATATTTAATACATTAATTTATCAATAATTACTTATAAATCAATTATTCCTTTATAAAATCACACAATAGCATGAAATAAATCACACTCAGCATTATGCTGGTCCCTGTTTTTAATTGCATAAAATAGACAGAAGATTAGATAAATTGCTATTCATTCAAACACAAAGAAGTCTCGATGTACACAAAAAATATTACCATGTAAAATACTCAGTCTGTTGCCTTGGCTGAAAGCCTTGTCATCCAGGAAGACCTCGCACAAGTAATGCCCTCCATCATTCAGTGATGGGCTTAACAGGAAGGAGAAGTTTCCAGCAGCAGCCAGGGAGGAGGGTTCTATCAAGTGGAGCTGGGCTTTGGTCTGGTTGGTTGAGTTCCTCCAGCGGTCAAAATGGAATATGAGCTCCATTCTTTTTGAATCAGGATACTTCCAGTAGAGCAGCACATAGTCACCAAGGATGGGAGGACAGGTTAGAGTGACCAGTGAACGAGAAAGGGCTGCCATGGACTTTGGGACTCCTAGAGGACACAGGGTAAAAGAGATTACAACACAAAATAAAGTGCCATAGGTGAAGAAACTCATTCAACACAAGAAAAAGTCGGAAAAATAAAGTGCAAGGCAAAAGAGAAGCTGAAGAAGCCAATCGAGTGAAAAATGGACTGTGATACAAGAACAATATCGTCAATTTGGACTGATCCTGTCCACTGTGCTGCGAGTCACTTTACCCTCTTTGTTCTTGACACAGTCAAGCGAATTGAACATTATGAGTCCCAGAGTAAAGTCCTATGGGGAGATATCAGAAACGAGACAGGCATGAAAATGGGGATTATGTTATTAAGCTGAGCGAAAGCTCTTCAGAAACATTCTCCTCTCAGATTTAATAACCCTGATTAACCATGTGCTGACACAACATTTGGGAAGAACAAACCAAAATAGTTTATTAAATTGTTGTACAATCAATCAATAATTAGTGCATGTTGAGGTTAACTGAAAACAATTAACTATTCAGTTAGTTCAATGAGCCCGAAGGAGAATGCTTAGGTTTGACTAGTATAGACTGGGGAAATGGCATATAAGGAAGGTTCCATTTTATTCACAATAGCATTCCAGTAACAAAAGAGCCTATTACCATATGTCACGTCTGTGAAAGAAAACACAGCACTCCCTGAAACAGGAAAAGAATGAGTGGGAGAGAGGGAGAGAGAGAGAGAGAGAGAGAGAGAGAGAGAGAGAGATGTTTATAATGGGGTTGGGATATTCAATACTGTCTACTTTTATTTTGTCAGTAAAAATAGCTCCAAACAATGTCAAAGTAGAATCAACCTTTGTTTTTGCATGCAACACAGAATGAATCAGTGTTTTTTAATGTATTGGTATTCCATAGTAAAGTGAGTATTCAATGCACACTTCAGTATAAATTTATAAACATGCCAAAGAAATGACACAGACATAATTTAAAATATGTCAGTGCAAGTTGCTTCAGTTAAAACAGCTCAAACTTGCATTTTAGTCTGGGACTAGAACTTAGCCTTGTCTGTGAAACCAGGAAATAATGTTTATGCCTACTTAAGTATGAATATTCGAAAGTAGTCTGTCATTTCTTTAGTTTTTCTATACATAGTGCTTTAAACAGATCAGTGGAGTGAATGATTCAAATTGGAAACTCAACACTGACAAGAGGAATAATACAAACAGGGGAATTTTGGGGCGAGGGGAATTTTCTGTTCATTATTGTGGGAAAAGTAATCTATGTATTCTGTTCTTAAACAAGACTATTTTGGAAGTTTAAATAATACAAAAGTCATATACCATCAATTATCAACCACTAAACTCACAGGAGGTCATTCTTTAAATGTTTATAAGTTATTGCTAAAAATCAATTTCCCAAATGAGAAAATGAATGAAGACTTTAGCTTCCTATATGCAGCCATAAGAGGTGAAAAGAGATTATATTTCAACGCTTTTGTGTTCTCTCACAAACATTTTGCGGGCAAACGCAACATTTCTCAAGGAAACGAAAATGTTTTGCAAATGAACACAATGTCTTTTGGTGGCAAAACACAATACTAAGAGGGGTTTATTTAACTTTCTGCTTTTTGCTGTGTTCTAGGAAAAAAATGAACATTATATCCTTTCCAAAGGATAACATTGACTAAGCAAAATATCTAACCATACTTTCAGAAATATCTCCAAATCTCACCGTTTACTGTCACTTTCACCCTGTACTCCGAGACAGATGTGTTATTGTTGCCATGGACACGGATTCTGCAAGTATAGACTCCATTGTCTTTCCTGGTGATGCGAGGCAGCTTGCTGAGCAGACTTCCTTTGTCATGGGAGATTTCAGTGTATAGCTGTTCACCTGAGGAAGACACCCACGTTCCCCAGGCAGCCACGGAGAAGGGAGACACCTGAGCTGTCAGTCTCAGAGTACTGTCCACTGTGACAGGGGCTGTTGGAGTGACAGTTACTGCAAAAGAGAGGGAGAGGATGACTAGAGATATCAGACAGATTGAGACATGAAGAATGTGGTGTGAATGTTGGGGTTGTGTAGTCTACATTTAATCAGAGCGAGTAGAACAATCCTCTCCTGTAGCTTCTTGTCATCTTGTTCTATCACACAGGAGTAGCGTCCTTGAGCAGCTGCTGCAGCCATGAAGATGAGAGAGGCATCTGCAGAGATCTGAAAAGTTCTGCCCCCAAACACTCTGCTACTGCTTCCATCTGTTTGTCCGTCGATGCAGTTGGCTGATAACAAGTATGACCATTGATCCTCCCTCGCTGGCTTAATTTTCCAGGTAACCAGTACTGAAGATATGGGTGGTGAATCAAAGCAGGAGAGGGTGACAGACGTGCCCTCACGTGCCAAAACTACATCATTCCATACATTACCTATAGACCGTATTTTTTAAACACAAGAAGTCACACACACGTTTACTGAAAACATGACATTTAAAACATAACATATGGAAAAAAACAACTTTTAATCTCATTCATTCAAGATTAACTTGAGAAACTTTCATGCTGTATACTGAAGCAAATATATATATTTTGAAGTATTTAAAAAAAAAATTACACTGTAAGTCTATCTTTTTACAAAAGAAATTGTGAATTCCTTTCCCCTTCAAAAATCCCTGAAGACCACTGTAAGTGCAGTTACATATTTTATCGATTCCTGAATAACATAAATCAGCAAGAATATTAGGAATATTAGCTGCACGGATCCAATATACTGTGACATGCATTTGCTTTGTCAACTGTTAAGTTAACTTAAGACATAATTGACTGTTTTATGAGGATATTTCTATATATTATTTTGTGTATTTGTCCACTCAAGTGCAAAAAGATGAGGAAGAGAGTTCAGTATTGCACATTATACAGTATGAGAGGCAGCTTTCTGTGTGCAAATTTTGTATGTGTGCGAGTCTGCTTGTTTGAATGGTTTAAAATCACATTAAAATGACCTTTTCTATGCGTGCACTGTGAATGCGTGCACTGTGTGTGGGTTTGTGCTTGAATGGTTCAAAATACACACAAAGCAATCAATTAGAGAAATCGAATTTTCTATTTAATAAAAAGTATCTGATTCCTGACCTTAAGTATCCGATTCAAGAATTGAAATCGATTTTTGATTCCCAACCCTGAATGCAGTATAAACTTTAGTTAATCAGCCCATGAATACAAGCCCAATGCAATTTAGTGTCTCTGTGGTTGATTTAGATAACCCCTTCATGTCCCATGTTTTTTTCTCTATATTAAATTAAATTAGTTATTTTTGGAAATGTAAATTTTAACTAAAGTTAAGAAATATTCCATCTGTAAAAATCAACAACAATATATTAGATAAAATATTAGATATATATATATATATATATATATATATATATATATATACATATTTAAATGTTGTAAATGTTGTAGTCTTACTGCTGAACCCTTTTCCTGCTTTGCAATAATATAATATAATACACACATACCGGCATATATATATATATATATATATATATATATATATATATATACACGTTTGTTAATATGTAGTTTATATAAAGAATATACATATTAAACATAACTTTTTACAAGCTTTTAACTTTAAGATAGATTTTCATACCTGCCATGAGCGAAGAGATGATAAAACATGACCCTGAACAAACAAGTATAAATGCATGAAAATAGTTCCCCATGGTGTTACTAGAAAACAATGTAATAGTTAGCTAACTAACGTGCAAGAGTCTGTCTTCTTTTCTTGCATTTGACCACAAGCATGACAGGAAAACCGGAGAACAACATGTTCTCCCGTTGAGAGTTGAGAACAACATGTGACAGAAGCTGATAAACACAACAAATGTCAAAACACATTCAAAAAACGGAAGCAATAATACAAATATGGAGGCTGATAAAACAGAACACACTAATTTATATGCAGCTACAATATATCATAATGAGATAAGTCAGAGCTTTTATCTGCAGTCACATAGTCTGGCTTCTGGCTATAACAAGGAACATAGTATAAGTACAAATAACATCAAATATGCTAATTTCTGAACTGCATATGAAATGTTGGCTGGTCATAAAACTGAACAGAGAATGTTAGCCAAGAGTGTAGCAATATTCTTGTAAAAAGAGTGAAAAAGAGAGTGAGAACATGAGAAAAAGGATTTAGAGATGTAATCAGAAATGGTTTTCAGCTTCTGGCTAAATGTCTTTACATCCCCGTAAATGTCTTTAATTAAAGTTAACAGACTTATCAGCACCTCCAAGTCCCATTACCAGCTCAGCTCCTAATCACCTCTGAGCTAAAGAATGAGAAAGGGTCTAAAAAAAAGAGAGATAAAAATGAAGAAAACTGAAATGGAGGAAAGATGGAAGGGGTAAATGAGCTGGGGAAGTGAAACTTCAGAGAGAGAGCAAACTAGGGCAAAGCAACTAATGAGAGTCAAAGTACTGTACGAGTCATTGGCCTGGTGCAAACGACAGAGAGAATGAGTAAAGAGAGAGAGATGCTTCAGTTTTGATTTAATGGGGTGGTGGAAAAGACAGAAACTGAATGTGAGACAAGCACTTCTGCCCATATAGGACAGAACAATTTCAGCTATCATAACTGATCTCACTTAAACGTATACTTTTGTTCAGTGCGATTGTATCTCGGCTTCTGTGGCAGGAAAAAATATCCTGCTTCCACAGCATAGGTTCTGGAAAAAAATGTCAAATTTGTGCTTAGTCCCCAAATGATGTTTTATTAACAAAGTTCGGGAGGAGCACGTTCAAATGATTAACACAATCAACACGTCATCAGCAATTATACCTCATCCTATAAGCAGGAGAGGAAGCATGTATATATAGACATGTTTGTCTCACCTACAGCTCTTTGACATTTTTCGGCATCCCTCCACCACCCCAACTCCTCACACTTAATTGTTCCTATCAAAATCAGGATACGGGGGGGTGTGCTCCAGGTTCGGGCTGAATACCGAGCTCGGAGCCCTCTCCTCGGACAGCACGCCAAATATGCTTACCATTTATTGCTCCTGAATCATTTGTAAGTGTGAACTCGTGAAATGATCTGTGTCTGTGGTGTAGCCTATAGATGCTACCAGCAGGGAGAGCTAGAGTTACTCGTGTCTAATAGTTCACCCATAACTCCCAACTAAACTTACCCAAAATATATTTCTGCGTTCATTTCTTGTTCCATTGCATCTCGCATTATGCTGAATCTATATCTGCGCTTACATTGAAAATTAACTTTAGAAACAAAGAGAAACAGAAAGAGAAAGCACATTTCCAGCAAGAACTGATTCAAAACGCGCGAGGGAACACCAGTGAACAATCTTAGGCTGGTTTAAATATTGTTGTCGTTGTTTTTCACAATATAATCTCCAGAAGAGATTATGCAAAGGCAATATACCGGGTCTTTCGTCATTATTTGAGGAAGTGGGGGTGTAGCCCGATACCGCGTAAACAGCACTTTATAAATGGAATTAGAAACATTAGACTGTTAACTGATATCTCGATATATAAATATTTGTCTGTGTTGGATATATAGTTTAGTCGCCTGAAACTGAAAAGGAGTATAATGGTCAAAACCCCCCTTGATTCTGGAAAGTACCGATTCCCTTCTGAATTTTAGGTGACTTTAAATGCAGTATGATGTCGTGCGTGACGTCACACGACTGCGTCCAATGAGCTCCGCGCTCCTGATAGAGTTTCAACAGAGTCCGATCCCAGGGCGACAGGTTTGAGAAACTGACTCACTGACTGGATGTTGCTTCACCTGTAGGACGTTTCTCACCTGGCCGCCGGACGCGCCGCAGTTTCGGAGGACATCATCTGCTCTTACGATTTAAAGGGATTCCTGGCACTAGATTGTAAAGCAACTCAAGAGCGACGCGCCTTAACGTTAAGTTTCTCTGCTCATCCGTTGAAAGAAACTAGAGGAAGCGCATAACAGTTTCTGTCTCCATCTGACTCTCTCGGTTGTTTCTTTACGCGACTCCGTGTCGTGTTCATCAAGCGGACAACAGAGATTGTTTCAAAAGCTGGACTGTCCGCCCGTCCCTCCGATGAACATGTCAGGACTGTTAAGCGCACTCTTTCTCCTGTTTATTCAAGGTAAGACATATCATGTGATCTTTAAATAAGTAGCAAAATGAATCACATATTTATAAATCATCCTAACACTTTCATTTAAATAGACTCCATCAATGCTAGAAATATCATTTAGTATGTATTAACCGTGCGCGCGCTTCTCTCTCTGAACTCCGACTATGTTAATCTCAAAATACATTTATTAACTGCGACAGTGTTTTACAGAATGAGGGAACATAACTTCGCCGGTTTAGTTTCTTTCCCCAGGAGATTGTACGAGTTTGGTTTCGATAAGCGCCATGTTTCTCTAGGTGTGGCCTTGGGAAGTGCTTTTTTTCCCCTCATCATACGTGTTGACAGGTGTGTTTGTTTGCGAAACTATGGACGTTATCCAGTCGTCCTTCAGCTCTCTCTCTATCTTTATCTCTCTCTCTCTCTCTATCTATCTAAATCTACCCGTCGGGCAACAGGGTCTTTCGGACGTTAAATACGTATATATTTTGTAACCGTAGGTTTCCACTTTCTTTTATTTTAGTCTTATCTTTTAAAGCTATAAAAAAAATCACTTTGAAAACATCTTGCTGTTGAATTTTTAATCTTTATTTGATCAACGGTCAATCAATCAATTTCCCGGTGTATCGTTCATATCACACGGTGACGTCACCGCCTGTGGTTTCGTCATATTTCACGTCGCGCGGTTGAGCTTCATTTGATCGTTTATTCATCAGGTCCTCGGTGTCTTTGCTGTTTAATTATTCATTGCCCATGTCACGATCCGCAGGTGCACAACACCTGACAGCTCGAGCTGGTGTGTGTGACTGCTTGAGTTTCTGACAGATCTGAGAAATGTGTTGTGTATATGAAAATACATTTAGCAATAAGAGCATATGATGTGTCAAGGGTTTGGGATATCACAAGATGCAGTACTTTATAACTGAAACGAGGAGAAAAAGCAATTGACTCCTTTAACTTATTCATGGTCTGGACTTCTTCTGCCTGAACCCATTTCACAGTACATCGGCTGCACTTCAGGAGGAAAACTAGAATAACGAAACAAAGGATTTGTTTTATTTATGAACCGAGCAACGGAAGAAGGGGTCATGATTGCCTCGCTTAAGCGAACAGTATAAACAGGCCTTGTGTTTTCTTTTTTCCTCTTCCCCTTCGCATCCGTTTAGTTCAGTGTCCTGGGAGCTTTTGCCTTTATACACAGCAGTTGTGGAATATTTTAAGGGTCATTGTTTTGTGTGCTTGACTCCGTGGCCCCTGCAGACTCATTTTCATTGTGTGTCTATAAAAAACAATCAGACCAACTTCAAGCACACCACCAATGTAAAGCTTTATTTTAATAACCTCATTATTGCTTTTTAAATTAAGAGCTATACAGACAGGAAGTAGGTTTAACTAGCTTTATGATAATAAAACTTAAGCCAGCTCATCTTTCCAGCTCCAGACAGAAATGTAGGCTACCGGGAGCAGAGATCTGCACAATAGCAGCTACTGATTGTGTTATAATACCCTCCTAGTGAACACGGGTCAAAAAATGCTTGAACCCGTTGCCATGGAGATGCTGTGTTTTCATTGAAAAGCCAGGGTTGGTTGGGGTTGGGGTGGGGGGGGAGATGGCTACTGTAGCGGCGTCTCTGGCTGAATGCATCAAGTGGTGTGTGTGTGAGGGAGGACGAGGGGGTTGGGGAAAACGTTGGGCTGCTACGATGATGGAGGCGGAGGCCAAGATGACCTTATTCTAAACTGTGCGAGTACAGCAGTTACAGACGCACACTAACAACAAGCGATTGGGACATCAAGCGGGTTAAAGAGTGAAGAAGTGTTGAGTAAACCATTGTCTGCCGTTTCCAGAAACCGAGGAACATGCAAACAAAAGTTAAACTGATTCTGAATGTTTTCAGCTGCCATGTTTTCGCATCTTCTCCTGTTTCTTCCCCTCCTTTCCCCTCTCTTTGCGTCACTTGCCGTTCTTATCCGCTTGCTTTTGTTTGAGCGATGATTGTCATTGGTGTATTCAAATCTCTCCCCCCTCCCATCCCACCTCACCCTGACCTCAAGGCCATGCTGTTTATTAGCGTCTGGTCTGAGCTGGTGATAGAACGTGGGAGGAGGTGTAGCAGCAGACAGAACTGAAAGACTGGAAAAAAACATTGATTTAAACAGTGCTTCATTCCTGCGAAAACTCTTACACAAGGTTATCAGTCGGTACACACTTCAAAATAAAGGTTTCAAAAGTTGATTCTCACAGTGGGATTTTAAGGGTTTCCAAAGAACTTTTTCAGTCAGCAATCCTTGAAAAGAACCAGTTTTTTCACATATATGCGAAGACCATTTTAATAATCTAAATTACCTTTTGTCTCTAAAGAACCTTTCGTGCAATGGAAAGACTCCATGGATGTTAGAGCTGCACAATTCTAGATAAATTCACTCTTCTTGAGGAGATCTGGCCAACCATAACACCGAATCCGCCAGATTGTCTGATAAAGCAGACAGGAAAGTTAGTAGATAAACGTTGGTGGACTTTAATTTGAAAAATGATGTGTACTGACGTCTTTCTGCAGTTGAAATGACATTTCTAATGTTCATTCATGTTTATGTGTCATGGGTTTGTCGGATGTAGCGACAGTAACTACGGGTCTTTGTGAACGGTCAATTGAGAATCACACATTTTTTTTTGTATAATTAACATGCAGTCTATTTTAAAAACATTTAATCAGTTACATTTTGGAATGATGCAATGACTCCCTAATAAATACTTCTCTTTTTTCACTACTGGATGAATCAGGTTTTTTCTAACAAATCTCTTGAATGAATGATTCACTGACAATTAAATTTAGTTTTGTCTTTTATTGATTCAGTCATTCTTTTCAAAAGGGATTTAGTCACTACTGTAGACATCAGTGTTTATATCCAAACTGTAAGCTTTTATCACAGAACGTCTGTTTGTGATTAAATGTTTGTAACACAGAAATGATGATGCTATGTGTGGTTGACGAGACTGTTTGTGAAGCTGTTTCATGCGTGACTGCAGATCTGAATGTTCGCTGTGATCGTACTTGTCAAAGGTTTAATAGACAGTTGAGCCATTGTCATTAGAAAAAAGATCACATGCGTGTTTGAATCGAGATTGTGATCTTTTATTGATTAATTGTTCTGCGCTAATGGATCCTGTGAAAGAACCTTTATATTTATGAGTGTAAATGAGGGGTTTTCCTCTCGATATGGTTGTCCAGAGACTGTTAAAATGCTTATTGGGAACCTGTAGATGTGTGTGCCAGTGATTGTGGATCTCTCATTCTGGTTGCTTGCAGAGATGAGGCTGGATGAGTGTAGGGGGATTTGTGGATGGGGGAACCAAAGCTTTTAACACTTGTCGCAAGTCTGTGTTTGACATGCAGCTCTGGGAACGAAGTCTGCCGAAATCAATGTTTGACCTTGTAATTAACATCAACCTGCACTAATACGGACACGGGAGGTTTTCCCAGCAAGCCAAGTACGATATCCATGTAACAACGGGGTCTGGTTTATGAGTAATGGGTGAGATATAATGTAACTAACTTTTGTAGTCAGGGTTATTTTCAGAGAAACCTTTTCTTTGTTCCAAAGTGGAGCTAAAATGAATCTTGCCTGGTCCTCGAAGCACTTAGAAGACAAGGCTCTTTCAAGCATTTCTTTTCTGACTGCCTTGCTCTATTATTGTCACTTTCTTCCTCTCAGTCCGCTCTCACTGGTTCAGCAGATGTCAGAGCTCAGAATGCTTTTACGGTATTAGAGATTCATGGGGTTGATATGTCCAGTTAATTGGTTCTCATATTTTAGTCTTTCGCCTGGTGATGGAACGCCAACCGACCATTGTGGCTTTGACAAGATGGTGAGAACTGAAACAAGTAGCAGGGAAGAATGGGAAAGTAGGTTTCTGCTTATCCGGTGGTTTACCATCCACTTGGAAAATGTGCCATGTGAGCTTGTGGTGAAACTGTTGCTGTTTTTATCCGTCTAGGAAATGCAGATAAAACCTGATTCAGTGAGACACGCACACAAACATAAGGCAGCATGTTATCACACCCCATGCTGGCTGAGTTTACCCCCTTGTCCTGCATGCTGGGAGATCAGTGACCCTCCAGGGGCCAGTAGCCAGTTGCTCTGAATAGATGTACGTGGTTGAGAGATTGACATTATAATTTTTCGAGTTGCCAGATTGCTGTAGTAGGTCATGTCTACTCATAAGGAAAATGAACACAGTTCTGCCCTCTTTAAAAATGAAGCCAAATGGCATAAAAAGGAATAGGACATGAGCGTTCGGCCTCTCTAGACAGAATGCCATCTTGTTCGGTTTATGATTAACATTGGAACCCTGAAGGTTTTTGGGATGCTGTAGCTCCTCTGTATGGTTTGTTGGCTCCATATATTCGGTTTAATCAGTCTGTTAAATCAGAAAACTACTTTTGTCATTTCCCCTCTCATGTTCCACATTTTCCATAAAATCTAGATCTAGATAAACTATAAAACATTGGTATTTAGTAAAATTACTAAGCTGCTCTATTCTGTACGAGCAAAGCAAGCCAAAAATGACAAAACACATGTAACGATTCACAAAGGTGACGGTTCAGTATGTACCTCTGTTTTCAAGTCAATTTGATTAATTTCGGTACAGCAGGGGGGGAAAACTAAACAATTACTTTATTATTCTCTCTTTTCATTTTTAAGTATTTAAACAGTGGTTTACTGAAGAAGTCTTTAAATGTATTGTTATAATTAAAAGTTTCTTAAGAATAAAAAAAAATTCTGTTAATGCTATAAACTGTGTAGGGAACACTTACTTGCACATTATTATAATATTAAAGGTTAACAACAAAGCACAAACTATTAACTTTAAATGCAGCTGCTATTTATTTATAAAAATAATAATCAACACTCAAATTACAAATTGTCTGCAGCCATGTAAAGGCAGTTTTTGCAGTCTGAAATTTCTAAATCTCTGCATTTTTTCGAGGGTAGGTTTAGAAGTTAATGCAAAAACTTCATGTGTGCGGTTTACACACACAACATTATTTTATGTAACCTGTTAGTCATGGCTTGATTTAATTAATGTATATTTAAATCTATTGTGAAGATGGCAGCCACTGTGTAAATGATGATATTTCAACAACAAACTGGAGTAAAAACAATTTTATTAATGCAATATAGTAAAGTAAAAAAATATTTTTTTTCTCGAATTTGTACTCCAGTTTATACAGTGGCTGTCGTTTTCATGACAGATTTATTTAAATATACAATAGATAACCAAGACATAATTGTCATGTTAGGTAAAATATAATGAATGTATAAGCTAATGTAGTGCATTTATTTAGCGAAAGAGTTCATTTCTCTGGCGAACTAACTAATGAACTAAGCTGTGAACACTAAATGACTTGCCTGAGGTAAATGTCCAATGTGACGTTGTTTACATTAGTTTGATGTCTTTCCACCATTGAAACCCTGATTGAGTGATTAGCCTACACAGGATATGATGCGTTTCAGTAAGTTGTACTCGTACACTAGCTATATAAGTGTTCAAGTCTCACTACTGTATCTTTCAACGTACCTTCAGATGTTCATTCATGTTTATCCTGTAACTACTAATTTTAAAGAGAAAAATAATTGTTTTTCTTACATATGTGCATAAAATGGACATTAAAGCTGCTGTATACGCAAATAAATCAGTAACAAATCCCCCCCCCCTTGAGTTGAAATCAGAGTGTTTTTAACTCATGCAGATACTTTATCATTTGAGGCAGAAACATCAGATGACCAAGTAACAGAAAGGCTTTTCTTTTAGTGGAATGAGCGTGTGTCGTAAGAGGTTCACAGAGGGAGGGACGAGGGGGTGAAAGTGGTTTTGATTCTTGAGGATTTTTTAAAAGCACACTCGTGTGGTCTCATGAATTTAGCATGCCGGTGGTTTCAGGACTCCTCGCTGTGAGCGCTCTCGCACACTGGGGACAGCGGAGTGTAGAGAGACGAGATTACGTGAAAGGCGTGTCTGGCTGGTTAGCGTCGCCTTCGAATAGCTACATTAGCGAGACTCGAACACTTATATAGCTAGCTATAGTATAACAGAGTTGGAGTTGTACGAGTAGTGCTCTCTATCCTGTGGTTTTTATACGCATGCACACTGGCCCGTTCGCACCAAGAAATTTAAAAATAATTATGAACTGCTTATTTTAAACGCAAACTGCGTCTAACGCGTTCATCATTCAAGCTCTTTAAAGTCGAATGGATTTTAACTTTTTTATCGTTCAGTGTTTTTATTGTTCATCAGCTATAAAAAATAAATTCTAAAAGTAATTCCAACGATATCGTTACTCTGCGTCGTTATTGTTATAGCTGAGAAGTGGACCCTGTTCTCATATACTTATAACAGTTGTTAACTTTATCGTTATAGTTATCGTCCTTGGGGTGAACGGGCTCTTAGTCATTAATTGTATCGTTATGCTATGCTTCACGGGAGGGAAAACTAAAACTGCTGTGTGTTACGAACCATGTGACCTTCGGTTGCCCGTTCATCATTCACAAATCATGCAGAAGACAATCTTCCTCTTATTAGCCTCGGTTTCTCTCACTCCCTCTTTTATGAAGTCTGTTTAAAAGCTCGTCCTTCCTCTGCCCCCCTCCCTTTTCTCTCGCTGTCCTTTGCGTGTCCATCTGGAGTCTGCTAGCCAGAGGCAGACAAGGAACGGAGGCTTTGCTCTATTGATCCTGTATCGATCAGCAAGGCCAGCGATGCCCTTGCGAGTTGACACGGCTTATTGAAGACGTTAAGCCTCTGCCCTGTCGGACTGACATCGCTGTGAAATATAGTCCCTCGTTTCCAGAGGACGTCTCATGTGATGATTTATCTCCTCTCTTTTCCTTTTTATTTACTCTTTGCTTTCTCTTATATCCCCACCACTTTTTTTCCCACTTTCACATCCTTTTCACACTCTTAATCCCTGCGCTCAGTTGTAGTTAGCGATGGCATTAGCGCCTGTTTGCCCTTGTCTTTCACTCTCTTTTCCTCTCCTCCTCTTCCTTGCACCTGGACCGCAGAATGCGTGCCAGTCCATGTCGTGATGGAAGCCGGACTGGATCCTAGCCAACAAGAAATGGCCTCATTTTTTTGTGCAGCCTCATTCCAGACCAGATACAGTAACTACAGCACAGTCACAGCGAGCTGAATTATCTTATTCCTGTAAGCGTGAGCGGCACAGCGCTCCTCTGAGAACGCTAATGTCATTAGCATGCCCAATGTAGCAAGCTGTCAGAGAAAAACAGCAGTGACCTTTAAGATAATTTTGCCCGTCTCCTGTGAGTTCTGTTGGGTACATTGGTGAATGCTAGTGTATGTTCTCTGTAGTGTTTTATAAGGTCAGCGTATTTGACGAAATACTGAAAAATAACTAAGAGTGCGTGAATCACTCAAATTAAGTTCTTCTGAGATGGTTTCCCAAGGAGAGCTGGAGCTTGACTAGGTGATTCTGTGGAAGTTTGGAATTTAAAGGAGCAGAACTATAGCTGCTTTTCCACTGTCGGCCAAACCGTTCTTGATGCTTAAACTAGTGGTCGTCAACCCGTCGACCACGATCAACTGGTTGATCGTTGGTTGCTATCCGGTCAATCGACTGGTCGATCTTTGGTTGCCACGAGCGCTCCGCTCCGCACCACATGATCAGTTTTGGTTGAACTTTACCTTTTCTCTAAGCCTCATTTTAACATATAAACATACAGTTAACATTTTGTTACGGATGTTTGCAGAACGATCTTTGTTTTCTTCTGATCCTCATTGTTTTTCTCCCGACTTCCCTCTGTGATGTTTTTTTTTTTTTGTCTCATTCTTTTGCTCCTGTCAGTCATTTAACAAACGAGCGCAGTCCATCCTCCCACCAGTCTAGCTCTTCCTCTCTATTCCTTTTTTCCTCACTTCTTCCATCTTGAGGATTCTGTCCACTTAACTGGTCTGTCTGACTGCTGGGATGTTCAGTCCGTCATTCTCCAGCAACCTTCTTCCCCCTCGCTCGCTCTCTCTCTGACTCATTATTCCTCTAGTTATGTCTTTTTCTTTCTTATTTCTCTTCCTCAGCTTTGTTGTTCTGATTTCTCTTTGTTTGTTGTGGACTTTGGCTGGATGTTGTTTAATCCAGTTAGCGTTGTAAATCCAGGACAGTTTATACTTCTACAAGTCAGAATACTGTGTTTCTGTTCTGTGATTGCAGTTATTATTATGACAGGAGAACCCAGGCATGATTCTCGTTCCTGATTTACCTTTCATGTAAAATCATTCCTTCAAATGCAACCAGTCTATTTCTCTCTAATGTTTGGATGCGGTCATGTCGTCTGTCCTTTCCTTTCTCCTC
This sequence comes from Rhodeus uyekii, assembly GCA_037043235.1. Classification (NCBI taxonomy): domain Eukaryota; kingdom Metazoa; phylum Chordata; class Actinopteri; order Cypriniformes; family Acheilognathidae; genus Rhodeus; species Rhodeus uyekii. The sequence goes on from JAWRVZ010000026.1 coordinate 1,194,019, forward strand.
TAAAAGAAAGTCAGTGTTTATGCTCCCAGTCACACCATTTTTCTTAAAATTGGGTCTGACCTCTCTTTCCTTCTCCCAGTAGTCTCTCTCTTCTCGTGTCTCTTTCCTTTCTTGTCACATTATGTGGTTCATGAAGGTTAAATCAGTGAATCTGTTCATTTTCCATTGTTGAAAGAAAAACACATGTGGAGATAGCAGATAACACCAGTTGGTGATTCAGTTAAAGGTCAAAATACTTGTAAGAATCATGAAGAAAATTCACTGACACCAGTGACACAACCAATAGATTACGAGTAGGTGACAGATTCACTAGATTTATTTAAAGTTATTGTTTGATAATGTCTCACACAAAAATGTTCATTCAGTGTTGGTGTTTCGGTCTGTTTTTGAGGAAATACTTAAACTTCTTTTCTTATGATTCTGACCATTTACTGAACAAAAGTAATCACTTAAAAATTACTTATGAAATTACTTAAAAAAATAAAAAAAATAAATAAATCTGCTTTGTAATTTGTAAAAAAACAAACAAAAATACAACATTATTTCTACAACACTACTAATAAGCTATAATTGTACTCTGTTTTTGGAGAAATCTGTAGAGTGACTTACCCAAAAAATACTGTAATAGACAGCAAATAAGTGCATGAATGTGAACCAATCTGTTTGGCTGATGAGGTTCCTCATTTTTGATTTGCTTTGGATAAAAACATCTGCTAAATGAATAAATGTAAAGCTATATGTGAAAAGATTTTAGTCACTATGAATCAAAACCACCACTTCTAGCTTACGCCACATTACGCTCAAGGACAGTTCTATTGATAAAGATGGTAGATGAATTATAATACATGATTGTATTGTTTCTATTGAGTTCCTCTCTAAATTACAAATAATTATTCATTAACATATAGTACTGTCAGTCACAGCTCTGTTCATCGGTGAAGAGTAAAGGGAACATGACATTGTGAACATGCAGTAACAGAGGAGCCATTGTGTTTGTACCCTACCTCTTCTAGAATCACTAGTCTTTCAAACAAGTGTGTGTGTGTGTGAGAGTTTGGGGGGGGGGGGGGACTAAAGAAAGCCCCTCATTGTTCTCTCAGCCGTGTCCATTCATACAGGTAAGTGATATGGCAGCAACGGAGGATCCACCCTTCTCTTCCTCTGCTCTCTAGAGGACAGAAGAATGAAGAGAAGAGAAAATGTTCCTCGTGCTCTTATGAGGGATGAATGGATAGTTTTCACCCTGGCTCTCCTTTTTATGGCCGCCTGTGCTCCCTATGAAGCAAAGCATGATGGGGAATAAAAGCGAAACCAAATTCCATTGGGTGAATTCCAAATGGAATTTGAAATAAGAACGGAACTTGTAAACGCTGCGGTAAAAGAGCGCTACTTGTAGGGTTAGTCTAAATTAAACTGAGCAGCTCCTTCCCTCGATTAATGAAAGGCTCATGCTTCAGTCATTTCAAGTATTGTATTTATTTATTTTTGTGTAATATTGGCCATCACACCTTCATGATTCATGATTTTATTTTCTAATGGATTTTGTTTGTTCCAAAACGTGTTATCGTATACACTATATACGATTTAAAAAGTTTGGGGTTGGTAAGATTTTTTTTTTTTATGTTTTGGAAAAAGGTCTTAAATTGTCATTTATTTTAAAATTGCTTATTTTAAACAATTTAGTATTTTATTATTATTTATGATGCATTTTATTTATTTAGTTGGCTAAATGTTAGCAAAGAAATATTCCACTATGTCTATGTATAGGGTGTGCCAAACACATGACCTGCACCCTTAATAACGCATAGCTCTAATATTCATATGAAATATTCATGATTTCCTGATCATTGTGTATGGTTGTGTGTATTTTCATGCAGATTTGTATGTGCATGCACGTTTAACATCTGCTGGTATATCATATGGGCAGACTCACAAGATATAAGTGTGATGTAGATTTGTTTTTAGTTTGTGAGCGATTCTTCTGTACCATAACCGAGCCCGCGGGGCAACAAGGGCCTGTGAGAGAACGAAAAAGAAAAGAACAGGAAAAAAGCCCCAGGCAGAGCAGCAAGCAAAGGATGCAAAATTGACTCTAAGTGATTAGCACTAGAGCATTTTGATTAGGCAGATGCAGCTTAAGAGGGCCAAAATCTATATTCAGCCTTGTCTTTATCCCTCTGTGTCTCCCCCTTAAAAATATTTTTCTGATATGGATTGTTAATAACATTGACGGTTCCATATACATACAACAGATGTTTGTTTCCAATAATACACATGATCAATGGGAATTGAACCTATGACATTGTGTTGCTAGCACTATGCTCTACTACAGGAATGCTAATAAACAATGACCACCATAAACTGCCTTAGTGTCCCTCTTTCCTGAACATCTATACCCTCCTCTTCCTCTTTCCCTCACGTCTTCCTTCCTTCCTTGCTTTACCTAAATGTGTGCCGGTATGCTACTCTTTCCTGTCTCTCTCTCTATGTGTGGGGGAGGTCTACGGTTCCCAGGTTGTAGTGTCCTAGTTTTTCTTTCCTGGTCTCCCTCGTTCCCTTCTCAGTGTTTATTTATTTAGATGCTGAGGGAGAGAGGGATGAATACATGGGTGGGTGAATGAAGCGATGGCTGATGGAGGAGGAGAGGTGTCAGCGAGCGAGAGCGAAAGATTGATATTTTAACATTCACTGGAAGTGTGGCTGACAAACAAGCAGCTCTCACGCAGAGACTATGCAAACGTGTTTTCGGATGGATTTCTAGCTTTTGAAATGGATTTGTTCAAACAACCCTATTGAGCCGCGTGGTTATTCTTTTCTCACCTTGTGTGAGAGATTTTAGTTGATGTCATTCCTGATAAGCTGAAAAGAGCACATGAAACGAATCTCCCTTCTTTAGCATTCTGCTTTTCTCTGAGATCCCCTTGTTCAGTCCTTCGCTTTGATGGGAGCTCAAACTGCAAAACTGAAAACCTTTGTGCATGGATGGTCCCTGGCAGTTCTTACTTCAGCTAAGCAGTACTTAGATGAACTAGTTTTTTGCTAGCAGTCGAAGAATATAGGTGTTATTTAAAGTCAATGTGAAAATGAAATGAATCTTATTTTTGTCTTAATGCACTTTCCTGGTCTTATTGTGAATAATTTATCAGTGCCGGTATGTAGCCAATCTGGTATGATAAAATCAAACTCTCCTTTTTTCTCATTAAATATCCCAGTTCACTTTGAATACATCACATTATGGAAGCTAAATGGGTTTCGAATGACAATTTCCATTTCATTTCTGCTTTGAGTCATATTTGTAATTATATACTAAGGGGTTTGCTTTGATTATCAAAATACAATAAATAGTTTAACTTTTTTTTTTGTTCACTTAAAAAAAAAAAGTGTTAGTGCTAATCTTGTAGTGGTTATCTCCCAGAATTCATTACATGGAAAGGTGGACTGCATAAAGAGATGGATGAAAAGAGAATATGAACAGATGGAATGAAGAAAGACCGTGTGAGCATAACCTTACACCTGGTGCACTATAATGGAGTTAGACAGGGTTAAGGTGTGTGTGTGTGTGTGTGTGTGTGTGCATGCGCATGCATTCGGGAAAACAAGATGCTTGAGAAATGTCTCCATAAGTTAATTGTTTTTTTGGGGGGGTTTCAAACGCAAAATGTCTTCTGTTGTAGGGGAATTAACAGTTAAGACCCGAGGACCAAATATGTTGAATGAAGACCAGGAGTCAGAAGTGCAGTCAAGAGTTTAGTTTGCAGTTTCATCAGCAGAAGCTTCAGGTCACACAAGGAGTTCGTAGGTCACCCCACACAAAATAACATTGTTACAGCAATTATACTCTAACAGAGGGTGCTAACTACGTCAATGATGACGGTTAAATGATTCTGATTGGCTAAGAAAGAAAGATAAACAAAACTAGTAATTTTCCACACAAGAGCAGACAGTCTGAAGCATATCTTCGTTGATCACATGGTTGACGGGTTCGTGACCTTCCACGCGGCTTGTCGAGAACAAGTCATTCCGTCTCCTGATGGTGTCAGTTAATCACCTCACCAATACAGACCATATTAACACACACACACACACACACACACACACACACACACACACACACACACACACACACACACACACACACACACACACACACACACACACACACACACACACACACACACACACAGGTACACAGCTTCTCCAAGGCTGAACTCAGCTCAGGCTCCAAATATCAACAGAGAGACTTCTCAAAACATTCTGATAACATGTTCTATCTGTTGAGAAGTGCTGACAATATTCATCCTTACTCTATGGAAAAATACAGAAAAGTAAAGAGAGGGTTTAACAAATAAAAATCCCTAACTTGATTATAAATCTCTTTACAAATCATTCAAATAAGAAAAAGTAAAAGAACTTATGAAAAATAAGACAAAGAAAAGAATATATATACAAGCGGCAATGGATTTCCAAATCGTCCCCACACTGTTATTGTTAGATTAAAGTTAGTCTGTACTAAAACTTATTTAGCTTTAATTTAGTCCAGTTTACATTGGTAAGTAAATCAGTTTAGATCAGAGATTTTGTAAAGAATGGCTCTTTGAACTAGAAAGTAAATATTTTGCTTTGGTTCTCTGCAGTTAAGAGATCAATCAAGACCGACTGAAAGCAAAAGCAAACAACATAGCGTTTGTATATTTTAGCGGCCATTATCAGTCAACAATTTCTTTGAAGCCGGTGAGAGGGAGATTCAGAGGCAGATGTGTGTGTTTGTGTTTTAGCGTGTTTTTCAACACGAGACCTCCATTCTGATTCATCTCCTCTCCGTTTGATTCATTATTATATTTCAGCCGTTTGCTCTCAATAAAGACCTGGGATGAGATAAATCTACTTCTAGCCGTGCGCATGTGTGTGTGTGTGTGTCTCCATCCCCAGTGGTTACCGAATATGCAGGGATACGGTGGGGGGTTCATTTATCTTTAGCCATGAAAACAGTGTGAAGCCCCCCCCCCTCCCCAATATTCGTCAGATGACCTCACACTCTGTTTGTGTAAGTTCTCGCAAAGTAGATTTTCCTAATCTTTATGACTCATTGAGATACAAGCTACTCCGCGTGGCAGCAATTTGTGTTTGCGTCCCAGACCGCAGTTTTTCATTGCATTTGCAAATGTTAGTTTAATTTTCTTCTAAATGAATGTAAAAGCAGCCCTGCTGTTCATGCGAGGTGCCTTTCCTCTGAGCCTCAGATGTATGTGTCCTATTTCTCCTTGTTGCTGCGGCTGCCATGCCTTGACGGTGTAGCAGGGTCTGATGAGGACATTTGCACACACACTCTCGCACACTTTCCTTTGGGTTCCTTCATCTTTGAACTCACACAGGCCCTTCTTGTTCCGAGTGTCAGAAAAAGGGAGCGAGAGCACGAGCGAGAGGAACTTCAGCTGTCTGAGGGAGTGAAAGACTCACTCAAGGGGAATGCAGAGCAGGTTACTTCAGCGACTGAGCTCAACTTCAGCTCTTGCTTTATCTCTCTCATCCCCCCCCCTGTCCATATCTCATCTACCACTCACCCCCACCGTGACCATTCACACACACTCACACACACACCACCCTGTGTCTGTCTCTCTCCTCCGCAGGGCAGTGTCTGTGAGCTGATGGCTGTGTCTCTGTGCAGATGTGATGGGAAACAGCTGTTGCATTTCTCTGCTCGCTCTCATTTTTTTCCCTCATCTCCCTCCTCCTGTTCCACCCCTCCTTATCCCTAGAAATAACAGGGTGTGATTGGTTTACGACCCGTTTTTGTTTTCAGGACTCCTTATGGCCGGATCTTCTTTGGCCGATCATTCATAGATAAGCTGAGATCCTTCAGCGATCTGCTCTGGAATGTATTAGCCGCTGTGATTTGAGGAGAAGCAGATGTCTTCTCTCTCTCCTCTTCCAGGTGTTGTTATAAACCTCTCCTTTAGAGGTCGGAGTCTTTAGGCACCTCACATTTCCATCTAAAGTTTTTCCATCTCGATTGGTGAAAACTAGTTGGTATTTGTGCTGATTTCTGAATCATTAAAGAAACAATCATGATTCATTGAATCTTTTTTCCCCCCATAGTAACATTCTTGTCTCTTTCTCATCTGTTTTGTCTCTCTTCTGGTCTCATGTCATCTAGCCTCATCTCTTGTGTTTCGTCTTTCTCTTTTTTGTCTCTTTTATTCAGTCTTCTCTTCAATTTGATACATTGAAAACCATCTTATCTCTCATTTCATTACTGATTAGCTCGTGTTCTCTTACTCTTTTCGTCAAATCTCTTTTTCCTCAAGTCATCTTGTTTTGTCATGTCTTCTTTTCTCCTCTTCTTGTCTCCTTACCATCTCTTTTCTTATCTCACTGTTGTTCAAATATTAAGTCTCGTCTCTACTCTTGAAAACCATCTCAGTCTAATTCTCGTCTCTTTTCATCTTGTGTCTTCTCTTCTAATCTCTTTCTGCTCCTCTTTTTGTCTCCATACCATAACTTCTCTCCTTCTCATAAGTCTCATCTTTTTCTCAACTTTCTCGTTTTATCTTTTCTTGGTGTTAAAATGATAACGGTCACCTCTGCTCTCCCAGGTGTTAAAGTTCTAACGGTCTCTTTCTCGTCTCTCCTCTCACCTGCAGATCCTGTCATTTCCAGCAGGTAATTAGTTAGACATCGCTGCTGGAGCGCGTGAGGGCATTTGTGTGTGCCTGTGTGCGTTTGTAATTAGCCGCGTCTCTGATGTGTGAGTGTGTACGTGTGATGTGAAGAAAATCCAGGATGATCCGCTCCTAATCAAAAGTGGTGGCAAATCTCTGCCGCCTCAGCCTAATCTCCCTCACATCCTTTAAAAGGAGATGCCGCCAGCCAGCTCATTTAACAGCTTAATGCTGCGTGTGTGTGTGTGTGTGTGTGTGTGTGTGTGTGTTTCCTTTAGCCCCTCTCTTACATGTCATATTTAGCTCTTTGGTGATCTGCTTAATATATATTGTACTTTTGTTAGATTCTCCCAGAAGTCAACAACATGGATGCATGTATTCATTCAATCAGCCTCCTGTTCGTTCCTTCTCTCTCTCTCTGTCTCTGTCACCCTCTTTGAAGATCAGTGTAATTATAGGGAGCTAGTTTAATTAATGGGGGGTGTTAGATGCTGTGTGTGCTATCAGCAGATGCAGGTAGTGAGTGATCTCTTGATTGATTTCCTCTTTTATTGTTCGACTTTGACATGACACATGCTGATAAAAGCAGAGGATTCGCGTTTAACTTTTCACAAGACCAATATTGTCAAGGGAAACATTATCAACATTTTTGAAACATGGAATCATTTCTGTTGGTCATCGTGATGAAGTACATGTTAAACCTGACCTCATCTGCCGTGTAGTGTGTGTGTGTGTGTGTGTGTGTGTGTGTGTGTCTTTCCATCCGTCTCTCTGCGCAACTGAGTCTCACAGGAAAGCAGCACAGATTTGTGATCCGGATATTTCTGTTTCTGCATTCTGCTGATGTGAATTAGCAAGATTTATCTGTAATGATGATAATGGTTTAAACCAAATGAGCTTTATAGTTTACCACACACACTCAAGCAGAACACATACTTTCAGCCAATATTCCAATTGTAGCCTGCCTCTCTTGGCTTGCATTATATATCACTATAGTTTCAGCATCTGGTATTATGTCTTTTTCCCTAAGAAAGACTACAGCGACGTCTACAAACCTACAAAATTTCCAGAGCAGCCAGAAAGTCTGAACACGTATACAGAGACCATTGACAGTCATATGTGTAAATCAGAATATATCTGTACACCAATCATCATACCAAATTAGGGTATGTTTATTATTAATCTTTATGAATAATGATTATTCTTCTTCTAACATTAACTCTTTGTTCAGTTGCAGATATATGTATACCACTTAAAAGAAAAAGAAAAAAGTGGAGAACGAAGATATCAAATAAATTACGAAAGAGAATTGAAGAGTCATAATTAATATTCATGAGCCACAAAAATCCATTAGACAAAAAGACTGACAAATATCACCTAGCAATGTCATTATGAGCTAATTCTGATTTTATTCAACATATAGTGATGTCATCTAAACCTCGTTCCAACACCGCTGAACCCAAATAGTAAAATGCTTGGTTAATGTGTTCAGTGGAATGTGCCTAGTAAATGCAATGCTGTCTATCCACGCGCATAGCTCAACCTACCTGCCCCCTCATTCTCTTCAGATGGGCTGTTTTGTGTCTGTGTGCTGTGCTAACACTGGTCATTTAGCTCCTTTGAGCCGAGTGTTTACTGACTCTCAGCGTGTTTACAGACGCTGTAATGAATGTACGTTCAGAAAGCGTGCTGTGAATGCGTCTGAGGGGGTCACTCTGTGGACTTTGATCCGAGCGCGGTACTCTAAACAATCCTGGCTAACTCTATAATACTTGAATTTATAGCACTTGCAAACATAACATTGTATAACGCTTGAAGGATTACTTGTTAACAAACGACATGTAAGAAAACAGTCTCTTTCATGTAAGTCTAACAAACAACAGGATATTGTCAGCAGATTGGTTTGAATTTCTTTGGTGTTGTGCATTTGATGCACATTTTGATTGACTGTGACTGCAGTTCATATTCAGTATGAACAGATGCATTTCGTGTCATTGGAACTCATTCATTTCAAATAATTATAAAAGTTCAGCTTGATTATAATTCACAAGCCTTCTTTTAGTTACGTTGCAATTCTAAATTAGATTTGATTTAAACTGAATTAGTTTTAGATATAAATTAGATTACACTAGATTTATTTGGTGGTGTATTTCATTGATATTGACCATTTTACTTCTAAAGCTATTACACAACTACCGTATTTTCCCGCATTTAACCCGCGGGTTATATAAGGGTGCGGGCTATGTCACTTATTTTTTTACACGTAATATTTCAATATATATAAAATATTATTATTTTTATTTTTTTGCGGTAGTTTCTGTTTTTCTTTCTTGCGAGGGTTGTTGTCTCTGGAGCTTGCATTGCCACTCGTGATTGGCTGTGCTGCCATGAGGGCGGGATCTTCTCATCTCATCCAATGATTAACGCCTGTAGAACACGCTTCTTAAAGGACGTGCTGCTGCACAATGGGAGAGACCGCTTTTTCTTTTTGTTATGATTCTGACTTGTTTGTTTATTTATTGTTTGAATTTCGCTCACAAGCACTGTGTACCGCGCCTGAACAGTTATGGATAATTGTCATCATGCGAGCAACATTCAAAATTCAAAATGTAAACTTACACAAAAAAGTTAATGGGTGCGGGTTATACCAACGATTTGTTTTTTGTTTTTCTTTTCACAAATCCCGCGGGCTATATGAGGGTGCGGATTATCTGCGTCTGTGGGTTATATGTGGGGAAATGCGGTAATCTCATGAACACTGTGGTTACAAACTACCCTAAATGAATTTAGAAAGTCTGTGAATCATTTTAGATGATTATTTGAAAGGGCTGAATAATAGGAGTCATTTTCTCTAGAAAGGGGTATGTTTTTGGTTTACCAAAAGGAATAATCTAAAAGATTAATTTGTTTGTAATCTGACTACACAGTAAATGTCACTGTGTGCCGCCCCCAAGGACATCTAAAATAAAGAAAAAACAATGTGTCGTCTTGCGGTTATGTTTGCAGTCCACCTTCTTTTTTTTATCTCGTGTTCAATTTAGACTACAAAGATATTCAGACATTCATATTTCAATTTAGTACTGAACTGGCATTGTATAACATGAATGTTGAAGGTGATTTAAAAGGGAAAACAAATCATGTGGTGAATGTTTTTTTCTTTTTTTACATTCACAAAGTAAGTACAAGAGAGTAAACTAAACAAAAGTCATTCTGTATTCTAGCAGGTTCCTGATCAGCTCTTCTGAGGATTGTTTAGGTAAATGCGAGCCTGCTGTGAGCTTGTATTGTACACGATTGAAGCCTAGTATAATGTGATTGGCTGCGGTCTCTTAGCTATGGTTGGAGATTGTGCTATCGCTTTACTTTACCCAGAAGCGACAACCCAAACGGGTTCCCTCCTTCTGGAAAATGCAGGAATCCTATTACACACCACACACAGATGGAGACAAGTGTGTTTGTACAGTATGTGTGCAGGGCAACAGAAGTAAAGAGAAACCAGAAGTGTTTAATTATTGGATTCAATCTGTATTTTGTTCAAGGGCTAGTAATGTGATTCTTTACATATCAGTTATGTTTACACTATGTCCACATTAAGACCTCTAACAGTAGGAAGTTCTTTGCGTTGAAGTTATTTATGACCTCTAGAAGCAAAACGGCTATTTTTAATGTGGTTTAAACTCAAGCAAATGTGTACTTGCTACTAGATTAGTTAATTTTATCCAATTATTTTTAATGTCAATATTATTGAATGAAATCGAAGTATGACATGTCGTTAAAAAGCTCTTCTGGGGATGTTTTTTTTACATTTTGTCTTACAAAGACAGCAAAATCTGTTTTTCCCACACACACACACACACACACACACACACACAAAGTGCTTTGAGATTAGTCTTCCGATTACCTCTTAGCTCTGTGTGTGTTTGTTGAAACATTCAGTGTGTATGGTTTTTGCTGTCTCTAATCTTAAGGATTTGTGAACATAAACAGCAATTGTTCGTCTTTTTATCTCATCTCATCTGATTGGTCACCCCGGGCCAGTGACATTTTAAGTGACATGCACTGATGATTGACGGCTGTTACAATCCCAGAATACATGGAGATGAAGACTCGAAATGTCTAGCAAAACGAGGAATGACTGTAGCGATGCACAGACTGTGTCATTCCTAATGGAAAATGAGAAGCCTATGATTTATTTGGGTGAAACGCTTCTCTTTTGGTCCTTGCAAAAAGCATCTTGTGTTTATTCTTGTCTGTCTCTCTCGGTCGTAAGTGGCAGATGAATAATTTAGCCTGTAGGATGGAAGTCCCTTTGCCGTGGTCATGTGTCACTCCTCTCAATCTGTGTGTTGTACGTGTTTGTACAAAGAGGCAAATGGATGATGATTTCTGCACATGGCCCTTTTTCTTTCTCTCGGGCCTCATTAGCTCATAATTTTGAGTCTGTGTGTCTGTGGTAAAAGGGAACAGGGTTGTCTGAAAACTGCTCTTTTTCCTCTGTGTGTGTGCGTGTCTACAATATCATTTAAGCTCCTCGTAAGACCACATACGCTCAATAAAAAAATATCTGTTCAAAATTAGGGATGCATCAACGGTTTGGCTTGCAGAGTCTCGAACCAAAATCAGTGAATTAGCGCTTCAGCATCGATTTCGTTCTCGGTAAAACTTTTAATTCTGTGCTGTTTTCGTTTTGATGTATGAAAAAAGTCGCTAAACATTTGTAACGATCCTGCAAAAAAGCTCAGCTTTAAAATGCTACCGATTTTATTATTAAATACAAACAATGTCATTTTGGCACTCTTAAATGGAGTGTGACATCACTGTAGCTGGGTAAGACATCGATAAACCAGCTTATAGGCTTTATGATGTCAATGAACGTAACATTGGCCTCAAGAAAGCTACGCAATGTTCATAAACTCGTTAGTTATATTTTTACTCAACCTGTTAGGGATGTCTTCATTATTTAATGTATGCTTGAATAAATCTGTCATGAAAACAAGTTATTACAGTTACATGTGTATATTTCACCAACAAACTGGAATGGAAACAATTATGTGTGTTCTTTGACCCTTGACATACCAGGAGAATAATTTACCTAGGTGTTAAACATGTACAATAAAACAATACAAAGTTCTTTCATCATGTTGTTACATTTTATATGACTGGCTTTCTTTTGAGGAACATAAAATTAATTTTGAGAGGTGCCTGTGGGTTTTATTTTTTGGGTCTATACAATGAAAATGAATGATAATCTGTTTTTAAATCTACATAAATCTACATTTATGCATGTGGCAAACGCTTTTATCCAAAGCGACTTGCATTGCTTTAAAGGAACACATTGAATCAGTTCTTTGCTTTGAATCAGATCGAACGCATAACCTTGGCGTTGTAAGCACCAATGCTCTACTTGTTGAGCTAAAGGAAAGCTTCTTTTGTGTTCTTCAGAAGAAAGAAATAAGGAATAAATAAAGTTCTCTAACATTTTTAGAAAATGCTTTGAATCTGATGGCTTCTCATGTCCTTTAGCCTCATGGGATAGCAAAGTGTCCACTGGTAGCACACTTCAGAATCTCAGCAGATGCAATAAGTCATCTGGGGGATTGCTCACCTACTGTTTCATGAATACTAAGCATGTTGACGTCTGACATTCGGTGTTTTGACATACTGCACTTTGCATACTGTATTTTTGTCTGGTTTTCAAGTCAGAACTTCCTTTAAAACGAGAAGCATTTGCTTGAGAAGCAAAATTGTAATGCATTATGCAATTTTCACTGCTGTTCAAAAGTTTGGGGTCGGTAAGATTTGGTGAAGTCTTTTGTGCTCACAAAGGCTGAATTTGTTCGATCAATTATAGTAAAAACATAAATGCGGTGAAAGATTATTACAATTTGGAATCACTGTTTTATATTTTTAATTAACTTATTCCTGTTATGGCAAATCTGAATTTTCAGCAGTATTATTCCAGTCTTCAGTGTCACATGATCCTTCAGAAATCATTTTGAACCGTTTTGAGGTCACAGAGTGGCCACAAAAACAAAACTTAAGTTATTCAAATTTTTTATTTCATGTACATGCAATGTATTCATATATTTAAAGTGATAAAGAAAAATGGCGTTAGATAAAAACCGTTAAATGGCAACAATGACATTTACTGGTTGTCTAGCCAGAAAAGAAAATCATTATTTATCATTAAAGTCATTATTCGAATTCAACTTTTTGACTCATGTACATGCTGCTTTGACTAACAACACTTTTTGGGATCAGACCACAAAAAAAAAGCAAACATCAAAGTTTTTTAAAGGACTGATGCTTGACTTGATGCGCAAGATCATCGGTGCTGCACAGTCGTTATTCGAATTGCATGCAGCATTGATGATCTTGCGCATCAACTCAACCACCTGTCCTTTAAAACCCTTTGAAGTTTTTTTGGGGGGGTCTGAAACAAAGAAGTCAAAGAAGCATGTACATGAAATAAAAAGTTGAAAAACATAACTTTTATCACATGCTTCTTTGACTAACAACACTTTCCAGACCCAAAACAAACAAACTTCAAAACGTTTTAAACCAATGGTTGACTTGATGCGTACGATCATCAATGCTGCATGTAATTCGAATAATGACTAATACACAGGTTTTTGGGTAGACTGAATACTACTCATCAACTGTAATTTATTTGCTTAACTGTTGTATAGAAACAAACACAAAACAAATGTGTATCTGTGCCTGTGCTGAAAAATTCACAGCTTTAAGTGTAATAGTTAGAAAAGCTTGAAAACTTTTGTGTAGGAAACCGATAAATGGCAAGATGTCCTAAACCAGAAAGATGTCCTAAAAGAAATGTCACAGTAATCTCGCTCATGTAGAAGGACAGTAGTTTGAATCTCTTTGTTGTATTTGTTCATGCTTTCATTAATTCCTAATAAAATGTGTGACCACACTTAGAGTAGTCTTTACAAGCTGCACTAAAAAAGGTAAACGGCTTCATCGACATGCATAATTTCGAATCTCTTGAATTTACTTTTGTGCAAACAGAATACCTGACAAACAACAAAACGCAGAAATGTGAACAGCGTCGTCTGCCATCTAACAAGATGACTAAATCAAGTAATACAAAGCATAATTTGCAACACTGCCTTTAAAAACTGCATGATTTACTTTTTGTGTTGGTGCTTCATGGAATCCCACATCATAAATGCATGGAAAGTTACACTAAACCAAGGATCAAAAACTCGCAAACAGAAAGACTATCACTTAAATTGTGTTCCTCTAACCACTGAATGTTGACCGCTCTCAAAGATGATTTTTTTCCCCCTAAAAACGCATACAATAGACCAAATGTGAACAAGATGCAAAACCACATTTACAAACCTCTACAGTTGCTCATAAATTGATTTTGTGTGTTTATTATAAACGGTAATTAATGTTTTGTGTACAGTTGTGTTTAGTAATTTGGTCTATGAATTGTACATGGGTGTTTTGGATTCACATAATTCCTGCATAAAGATTGTTTTAAAGTTATCCATAGACTACAAGAGTGTAGAACTTTAAACATTGACTTTGCAATGTTTAAATTTTTTATTTTTGCACAATTATTTACACTATATACAAATCATAAGTTCACTGGTCAGAAAGATCATGACCTCTGACAATCAATCGATCATTTTCCTGAAATATGGTACACTATAATCTCTCTCTGGCATGGTCTAGACATTTGCCTGCGTCTTTGTGCCAAGGTCCCTCTTATTTCCCTGCTTTCCTGTCGTCTCTCTACTGTCAATTAAAAAAGTGGAAAAAGTCCCCAAAAAAGAGAAGGTACAGTTTCACACTTCCAGACATCTGCGTGTGCAAATAAACATGTTTACTGTACGCGCAAACACACGCACGGCCGCTCTCCCCACAGACCCCTTCCAGCTGTTCATCTCCATCTGTTCCCACCCCTCAGTCTTTATTCCTCTCTCTGCACACATCAGCTGCGTCATGAATGATTCTCATTCACCCACTGGACATCTCAATTTTCCTGCATACCACGCATTTACTCCGCTTATGTGTGAGTGTGAGCGATAATGAGCTCTGCGGACAGAACCTGAATGCTCTGTCATCTGTCCTTGCGATATAAATTGAAGGTCTGCTCTCACACACACGCAATTGGTAGTCACAGCGCGTTGTCTGCCGTCTAAACTCTCATTCTGGGCACTCGTCTGTCACTGTCCGCACTGGACTGAACAGTTTTTCTTCCAGGATGGAGGGATGAGAAGCGGGAGCTCACCAGATTTAAGACAGCGGTGTTCCCTGTGTGTGTGTGTGTGTGTGACATGATGATGGGTGACAGGCCTCCGAATGCTGGTGTGAGATTTACATAAACGCCCTCTGAGTGTGTGTGTGGCATGTCACCTGCAGGCGGCAAGCACATAGAAAACATGGCTGACACCGCCTCTGTCTTTCATTCTGTTTTCCAGGGACCTTAATTTTAGTAATTTAGGCCAAATTTAGTTTTATACAAACGGGTAATGAAGTTGATGTTTAGACAACATGCAGTCTTTTAAATGGGTTTTTAAATGTCCAGATAACCTTTAAATATTTAGAAAGTGGAAAAGAGGTGGTCTGCATCTCTCCTGTGCTTCCACTTTATTATTGAATCTTTCTATCTTCTACCTCCTTCCCTTCAATCCATTTACACACCATGCTGCTGTATGTTAAGGTGAGGAGTGTGTGTGTGTTTAGCGTTCTTATGGACTGCTAACTCCCTCAACACATCAGTGTAATGACCTATCCACACTCTCCATCCAGAGAGAGACAGTAAGAGGGAGATTTTCAATAACGGGGCTCGGCAGTGCTAAATGCAGGCTCAGTGTGCTCACACACAAACACACCTTCATCTCAGTTTCAGCACCTGCGGGAGACAAAGAGACACAGTGGGGTCCGCAAGACAGCTAGTGGGAAAAAAACCTGCTTTGGTTTGTTGGGAAAAAAAGAAAGTAAGTAGAATTAAATGTACAAATTATATGATTGGTATTATGGTTTGGGCAAAAAGATCACATGAATTTAAAACTGGTTTAGTGTTTGTACTGATAATCAGATCAATTGTTTTTTACCTGTATCCCATATTTTCAATATATACTTTTGAACTCCTGTTGTATTTTCCAGATAAAAATAAGGAAGCAGTTGAGTTCTCATAAAACTTGAAGCTTCCTTGTAATAAATTTTTCTTTCCTCCTCCGCTCACCTTCACAGTTTTGACGTGGATGTTTTTTTTTTTCAACTTGCGAGTTTCAGTCTTTTCAGCTGTTTAGCAGACAAACTGGTCAAACTAGTTTTATACCTACAATACTCAGTAGGTTTTTTTTATTATTCCGGTTTCACTCTTAAGGCAGTCACACTAGCAAAATTGGTCCATGTTCTATTTTCAGTAGTGTAGCAATGTGTGTGAAATCCGTGTGGGGAAATCTTTCAGCCCAACTTCCCGATAGCACAAATCCCTATTGAAATGACATAATTTCAACCGTGAAAAAGTGCCAGTCTGCAATAAATGTGACCACACCTTTATGCAGTAGGTTTGACGCTTTTATATCACCACTTTAAATTATGGGGAGAATGGGATCTGGAAATTCTGCCGGACTCTGCAAGTCAGAAAGGCTCTGACATATACAGTGCTCCCATGGTACTTTACGCTGTTTTGTGTGCAATTTTCACTTCTTTACCACATTACTCCCCCACTGATGGGCGCACACGTACACACTTGCTGCTTGCTGAATGTATTCTGTCAGGGTTGTGTTGGATGATGAATGCTTCAGGCAGAGAGCGAGCTGAATGTTTTATTTTTTTCCATAGATACTTTCGCGCGCGCACACACACACATATTCACATTTAGATTCGCACCCTCTCGCACACCCTGGCTGAGATCAGAAACATTGGCCTACTTGCTGTTTTGTTGTAACCTCATTTATCATTTCTCATTTTGCCATCCCTGAACTCCTAGACTGCGCCAGTACGTGCTGAATTTCTCTCTGGTTGTGCTCAGCGAGGTGGTCGCAGGCCACCTGAATTTAGCCGGACACAAGTGAAGGTCGTTTCCTGTTCTCATGGCCTTTTGTCATTCTCTCTTCAGGGTTGTTGGCTCAGCGTGTGAGGGTGGAGCCAGAAGTCGTGTCATATCCTGGTCAGACTGTGACACTGCGTTGCCAGTTTCCGAACCCAGGCGAAAACCAGCTCACTCAGGTTTGAAATCCTCTTCATTTTTCCTGCCAATCTTAAGCAGACATCTGCAACCCAACGAACAAGAGTTGGTAGAAAGAATGTGTTTGTTGAGACTTTCTGAAAGTGGTTGTTTGCTGTAATCATCTGTTGGTCATTTGCTGAATTTAGTTTGGATTTGTTTCCTCTGGCATGCAGGTGTCATGGATCTTTGAACAGACTGACGCAGAGCGAACCAACATCGCAGTTTTCCATCCAAAATTTGGGGCTAATTACCCTACCAAATCCCCTCTATTTGGCCGTGTCAGTTTTGTAATCGACCCGCCAACTTTGGACAATCCATCCATTCTGATCAAAGATGTGAAGATGACGGATGAGGGACGATATATCTGTGAATATGCCACCTACCCTTCCGGCAATGAACAGGGAGTCTCTTCGCTGGTCATGCTGGGTATGTGTTGAGCTGCAACAAAAATCAGCAAAAAAAATCAGCAAAATAACAAGAAAATTCCTGAAAAAAATATAATTATTAATTTCATATTTTATTATTGATTAGTAATAAGTCCTCTATGCACATAAGATAAAATAAGAACTATATCTAGTGTTCATTAATAACATTTTATTTTTCTAGTTTAATATTAATTAATTTACTACTAAGTATTAACTTAAATTTGTAAAAAATAAAATAAAAAAAATTGTAGGAGAATAAGGCATGTAATGTTTTCTTTCTAGGTTTTTTTTAACATCCACAGAAAATCTGAACTATTGCCTTTTTTAAATCTGATTAATCAAAAAGTGATTTATATATACAGTGGTACCTCGAGATACGAGTTTAATTCGTTCCAGAACCGAGCTCGTAAGTCAATCGGCTCGTATCTCAAACAAATTTCCATTTAAAATAACTGCCCCCCCCCCAGCGCCCCATCAACAATCACGAACCGCGCTCATGCTCGGCAGTGGCGCTGAAGCTGTGATCGAGAGTAGGCGTGTGTCGCAAAATATGGCCCGAGCTCTGGCTCGTATCTCAAAAAACTTGTATGTTAGGCTGCTCGTATCTCGAGGTTCCACTGTATATGTGTATATATATGTATGTATATGTGTGTGTGTTGACAGACAGCATTCTTTTCAATAAAATACAGTCGGGAATTTGGCTCTGTTTAAAGTCAGATTAATCAAAATGTTAAGAATAACTGATAGCTTTTTTCATTGAAACTGGGTGGAAAATTTAAAAGACAAGTGACAGCTTGGTTGATAATTTAAATATTTGTAAGTTGCAACCCTATTCTACTTGAAAGAGTATGTGTGTGTAAGCATACTCTGACTCATGTCTGTGTCCGTTTGTGGGCTTAAAGGGGATTTATAAATGGTATTGTCAGATCAATTGTGGTGCTGTTAATGTGTGTGAAATGTGGCAGTAACCTTGGCTGGGCTCTCGCTCACTTGCCCCCTCCCTCCTCTCTCTCTCGGCTATTGATCTGCCTGCTTATCATGCTGAGAGGCCGTCGCTTCCCTGTCGTTCCCCGTCTCCCCTGCTTTTCTCCTTTCCATCTCTTTGATGTCTTTCTCAGAGCGAAACGTGAATACAATGTGAGCGCTGTGCTAGCGTGTGGCAGGACAAGCCGATCTGTGATCTTCCCGTCTCCACTTCCTCCTCTCATCCTCCCTTACCCTCCTTCACATTATAGCATCAAATAAAGGTCAAACTCTCTCTCCTTCTCACAGCTAAACCAAAGAACATGGCTACAACTGTCACCGTTACTGCCGGCACAACCCCAGTCATTGTGGCACGCTGTGAATCATCCAATGGCCGTCCAGCAGCGACCATTACTTGGAACACGGCGCTTAAGGGAAACGTGACCACGCCGATGACGACGAACAATCCGGATAATACGGTCACCGTCCAGAGCACCTACATGCTGGCTCCGCAGCCGGCGGATAATGGCAAAGACATCAGCTGCATGGTTTCGCACCGTACCATGTCCCAGCCCGAGACCTTCCAGATGAAACTTGTTGTTGAATGTAAGATATCAATCAGACCATTAACTACACCAGCAACTACTGATCCAAATGCTGTTAATCTAAGAATTCCCCAATGGTATAGCTGATAATTGCTGTAGTGAGTCATGTCTCAGTTGTCCAGAACAGCACTTTGTCTCAGAATATGGTAGGCCACTGTTTCAGTGTTAATTTACCCAAGACTTGAATGGCGCAAGGCTAAACTCATTTATAAAGGCTAGTTGTTCGATCCACCTATTCACTCTGTTTTTCTCTCTTTATCAGATCCTCCACAGGTGCAGATTGTTGGGTACGATAACAACTGGTACAGAGGTCGAACAAGTGCATTTTTGACCTGTCAGTCCGATGGAAACCCCATCCCAACCACCGTCACCTGGAGAACGTGAGCATTTCTTTTCACTTTGTTCACTTAAGTCAGATTTACACTGTAGAATTTGACACCTTTTTTCTGATTTCTTGGATTGTAAAATACTTCTGTAACACGGTATAAAGTTTGGGGAAGGAGGAGTCGTCGGGAACCGGCAAACTTTTAATATGTAAATAAACAAATACAAAATAAAAGTAATGGTGGCAGCCACTCACGGACGACTGCCACCCATACAAACACAAAACACAATGTAAAGTCCAGGTCCTCTCTCGTCCTTCACTGGTATCACTCCTCCTCTTTATTCTTCTGCTCCTCTGTGAGATATGAGGCTGGTACGGCTAACAGGTGACACTCATTATCAATCACACTATCGGCCTTGTGTCGTTCTCATGGCTCTGCTCGCCACACACTCCCATCGCCCCTCGTCACGTAGTCTGGCACTCCTTGTTTTAACTTCTGGGAGGTTTTTTTCTTCCCCAATTTTTTCCCACCTTTAAACGGCACGACAAAACAAACTATTGTTAGTGTGATGGCTTCTTCCTGTCTAAGTTGGTGGTTCTTGGCCAGAATAAGGAGCAAATGAAACCAGACATAATGCTGATAGTCATGAAGTCTTTTAAGCTTGATCTGAAACATGCTAATGTTTTCTGAATGTTGTTCCCTCAGTTTGTCCGGGCTGATGCCTGAAACTGTGCAGGTGCAGGAAAACCGGCTCGCCGTGCAGAAGGTGGATGACACTATAAATACCACCTTCATCTGTGAGGTCAGGAACAGCTTGGGATACGGCAGAGATCAGATCACTGTCTTCGTGAGGGGTGAGTCCGTCTGTATGGTATTTCATAACTGGATCCTACACATTTATACTGTAGTGAGTGTGAGGGGGTGACAGAGGTACTAGTTGGAAATTTCCAACTATTTCAGACAAGCAAGGGGTTATTGTTCAGACATAAGGCAGTTTGTTGGCACATTCCTTGTCTGTATGTGTATGTTTCATTCGTCACACTATTTGTCCTCAAGATCACCTTGCATGCACTGTCATCCCTCAGCGTTCAGCTGTTCCTGACTCTATGGTGGCGCTTTTACTTAATTATGTGACTTTTGTTGATCTTGAAAACATGTCTGAAATGTGACCGGTCTCATATATTTCCGAAAGAGAGGAGTGTGTGATAGCAGATGTAACTGTGGGTGAGTTGGGTTGGACTGAGTGCAGCTGTATTATGGTGGTGTTGAACAGTGTTTTGACAGTTTTCTGCCTCGATAATAAACTCAGCAAAAAAAGAAACGTCCTCAGACTTTCAACTGTTTTTACTTTCAGTAAACTTAATGTGTGTAAATATTTGTATGAACACCAAAAGAGTCAACACCATAAGACATAAACTAAAAATGTTTCACAGACATGTGACTAACAGAAATAGAATAATGGGTCCCTGAATGAAGGGAGGCTCAAAATCAAAAGTACCAGTCAGTATCTGGTGTGGCCACCAGCTGCTTGAAGTACTGCAGTGCATCTCCTCCTCATGGACTGGACCAGATTTGTCAGTTCTTGCTATGAGATGTTACCCCACTCTTCCACCAAGGCACTTGCACGTTCCTGGACATTTCTGGGGGGAACGGCCCTATCCCTCACCCTGCGATCCAACAGGTCCCAGAAGTGCTCAATGGGATTGAGATCTAGGCTCTTCGCTGGCCATGGCAGAACACTGACATTGCTGTCATGCAGAAACTCACACACAGAATGAGCATTATGGCTGGTGGCATTGTCCTGCTGGAGGATCATGTCCGGATGAGCATGCGTAAAGGGTACCACATGAGGGAGGAGGATGTCTTCCTTGTACCCCTTATTACGGACAGTCTGAGCACTGATGGAGGGATTGTGTGTTCCTGGTGTGAATCAGGCAGTTGTTGTGACCATCCTGTACCTGTCACACAGGTGTGATATTCGGATGTACCGATCCTGTGCAGGTGTTGTCAGCTGTCCTTCCTGTATCCCTGTGGCGCTGTCTTAGGCGTCTCACAGTGCGGACATGGCAATTTATTGCCCTTGCCACATCAGCAGTCCTCATGCCTCCCTGCAGCATGCCTAATGCACGTTCACGCAGATGAGCAGGGACCCTGGGCATCTTTCTTTGGGTGTTTTTCACAGTCGGTAGACAAGTCTCTTTAGTGTCCTGCGTTTTTAGAACTGTGACCTGAAATGCCTACTCCATGTAAACTGTTAAGGTCTTAACGACCATTCCACAGGTGCATGTTAATTAATTGATTATGGTTAATTGAACATGCATGGAAAACATTGTTTAAACCCTTTACAATGAAGATCTGTAAGTTATTTCGATTTTTACAACATTATTGTTGAAATACACAGTCCTGAAAAAGGGACGTTTCTTTTTTTTGCTGAGATTAGTTTTTTTTGTGTATTCAGAAAAATGTCCTTTAAATCAAGTCAATATGTTGAAGATCATATTGAATCACTTGCTGATTTGGTGCTCAAGAAATATTTCTTATTATTGTACAGTTGTACTGACTAATTTTTGCGAAAACCATGATATGTTTAAAAAACAATTTTTCAAAGGAACAGCATTTACTTGAAATAGAACTGTTTTGTAACGATGCAAAAGTCTTTGTCCCTTTTGATCAATTTAATGTGTCCTTGTTGAATGAAAGTGTATTAAAATAAAATACATTAAAAAAAGATCTTACTGATCCCAAACTTTTGATGTTGTCTACATAGAATGCATTTGGACTATTTAACTAAATCATATTCTTCCGTCTATTTAAAAAAAAAGTGCATAAAGAATTTCTCATTTATGAAATGAATTTATTTTTTCATTATGGTGCTTTTGATGGTCTATGTATTTTTATTTGATTCCATTAGGATTTGTTCGTCATCTTATCTTTTATTTGTAAATTTTTGGACTATGGAAACTTTATAGACTTCATCACTGGTGTTCAGGTTGGGATGGGTTTGATTTGTGACCTCTGGTAAACTACTCCTGCCCTTCCCATAGCTTCCCAAGATGTACAATTGTGCTCTCCTGGCTTTTTCTGTCCCGTTCTGATGTCCTGTGACAGGCTGATGGAATAAAATATCCACATGGTTGACTGCGGAGGGACTGAGCTGCTTTAGTGCTGAGCAAGACTAATAGCTCTTAAGTAATGTGGAGGAAAGGTGCTTTTCTCTCACAACTTGGATTTTAAAAGCCTTCTTCCTTCCTCCATTCCCCTTGCTATTTTCTCTCTCTCTCTCGCGCGCGCTTTCGCTTTCTCGAATCTCAAAGTACGTTCCCCTACCAAACACTAAACTGACAACAACTTGCCTTCCCTCCACATTTGGACCCTCCCTTATTCTCCTTCAAGTGAAAACGAGAAAAGGGCAAGCAGGAAGAGACTGAACCAAGCGACGAGGGTGGAGCGGATGAACGCTGGTGGCATTTCAGCCCCCCTGGGAACCTACGGCTCTCCCATCGCACGTGCATCCTCTCGCTCTCCTCCCCTCTTCCGCTGGCATCACTTTCATCCTCTTCACTTCAAACTCTCTCGTTTTGTTTGCCTTAGCCACTTCAGTGCCTTCCAAACCTGCTACCCGCCCTCCTTCTCCGACCATCTTCCCCGAAAAGAGGCTCTCGGCGAGGATAAGTCAGTCACTGCTGTTTCAGCTCCCAGCCTCTTATCCTCCTCTGTCAAAGGAAGAGCGGAAGGGAAATGCTAATCAGCTCTGTAATGCAGAGCCAGTCTGTGTTGTGCATGTGCAGACAAATTTGTTGTGTTGAGTTGGCGTTCACAGCATGTAGTGTAGGAATCAGGTGCAAGAGAAGATATGTTCCGTGAAGTGCCGCGGGAAGTGTTGGTTAGCCGTGAAGTGGTTCTGCTTAAGTGCAGCCGTTTTGACAGCCATGAAATGGCCACTACCTTCTCAGTCGCGTGGCTGTCTTTGCCCCCGGCAACCATCTCCATGGTGACCAAGTTTGGCCTGCACAGATCTTGTCTCGGTGTTCCTCCTGAAAGCGTGAGAGCGGTACAGGGATACCTCGGAGCGTGTTTTGTAGCTCCACCACTGGAGCCAGAGACGGGAACTTCGAATCCAAATCGTTTCTCAACAGTTCAGCTCGTATTGCTCTCAGGCTAACCTAGATTCAACCCCCACTTCTCTCTTTCTTCCTTTCTCTCTCTCTCTCCTTCATCATTCATTTTCAACTCTGGAGATTCTGATATATTCTCCATCCAGCTGTCATGAGAAAAAATCTCCTCCTCCGCCTTGTCCTGCTCTCTTCCGTCCAGTTGTGTGATGGAAAAAAGAAAAGAGATGATGTGAGACATATAGAGACTTTTTTTTGGTCTAGTCTGTCTAGAAAAGCTCCATGAGTTTCATTGATTTACTCAGCTATTCACTGAGTGCTAATATGTACGTTTATTAATATACTGCCAGTACTTAGAGAAAGATAAAGAGACTACATTAGTGGTAATACAATATAATTAATGGTGTTGGCTAAGGCTTGGGTGAACTATCCCTTTTAAGCAAATTTTAAAGTCGGGATGTAACCAAAGTAGTGGCAGATTTTTTTGTTTCATATAGTGATGAACATTTGAGTGAAACAGATAATCGAAAACCTGAGAAATCTGTTGTTTGACCGGAAGGTCAAGCTATGACAATTTACTAAAAAATTGGATGAATTATCCACAATAAGATTGTATCACAAATAGATCATGAGAACTTTATCTCCCAATTGGGGAAAAAAAAATAATGGATTTGAAGTTTTCGTGCTTCTTGGTCAGTGTCTTCTTTAGAAACCACTCAAATGCCCTTGCAACCGCATAGCAACGTGCTGAAAATCACTCAGAACACCTTTTCAGTTGTGTGCCAACACCCTGGCATTGTGACTGCGACTTCAGCACGGTCAAGCATCGCTCCGTAGCTGTTTGTGAGTGTGAAATCTTGCGATAATGAAGCCATGGAGATCCGTGGGTGTGTGTGTGGCCGCTATATGATCAGACTGTCATGTATAATTCAGAGGACTCAGGCAGGCAGTGAGAGATTGACTCAAAGATCAGAACAACACGCTCACTCTGACTGAAACAGTGGGAGGTGGAGGTGTGTGTGTGGGAGAGAGAAGTACGCCACAGTGGGTGGCTAACAGGAACATGGCGACTGAGGCAGTCAGACACGATTGTGTTCCTGTTGTTTCTGCTGTTAGCTGTGTGTCTGTGCAAGATGCACAGGACAAAACTGTGACAATCAATAAAAAAACGTAAGCGTTTGAGATAATGATTTTGTTTATTTTGGGTGTTAACAAATGCACTGCTCTCTTTTTTAGCAGTCTTAGTCACGTCTTCGCACACTCATTTCATCTCATACACGCATTCGCCGGGCAGTGAGCAAGAAGCTGTGCGTTGTTGTGTGTTTGTGGCTTCAAGGCCGATGCGTCTGTCTGCTGTCTCCCCTGTCAATCCCAGCCCTCTTATGCCTTCCCTCCTCTCATCCGTCCATCTATCCATCCGTTAACCAGTCATCCGTTCCTTTGTCCATCATCCTTTCTTTTCTGTTTAATGTGAGGCTGCATGCTGGTGCTGTGTCTCCGTCTTTGTAAGTGTGAACTCTGCAAACTGTCCTTATGGAAAGCAGTTGCCTTTAAGGAATTACACATAAATGTCACCCTCCAACTTCAATTCTCGTGATTCAACAGAAGCCTAGTTTTCTAAACGATGTTTGAGTTACAATTCTTACCACTTACAATTCGTCTGTGATTTCATGATTAGGATGGGACTAACATCAGGGTTTATTACAGCAGTGGGAGTGTCTTTTCTAGACGTGGCCGGTACAGATGTTCATCTGCTGTGCTTGTGTGCATTACATATGATTTATATATGTTTTTCAATAAATTATTTGTTGATGTAACTTGTAATTTACTATTAAAGACGTATTTAAATAAACTACACGTAGGTTTATAGAAGTGGCTGTTTATAATAAACCCACATAAGTGAGCTGTATTTTACCTGACAATGATATTAAAATGGGATTTGTGCTTTCTGCGATTTGGCTCCATTTGAATACTTTAGATGCAAAAATAATACATGTATATATTTCAATAATTCAATTAATTTTATTTTAATAACTGACTCATAACCTTTTTATTGCAATTAAAGTGAAACTACTGAACCTAAACATAGGAGCCTGATATAAAAAAAAAATATATATTTTGTTTTTATAACCGGCTTCTATGCTTAGGTTCAGTAATTTCACTTTAATTGCAATGTAAAGGTTATGAATCGGTTATTAAAACTAACTTTATTGAAATTACTGATATTAAACTGTTGCAAAGTCACTAGCCACGTCCGTATCTTATTCCATTCCAAGTGCTCACAGGGGACCCAAGTTCGAATGTGACTCTCGGTCGTTTCCCGATCCCACCTTAACTCTCTCTCTATATTGGTTATACTGTGTGTGTGTGTATATATATATATATATATATATATATATATATATATATATATATATATATATATATATATATATATATATATATATATATATATATATATATATATATATATATATATATATATATATATATATATATATATATATATATATATATATATTCAGTACAAGGTAATATTATATTTTGGCGTCTATTAATGAACTAGTTAAGGGAGTTATTATTCATATCACAAAAAAACAAAACATTGTTGTTACAATCTTTATACTGATTGGTACAAAAGATGAGTCA
This sequence comes from Rhodeus uyekii, assembly GCA_037043235.1. NCBI lineage: Eukaryota > Metazoa > Chordata > Actinopteri > Cypriniformes > Acheilognathidae > Rhodeus > Rhodeus uyekii. Next base: position 1,219,971 of record JAWRVZ010000026.1, read on the forward strand.
CTTGAATCAAAAACACAATTTATAGTACATATCAAAGGGCTGGTCCCTGAACAAAGGTTTGGTACTTTCTAATTTTTTTTATTTTTTTTATTTAAGGTGTGGGTTTTTTACATTTTTGTTCTAGAGAGCATTTGATTGCATTAATATTTTAATATACTTCAGTGCTACTAAAACATGGACTGAGGGGCAACAAATTTCCAGTTTGGATTTCATTGGGTCTTTTAAACATTTAATTTCCATTTCCTTTCCATGAATCAAATTCTGTCTAATTCTGATCTCCTTTCTTTTCTCTCATTTTCACCTTCCTGTCTCTAGAGCAATCACCTCCCTCCTCAAACGCGGGTGTGATCGCAGGCGTTATCTTCGCGGTTCTTCTGGCCATCGTACTGTTAAGTGTCCTCGCCTACTTCCTGGTGTTCCATAATCGCCGCCAACAGCATGGTTACCGTGGCACCGGCAAGCCAACTGGTGCTCCCTACGACTCCTTTACCCGCCTCTTTGGCTCTGCCAAGTCAAGTAAAAACGGTACCGGAAACAACGGAAACAACAACACGCCCATTTACAGAGGAGAAGTGGACCTTAACGAGAAAACAGCCAATCAGGGCATACATCCAGGGGGCGTGGCTCTGCTTGAGACCACCCGCACTCACACAGCGGAGGATATTCTGCTTAGCAGAGAGATGGATGAGGTAGAAAGGAAGAAATTTGATGAACTGGAAGAAGAGGATGAACGATATGACCATTTCAGTGGGGTTGGACCCATCCTACAGCTCCGCCCACATGAAGATGACATAGATGATGACATGGAGTCCCAGAGGGATGGCTCTGTGATCTCTCGGACTGCTGTGTATGTGTAAGAGGAGTGCAGAAAGAGGTTCTCGAAGGGTGAACGTGGACCTCTTCCAGAAGGATTGCATTTCTTTCAACGAATATTCATTTTATTGTAAAAACAAATTACGGCATCAAATACCATGAGAAAAGGATTAATGGATGGATTGAGTTATTGAATGGATTAATTAATTTGCTGGATATAGCACAGATTAAAACATTGAAGGATCGGGTGAAGTAAATAGAGACTACTAAATGCAAAACTGTCAGGCTTCCATTCCTAATTATTGCTCTGGTTGTCATGGTGACATATTCTGAGTAATACGAAACTGCGTGATATATGGCATTCACACATGAAGTTATGTATATAAATCTACTGTGCTGTTATGTAATTGTTTGAACTTGTTCTTATTTTCTATTGATCATGGTTTCACACTCAAACCAGTTTCAAACTTGATTTTAGTTTGGTTAGAGGACATTCCTCGGCACTACGTCTCTCTCTCAGCACGTTCTATGGAAGCTATCCTTATGTATTGTGTAGCATTTGAAAGAGTCAAACGTGTACAGTGCTTTTGATCTAAATTTACCCTCACACGCAAATCTGTCTCGAGATGACGTGTACAGTTCACTCATTATACAGCGCTCAATATCCCAATCCTGTGACATGACTCACCGGTGAATCATTTAGTTTCAGGGGTAATCAAATAAAATATTAATGAATTATGTGTTCATTCTAACCCACAATCCATTTAGGAATGATGGTTCAAGGCAGCGCATTTTACCGTTTTCCCTGCACGTACAATTTCCTTATGCATTCAATCACAAAACGATGTAGCAGATTGCTGTAGTAATAAAAACAGCGAGTCAGGGTCACATCCTCATTCACGGTGAACTTTAAACCCTGGCGGTGGAAAGGAAGGATTCATCAAAGTATGTTGTTAAATATGGTTCAATTTGATAATATTAGTTAACAATAGTTACAGCATTTATTAATATACTATTGTGTTAATGCGTGTATGTTCATAATACTTTCACTAATGTTAATTTATAAACTTGAAATGTACGTCGAAAATTGACTTTAGCGAAGATTAATAAATGCTGTGTGCATATTGTTGCATATAATGCTGACGAATTAAACCTTACAGTAATGTGTTCCCAGCAAATATATATTTATAACTATAGCCCATGTCCATTGTTACCATGGCCACGCAGCTATATATATACCTCTCCTCCGACACCACAGTTATGCATCACGTACTGTTATTTCCTTGTTTTATTGTCGTTCCTCTCGGTCGGTGAGATACACTGCCTTGTTTTAGGGGAAATAAAATGAAGAAGCTCTTGAATGAGTGAGCGATCATGTATATTGTTCGATGTGAGGTGGTTTGTAAACTACTGTATGTACACATTTTATTTTTCTTAAAAATCAAAAAATGTCTATACTTCTAAATGTTGTAAATATAGAGACGGGGCGAGGTGAATATCCAGGTCCAATGTTGCGCATGTCAACCACTATACGAGAGCACATATCACGTCTTTATGTCTGTAATCTAATATCAACTGTACCGACTTCAAAAACATTCACATGGGGAAGCTTTCTATCAGGTGCTGTTTGAGTGTATGTGTGTTTGAGAGTGAGTCAGCGTGTTCAGTGGTGTCTGACTCGAGGGCAGAGAGTTATCCCTCCAGTCTCTCAGGGTCTCGCACACATACACTGTGTGATTGAAACTGGACTTCACACACATACACACTCACATATATTCGTTCTCTCTAAATCATGTGTCAAACCAACTGCCCTTGAGTCTATAAGTGTCCCGAGTATCAGAGGGCGTATTGGGTACCTTAGTGTTTCTTCCCTGGGCTTCCATCTTGATTCTATTAGTGCCACGTCTGGATCCGTGCCACTGAAAGTTGTTCTCACCTTTGAAAGGGTGGCAGGTCTGACACACACTGGTCCGTCTGGCACCAAATAGGCCGGGGTTTTGATGCACCTTAGTTTACATCCTGATTGAAAGGTCAGACCGCAATCAGTGAATGTGAGTAGAGGAAGTGATTTTGTCACTCGTGCTCTCAGAGGCAGAACGCTTTTGCTCCTCATTAGACGAGAACGCACTGACCTTCCAGCTCAACGTCTCCACCAGGAATTCCGTAATGAAGGAACGGATGCCTTGAGAATATTAAGGAAGCATCCTCTGAGATGCAAAACGGTTTAAGTAGATTTCCGTGTGTGTGGAGTCGTGAATATGGGATGTTACGGATCCCTGATGTCGTCGCCTCTCGTTGTGTGGTTTCGATGTTCCACTGTTGGTAAACACATGCACACACATTTAAAAGCCTTAATGTCACCAGTCACAAGCCATCCCTCCCCTGTATATAATATAAATATATAAACATGATATAAGACTCAACGGTAATGTCACATCCTTGTGTATTGTACTTCACTGCTGTGAGCATGAAGGATTCTTTGTTTTAACTGAGTTGGTACTTTATAATAATGTTGAATTTGTTTGCATTTTTAATGCATTAAGTATCATAAACTAACACTTAATAACGATTTTACAGCATTTATAATCCTCTGTTAGTGATTTATTAATATAGTGTACTATTATTGGTTAATTCCTGATTGTTAAAAATATAGTATATACAGAAGTGAACATTAATGTAGATTCATAAATGCTGTGAAAATTTTCATTTTGTTACTTAATGCATTGATGTTAACACATTGAACCATATTGCATAAGTGCTATTGAGGTTTTTTTATCAGTTGATTTTACTGTTGTTGTTTTGTTATTTTTATTAAATGATCTGTGCTTTAATTGTTTTTATTCTGAGTGGTTTATTGATGCCTGTAATGTGTTTGTGCTGTAAATGTTGAGCAGTGCTCTTGAACTCTCATGGACACACAGAAAACACATATATACTACTAAACTGCTTTATTGCCATGCGTTGCTTTTAGGTTTTATTTTGGTTGTATGAATGTTTTTGCAGTCTTTGTAATATTGTCTCTTTTTTTTATTTGGTTGCTTATTAAAGTCTTACCGATATTTGACTGATCTTGGTATGTGCTGAATGCTCTGGGGCTCAATCAAATCCCTCACGCTTGATTTTTTTTCCTGCAGTGTTTCCTGTCTGGTTTATGGGTTGTAAATGTTCGGTTTGTAGACGTGTGTGTGTGTGTGTGATAAGTCACCTGTCACAGATAACACCGCTGGCTGAAATGGAGCTAAATGGGCTGCACAAGAGAGCGACACACAAAACGTCCAAATCAAGCTCTTTTTTTACATCTTGGGTACGGCGGCCAAAACATAATTTGTTTAATGTCGTTTAGGCATTTACTAGTCAAAAATAATGTTTTTGTTGAATGGAAAACATGCACAACACAATTTGTGAATGCTGTATTCAGTGCGTGTTTCACATTTTTACAGACGGAGTTTATCACGTCTTCACCAAGTACCATAATAACAGTGAGGACTATATTCACTTTCACACCAATGAAAAATAACTATTTTTATAATGAAAGTGACATGTGAATTGATCCTCTGCATTTAAAACTTCCAAGTTAGTGCACATACATTAGAAGGAAGTAGTGAACAAACACACACACACACAGCAAACCGTGACGAACACCCGGAGCAGTCTGTAGCCATTTTGCTTTGGGACAGTCAGACTCTCTAAACATGAGGCCGTGACTTAAACCTAAAACTCTGGGGGGTTATGACTATAATGAGTTTTTCTTTCATCATAGCGTGTCAAATTGACAATGATCTTAGTATAAACGATTTCTGTCCACTGAAAATGAATGTCACATGACGATTCATCCACACTGGACATGCACGACAAGTGTAAAGAGTTGCAGATTACTCTGATAATAGCTTACCTCAGCTGCAGTTTGCTTGCACAATAGCTGCTAAAAATCGCAATAAAGTCAGTAATACTTGCAGTTCCGTCTCCATGTTATTGTTTACACTGTCATCAAGGCTCTGGTCTGTTATTGTCGTGTTCTGGTAGCGTAATGTGGGCAGCCATGCTGTTGTTTTCAATCTCCCTTTTGGTCCGTTTACACTGAAACGCAACTTCTGAGATTTCAAACTAAAACGGGATCTGCAGCTTTTCCAAAAATTTGCGTTTTCGAAGGTCGAAAACTCAGGAATAGTGTAGATGCCAGGCATAACTGTAGTTAAACGTTAGCAGTATGTTTTAATAATTTCATTATGATGATGAAGCACATTCATGGTTTTCCATTCGTCATTGATGACAAAGTCATTATTTTGTCATAGTTTTTGTTTCACAGTGTATTCAGGTGTATCACTGAAACTTGTTTTTATGTAGCTCAAAAATAAACCACACACACTATAAGAAAGAATGGTATTCCAGTTTCTTCCCTTTAGGTGATAAAGTTGACTGCCACAGCATAGTTTAGCCCTACAGGAACTCTGCTCTCAAAAAGCCTCTTTGTTTACACCAACGCAATACATCTCATATCTCAACAGGTTAAAATTCAATCAAGAGCACACTCTGTGTAGGAGGGGGTGAGTGAAACCGAAAGAGTTGAGTCGGTGTCATAATAAAGGAATTCAGCGGGAAGAATTCCTCTCAGTCGTGTGTGTGTGTGTGTGTGTGTGTGTGTGTGTGTGCATTAGCAGGTGACCCTGATAGAAATGTGCCTGTTAATGTAACAACAGAGGTTTTCTTCCAGAAGTAGCTGTGCCCTAGATTCCGTCCTTTTCCTCCCTTTCCCTCTCTTTCTCTGCCAGTTGACGGGGTCAGAATCTCGGTGCTCCTGGCACACTTGTCACTGTCGTTTGGAGTTGGAGGGTTTTTTTCTCGGCCATTTAGCCATCTGCCTGCTCTAATTGCTCTGAGTTGCAACCTGGAGTGAAGACCAGCTGCTTCTTTCCTCTCTTAGTTTGTCTCTCTCTTCTCACAACACTAGCTGAATGTATCATGATAATAGCCTTATGTTGCTGTGTAATGGTGTGCTCCACTTGTCCTGAGACACAATCATGGCCTAACACAGATGTGAGCTTAAAGGTGCGCTCAGTCATTTATTCATCATTGAAAATGCTTCAGCCTTAAAGGGACAAAGCACAAAAAATAAAAACTTAAGTTTTGCAGCCTCAGTGCATCGCAGATTTTTCAAAAATATTAATCGGCAGCCATATTGCAGAAAGCAGCATTGTTTTGAGAATATATTTAAGAATGTGAATATGAGCCAGATGCTGAATATACTGGGAAATGAACTTTAACTGAGGACCGTGATGATGGTATAAAACATCTGCTCAAACTGAACCCTTCCAAGCTCCAAAAGATAACATAACAAAAGACTTGATTTTATTCTTCTGTAATATCAGGATAGTTTGATATCATGACATGTTGAGATCCGTGTTAGATATAGATCTGGTTCGCTAAAGACCTGAATTTGTAATAATGATTGACGAAACATTCATGCATTTAAGGGTTAATAAAAGCCGCTTTATTTTATCACCTATATTGAAGATTGCCCTGTTGAGATCACATGACCAGCAGAATACGGCTCACTTTATCTTGGTAACCTTCCCATTATTGGACACTATTGCTCACAAAGTAAATTTTTCTAATAGTGCATTTTTACAATGACATTGGTAACCAAAACTCATATGGTATTAGTAAAGTATATGTTTTACCAATGACAGATTCTTTGGCTCTTGAAAGCATGATACTCATTTGTATTTTTCACTGTCTGCTTCCTTTCATGTCACAGGTCAAGTCATTATATTTATCCATTAGCATCAAAATTATATGAATCTGACAGAACCAGATGTGGGCAGGACTTAAACCTCATAAACTACATAAAAATTTTACTTTAATAACTGCATTTCATTTACATTCTATTGGAGTGCAGTAGTTCATTTTTTTTCTTAACTATATGTGTAATATAATTACGTGGGGGTTGGGGTTGGGGGTGGATTGAAAATTCAGCATTTGTAACTTAATTTTAGCACCATCAGTCACTCAAATTCATTAAGTACATGTAGTTAATTAATATCACTCAATACTTATTTGACGACATCAACTTAAAATAAAGTAAAACGTTATGAATGTTTTTACTGTCACTTCTGATTAATTAATTGATTTATTTCTTGCTGTGTCCATATTCGCCCTGGCGATGGTGGTCAGGGATAGATTTAGGCTAAAATGAGTTCATGAGATCATGTACTGAAAAATCCCCCTCTCTAAAACAAGCACACACACTCACAAACCTCTATTTAACTCGCGTCACATGCCTCACATGTGGATGTGTAGTTAATAGCGAGAGATGAGTCTGAAGGCTCTATTTTTATTCCCTGTCATGGAAAGGGATGGTTTAGGAAAGATGAAAAAGCAAGTGGAATGAATGCCCGAATGAAGAGTGAGGATGCTCTGGTGTGATTTGGCCTTGAAGCTGTGACACTTCCGTCATCTGTAGTGTTTCTGTGAATTGGACATGTGTGTGCACGCACCCGGGCTCAGTGGGAGATTGGATTGACCCGCTTTGCCCTGAGCTGTCAGACTGTGAGGATCGTCTGGTATCCCTTGTCTCCCGTGGGCACCCACAGGCTACGACATTACACACAGAAAACAGATGAATAGATAGATTAGGCCCGGTGGGGGTTCTTTGGGTGGTCTGTCTGACCTTATCAATTGCTTTGATTATGGATGATTGATCAGTTGGTACTGTAGAGTAATTCATGGTCGGTTTGCCACTCTTCCATGATGGGGTTGTTTCCATGGTTAGAAGATCCAGTGACCTTTTACTCACACTGACATTTAAGTGAAATGATGACACTGGCGTGTTAAGAGGAGACGGAGCACATAATCAATCAGCAGGGATGATGGTATCGACTAAATCTGACAGGTAGCCATAGTAACACCAGAACTTTGTGTTGACTCTGTAACCATTATCCATTTTTGGCTGTTAGCTTTTTGTCTTTGTCTCACTCTCTTTTTTCTTTTGTCAGGTACGCTAACTCAAGTTTCCACTTATGAGCTCAGACGTCGTAATTATGATGAGACGTGCATTCAAGTTCTGTAATACAGTGAAATGTAGTGGCCAATGTCATTTATTCTTTTTCACTTACTGACAAAGACATGAAGCTTTTGTAGTGCTATAGTGCAACAAAATGAAGCAGAGAGGAAATTACATGAAAGTGTATAATTGATGCTTTAAGCATATTATACAGACATAAATTCACAGCTTGTCCTCGAAGCATCTGACAGCTATCATTTTGGGAAGCATGCTTCATTTTATTCTCTTATAAATATGATTGTATGCATTCAATATATATATATATATACTGAATATTATAAATCCTGGTTTCCACAACAATGTTACAAAACTTTCATGTGACACTGAATTAATGTCTGAAAAAAAATGCAGCTATCACAGGAATAAATTACATTTTAAAATATTTTTAAAAAGACAACATTTGTTTAAAATTGATTGGTTAGCCTTGGTTAGAATGAGACTTATTTCAAAAGCATTTAAAATATCCTACTGTCATTTAGTTTTTGATATAAATAGAGCTTAGTATAAAGCATGTTCTCATCTGATCTCTCAATAACAAGCTTTATATACTGTAATATGCCCTTTCTAAATATACAATCACATGACAGATACTCTGCACCGTTTACCAGATTAAGGGAACGACACAACTTAACCCTCTCTCCCCTATTTCTGCAACTCTACTCCTCATGAACAGTACAAAAATACAAAATAAATATAGCCATGAGTACATAAGTACAGTCAAAACAGCCAATACCAATTTGCTTTTGCCACAGTTCTTAAATTGACAAAATGTCAGAGTTTTCAGAAGAACCCACTAGCAAAAACAACACTGTGGTGGCATTCATCCCATAAACACAATCATTCTGACACAACTGAAAGACAGCTGTAGTTTTAGCCTTCTGCTGTCATTGGAGATGTCATAGGGGAAAAAGTATCTGGTATGAGTGATGAGGATGATGTCCCAGAAGGGAGTACATGAGTGGACCTCTGCAGCAACAGCAGAATGATTGTAGGACACAGATGAGGTGGATTCGAGTAGAAGGAGGGTGGGTTTAAGGTCCCCCTTGTTCGGGGGGGATGTTGTTTCTATGGTCTATGTGGTGTTTTTAATATTATTCAAGATAAATCATGTGAAGATTCATAAGTCAACAACTGCAGTGATCTGAAGACATTAAAAACTGTGGTTTGAAATTGCTGGTGTTTCAAAAACTTTGCAACAATCACATCAATGTGCCAGCGGGCTTTAGCATATCATTATCAATTCTCTGAAGCAGGGGAGTCTCAAGAGATGCCAGGTTATCTCAGGATCTGTTGATATGAAAAATAAGGTACATTTAGCATTATTGCGGGTCAATTATATGTATATTCGCATTCCCAAAATATGTATATTACAATGTTATGATGAACTATGTGCCTATCAATTACTGTTATGAGTCTGACGTTTTAAAGAACGATACCTTTGTGTAGCATTTACCTGCGTTTAGTAAGTTAACTGGATCTTTGAGCTGGTTTTAATGAGACGGGGCTAATTTGCACATGTATAAATCCTCCATTACTAAATAAAGCAAGCGTGTAGAGTTACGTTCAAGCTACTTCAAGGCATGAACAAAGTTTTTTTTTTCACAGTAAAAACTTAAATATGTCATTTTTGTGATCGTAGATGAGTTTTAAAGGATACAGTTTTTGGCTACAGGGAGACTTTAATTTATATTCATATAAGGTTTATGTTTGTGTATATGTATTGTAGGGGAATTACAGTTAAGACAAGTGGACCAAATATGTTGAATGAAGACCAGGAGTCAGAAGTGCAGTCAATAGAAGAAATTTTAGTGAAGTTTAGTTTGCAGTTTCATCAGCAGAAGCTTCAGGTCACACAAGGAGTTCGTAGGTCGCCCCACACACAATAACATTGTTACAGCAATTATACTCTAACAGAGGGTGCTAACCACGTCAATGATGACGTTTAAATGATTCTGATTGGCTAAGAAAGAAAGATAAACAAAACTAGTAATTTTCCACACAAGAGCAGACAGTCTGAAGCATATCTTTGTTGATCACATGGTTGACGGGTTCGTGACCTTCCACGCGGCTTGTCGAGAACAACAAGTCATTCCGTCTCCTAATGGAGCCAGTTAATCACCTCACCAATACAGACCATATTAACGTGCACACACACAGATACACAACTTCTCCAAGGCTGAATTCGTTTCAGGCTCCAACTATCAACAGAAAGACCCTAAACATTCTGATAACATGTTCTATCTGGTGAGAAGTGCAGACAATATTCATCACCATTCTATGGAAAACTACAGAAAAGCAAAGAAAGGCTTTAACATATAAAAATCCCTAACTTGATTATAAATCATTCTTTACAAATCATTCAAATAAGAAAAAGAAAAGAGTATATGAAGAAATAAGAAAAAGAAAATAATATATATATAAGCAGCAATGGATTTCCAAATCATCCCCACAGTATACATCATAGATGATTGATGGGTAAAGGGACAAGTAGGGGAGGAAGGACAAAATCACTTTCTTTTTTCTAGTTTGCTTTTTTTTCTGTAAAAGACTTGGAAATTGTCTTCTACAAATCACTTACGCTCTTACTTATTCTGTCCCCTCCCTGGAGAGACGGCCCACCTGCAAAAACAGAGTGTGAGATGAAAGGAGGATGACTTTTTGTGTTCAGTGCATTCTGAAAGGACACACACACACACACTTCTACCACTTCCAAAAGGCAAGCACACATTGCCACTCTTGTATATTGATACACAAAGCACCCCTCTCATGCACTATTCCATACACTGAAGCTCCGTTATATATCTACAAGCAAGATTCAATGAGCGATTAATCATTTACTCACTCTTCCAAACCTGTATTTCCTCCTTATAAAACACAAAAAGCTATTTTTAAGATGGTTTCTCATTTACATGCAATTACAGTTAATAGGTACAGAAGCTTTTAAGGCATCATAAAAGTGTTATAAAAGTGTCTCAAAGGACTAAATAATAGTCTTCTAAAGTCATGTCACTGAGTCTTTTAACAGAATTAGCCCACCTAACTGAAGTGTGTTTCCCATAGAACATAGTTTCTGCTTTATTACAATGAGACAATGTATTGTGAAACAACTACTGTCCAAAAGGAGGGCTCTGAGCTTGGAATTTAGCCCGTATTCCTGGCTGGGATAGGGACCAACTGAGAGCGAGGAATCGGGGTGGTGTAGGGATGTAGAAAACGGTTGAGGAACATAGGTGAGTCGGCTACACACAGTATATAAGCATAAATCGTTATAATCCATTTCAGGACCGAGCTCTTAACTCAAATTGCTCGTATCTCAAATAATTTTTTTCCATAAGAAATAACAGAAAAAAAATGTATCTGTTCCGGCCCTCTAAAAAACTCCCTTATTAGTGCTAATAACAATGGAAAAAACATTTTTTTAATTGCTATAGAAACATACACCAACACAACAAATTATAGTATATAAGGATATAAAATAAAATGTGGTTTTAATTATTAAGTTCTTACCTTCAAGACAGATGATACAGTAGCAGCTTGTGCGGAGGAGGAGGGAGGGATTACGTAGATTACGTAAATTGCGTAGATAACGCAAACACAATACGGAAGTGTATTGTTCCTTCCCGTGTAGTGTATTGGATAAACTACACTCACAATAATGTATGCCTCAGAACCGAACACACATAACTCGTGCTGCTCCCAGCTTAATACTCGTGAATCACTCGTTGCTCCCGGTAGCCCCCAAACCAAGGTGGCCCTCTAGTGGAGTCTATATGCAATTACCCCATATATGTAAATAACACACACCACAGGAAAGCTCGCGGGAGATGCGTAAGGAAGTCAACAAACTCGTGAAGTGAAGGAGTGAGACGCGTGGGCTGCTCCGAGTGCTCGACCACCTAGCGTTGGTGTCTGTAAGCGTACTTCAATCTCAAATCTTTACTCGTTTTACTCGTATTTCAAAGCAAAAACTCTGCCTGAAGGCTTGTCCGTATCTCAAGTCAAGTCAACTTGTTTGTCAGGACACTCGTATCTCAAATGTTTACTCGTATTTCAAAGCAAAAAATCTGCCCGAAGGCTTGCTCATATCTCGGAATACTCATATGTCGGGACGCTCGTATCTCGAGGTGTTACTGTATATAGATATTTTGCACATTCTTTCTTACATCACACTCTGGGGGTTCTTCAGAGCCCGTTCACAAATGAGCACTCTTCAAAAAACTCTCTTGACAAACTACAAGACAAATCAATTCAATTTTGATCAAGAGCCTGATGTAAGCTATACTTAGATCAAGAGCTCCAACCACACAACTTCGCAATGCTTTTTGTGAATGTTCATAGTGTGATTTTGGGAAACACTGAATCATTGAATTAGGTTGCTAATGACAGAACTTGTGGCTGTAATCGTCTAAAGATGCTTTTGAGAAATGCACCCCAGAGTGGTTTTAAAACTCGGACCACCTGATTTGCAGAGAAGAAGAATTTCAAGACATTTTATGGTTCTTTTGGAGTCTTTTTGAAGTTTGAAAATGTCTCTTATAGTTTAAAATATCTCCACCCTGGTTCACAGAGGAAAGAGTGAACATGAGAGTGAGTACAGTAAATGATGGCAGAATTTTCATTCTTGTTGGACTATTCTTTTTTCTTTTTTTATGAAGATTGATCTCTCTTTTGCCTCTCCTTGCTGTTCCCTCTATCTTCTTATCACTGTCCATCTACAGCTCCTCCCATCTCTCACCCGCCCCTCTCTCTTTTGAAGGTTGTGATAGTGATGAAGTGATGTGGATGAATGAGTGTGGGATGCTTTGAAATAATCCATCTGACAACCAAGCAGAGCGTGCTTTTCTTTCCTCTCTTTCGTCGTCTTGGTCATCTCTGCAGCTTCAGTGCTGCACACTTCTGCTTGACTGGCTCTAACCATTCCACAGAATCCACTGTTATCCTCAACGCTAAACAACTAGTCCAGACATACACTCCACTGCTCAATATCACATCAAAACAGTCCACTGCACTAAACACTTCACTGCCCAGTCCAGCACCTAGAGAATAGGAGGATTGTGCATCCCAATATCAAAGACATGGTTAGTCCTTTTAGTGCAGTTTTGTCAATAAACTCTGACTTTTTATGTTAAAAAGAATAATTCATCCAGAAATCCATCATTTATTATTTATACAGCATCATGTCATTCCAAACCCACATGCTGGGGTTTGTTCATGTGGTGCGCCAAAGATTCACTCTATATTAAAGATCAAACAGATTAAAAAAAATACTGTAAAAGGAGTATGATATATTATTATTATTTTAAACAGCTGTTTTAAGACATAATTTCTTTCTGTGATGGCAAATATTTCAGTAGCCACTCTGTCACAATTGTCAACATATGTCATTGTAATTATTCAAACCCCATCAGCCTGTGCGACGCTCATATATCTGCTTCTGTTCATGTATCACATTCACAAATATAGAACGATTATTCTTGCAATGCATGAAATTAATAGCTATTTTCATCAGAGCAGAATTTTGTCTTAGACACATAAATAGGTTAATAAAACGGATCCAGGTGTCAATACTCAATATGCAGATTAATCATCTTCAAGAGCTATTGTGTACTTACAGGAATGAATCAGTGATTTGCTTTCATGAAATAATTTGCATTCACATTATAGTGATGTGGTTACTGGTTACATTATCCTCAAAAGGTCACATTAATTAAAACTCATCCTTTGGTATTTCAAGCATTTGAATTAAACAGGCTCGTCAGGTTTACACATTCAAGCCACCTTCATAGAATACAAAAGATGGTGTCTCTAAAATGCAGCTTGTTTAGTCTAAACAGTCTGCACTTTAACCGCAGTTATTTACAGCTTGTTTTCATCACACAATCTTTTCCGCACCATCAAATAATGGGTCCACAATGGCACGGCGCGCACCACTCTCCGTATCTATTGCACAGCACAGTACTCAGAAACATCTTGTCACCCTTCAACGCTCACACACCCAATCGACTGTATGAGCCATATTCATTGATATGATTGTACTGGACGACACTTCAGCCGGTCTGCTTCCCTGCAGAGTCAATTCCAGAGCCCTCGTGGTGTGTATGTGGACCACACATCAAATGAAGCACCGATGGCTGATTGTTAGGCTTAATGTCGAGTGCTTTATGTAAATATGATGGGCCGGAGATGATGAGCTACCCTGCACAGTCTGTGTGATTGCAAGTTTTTATGTGCTTTGTGAATGTGCTAAAGGGATTTCACCCAACAATGAAAATTCTGAAGATTGTTTATTTACCCTCTTGTCATACTGAACCATTGTGACCACAGTCTGCCACCTTTGCTCCAAAATAACCCCCAAAAAATAAGCACCATTAAAGCAATAATTCACCTAAAAATATTATTTATATAATTTATTTATCCTTGTCTTTCCAAACCTTTGTGACTCTTTTCTTTTTGAGACCTGTAATGAAAGTCAATGGGTACCACAAAATACCAACCTCCAAAAAGGGTAACAAAAAGCACCATTAAAAGGATGTTTCCCCCATAAATTAAAATTCTGTCATGATTTATTCACCATCATATCCTTTTAAATTTTTCGACTTTATTTTTTAACCGGCAATGAAAGCAGATGGAGACCACCACCTGGCGTGATAGTTAAACACCCCCATTAAAGTGACAGTTCTTCCCAAAATGAAAATACACACTCTTGTCATTCCAAATCTTTTGCAGAACACAAACAAAGATATTTTGGAGGAATTTGTTTTTGTGGTTTTTTTTGTTTCTTTTGTCTATACACTAAAAATCAATAGAAAAAAGAAAATCATACATATTTGGAACAACATGATGGTGAGTAAATGATGACATTATATTCATATTCATGTTTGGGTGAACTATCCCTTTAAATAGTCAAGTCTTGTATTAGGCAGGTTGAGCTGGAGGGGAAATTCAGTAACACTTGACCTGTTTCACTGAGTCATGGAGAAAAATAGGAAGGAATGTGGGGGAGAAAGAGAGACACTGAGACTGAGAGAATGAGGGGTTTGTGGTGGGGCGAAGGCAGATGAAATGTGAAGGGGAAAGCAAAAAGAAAGAACAACAGCTGGGAAGGCCAGCGGGCAGAGAGATGACACTGCTCCCCCCCTCCATTTTTTTTTCTCTCTCTCTCTCTCTCTCTCTCTCTCTCTCTCTCTCTCTCTCTCTCTCTATCTCTCCTTTTCTCCTCTCTTGTCCTTCATTGCCTAGCCTTTTGGCTCTTGCTCTCTCTCAGATGCCCCTGTCCTCATCTCATTTCTACAGCTGGAAAGGGCAGAGTTAGACCACTCTACACACACAAACGCGTGTGCTGCTTTTGTGGAGAGGTGACATGCCAGCAACCCTGTGTGCGCTCGTGTGATCACAAAGCCAAACTGCTGGGTCTGTTTGGTTTTGTGTTGGCGGGTACAATTTTGCACTCATTGATGGGTAAAGGTACATGTAGTGTCAGCCTCAGATGGCACACTCACGACTGCCCACAGCATGTTCAGTGGCCGTCCTGTTCGATTGCCTGACAATAATATATTTTCCGGGAAGCTGTTATCAGACCGTCAGGAAATAAATTTGTGTTTTAATGTATTGAAAGGTTATTATGAGCCCTTAGGAGAAGAATTTATCCATTTAATTTATTGTGTTGGTCGATTTAAGTAACTTTTTTGAATGCTCACCAAGGCTGCATTTAATTGATCAGAAATACAGCTTATAAAAACAGCAGCATTGTGAAATATTATAACTGTTTTCTGTTTTATATACATATGGTATATATTTAAATAGAATTCAGTCTTTAGTGTCACATGATCCTTCAGAAATCATTCTAAATTGCTGATATCTCAAGATACATTTCTTATTATCAATGTTGATAAAACATTACTTTTTAACATTTCTAACATCTTTACTACACACACACACACACTACGAATTACTGTTAGTACTGTTAAATGTAACAAATCTCACAATGTCCATTTAATTTCATACACCATGTGGTGATGCATAATTTTATTTAAAACTATTGTTAAATTTGGTTATAATTGTTTGTGCGTTATTTTGTGTTTATTTAGTCAAAACATTTTATAGAAATGTGCTATTTTATTGAGCAAAACATGAAAATAATTTCCGTCTTATTGGTATGTTAGTGAGACGTAGTTTTTGATGTGTATGACTGGACAGTGCTTGCTCCGTCTAACTGTGGTCATGGCCAGAGCTTTTCAGTCTGAGATCCTCCAGAATGCCCTGCAGGCCAAACAGAGCAGGGTGCTCTGCGACATGCTGTATTTCAGAAATAACTCCTCATCAGGCTTGACGGCCGCTCTCTTACTTATTTATTCAGCAGGACTTCTAGAGCTCCAACCAAACACACACACACTCACAACCGAGCCGAGCTAAATCGCACAAACGTCAATCTGGATCAACGGGCCGCCCAGAAACAGTCATGCATACTCCTTCTCGCAGTTCATTCTCCTGTCAACTGTTTGCAGACGCACCGGACGCTGGATAAATGTCTTGGCTACTGTTGTTCTGATTTTTATAGGGCACATCTAGCCATTGCTTCCGGACCATTTGAGCCGCTAACCCATTTCTTTATGGATATTAAAAGATAAGGCTTGTATGTGCTGTAGGCGGCCTAAAAAGCTGACCTTTTCTGTAAAAGCTTGAGCCTCAGGACAGGAAATACCGGATTGTACGGTGTGCTTTGTATACACTGACAGGGGTGGGTATTCACTTGAATGAGGATTGTAGTTTCGGTAGTCAGACATTCCAGCCATTTGTTCGGAGAAATTTCTCTTCCGGTTAAAACACAAAGATATTATTCATTCGTCTCTGAAGTCAGACATAAAGCGCGTGTTTCACCTGTTGAATCATCATGTAGTCGCCAGCCAACCATTACAGGCCAGATGGTTAACAGAGCTCACCTGTAACACCATGTTCTGCCTCTGGCTATTGCTTTTACAAAAAGTCACATGAGCAGGTATGGCAGCAGGTGTGGTGAAACCATTACAGCTTTATAAAAGATGACCTGTTTTCTCATTCCTCTCAAATTATTTTTGTGCTGAGGCACAGACCAGAGTAGCTGTTTGTAGGCCAGTCCGTGAAATATTAGTCATTAGGCTCATAGCTATGGACCTGACATTTCCAAAAATGACTAGTGCCAGCCAGTCTCTGACCTAATGCAGTTTAACCTTAAATAAACATATAGGCTATTTGTCCAACACTGACATGTCATGTCGACTCAGCGTTGTGAATGCCTTCATGGCCTACATAATCAGCTATGACAACTCTGACAGAATTTCTGACAAGAGCTGGGGGAGAACATACTATGGCGTGTTTGCCAAAACACATCTTAGCGTTCAAATGTTTTTCATTACTGTTATAATCATAAAAATAGTGAGATATATATATTTTTTACTAAACAAGAAATGTGTTCCATTGATCTTGTGTTATTTTAGATATAAAATAGCATTATTAATATATATATATATATAGCAGTATAGTGTAGGGGAAATACAGTTAAGTGCAGTCAATAGAAGAAATTTTAGTCAAGTTTAGTTTGCAGTTTCATCAGCAGAAGCTTCAGTTCTCACAAGGAGTTCGTAGGCCTCCTCACTTACAATAACATTGTTACAGCAATTATACTCTAACAGAGGGTACTAACCACGTCATTGATAGATAGAAGATAGATAGAAAGATAAGGATGAAACGATATTCATTCTTACTCTATGAGAAAATACAGAAAAGTAAAGAAAGGCTTTAACTAATAAAAATCCCTAACTTGATTATAAATCACTCTTTACAAATCATTCAAATAAAAAAGGAAAAGAATATATATAAAAATAAGAGTATATATGTAAATATAAGTATATATATATATATATACAAGCGGCAATAGATTTCCGAATCGTCCCTACAATAGCACAAGTTAAAAGGGGCATTTCTTGAGGTACCAACAAATCCATCCACATGTTGTCCATGATTGTCCATTGCAGGATTCAACCCTTGAACCTCAGATCTTTAACTACGAGGTCAGCCTGGTGTTGCACACTTTCAAAACAACAGTCCTGTGCACATGCCTCTGTGAACGACACTGATTTGTCTCCATATATTAGATAAAGGGAGAGAATGAGGGAGGGAAATGAACTCCTCATGAACTGGATGGGCACATTGATTCAGTATTTGTGAGAGTGTCGGCGCACTCCTGACAGACTTCACTCATCTCTCATATGAATCTCATCTCTGTTTCTTTACTTAATGCTGCGTATTGATTATTCTTCATCCACTGACACTCTGGAGTCACCAGAGAGACGGTTGCCATGGCACTGCACTGACAGATCCACCCTCTGTCTCCATAGCAGCTGTGACAGAAGGGTACGATGAAGTGCGATGGTCAGATGCACAGCTTCTGTTGGTTGTGTTAACTCTCATGTGTGCATGCATACAGATAGCATGCAATACAACATGATGGCACTAACATAATATTTTGCTGATTTATGACATGTCAGGGCCTTTACCATATAGCTTTTATTGCTATAGAGGTCTCGTTACATTTTATGGAGAGCAGATTTTTATGATGGTAGATCAGGATTTGATTTATGTTTCCAGTTATTGAAGTTGTGGTGGTATTTGTTTTAGAGAGAGAGAGAGAGAGAGAGAGAGAGGATGCTTGGAGCAGTGTTAAAAGCCACTGATGAAATCATCCTTGAATCCATAGTAATTTTGGCCTATGCAATGAAAACATCAAATGAATCAGATCAAATGATTACTTAATTAAATTAATCTAAATTGATGCGCTGCATTCAAAGCAAGCTGAGAGCGGGAGATTGCTGAGTTTAACTCTTGCTCGGCTGCCTGGCAAGACTCATATCATTCAAAAACACATTTAGACGTAGTTTAGCAGGCACAAAAGGCAAGACTAGTGCATCATCCATTTCTTCAGAATTGTACTGGATTGACAGAATAAGAACAATATGATGCATAACAAGCTGAACACTTTCTACACTATACAATGGGCACAGTGCGTAAAGACTAAAATGGCATGACGTAGGACTTTAAATGCCACGTTTGAGTGATAACTAGCATTCAGTTTGCACAAATAGACTACACAGCAGACATGCAGTGCATGTAAATAGCTGCGTTTACATGGACCCATATATATATATATGTTTATATGAGAAATAAACATTTACAGACTATGAAAAATGCAAATATTTAATTAATAAAATGTCAACATTAACATAATAAGATAACACTTAACAACAGCCCTCCAAATATTGTAAATATGTAAACATTTATCTGAAGATGAGTAGATTTCCCAATACAGGCGGTCCAATAATGTGTGAACAAAGTCACCAGATCTAAATATTTATAACAAACACCTGTTCAACATGAAACCATTGCCTTTCAAATGTTTGTATCCCTCAGGATACAAAACCTTTTTAGGATTAACTAGTGAAACTTTATTGAAAGTGTTACTTATGCAACTTCTAAATTCAAAATAAATGTTGATCTAAAAAAATTAAAGAAAGGCATGCTCGTCATAGAAATCACTGTATGAATTTCTATTTCTATTGTGTATAAATTAATAGCTAAAAATATGCATCAACTCACTGACCCAAATAATAATACAAGCGAAAAAAATGCATTCAGTGTGCATAAAGAGTTTGCTACACCCTTTGCATAATGTATGTGTAGAAAGAATCGACTGTGGGTCATTGTGGCTCTTCAAACACAGGCAGACACTGGTCTTGGCTTGTGTCTGTAACAGGATTTCAATAGTCTGCTGTCCTGCTCTGCCTGGTTGCTCTGATTAGTGATGATGACGACAGTCATGTAAGCTGCAAATATAAGCTGCACGGTTTCTTGCTGTCTCACACACTGACATTATACATCAGTGTGATTACTGGGGCCGGGCCAATAGCTAGATGAGCAATAATTTCAAATAATGAACGAGAGACAGAGAGAGCATAACATAATCAATGCTGTATGGACATTACCCACAAAAATGACACCCACCCGCCCTGCAGCATCCATTGCAGAAAAGGACAACATGGACGCCTGTAATGATCATTACTGTCCTCCTTTCTCTCTCTCTCTCTCTCTCTCTCTCTCTCTCCCTCTCTCATTTTCATTTTGATTTTGATTTTTGTAGCAGATAATAGAGTGGGTGTTGTGGCTCAGGATAAAGTCGAAGATTCTGTCTTTAGATCGAAAACTCAGGCTATGTCTACATTCATCCAGACATTTTCATTTAAAAATGCTCTCCGTCCACACTAGCATTTTCAAAAAGTTTCTCGTCCACATTTAAACTACACAAAACGCTAAATTATGTTTTATTAACAAAGTTCAGGAGGAGCACATTCAGATAATCATCCAAATTAACACATTAACTCAATTAGTGCAAGAAGAATTGTATAAATACTGAAGACTTACTTCTGTTCCACAAAAGTTTGCTGGCATCCCTCCACCTCTTCACTTCTAACTTTTCCAATCCCAGCCTGGGTACACTGGGTTCGGGCCAACTGCTAGCTCAGAGCCCTCCACTCCTCTAAATACACATAACCTTTACTCTGATTATATGCAAGTGTGAACTCGTGAAAGTCTTCTTACTGCACATACAGAAAAAGTCATGAAAGCACATTGAGATGATACCGAGACCAGACATAATAAAGATCTCAAGCTTTTCTTCTGGCATGATCATTTTAGTAGCAATTTAACAAACAAATGTGAGTCCAGGTCGCACTCAATCGCCATTCCATGTATATTCTAAAAACAATTACCCTCATGTTTTGCCACAGGACAGCAATTGTGAGGTATGTTCTGTCATCGTTGCAAAAATTTAATATGAAGATTGCACAAAGTAATATTTATCTTTAGCAACACTTTGAAACTGAACAGCACATAGCAGGCACTAACTGACATGAACATAGATATCTTTCGGTAGAACATGTGCCACATGACTAATGATTGAATTTGGCATTGGGAGTGTCTTCAAAAAGTTCAGTTTTCACAGACAAAAGATGCATTTTCAAATGTAGACAGATTAGTGTAGACAAACTCAGATGTAGATTTTGGGCTGTTCATATACAGCTTCTGGAATATAGCACATTTAGTTTGAGCTTAAAAGATGCTTTATGTCATACAATGCTGGTATTTTTGTACGATTCTGATAGAATTTCAGATATTCAGGGATGTGTAGGTTGTGCGGTTGTGGGCTTTGGGATGCTTTAAATATCTGGGTTGTGTTTGCTCCGGTTAAAGCCATTGTGAGTTTGGAATGTGAGTTTGCGGACTGTGGCGGGAAAACACAGCAATTACGACTGTAGCAAGCATGAATGCTCACTAATGAAGCTGAATAACTCCCAGCTAACGAACAGGTAAACAAATACACACACATCAGTGAGCACACACGCTCACGGAGCGATCGGGCCCCTGTGGCTGTATGTGGCTGTGTAATTGGGGTAATGGCCCGGTAATCAGGAACTGGTTGGTTCAGTCGTGAGGCTGTTTAGGCCATGGGCAGACGCCTTAAACCAACGGAGCTCTAATACATCTGCATCTCTAAACAGGAACGATCGCAGAACTACTGCCCAGCAGCGACTGCTAAATGCTAATACATGGAAATCTTAATGAGTGTGCTACGATAAATGACTTCCTGTGCGTGTGTGCGAATGTGTGTAATGTAGATAGAGGTTAGAAAGGTTAACACACTGTCTGCCCTCGGCAGTAACACATTAACTTTTAGTTGGGAGGAACTAGAAAATCTTTGTGAGAAAATCTTTGTCTTTCATTTTTGTTTGCTGTTTCAAAAACTTTAAACCTAAACTGCAGGTTCCTGAACATCTGAGATTCAATTTAAAACAGAGAAAATGTATAAAATGATTAAGCCATGTTTAAAATTGCATTCTCAAAATGGGCTAGAGGCTCAAGACAGCACAAAACATTTTATTGAAAGAAAAATACTTGTAAAATAGTGAAACATAATTAAGCTTCAAATACCTGATGATGATGCTTCTCTCAAACTTTTATTAGTAACTTCATCAGTCTTAATTATTAAGAGAAATGTATGGGGAAATGCAGTGGTTGCCCCTTCATGCTTGATGAGCTCCATATGTCTGACTGTGGGTGTTTATGTGAGAGAGATAAAGTTAGACATCACAAGTTTAAATATAATCCTGATGATTGAGAGAATATAAGGGAAAGCAGCAAGTGTGGTGTTTCCTCAACACTTAATTTGCAGTATGCATGTGTTTGTGTGCATTTAGGGGAAATAGATGAAAGTATATGTGAGATCACAAGTTTAAAAATAATCTTGATGACTATGAGGACACTGGTGAGAGTCATTTTTAAAACTTGACAACAATGTGTGTTTACTTAGTTATACTTTAGGGACATCTGTGGTCGTCCTCAATTGCAAAAATTATTTGTACAAAAAAAAATACATGAAGTCCACATGGAATCAAAGGAGTACCCTAAGTTATTTTCTTTTGAATATCTTATTTCACTTGTAAGCATAGCACAGGATGACTTGCGCATGTGTAGATATAGTCAAGATAGCCTGCATATAGATTTTTAAACTGTTGAAATCGAGGCTATGAGGAAGACATTCATTTACAATATATCTTTCTGAAAGATGTCAATAGCATGTTGTTATACAAATCTCCTCAAGCCTATACAGTGTTCATTCCAGTGAAAAATTAAATACATTTGGCAGATGCTTTTATCCAAAGCGACTTCCATTACATTCAAGGGACTCATTGAATCAGTTCTTGCTTTCCCTGGGATCGAACCCATGACCTTGGTGTTGTAAGCATTAATGCTCTAACTTAGACATTAACTTTAACTTCACACATAATATTGCTGGTTACTTTGTTTTTGCTCCAAAGAAAATAGTTCCTGAGCAAAACGAATTGGCCATCCAGAGAGAAAGAAATGTGTTTGAACGAATCTGATGGAAGGATTCAATGACTCGCTCAATAAGATTTACCTGTTTCATTCCTGAATGCATCAATGTTTTTGAACATATCCATTCATCTGTGTATTCTCCAGACTGCTTGAATGTAAGGTCATGTCACAGGGTTTTTGAATCGTTCGACTAAATGATTCAATGTCTCTCACACATAAAGACAGTCACTTGTCACCACGAATAGGCGTATTGATGTAACCTGAAGAATGATTCCCTGAAAAAGCTCCATTAATGCACACAAAAAAGTCCATTGTCAATAGTGTAGCAAGGTATGAAGCAGCTCACATAGAATTCACTTTCAAAGCAAGGAATTTGCATTATGAATTGAAATCAATTTGAGTACGGTAATCTTTCACCCACCCGTAAATTTCCCAATCGTGTGGATTCCTATTGAAAATAAGTAATTTCGGTTATACATTCGCTAAACAAAGTGAAATGTGACCGTACCATCTAGGCTCAGTCTTTGACTGCACATTGAAAAGTCGATGTTGGACTGTATGTCAGCCAATCAAATTAAATTTTGGTATAGCCTAATGTTTATACAAAATCAAGTTTTTAGTACTGTATCTCTTCTTGTTAACTAAGTAAACATGTTTTTAGTACAGTATCTCCTCATGTTAACTAAGCAAACATGTTTTTGTGCTGGGCCACAACAGGGTGAAAGATTGGGACGTACTGTTACTTCTGACAAAATCAGTCTTTGTCAGAAACAGTCCGAAAAACTGAAACATTGCATGAGTGACGTCAGGAGCTGTGGGTGTTGAGGGAGCAGTGACCTTGGACATGGGGATCCGGCCTGCTCCTGTGGCTACTGTCTACTGCCTTAATGTGCAGTGGCAGAAACCTCACTGCCTCCCCGGAGACGCACACATACTCATGCACACACACAGACTCGGTGTCGCTGACATCAGTTTAATCCTCAGACAGTTTAAATGCATGGGCTGAGTCTAGGCCTCAGCTGTGATTAGTGCTGGGCAGAGTGTGATGAATGAGACTGCTGAAGATACACACACACACACTTGTGCCGCATTGTTATCATGAAGAGTGATGGGGTGAGTCAAATTGCATGGCATATATGCAGCATATTACAGTGCTCGCCGCAGCTCAAGTGAAATGAATGGTGAGCACTTGTGAACCGCATGTCCGTTCAAAGGCAGAGGCAGAGAAAGCATAAGATAAACCCATTGGCATGATAGTCGCGCACATGCCAACCCTCAAGTTTTGAGAATCCCTAACATTTATTTTTATTGTAGATAAAAAAAAAAAAAAAGATTTAAAAAAATAAAACTTTTTAGGGCTAACTCATTTCATATAACTCAAAAGGAGTTATCAAAATGTCAAAGCTTCTCTTTTCCATTTAATGAAAAAGCATGTAAAGAATTTGTAAAGCAGTTTAAACAAAAAAAATATATAAGTATAAGCATGTAAAGCAGTTTAAACAAAAAAAATATATAAGTATAACATATTGTCATTTGGAAATACGTCATCAGGATGTGCTGCCACGATATATAGCATAATCATAACCTTACGTTCATGCAAATAGGGTAGATCATCTTTAGAGGAAAGTGAAATGTATTTTATAAGTTGATGGACTTGTTAATGAACTAAACTTCAGTCAACACTGAACTAACTAGAGCTGAATAATGTCATAATTATCTCTCCCTCCCTTTCGGTCGTGTTTTGTCTCGCTTAAGGCAGAAAGTGAGTCAGGATAACCACTACCCCCTAAAAAAATAGGTGCATGACACCTCTGATAACACCTTCACACTCATTTGTTCACCTCCGGTAGCTTTTAGGGGCTTTACACAAGCTTCACAGTTTGGATTCATCATGTGTTCTGGCTTATATGTCAAAACGTGTGTTTGATCGTTTGAGTTTCCAGTGTCAGATGTGTCATCATCTCTCTTTGATCTGTCTGTCTCGTATTGTTATTCACCGGGATGAGGTTTCTCATGGGAAATGTTCTCTGATGTCAAATTCCACTCAGTCAGAATGGATGCTGATAATCTAACTCCATTAAGTGTGGATCTGGAGGTTTGGCTTCCATTCCGCGAACACACACACACACACACACACACGCGGTCTATTTGCAGTCCTACATTGACGGAGCATCATGTCTACAGCTATAATCCCCCTAATTGCGTGTCTTTTCACATTGACACATCCATAATTCACCTTAAATTGTTTATTCCACAAATTAATGCCATCAACCTGCCACTTCATACACACCACGTGAAATAGGATTGTCGTGGCAGAGATAGGTCATGTGACTTGATTGTAATCACCGTAACTGAATTACTGTGTACTGTGGTTTATTGAGCCCTAGAGATTTCAAAATGCTTTTAGTTTCTGTTACTCTGAACTATGAGCCGAGGCCACAGGAAAGATAAACAAAACTATAAACATTTATCTCTAATCTGGTTTTGACCAACATTGGAGGAAAATTTTGTTCAGTGAAACTAAATTCATTTCAAGTGTACATCAATGTTTTATAGTTTAAATTGAATTAAAACAATAAAGTATAAATTAATTATTAAAATAAATAAATTAACAATAAATAACAATAAATTATTTAAATAAATAATGTTTTGAATAAAAATACAATTAATTTGTTGGACAATTTTCAGTAATTTCTCTATTTAATATTATTATTTTGTGCTCATTTGAAGAAAGAAATGATTTTGACAAATTTATGACAAATTGACAAAATTTTAACTATTCATTTAACCTAACATATCAAATGTGGCAGTAAACAGACTCACGTGGCCATTCTGAGACTCTGAGCTGTAGACTGGAGTTTATAAACAGAGATGTCAAATTGATGATTGATTGAGTTTTTTTCCCCTGCTTTCTTGCGCCATTGCTGCACAAACACACACACACACACACACACACACTCACATTCTTCCCTCATTCTGTTTGTGTCTGCAGTGACCTTCACTTCCTCTACACCTCATATTCTCTCTCCATCTCTTTCTGTGTTTGTGGTAAACTGCTAAAGGCTCTTTCTCAGATGAATCAGCTGTCTCCCTGATTGTGTTCTTAGATCTGAGTGTTTTGTTCATTCTGTTTGTGTGATGGGATAATTCTGTAATTCATGCTCAAGTATACGTGCTGTTTTTATGAACTATGTGTAATGCTGTATTTAGTATGCGAGTACGCGGTGTAAGGGATAATGTACAGTCAGATGGTCATTATCACAAAATAAACCCCAACAAGATGATCAGAATACTGATGTGCAGGCACACGAAATTCTCAGTCCCGTGGATTTCACCTGTGAAAATTCACAGAGCTTCGTTAAATGTGAAACAGAATTGTGTTAGTGATGTTGTGCTGAATTCGGATGGGGTTAGGGATTGGGATTATGTCGAGTCTGCGCCTACTACGTCACATAATTTGGTATGATAACACTGGTATATTGCCATGGGCTAATGTACAATATCCAGTTTATGGTCATTCTACGAAATTGATTCACGCTTATTTAGCTATGCGTTTGGCAAGAATAATGTATTATTAAGACTTTTTTCTTTCTTTTTTGTAAAACAATGATGTGCCTTATCTTCTCGGATATGGTATCTGTTAAGATATTTCAGCTGAACCAAGCGAGAGGAAAGAGGAAAGAGTGCTTTAGGACACGAACGAGAGATTGACAGCGCGAGACGAACG
The DNA here is from genome assembly GCA_037043235.1 of Rhodeus uyekii. Taxonomy (NCBI): domain Eukaryota; kingdom Metazoa; phylum Chordata; class Actinopteri; order Cypriniformes; family Acheilognathidae; genus Rhodeus; species Rhodeus uyekii. The sequence continues at coordinate 1,246,493 of JAWRVZ010000026.1, forward strand.
GAGTGAAAGAACGACATGTGATTGACAAGGCAGATATTCAGAGAGACGTGAGGCGCGCACCCAAACCTTTTCTTCTTCTTTTAAATAAAATAATCCATTCTGTGCTTTCTACCGGTTTGTCTGGCTGGCCAACATTCTCTCTTTCTTGTTTTGTTTTTTCTGTCTGCTTACATTCCCATGTTTGTTGACTTGTGGAAAATGGACGTTAACCTCTCTGTCACAATAACACCTGTAACAAGATCTGACTGATCCGAGAGAGCAGATGTATTTTCACAGTAAACGCTACACTTTTATAGTGGTGACATCAGGAAGTCTGTGTCTAGAATACATTGTCCTTGAGGAGTTTTTAGAACTAGTGTTTTTGTGCGGCTGTAGCGCCATCTTGTGTAATATTAAGTTATTGCACTATAATGCATTTACATGTAGAGTACTGTATTTATTTATCTTAGCACAGTGGTTCCCAACCTTGGTCCTGGTGTCCAGCACAGTTTAGAAGTGTTCCTGGTCAAACACACATGATTAGATAAGAGAGACATCTAAACTGTGCTGTGCTGAACCACTGTGGTTGTGTGCAAAAGACTTATCAAGAATATTTAGGCTAGTTCTGCAAAATATTAGTTGCATATTAAGACAAGACAACACAGGCAAAGTAGTGTTGTGTAGATGTTTTCAGAATCGTGGGAGGAAAACATACAAATACAGTATTTTAAGTATTTATTTTATTGCACTTCTTACATTATTGTCTTAATAATAACTTCCATTATTATTATATTATTGAGGCCGTTTTCTCAAAATGATTTTTTCTCAGACATTTTCTCATGTTGACAGTGATAAAAAGAGATAAAAGAGACCTTTTACTCAAAGAAGATAAAAAATAAAATTAGAATCTTATAAAATGTTTAGATTTCTGGAAATGAGTGAATATTTAATTAGATACTACCTAATTTGCACATTTTAGAAAACTTTTAATACCAAAAAAATGCGTTGCAATTCTTAATGTATTGGTGATATCTATTAGTACATTTTTACATAAAATATTAAGCAATAATTAATTAAATAATTAATTATTAACCATTTTAATGTTTAATACAATGATTATTATAAATACATTATAGCAGGTAGTACTGATTTACAATGCAGGCTATTTTTTAATATATAATTTCCTGGAACAGCTTAGACATTATTGTTAGACATATTGTTTGTTATCACGGAACGGTGTGCAATGCGGAAAGACGAGGTTTCAAACAGAAACTTCTCTTTATCTCTTTAGTCTCTTTATTGAAAAAACCAAAGGCTTTACATATAAACAAAAGGTGCACACATGTGCAAAAACATAGGAATACTTGAGGACCACAGTGGACATCCATACACACGTGAAACATTGTCAACAATCGACAAAGACGGGGAAAACATGAGGGTCTTTATACAGGAGGAAATAGGGAACAGGTGACGAGACTAACAAGGAAGTGATTGACACAACAGGTGAAGGAAATGACATGGGAAGTACGAGGAAGGGAACAGAAAGTGAAGAGACACTACAAGACTGTGACGTTGTTAATATTTTAATATGGACACTGTATAAAATGCTTCTTAATGAGCCCAAACATACCATTTACTAAACATAAAACATTTCACTCGTGAACATTATACATACCATAAAAATAAGATTCCATAATGTCAAATGCACAGAAATATTTCAAGAAAAAAATGACAATTAAAAAAATTATTACACTTTTTTCTCATTGGTGTGAAACATTACTCTCATGATTTTATTTCTAAGCTGAGCAAAAACTCTTTCCACCAATCCATCGAGAGTTCGCCTGAATATGCATAATAATTCTAATTATGAATGAAAAAATATATATCGACATTAGAAATTAATGCAGCATTTTTCGTGGCTTAGAAGATCTTGATGGTAATGTTAAACTTTGTGGATATGTATAAGACAGATACGCATGTTTATAAAATAGCAGAACTTGTATTGTGTGTGGCAATACTTGTACAGAACTTGTAGAGAACTTGTACATTGTGTGGCAATGTGTGTGTTCATGTGTTACTGTGCAATCTGTTTTACTGAGGTGAATGCTTTTACTGAGGATGTTTATGGGTTAGGGTTTCAAAAGATCAATGGAAATTCAATTGTTATTCTATGACCCATTAAGCTGTGTCTCACATTGTCTCTCCCTTTAGAATTTTCTCAGCCAGTCAACGGTGTCCCTGTTGGAGGTATTATTGGTGGGATTCTTTGTGCGATCATCCTTGTAGCCATAATTGCAACTATCATAGTGATGGTCCGCAAAAAACAGAGGAAAAACATAGAGTAAGTACTTTCATATTCTGTCTTTGACTGGTACCATAGTAAAAAACAAATTACTTATAAACAGTGTTGGGGAAAGTTATTTTTAAATCTAATGCTTTGCAATATTGAGTGACTCTCTCAAAAAAGTAAGTTACTGCATTACTTAGTTACTTTTTATGGAAAATAATATGTTGTTTGTTTTAAAATAACAACAAAACCAAAAAAGTTATGTTTTTGGCAAATGTAAATGCCCATTCAAATCCAAAATCCAAAAGACTAAATCCTCTTAATTCAGAAAAAAATATTTTAAATAAAAACGTGCTGTTAATATAAAGTCATTTTTGGTTATTAGTTGCTTATTTGCTTATCATCAAATTTCAGTAGCAAAGACATGAGAAAGTGAGATTGATGACAAAGTATATTTATTTTGAGGAATACTGAATCTGTTTTTGTGTAAGTTAGTTGAGTAATATAAATGCTCCCATTTAGTTTAGAAATACAATAATCATCATGTTTACACAGCGCACACAACACTACCAACCTTTCTCCTGATTTCTCTCAAAATTAGGACAGGAGAGTCAATAATTGAGAAAACAAATAAATCAGATATTTTGTTGTAAATTTAAAATGAATGCATTACTCTACTCGTTACTTGAAAAAACGAATCTGATTACATAACTCAGGTTACCTGTAATACGTCACTCCCAGCACTTATAAATGACCTATGAATGTTTCCCACTTTACTGATTATCTGTTTGTGTCTGTTCTTCCAGCCGTCCACCCACTCACAAACCTCCTCCTCCTAAGAAGACACATTCCTATTCAGACAGAGTGAGTAGAGCAGAGAGAGTCATATTTAATTTTACACTGAAGCTGAGTTCATTTTTAAACACAGAGATTATTATTGTTTTTTTTTTTAGAATTTTCTTTTATATATATATATATATATATATATATATATATATATATATATATATATGAGCTATATACAACCCCAAATCAATAAAAGAGGGGTTTACAATCTGTGATTTGTTAATTGTGTTTCAACTTTAATATTGTCTAACAAATATTTTCAGTGTTTTCACTGAACAACTTAATTGTATTTAGTAAATATAAAAATAATTTGACGGCTGCAACTGTCATTGGTGCGTGTGGGATGAAGGCTTGAAGACGATAATGAAAGATACATATTACTTTTATTAAACATAAGAAAGCATACAAAGGTTCACTTGACTTAAATACACAGAGGATGTTTGGAAAAAGGGAACATCTGACGAGACTAATAAGGTAATTAGTGAAGACAGGTGATACAGATGACATGGGCTGAGAACGAAGGGAAGCTAGAGGGTGAACTCGACAACCACGAGGACAGAGAAGACAACACTGTGACAGCAATATATTCCAAAAAAGTTGCAACAGAGGCATGTTTACCCCTGTGTCACATCACCTTTCATTTTACTTACACACTTAAAATGTTTGGGAATTGAGGATACAAATTGTTGCAATTTTGCAAGTGGATTTTTTTGCCCAATCTCACCTGATACAACACAGCTACACAACAGTCCATGGTCGTCATTGTCAGAATCTCCTGCTCATGTTGGGCTGCACATTTTAATTAGGAGACAGATCTGAACTGCAGGAAGACGGTCAAGCACTCTGTGATGGAGAGTGCCTAAGAAGCCACTCTGTTGTATTACTTGCTGAATGAGGCCTGCTTCCCAGGAAAGATGTCATCATGAAAGCAGTAAACGTCTACAATATAAACCCAATAATAATACAATCCCAATATACACCTCCATGTCAGTGGAACCTTCACACACATGCAATTCACCCATAGTGTTTGCACTGCTGCACCCCAGGACAGATGTTTGCTTTTGCACCTGTCGCTGATGAAAGTCTGGATGGTCTCTTTTGTCTTTGGGACTGAAACCTTTTCCACTGTGATTTGGATCATCTGAGATGAGCTCTGGCCCAGAGAACTCAGAATCTCTGCACTGAACAGATGTACAGTTTTCTTGAATTCTCGTCTTGCCCTACATGTTCTGAGATTTCTCTGGCTTCCCTGAATCTTTTCACAGTATTATGTATGGTAGATGGTGAAAGCCCTAAATTCTTTGCAATCTTACATTTGAGAAATGGGATTTTTGAATAGTTCTTTCATGAAATTTGGCAAAGTCAATGAGCCATGACCCATCTTTGCTTTGCGTTGCTCTTTTTACACTCAAATATAATACCATCACCTATGACCAATTCACCTACTCATTGTGGACTGTTTGTTTTTTTTGCTCCTGTCTCAATTCAGGTGAGATTTGGCAAAAATCCACTTGCAAAATTTTAACAATTAGTATTCTCAATTCCCAAACATTTAAAAAGCATAATTAAAAGGAAAGGTGATGTGTCCCACACTAACTTGTGAAGTTGATGCAGCTCAAGTACTACTGTCATCAAAGCAAAAGAGGATGTGATGGAAATGTTTTCTGTAAAATAGTGAAAGTGCTTTTAACGAAGCGGAAATTCTTGTGATTATTTTCATAGTTTTGCTCAGCTCCTCTTTTATGATCTTAGAAGTTTTGTTTCAGTTAGTTGCCCAGACAACATTTCTAAATTTTATATTGCTTTATTTTATTAGTTAAAAATTGCAACACTTGATGGATGTCCATCCCTAGACTGGATGAGTAAAGGTAGCAGGAGATAGTGCTGTATATTTGGATGGAAATTTCGACCTAAGAGACAAACCAAATAGGCTTTAAAAAAAAAACTTTTCACTTAGATTGTTATGCTGATCATTTTTCTGAAAAAAAGGTAATTGTGACTTGTATCTTTTTTTCTGAGATGTAAATTCGCAAATGTGGGAAAAAGTCAGAATTGTGAGATAAAACGTCGCAATTTCCTTTTTTATTATTGTTCATTCAGTGGCGGAAACAAGCTTTCATAAATCTCAACAATTCACCCTTTTCTTTTCCGTCTGTAGCCGAGCATCAGTAAATCTGTGTCTGATCCTGAGCTCATGTACCATGAGACAGAGAACGAGAAGACAATGACAGTAAGAGGCCATTTCTCTCTCACTCTCTATTCCTCTCTAATCCTTTGTGGCATTTAAGATGTTAAATCATACATATTTGATTGCATGTTCATTTCCCATGTATTATTCAGGCTTATTACTCACAGATCTTAAACATCTCTATTATGGAAACACATGTGCTTTGGCTCTAATCACAATCACTACAATCTCTTCTCTGACAGGATCTCTCAGCGTACCATGATGACAAGGATCATCATGAGCCTTCCTGGGAGGACAAACAGATTCCTTACCATGATGACAGAAAAGAAGACGAAGTTGGAATGATGGGAGAGGAAGGCATGTATTACATCACTTCCTCTGTCTCTAGAGGGAGCAGTTTCATGTCACCAGCTGTGATAGTGTAGGGATCATACTGAGCCACAGGTTTTATTCTGTAACTTGAACATTATTGTACTGTTTTATATTGTAATATGAAGTATGGCTTTGATTGCAAAGGCTTTAATGAGCACAAACACTGTAAGGGCACTGTTCTTCAGTGCCCAGTTCATAAAAACCTCAGTGAGAAAATGAAGATATCATTGTGATTGTATGTGTGCACATAGGCCTAGATATAGTTGTGAACATGCACAATTATTTGTCCTTCTGTATCTGATTAAGGATTCTTCCATTTTCTGTTTACTATGAATGTATAATATATTCTAGCTGCCATGAGGACTAAATTAGCCAGTGATCAACATAAATTATTATTGTGGTTATTATTACAGTTTGAAATGTCCTTCTTTCTGTTCTTTTTTTTTAACTTCGTACCTTAGAAGATTTAGTTTTTGTATTGATTTCTTGTTTTAGCAAATTGCATTAGATTTTGAATCATTTGCACCTTCCTGACTTTTAGGTATGATTTCATTGATTTTTTTACAAATAATCAAATTGATTTTTTTTATTATTACCTTCATTTTCTCCTTTAGAATATTCATATTTGTTACATTATTTTCCAGTGCATTGCTATGATTGTTTACATTCAATAAACGGGGTGATGTTCTTTAACGGGGTATGCTATTTAGTCTGTGTATCAGTGAGATTGAATTCTGATGAGAGTGAATGGATGAGAGTCTTAAAGTTGTGTATGCCATGGAAATATGGTAATCTGACCTTTTGTACAAAGGTCATAAGCTCATATATTGCAATTAAAGTACGACAATTTAAATAATACTTCTAAGAACTATCATTAAAAAAATGGGTCATTTTTACTTGAATATTTTTTATTTTGGCTTCAGGGCCTTTGCTACTATATTAAGGCATTCAGTTTCAGCCAGCATAAATACAGTCCCATTTAATGTCCCAGAAGTATCTAAACGAACGGCCAAACAACAGCAAGAAAATACAAAGTGTAATGGAAGAAATACAAAAATATACTCACTGTGTAATTCAAAAATCACAAGAATATACTGTTTAATGCGTAGACGCTGTGACGATGGTGTTAAAATCCCACCACTAGAGGGCGCGCGCTCACAGATGAAGGGCACGCGCAGTTCCCACTGGATTTGCATGCTAACCATCTTAAACTAATAGGTAAATACTTTACCACAACTTAATTTTCATCCAATTTTTATCAGATTGGGTATTAATAAAGAACGAGTATCCTGAGGTAAGTCAACAGTCTATCCTACGGTGTAAAACCCGTAGAAACAGCACAGACATGCTAACTAATAATAATAGGCTAACAATAATACATTGTATTTTTAATGTGCTTTTTTTTCTTTTTCTTTTTTTACTCAAAGCGCTACAACACTGAGTATAAAATAGAAAAACGTGCAACAACAATGGAAATGAAATAACTACAAAACAAATGAGTAAAACATCTGCCTTAAATATCTAAGTCTTATCAACTGGAAACATTCCAGAGATGAAGAATTTCTAATTGTAATAGGAAGAGCATTGTATAACTTAGGAACAAAAATGGATTTAGAGTTACTGACAAACAGATCAAGAGAATTTGTGGAGAATTGATTAGCATAAATATAGTAAACATGTGGTGAAATACTGTTCACTGTCAACTGGCTTTTCCATCATCTCCTTGAACATTTTATTTCTGTTGATTTTCTGGCAGTAATGGAGTCTTTTCACAGACAGAGCAGGTCAGCAGTAGAACTGAAAGGTGTCTGGATCTGTGGAAACTCCCCAGGGCTCTCAAACCCCCCACACCCTAGTTCCCCATGGGTGTAATCACATCTACAAACACCCTACGAAGAACACAAATAATTAAAGATTAAATTAATTAAAGATGAGATGTCATGGCAACCTGTCACTCACATAAGGCCACACACATATAAACCACAATGATCCGATTGATTCCCGATGGACAAAATCAAGTCCTGCCCTACATTTTTTTCTGGTTCAAGAAGCTATTTCACTTGGAAATATGTCACAAAGGGGAAGAAAAGACTAAATTTCCTTTTCATGCCGACTTTGTTTCATACAAGGTATATACAGTGGAGTCCAAAAGACCGCTAGTGAAAATCGTTTTAACATTTTTCTAATTTAAAAAAAGGTGTTGTATTACAAATTATATTATTAGATTCATCAATTGTGTAAAAACTGCAGATCTTTGAGAATACAGTATATGGACCCCGTTGTTGTTTTCTCTTCATCTTATCTCCTCTGACAGTCTTGTGTACTACCTTGGCAGACATCGCTGATGAACTCGACATCCCCAAATAATATAAATTGTTCCTGCAGAGGCCCTGGTTGTGGTTTGCTCAGGGACAGCTGTTGCTAGGCAACCAATGACATCACCACAGCAACAATTCTCATCCTCATCAGAAGAGTGACAGAAAGTGTGAGAGGAATGGAGAGAAGGACAAAGTGTCTGGCTCTGAACTGTGTGGATGCTTGGTATGTCTTTAATTTGACAGCTGCGTTCTCGATTTAGAACTGCCCTTGGAACAAAAAATTGGGCTTAATACTGAGAAATTGAGGATGAGCCTTCGAATTAAACAGGCATGAATGTTTCATCAAATACTGGCATTTTCTGTGCAACACTTTTTATTTATAGATACATATAATATAAATATATCCTAAAGCATACAATAAATAATATTTTTGTCCCGTTCCTGGTTGCAAAAAGCACACGCACCACGAGGAAGACGATGATAAATCCAATTAGTCTTCATTAGATCCACAATATAGTTAAAAAATGAGAGTAAGGCTGACAACCACTGTGTAGACAAACAATGACCAACAACAGAAGATTACATAACTAAATACACTGTGATGATGAGACAAAGATGAACAGCTGAGGGTCCATGACAACTAATGGGTGGCGGGAAAATTAGAACAACATGTGACTTAAGATAAATAAACTGCTTGTTATGGTGTCACAACTGTGGGATGTAATTGCTGTAATAATTTGAATAATATTAATAGTTTTTAATTTTCACAAAATATTAAATTGTTTTATGTTGAATGTGAAATTGTGGGTCTGGGTAAAATTAAATATATACTGTATATATATATATTTTTTTATATTTATATTTATTTATATTATATTTGATATTATATATATATATATATATATATAGTCACAGACATGTTGTGTCTCCTCACTCCTGTTTCCTTCCGTGTGCTCCCCAATGTCCTCTCACCTGTCACGTCAGTCACTTCTCATTAGTCTTGTCACCTGTTCCCCATTATACCTTGAATATAAGCGCTCATGTGTTCCTCTGTCTTTGTCAGTTGTTGATCGTTTTTTGTCGTGTGTAGATGGTCCCCTCGTTCGCCGTGTTGGATATCGCCAGGTTTTGCACAAGTGTGCTTCTTTTGTTGTTTTATATTTAAAACGCTAATACATACATACATACATATATATATATATATATATATATATATATATATATATATATATATATATATATAGAGAGAGAGAGAGAGAGAGATACAGTATTTAAAAAGTAGCAAAAATAAAAGAGAGATAAAAAAACTACTCAAGAGTGCTTACAATACAAAGTTTCTGACATCGCTATAGTATAGTAGTATAAGCCTGGAGAATAAAAGGAACAGAAAGCATAGATTTTTTTTAATGATGCTATGTTATGTTATGGGTGGGAGATCTTTCCACCAGCAAGGAATGGTGAACGTTTTGTTAAATATTTTTGAGAGTGATTTTGTGCCTGTGATGGTACCACGAGTCGTCACGCATTGATTGATCGAAGGTTTCTGGTAGGTGTGTAGATTTGTAGTAGCGAGTGAAAGTATGAGGTGCTGAGCCTGTGTTAGCTCTGCAAGCAAGTGTCAATGCATTGAATTTGATGCGAGCTGCAAGTGGGGGCCAGTGAAGAGAGACAAAGAGAAGTGTGACATGGCACCGTTGAAAACCAGATGAGTTTCAGCGTTCTGGATCAGTTGCAGGTGTTTGATTGCATTTGAAGTCCAGCCAGAAGAGCATTGCAATAATCAAGCCTGTAAATGACCATGGCTTGAAGTTGGAGAATTTGTGTTGCTTGCTCAGTTAGGAAAGGCCTGTTCTTCCTGATATATAACAAAAAAATAATATAAGAAAAATGTAAATAAATGACATAAATTCATTAGTTATGAATAGTTTTAAAAATAAATCCAAAGATTAAGAAACCTGAATAAATTATTCTTTTTCACACACAATCATTCATTTAGGATCTGTTTGCTTGATACAGAAGGCTTCGGGAACATCCTCCACCCCTCGGCTAAGCTGTCTAAAAATAAACGAGAAGAGAGGAGGATGAGCAGGCGGAAAGGATGGAAGGATAAAAGAAGGAGGTTAAAGAGGGTGCAGGTGAAGTACACTTTCCTCTGATCCTTCCTTGCTCTCTGCCAATCACAGTCAAATGTGTGCATATACTTATTAACATGTGTCTCTTCCTTGCTCATACAATCTGATGGACGAACGCCACTCCTCCCTTTCTGTCTGTAACCATGTGTCTGACTATGATGAGCATGGCAGCATGTGCACTGTTGTCATGGCTGGTGAGTAAAGGCCGTTTCCGTGTAGAGTAGGGCACACTCAACACGAATAATCTCCACAAGTATTAATAACACAACTGTTGTGAAATGACATTCACAACACAATTTACTTTGTAATGTGATGCATTTTGAAGTGAAACGGGATAATCAAGGAAAAAAAGTATGTCAGATCTTGATTTTATCCCCAAGGAATTGATTGGATTGTGAAAAGTGGGCGTAATGTACACGAACGCAGCCAAACTTAAAAGCTATTCGGCTTTTAATTAACATTATCCAGTAGCCTAAATGGCTTAGGTGAAATCAGTGGAAAAGAAAACTTATTTTATTTGATAAGTTATTAGAGTTTGATTATTTGATTACATATTGATTATAGATTTGTGTATAAAATGTTTAATGTTTAAAATGTAAAATGTTAGTAAGTAGTTTCATTAGTAATTTTTTTCGTCCTGCACGGATGAATTCTTCATAGTTATAACAGGTATATACTTTCGCACAAAAGTAGGTTTAATGTGCATTTCATATTCATTTTAAACAAAGAACTACATTGAGTAACTACATTTTGTTTAGAAATGTAATGGTGAGGACTGTACAGCATTTGGAGTTAACCAGAGCTCCAGAATCGTATAGTGCAGATTACACCTCGTATTACTAATGCTGCACAGTCCAGTGCTAATCTGTCAGCATTTGAGAGAGATAAACTCAGATATGACGTTGGGTGAGATTTGGAAACCATCCACAATGACTGAAATATTTATAAACTACAGTACAGTATTTTTGAGTAAAAATATACTTTTTTTGTAAAGCTTTTGCTGTGTTAACCCTGCATTGTGGTGCCAAACTTGGGTGTTAGCATGTTACGACTAGATGCTTAGCAACAGACAACCATGGGGTGCCTCATATTCATATGCTGTGGACAGTCACGGAAATTGTATTAAACAGTAGCTAGTTTGAGGGGTAAAATGTCAAATGGTGACAGAAAACGTGACAATTGGAGTGAAGAGACCGTTCTTACTGTTATAATCCAAAAAGTCCATTCAAAATAAACTTGATAGTTTAGCTGGCAATATATAATATGATGATGTGCGATGTTAGAGCTTTTGCATAAACATTGCATGAAGCGTTTATCCAGTCGGTTAATTGTTTACCTCTGGTAAATTATGAATAATGTGAAACGTGATAACCCAAGATTCCATTTACCTGGGGGTTTAGAATGACCCAGGGTTAACTATTTCAATATGAAAAGCCCCTATGAGTTTATTTTTAGTGGTATGGTTAGGGAAAAATGTTTAATATAAAGACCATTATGCCTATGAAATTTCCATGTAATGATAGTATCAAGTGTTTTATTGTTTTAAGCACAAACGTTGCTAAGTTTTGTTTAAAACAAGAAAAAAAAATCACAATTTTAGATTAAATACAATATATTTTTGTTACACTGTTGTTGCTGCTAAATAAACTTTCCTAAATACTTATACAGAGTCTGCTCTCTGTTCTGTGACACATCACAGTTTTAAGTGTGACACAAAATTTTAAGTGTGTGATAAGTTGTATCAGAAACAGGCCTGAGTGTGCATCTGCATGTTATAAACACAATAGCTGTGCTCCAAAGCTTAGTGAGCTTTCTCTCGGTCTTCTTTAGCATCATCCTTACAGAAATGGGACCTCATATAAGTGACTGATTTGGAACGCTCTACATAGGCTGCGACTATATGTGTCATATTAATAGCGCTCCGCACCCAAGGTGCACATGAGACTTGCCTTACAATTAATTTGAATACAGGCAGCATGAAAGAAATTATGTGATAAGTGAATAGTATAGTGAATTATAATATAGTGAATGATTCCTCAGTATTTAAAGCCACTAAGCCCACTTTACTACATACAAGACCACTAAGAGTCTAAGAGGATGATATTCCTTAGTCACGTGACTGCAGACCCCCTATAGTTACTCTTTGTGTGTGATTAGAGAGATTGATTAAGGTGCTTAGCGGACAGGATTCTCTCTATGTGGACTAAAGTAGAGAAGAGGCCTTTTCTATACCAGAATCACTTACAGAACTTTGTTCTCTCTCTCTCTTTCTGACCTGCCTCATCCATTATTTCTGGTTCACCTCTGACCCTGAGAAGGGCAGGTTGTTTTGGACTAGAGGAGGAGAAAACGAAAGAGGAGGAGGAGGAGGAGGAGGACGACCCCTGGACAGAATGGTGAGTGAGAGAGAAAGTGGTCGATAGTGAGAAACTTTTACTTGGGTGATAAGGGTGAGTAAATAAAATAATTTTAAAATATAATTGTGTATATATACAATTTTAACAGTACATTACATAATGTAATACAATATAAACGATGCAATACAATAATTGAATTGCATTGTAAATAATTGTATCCCCTTAGTGTGCAGGATATTATTCATAATGATTTATGTTATCAATGATTTATGTTATTAATGATTAGTTATCCTAAAATAGTATAAGGTGGAAGAACTGACATTGTCCAATCAGAGAGGATTAGGTTTTTTCCACCTGTTCATATGAATTCAGCAGCACACGGTTCATTGTAACTGGTAAGATAACCACATAATTAGTCAGCACTCATGAGATCACACTGGATCAGCTTTTGTTCCCTCCCTCGTGCTTTCTGCTCTGCTGAAATGAGCAGATCTGCTGGTCACATCATATGTTGAGTTTTCGGATGCCAGTGTGCCGATGTCCCTACCAGGATTCTTAAAATTAATTTTGGAGGTTTATTTATTAGGAGATATATTACATTCTGGTTCCATTGCCAATTCACTTCATGCTTCTGGTTCATTTATTGTACTGTAAACAATTATTTTATTCATTTTGAGGGAGAAAATATGAAAACTGTAATGAAAATAATTCTTACTGCTTTAAATACACTCAGAATTCATGTTGGATTAGGAGATTATTTTATAATCTGAAGATTATTTACAAATCAGAAAAATTGTGTACAATTCTTTTAAAGCCTTCTTTATTGCATATAGCAACTCTATTATCTTTTATTTGCCACGCGAGTTATATAAACTCACATGAAAGTGTAAATCCATAGGATAATCCATGAGAACAGAGGAACACACAACTGTCCATAAACTGACAACACTGAACTGAAACAGAACTAAACATATATACATTGATAATGATTATTCTTGTGATTGATGAATGCACAGCTGAACATAATTA